>CM076574.1:795353966-796102714 GCA_034641835.2 Pinus albicaulis
GAATGAAGGTTTAAATAATTTAGTGTGGGCGGATTCTTCAAAGCGACCCTTAGCCGAATTGGTTGCAGATCCATATTGTTTGGGATGAGGTCGGGTGGTCAAATCCCGACCCCTCCATAAAAAGGCCAAAACGCGTTTCAAAATTTAATCCGCATTATATTTTTAACTTGGCGTTGAACCATTGTATATTTTTAAAATACCGTTTGATGTGATGTGGGGGGGCCGGACCCATATTGGGCGGCCCGCCCCGTATAAAATTGCGCCATGTGTAGATATGGCGGCGGTGGGGTTAACAACCCTCGCCCCATTTAACACAACCGTTGTATAATGTGGAGACCCGCGGATGGGGTGGCGGGGTTAACCACCCGCCCCCCAACACATTTCTTTTTTTAATATATTGTATGGATACGTGCGGATGGGGTGGCGGGGTTGGTGGCCCGCCACCCTTATTATATATATATATATATATATATATATATATATATATATATATATATATATATATATATATATATATATATTGTTTTTATTTGTTATTAAAACAAACTGCTTGTTTTTGAACCTTCGAATTTTTGACCGAAGGAGTGCATTTAATGGTCCCACAAATTCGCCCAGAATCTGGCCAGGTTGGTTGGAATCCGGTGGCCGGGTTTCAGCAAAATTGTTGCCTCCTTAGTCTGCCACATCACCAAGTCAACCTCTGAACTTTGACTGCTCCTAACTCCTTCATTCGGACTCGGAATTGAGTGCCGTCTGCGCCGTTGGATTCAGAATTTCGAGATCTACAACTTGAAATTGGTTCGAAGGATTTTCGAACACTTTGATTTTTGAGCCTTGTACTCAAGCCATTTGTACCTGTACCTGTTTAATCCACCTGGATCATTGTATGAACTTACAAAAATGGTTGAGGAGTCTCAAATAATTTGTAGGATATCAAGCTTGGTGAACACAACTTTCATTTATCTTATATCCAAGATATTTAATACCAATACTTTCTCGGACTTTCATCCCATTTCATTTTGCAACACGGTCTAAAAATTGATCTCAAAGACCATTGCAAATTAGATCAAGACGAAGTTGTTGAAGTATATTACTTATAAATAGTTTGGCTTTCTAGAAAAATGACAGATCCATGATGCATTTTCCATAACATAAGAGTGTATTCATTCCATTAAGACATACAATATTGAATCATGCCTTATGAGGATTGATCTCATCAAATCCTCCCAGTGTCAACTTGGAATTCATGGGGACGATCCTTCACAAGATCAATCTTGAAGTGAATTTGGTCGATTGGATCATGGTATGTATCACGTTAGTTAATTTTGTGGTCATCATTAATGGTATCCCTACATACTTATTCAAGGCATCTTGAGGTCTTAGATAGGGATGTACCCTTTCTCCCATTTTGTTTTCTATAGTGATCGACGGTTTAAGCATGAAGTTCTTGGAAGCGCATAATAGGGGCATTCTCATTAGATGTAGGCTATAGGAACATTTCGTTGTCAAAATTGATGTTCGTGGACGGTGTAATCGCGATTGGGAAAGCCATGGAAGGTTCTGTTCGAGAAAATCACATTTTTAAAGGAAGTGTTGAGATTGTTAATGAACAAGGGAAAATTGGTATTGATCTCTATAGACAACAGAGCAACCATGATGAAGGAGATTAGAACTCTCTTTGGTGTTTAGTCGATCACACTAGATAGAGTGTTTAAGTACCTTGGATTATTTATGAAGCCAACCTGTTATGTTGACAAAGACTCAGAATGGATTATTCAAAAATTCGAAAAGAGGCTCCAATTATGGTCACATAAGTGGTTAACTCTTCGTGACCAACTTATTTTGATCAAATCAGTTTTACAAAGTATATCTATATATTGGATGCATATATTCAAAATGTCGAAGGGGATCATAAACAAAATCAATTCCATAATTTCACATTTTCTATGCTAAGGTACGGGGAGTGATAGAAAAATTCATCTCGTTCAGATGGAATTACTAGAAAGAAAGGTGGATGAAGGCAGTTGGGGCATCAAAGACTTGGAGTATTTTAACATGGCTTTATTGCTGAAGAACCTATGGCAGTCAGTTGGGGGAGATGAATTATGGCATCAAATAGTTAAAGCTAAATACCTTAAGAACAGTGATTTAAATGGCTGGCTCATGGTGAGGGCTCTGGATCCTAAGGTGGTCTCATAGTCTTGGAGAAGTTTGTTGGACACTAAACATAGGCTCAGAAACTTGAGATGGGAGATTGACACAAGTACTATTCAGAAAATTAGATTGGATCCATTCAATGGCATGCCAGGTATCCATACTTTATCATTTCCCTCCTTTTATTCTTACATCAAAAAGGAATTTTTGTTCTTAAGGACATAGCTATAGACCGTGAGTTTGCTCTGAATATTGCTTCTTGGGAGATGGCCGGGGAGCTTGATCTCATGGGTATTTTAGCTATAGAAGGGAAGCGTACATTCTACAATTGAATCTTGCAGGGATATTTTTGTATCCTAAGGAGGACAAACTTACTTGGATCAGAGGTTTACGTAAAGGTAAGGTTCTGGTCAACTAATCATACTATATAATAAAGCAAGCATATATTGTGGATCAATGTTTCAGTTGGTTCAACGGGACTTGGAAATGGAACATTCCTTAGAAGCTAAAATTGTTCACATGGTTGGTGGTTTGCAACAGAATTCTGGCATGGGATAACTTGCACAAGAGGGGATTATAGGGCTTGGGTAGGTGTGGATTATGCCTAGCACAAGTCGAAGAGGCAAACCACCTATTTTTGCAATGCCCTTTTTTGAAATCAGTGTGGTTTGGGGTGTTCAACCTATTGAATATTAGTATTGATTGGAACAGGACAGGAATATGGAGGGCCTTTCCTTTCTACATTTTGTGGGGAATAATTGCATACAATTTTTTTCTTTCTTCTTGGAGATAGACCTTCATGAAGTCAAGTCTTCCAAATTAAAATCGATGCCCAAGGGACCTATTTCCAGTGGGCTTTTTCGACGGGGCCTCTTCTTTCGAGGCTTGTGGTAGTGGGATGGCCATCTACTTGGAGCTTGGTGTTTTCTATCTTTTTCACAGGTATAGAAGCAATGGTTCAAACACAAGAACAAAGCTTCTTGCAATGTGCGGAGTCCTATATTGCTTAAAATGTCTTGGAATTGCGGAAATCAATGTCTTCAAAGACTTTAAGGTGGTAATGGATGGGGAAAATTCACGATACAAGTTGGAGACCCCTCAACTCACAAGCTATAAGAACAAGATTAGTCTGCTGATCAATGATTTCAGAAAGGTCTCCTTTTCCCACATATATAAAGAGCAAAACCTCAAGACAAACAAATTGTCTAGAGATGGATGCAACACTCTTCTTAGTATGATCTTCTTTAGTGCTTTTGAAAATGAATGCTTTAGTGGTATGAGAGCTTCTCAATATGAAGGGTCAACTCATCATAAAGCATATTTAGCTCTTTCAGTACTAGAACATGATCTATCAATTTTTCTTCTATAAGTTTTTTTTTTTTAATCATTGCTCTCAAAGCATTTACACAGAGGATCCCATTCATTTTTGTGTAATGGACCATTATAATTTTTTTCTGATATAATCAATGAATAGAATGATACGTATATGATTTAATGTCATGGAAGATGAAACACGATATGCCGTTGTGTTGAAAATCATAGATAAATGCAAGTTTCCTTTTAATGAAAAATAGTGTTTTTCTTTATGGAAAAAACAACAATGTATTTAGCAAACCAACCATAAATCAGAAATTATAAATCAGTGTTTTTGAAAAATATATATATATATAAAAGAGAATATCTATAAATCCTTAGGATGCCCTGCCTTGGTATCATGCGGTTGTGATATTCACAATATATAATTGCGGGGAGCATTCAAAAGTAGTTAACAGCAAAACAGATCGGGGTGAAGAGGAGAACATGTCAGAAAATCGTTGAATGAATGAGCCAACACTCCTTAACAGAATGTGAACTGACCAACAACACTGAGCATAAAATGAACTTATTAACAAAACTGAACAAAAGGTGGCCATTACAATGCGGAACTAAATGCTGTGAAGTCATGGACCCCATTGCGGTTCAATCCATGAGCGGGAAGCTGAGACCCATACCGTTTTGGGACGCTACCTCCACCATTGCCATGGTTGTAGAATTTCAGTCTTTGAAATTTCTCTTGAAATCGAAATGCTTTATTATTATTATGAATATAAATTTTAGTTCGTTTTTGAAAATATTTTGCAATTTAAAATAACGAGGCCAAATAATTGATCCAATGTAGATAAATATACAAACGAGATAAATCTAGCAGTTCTGTTGTGTGCTGTAACCACACTTTTGTTCAAATAATTGCTAGTTATTAAGCTGACTCTGTTGTTTGCTCTGCGACCCCTGTCGAGACCACCTGTTATTTCCTCTGCCTGGCTCAATGCTGCAGAGTTCGCAGTCAGAATTGGAAACTTGATCAATATTTGCCTCTCCACCACCCATTTTCAAGACTGTAGAAACCCCAATATCACCTACAAATGATGATAAAATGGAAACATTGGCTAGCACTCTCGTTTATAGTGTTTTTGGAAAAACAAATTATGGTTAATACTCATTAGGCTAGATTTTGGAATATTTTATGTAAAATTTTCAAAACATTTCAAGACAAATAGACATCTGAGCAATAGATAAAAATTGACGAGAACTCTTTTGGATAACGAAATACCTTCCATTGAAATAATAACAATGCAAGAGAAAATAACACATCAGTTATCTGGATATATGTGTACAGAGACGAAGTTACCAAGAGGATTAAACAAATCTGTTGGAACGCTCAACTCTGCACAGCAAAGTCTATATCATTCACTGTGTTACAATTTACTTCTCATCCCATTGTTTCTATACACTGGTATTCCTCTCCACGAAAGTCCATTACGCTCTTGCACTTGGACTGCGTTCAAGGGTTCGTGCCACAGAGAGAGAGAAAAAACACCCAGAAGAGCAAAAATGGCTACAATATGTTTAAGAGCAAAAATGGCTACAACATCTTTAAGATATTGGTAAGTAAAATACATTAGCATTCGGGCCCATCAAAGCTAGCATCACTGTTGTCATTATAATCGCTGCATGCAAAGCTGTCATTGTAACTCCTTGGCTCCATATAATGGCCTGCAAACCACATTGAGCATACTAGTAAGTGTGTAAGGTAGTAACGTTCACTCCTACAGAAATTAAAATGTAAATGAAACTAAATGCTGCTCCAATTACAATCTAACTTTCGCCTAAAAGAATTACAATCCAAGTTTGACGAAATCATTTTATATGGTTATTTACCAATGTTCTTCGGGCGCAATGGTCGCGGAGCTCTGGCGATGGTCAGTTGCAGCAATAATTCTTTCATTCCTGCTGAGCAGTTTTCCTTACTTTCGTCAATCACAATCTGCTCTCGCCGGCATTCTGCGCTGCAGAACGCAGCGTCGCTGGCGGCAAAAAAATTGAAGGAAACACAAAATATTCATTAGTCTCAGAAGCCGATCCAAACACTAGAGTGGTTTGTTGTTTAGATGTAAAAGGCAGAAGAGTAAGGTTTGGTTACCTGTACATGTAAATATCAGTGTCGGGCCTGAGACGGCGGTTGCACAGAAAACACGTTTGGAGAGAGTGGGCAGCCCCAGGAAAAACGTCAACGTCATGGCTCCTCACTGCCGCTGCGTATTTATCCCAGTTCTCGACGTGGGCAGCCCCAGGGAAATAATAACCATGGGTACTCGTCCCCGCCGCTGTTTTACCAAAAGCGCGGCGGACACCCTCTTCTTCCACGGGCGGCCATTGGTATTTCTCACAGTGGTCATCGTGGGCAGCCCCAGGGAAATAATCATGATCATGGGCACTCGTCCCCGCCGCTGTTTCACCAAAATCACCACCCTCTTCCGGCGGCCACTGGTATTTCTCCCCGTGGTCGACATTTTGAGCCGAAAGGAGCACAGCAATGCTGCTGTTTCGTTTTCGTTTCATTAGAGTGGCGGATTTCAACACTCCAGGACTCGTCTTCAAACTAGGACCAAAAATCTTCCACGTCTTCAAACTAGGACCAAAAATCTTCCAAAAATGTGCCAAAAACTCTTCAAAAGATGTATCAAAACTTTTTCACAAAGAGCAGCTGTTTCAATTAGGTTTCACTTCATTTCTCAATTTATGAGTGTGAATTTTATAGTTGCTCTTTCTCTCTTTCATGAGTGATTAGAATTGCTCCTCCTCACCCCTGTATTGTGTTTGTACGTTGAATTAGGGTTTACTTGTTAACTTATTTAATGCAATATAATAGTTTAATTTTTTTTTAAAATTAGGTAGTAGGAGTGTTTGAATTGCATTTTTGATAGTGGAAATGGATTCAACACCATAAAATGCTAAGGGCACCCAAAACACTGAAGTTTAACAAATATAACAAAGATTTTCAAAAATCTTTACCGCAATTTTTCATAATCTTACATGAATTTCTAGATTATTCTGTGGGTTTTTTTACACTAAACCAAACGGAATAATATAAATGTACAATGAATATTCAATTTTTTTATTTATTCTATTCAGTTCAAAGTGTATCATTTCCATACAACTTTTTATTTACTTTCTCATTAATTTAATTAATACACCACATTGTTATTTACTTTCTCATTAATTTAATTAATATACTATATTGTTTTACACCACACTGTTTTGAGTTTTTGGTGGGAATTTGGTGAAACGTTTTTTTGGGGAATTGTATTTTTTTCCGCGTAGGCTAAACATGTCACAATGCCCAAAAATTTAATTAATACAAGACACTCTTGAGTTTTTGGTGGGAATTTGGTGAAACAATTTTCGGGTGAATCGAGTTTTTTTCCGCGTAGCCTAACCATGCCACAATAGCTGGAAAACAATAAACATTCAAACATGCCACAATGCTCGGAAATTTAATTAATACAAGAGGCTCTTTAGAGTTTTTGGTGGGAATTTGGTGAAACAAATTTTGGGTGAATCGTGTTTTTTTGGATAGCTAACCATGCCATAATATTTGGAAAACAATAAACATTCCGACATGATTTTACATTCCCCATGATTTTGAGAAAATCTAGAAGAGATTTCTGAAAAATCGTGTTATAGCTACCAAGCTTCAAGATTTAGTTCTTGATAGTTCCGAATTCACTTCCACCATAAATAAAAATGATTTAAACACTCCACAACAAGATTTATAGAAGAATTTCTTGCCATTCGCTAAATTGTGGTTTCATTAGACAATATCATTTTTGTTATTATTTAAGTTTTATTTTTAAATGAAAAATAGATTCAATATCCTTAAAAAATCCGTAACACTTAAATTATGTGACACTTAAATTATATAGAATTCACAAATTTCAACAAATTCCAAATTTTGTACAAACTTAACAAAACAAATATCATTTTTTAAATAGAAAAATAATAAATAATTAAAATAACCTAAACTAATTAAGGTTAATAATAAAAGAATTAATAAAATATTGTTAATAGAATAATAACTACATATTTTTAATTTAGACAATAAAACACTATTAATTTTATTAATATTATTAGAAACTAACCTTAATATAAAATAAGAAATAAATAAGAAATAAAGTAAATCAATAACTAACAAAAACTAAAAATAAACCATTAAATAAAACAAATTAAAAACAAATCATTAAATAATGTTAAACAAAAACAAAAAATAAATAAACAAATACATAAAATAAACCAATAAACAAAACAAAGAAAATAACTAAACATGTGAAAAATGAATAAAATAAAAAATAAAAATAAAAATAAAAATAAAGATGAATAAAATAATGAAATTTAAGGGGGAGAGAGACCAGCAAACGAGGGGAGGAGATTCAACAACTACTAACTTTCCACCTACCATTTTTATTGAGAGTATATGATCTTTTTTCTATTTCGATGGCCTTCTTTTTTTCTATTTTGATGGCCTCCCTAAACTTGAAGTGATAGAAATGCTGAACTCTAGCAATGACCCTCAACTCTTTTGAACAAATATAGTGTTTAGTCTTCTCAACATACTTAGGTAAAACTCAAGAACAAGTCCTACAATACTATGACATACTTTTCAAACTATGATATCCATATTTTATATAAAATACATTCTCTTTATACAGAATACATTCTATATATATTTTATTTTTATAACAATGAATTTAATGTTTAGATACTTTTCAAACTATGACATCCCATATTTTATATAAAATACATTCTATATATATAGTTTATAATAAAAAATTTAATGTTTAGTATTTTAATAATATTAAAAATATATTTAAATCAAATAATATATTTTAAATTTATATTACTTCAGATTTAAGTAAAAACAATTTATCTAAATATTCCATTTTATCATTAAAAATATATGAAATTATAACATCATTAAATATATATAGAGTTCAGAAAGAGCTTATATTGAACCATTTAAAATTATATTTTTCCTTATTCCTAATCAAATTTAAAAAATAATCAAGAACTAAGACTAATTGAAAAAATACTCCGAACAAGACCAACAACTACTAAAGGTTCACTACCGGCTGTTACTGTTCGTCGCGAATTCAGAATTGTCCATTAAACTATTGGATACCCTATAGCAATGTTAGAATCCGAAACTTGGGTTAAATGTTTTTTTTGGGGAATTTTTTGTAAATTGTAATATTGGATTAATGAATTATGTCTCAATTTAAATATGGAGTTAATACTCTTGAACATTTTTTAATATTTTTACTCCAATGAATTTTTTTGTTCACAGAGGAAAAAAAATATTAGTCTAATCAAATTGTGTAATATTATTTTATAACTTAAAAAAAAATTGTTTTATAAAATTTTTTGATTATATTATTAATATAGAGATTTAATATTGTAACATTTTTTTCCCTGAATCATATGGGTGAGAGATTCCATGTGAATTTTGGGACTAAGGCAAAGGATGTCAATAGCTACTATTTAAGAAGTTATTATAGCTATATCATTTACGAAAACATGCATGTAACTCTCTTAAATTTATCCTTCATTACAAGCAAGTATGTAGTGACCTTGGTGTCCAAAAGGAGAAGGTGGAGGATGTACATGTACCACCTCATAGAATACACAAGAGAAGATGTAACTCCCTTGAATTTCTCTTCATTACAAGAAAGTATGTGCTTAGTGACCTTGGTGTCCAAAAGGAGAAGGTGGAGGATGCACCACCTTAGAGAATACACAAGAGAAGACTACTCTAAGGGTTTAGAGTAGAAGAGGGAATGCCTTGATGCTTCCACATCCCTGTAGATAGTAGGTGGATATGAGGCATGAGGTAAATGGGTTTGAGTCTAGGCAAAAGCCAACCATTATGCAACCTCAAGAAGAACTTGAAGACATGATTTTCCAACACAGGTAGGAGTCAAAGTGTGGATATATAGAAGGGGAAGTTGGTCATAAACACGAGGAACTCCCACATTGGAATTAGGTACCCATATAACAAGATTGTGGACCTACAGTAGCATATCGAGGAGATGATTGCGTAGTATATATACTAGCATAATTAGGATATGATTTCCCAGTATAGATACTAAGGAGATGATTACTTGTATTATAGATAATAACATTAAGAAAGGTATCCCTTTCCTAAAGCACATTTAAAATATCCTCCAATTTTTGGATGATAAGTATAACTCCCGCCAAGAAGAAATACATGACCTACATTTTTATCTTGCATACTCAAACTATAAGCAAGCCCATGGCTACATAGAAATAAAGAAAAATTAGGTGTCCTAGCTAAAAGCAACCCATGAAATCCCATTTCCTTAAATAATAAGGAAGTTTAACTAGATTTTTAGATTATTTTATAATGTAACATCATTTATAGTAGGTTTAAGTCAATATTTGGAAATCCAATGTTTTTATTCATAAAAAACTAAACATGCCCAAACAATTTTCTTATCAAAAATTATGTTTACATCTCTAAATATAAATACGTACACACTAATAACCCAAAAAATTACTTAATAAATTTGTTTAATTAAACATCTATTAATTTTGTATATCAATATCCCCTATCGAGGTGTCAACTCAAGGTGATGAAGTTAATACTGATGAGTTGTTGGGACACCCGACATTACTTATCGCCCCTCAGTAACCCACTTACTCTCCTTGTTGAGGTGTGTGCCCTCACATGAGCACCTTGGTGGCGTCATGATTTTTTAGGATTCAAGCATGGGTTAGCGATTTATTGTTAGTTGCGCCTCCCTCATGCTTAAGGAGTTGAGACCCCTCTCTATAGGTCACCCACTCCAGAATCTTCCCTGCTCGAAAATTAATTCTAGTCACTAGCCGTTGTATAGCTCCTTTCTTTATGCTTATCCATTGTTGGATTTTCCTTGTGTTGCATTTGCATTGTCTAACATAAACAAGAGCTTCACTGGCTTGACTACCTCAGTTAGGCTTGCGCGGGTGACCTCCCTCATCTTTTGGAGTTGTTATTTTCTCAACCCTTTAGCTTTGTGTTCTCTTTGATTCTTAAATTCACCTCCCTCCCTGACCATCATGACAAGAAAATGGGTTCATTCTAGAAGTGGAGGAGGTGGCCATGGCTAAGTGATTGGCTCTCAGGCTTGCTTTCAAGCAAAGTCTTCAATACGCCACTACTAGGAACACACTTTAGTGCCAATCCAGGAAGAAATTCATGCCATGCAAAGGAGGAAAGTTGCAGGAGAGTTAACAAATTTTATATTTTGAGGTCCTAGAGGGGGTGCACCAAGAATTCCTAATACTAGAAACATTAAAGGGAGACAAAACCATTATCTCCACACCATGGAGCTTTATTGGCACATAAAACTCCTCTTGGGTAGAGTGTTGGTGGATATAAACGAGGCTCAAGACAATATCCTAAATAGATTGGACGAATTGAAGCTACTATTATTGGAAATAAAAGGCCACTTAACACAAGTAGAAATGGGTTTGTCGCCAATGACATCAACATAGCCACACAACATGGATGTGAAACAACCAATCAATTTGGACACCTCTCTATCTTCTCGATGTCTAGGTTCTCTATTAATAGATCCCCCTAGTTATTTATTTTCTTTTGCATCTTAGTTTATTAGGGACACAAGCTCCCTGATATGAATTCTCTAGTTTTTTTTAAGAATGTTTCAAAACGTTTGCATTTTGGTTTTGGTCATTGTTTTTGGTTTCCTCTCCATTGGGGAAACATGTAAAAATCTTTATATATTTATCTGCTTCGACTACTCATAGTTAAATTTTGGACAATAGTTACACTTTTTGGACATGTTACACCTTTTGTACATGATCCCTAGATTGGTTTCCCTGATGACAAATGAGAGAAAACTAACTCTTAGTTAAACTTATAAATCTCTAAATTATCAATAAAATAATCAAATACACTATATATATATATATATATATATAAAATAAATAAATAAATTTTCAAAACTATTTAAGCTCATCACGCATTTGTAAAATGGCGAGTGCTTCAAGAGAGCATGGCTTTCATTCTATTATTATTTTTTTAAATAATTTATGTAGCATTCCTCCAAATATGTTATAGAAATCCTACATTTTAAATTCAAAAAATTAATAATCATTTTGATAAATATGAATGATTAATGAATTCAAAGTTTGGACTAACATCGTCTAAACTAGTTTGATTCCATCCATTTGTGTGTTCCCCATATCGCTCTCAACTCGTAGCCACATAAATATCATATATATATTTTTAATTCTTTTCCTTTTGCATAGGAGATTAAATGTAACTGTAACAAAACTACCCTGAGTTAGCCAAAAGCATTACCACTTGGCACTGGGGGTGTAAGGGAATCAAACACTTTCGGGGGAAATCGTCGAGGAAACACCTTTTTCATGACTCTACTAGATTTTATGATGTTCCTATCCTTGATTCCTCTACTTCTGAGGCCCTTAGAGCATTTGAGCCCTTTGTGACTAGTTCATGATGAACATCCTATCATTTAATATGTGTGGCTTGGGGGACGCCACTAAAATGTTGTCCTTGCGTCACCTTGTCCTTTCTGTTCGGCCTTTCATCGTTATCATTCAGGAGACATGGTTGATTCTGGGAGATCCTTAGCATATTTTCGATTGGCTTTCCTAATTGGTGCATGGTTGTTGTTGACTCATGTAATTTATCTGGTGGTTTTGTGGCTCTTTAGGATCAATATTAGGAAAATTTGCATGCCTATAAGTTTTTTGCTGGCATTTTTCTTTTTGAACACATTTAGGGTTTGGTAGAGAAGATTCAAATTTAGAACTTATATGATCCATATGGTGGAAGACACATGTTTTGGGATCAAGTGGAATCCTCAGACATTCTAAATATTGGTGCATTGTCATTATTGGTGATTACATTGTTGTTTTATCCAAGGGCGAGTGTTGGGGGTTGAAGTGTCGTGCCTCTCTCGGAGTAACTCAAAACACTTGTTGTGGTGGATTCGACACACGGGTGTACGAAATCACACGCGTTTAGAGAATGTGGTATTTTCTCTAAAACATAAGTAACATGCAGTATCTGGGGGGAGCTCAAAAGTATAAGACTTAAAATGAAGTAATACACTTAAGTATTCTCTGTTAAAAAAACTAAAACTAAAAACGCAAAAGAAGCTATAGAGAGTTCCAAACAGTAACAAGGTAAACAACGGCTCGATGGCCTTCTTCTTATTGAATGCTTGGAATGAAAACAAATCTTACCCACTTGCCGAAGGGCCTAGGCAGTGGCTTTAGGACCCGACGCAAGGATGTTTGTTCTTCAAGTTCTGCCTTATGACGTAGTTCAACTCTCTCTCTTTGCTACAATGGGCTAAGATTGTTGGGTGGCCAACAATCGAGTCCTCTTCTTCAGATCTTGCTCCTTGGTTCACACAAACAGCTGTGTTTCTTAGGAAACTTTGGCCAGCATAACCTTGTGATCACCCATTGTTCATCTCTTTGAGGGTTTATATAGGTGAGCTTTCAAACCTCCTTCCCTCCCTTGGTACATGGTGGATAGTGACCCAAGGGAGGGGCAATATTCCATTGTGGGCTGAAATATGCTTTTGTGTGCTCACACAAGGCCTAAGGAGGTGTTGGTGCTGTCCTTAGGCAGCTTTCACATAAGGAGAAACTGTCATTTGCTTGCTTGTGGTCCCGGAAAGGGACTTTTTTCCATCTCCAGGAATGTGCACTTATCGAGCTCCAGTGCACGCAGAAGGCACTCTTCTCGAAGAAAAAAGCACACATTCAGGCATTTATGACTAGTTCAATCTTGAATTTCTCAAAATCTTAGAGATTCTAAATACCTTTGATTCCATAATGTATCTCTGTCCTGTAAATCCTTAGGCTCGACATTAACTGATATTGTTTTCTGCTGTACGATTTTCCAGTGTTAACAGATGCCCCCTAATGTGTGAGGTCTAGGAAGAACTATATAGCCGAAATACATTATAGTTTATTTTCTGTATCGTATGTAGAGAGAGACAGAGAGAGAGAGTGAGGCCTGCGTGTAGAAGAGACATCACCTTACATCGGTTCCGAGATAACCACTGCATAAGGGACCCCCTGCAAGCAGACAAAATATACAACATATTTGCAAAATTTCAACGAGGCGGGCATGTCCCATGCTCGTGATGCTATGGCTAGTTAAAAAAAATTGACAAATACATTTACTATCTGTGTCACTACTGTGGTAGTGATGTTGGTGGTTGATGACGATGACTGTTGACACCCTCAGGGGCGTTTTTTCTTTGATGATAGGTGGAAAGTGGTACCCATATGCGTAAGCATGGCATATCATATGCAATGTACACATATGTACTCGCTGGGACCTTCCCGTGTAAACATTGTTGTCAGAGATGCTTATAAAGGCACAAGTCTTCGACGAATCTTGATCAAAGTGCAATGGTTGTAAGGTACGATACCATCGTGACATGAAAGCTTTTGCTGTAGTCGAATGTCAAGAGGATTGATGACATCTATGGACAATGATGTCTCCCATAGTGCCACTCGAGGATACCCCTTTATATGGGGAGGGGTTATCCAAGGTACCGCTTCCTTTTTGGAAAAGAGGTGTTGATGTCAACAAAAAGGAAGCCTTAACCGAACCGTAATAGGTCTAACATAGACATGTTGGTGAGCAGTGGCTGAAAACGGATGATGGGGATTCAGTGGCCCGAGGTCGAAGTATATTTGAGCCGCTTGGCAACAGTCATAGGTATTTCTGAAGGGAAAAATCCCTGGAGTCGATAGGACTTCCAGGGCAGGTATGAACCGGCTATGATTATCGTAATGGTGCGTGCATGGAGGGTATGAAATACTTCGACCAAGGGAGATGGGGGACTGCTGCCATGGGAAAAAAAAGTGCAATATGAGGGCAAATGGCATTTTTTGTGATCTTTTTACATTTACCAAAAGAATAAAACAATGGGGTTTGGTTTGTACAAAACATAGAGACAGGTACCCCAAAACATGAAAGAGGGTCGCTCACTTGATGGTGTGAGGACGGTGTTTTGCTAAGGGTAGGGGTCCCATTGTTTGGTCTCATGTGCGGGGTTGATGAAGTGGAAGATGTCACAGATGGGTTAATGTTGATGGAGGTATGGTGGACCAAATGTGGTGCACGGAGGTGTGCTTTCCTTCTGCTTGTAGAACCCGATCGTCCGGGAAGAGGGTTGGTTTAAATGGTGAACTTGACCTTATGCATGGTATATGGATGGACATGAGGTGCTTCCTGGACTACAAATGGTATGGCCATGGCGTCACTTGTGGGGTGATGAATGGTCTACTTGGGATGACGATCGCCATGGAGGGGAGGCTCTACCGACCATCACGGATGTTTATCATATGCAGGGTGAGGTGATGATAAACGTGGTCGGGTATGAGGACCCTATGGTTTATTTCTGATGGAGAAATGATGTCAGGATATGCAAATTTTTCTGGAACTCTATCATGTTGAGGGTAGAATGATACTTGCTCCAGAACTTTCGGTGGTGGTTGTTGTGAATGGTTTGCGGGTTCTTCCTACAAAAACAACTACCTCAAGTGAAAGCATCTTCTTTTCATTCAATATTATTGAAAAACATGAACTTTGGAAAGGAATATGGGAAGGTGCATACCTACTGGTGCTGGAAAAAATATTTCTTCGAAAAGCGAATGTAGGGCATTGCTTTCGTTTTTCATGGTTTATTGATTATGGTGCAACTTACGGTTTGCAGAATGGACCTTCTGATCTCCTGTTATGGACCTCTGATGTTCTGGAAAAGGGCGATAAATAAGGGATTATGGCCCTAATCCTATTCATTTGTACTTGCTGAGTTTGGGAGATCAGAGGTGACAGCAGAGCCTTTCTTGCCATTGTGGTCAGCCTATGTACCGGGGATTAGCGATACTATGTCGAGGTAACTCTCATGACGTCCTGCATTTTGATTTTTCCAGTTTGGTGACGTCGAGGGCTGTATAAATTAGGTTTGTACGACATCAAAGGGTATTTTTTCCATAGATTGCGTGGGCGATCTAGGGAAATTGGCACCCCCCTTGTGTGTATTTCTCAGGTAAATCCGCGTGAAGGTGCGCTATCCCTACCTCTTTGCGCGCAAGGGTGCACTTGTAAATGAAACAGGCGTGCAAGGGCGTGCCTGTCTAAGAGACAGGTGTGCAAGGGCAGTGTTTTTTTTTAAAACTTGGGTTTTTGCTGCCCTTAATGATTTTTCTCCTTTGTACTGATGGGTGCCTGTTTCTTGGCAAGTTAGTGTGGAGAGAGCGAGATTGGCCTGAAATTTGGACTGCTCTGGATACTGATGCTGGGGCGTGCCATCAGTTGGCCACATGGGGCCTCCTGAAATTTGCTAAGAACAAGTTCCTTCGGTCATAGGACCGACTGCTACGTTATATCATGCGGCATTGGCGCCGGAGGCACAACATGTTTGTCTTGAGGGGGACGAACTTGATTATCTGTCCGGAGACGGATATTTACTTTGTGACCGGATTACTACCTCAGGGAGAGGCACTGAGGTATCTGCTTCCTACTGGGCCGATGAACATGGATAGGTTTCGGCGACGGCATTGTGGTGGTGTGCCTTTTACTGAGGGGTGCATCAATATCGCCTCAGTGACAGATGTGGCCGAACGGTGTGCTCTGGCCATTATTGTGTGACTGGCGGGGTTGTTTGCACCTCATCGGGCATCGGGCCCACAGCTGGCAGTTTACGCCACTTGAGGAATGGGCATTTCTTTGATTTTTCCCGCTTCTGCTTCGATGGTATGGTGTTGCAACTGAACAGGGTCCAGGGTGGATCCAAATCATTTGCGCATTCCAACATTTTGTGCAGCATCATGTACGAGAGGGTCGTGCTGATGAGGCCCGTAGTGCCTATGCCTACCGGGGGGCCGAGGGAGCCACGTATGAGGAGGTGGGCTCCGGTGATGCCACGTGGTGGTGGTGGCAAAGTGGGTCGTTATTAGAACAACACGACAGAGGCCTGGTTTGAGGCCAATCCACAAATTTTCTTGCCATACCCTTACACGAGGATGGACTTTCAGAGCGATCCAGATATTGGTCTCCCTTTTGGTTATGTTTGGGGTCCCGCAAGTATGTGTTATATTTATGCATTTTACTCAAGTTTTTTGTGTTCTTGAGTGTTTTTCATTGACATTAACATTCTTTTGGTTACTCGTGCAAATGTTGGCGAGGTGGGATGCCCAGTGGCCTGGCTGGTGGGTCACAACCCTCTACCACAACCACCTGGTGGTCGGGGAGGTGGTGCCATAGGTGGACCAGGCGAGGGTGCCGATGGACCGGGCAGGGATGGTGATATTCCTTCTAGTGAGGGAAGCAGCACATGTGTCACTAAGGTAGTAGCAGAGAGAGCTCGTGCAGATGCGGCTGAGGTGCATATCATAGCACTTACAGCTCAAGTAGAGGCTCTAGAGGACTTCCGAGGTCGAATGGACCGTTTGACCCATGGGATGCCTGCTCGAGGTCGTATGGATGATTTTGAGAGGATATGGCTAGAGACGGTGATGGCCCGTGAGAGGGACTACCGACCTACTCTGCAACGGGTAGCTATCGCAGTGGCAAAAGCAGCTCTAGTGGTGGTACCAGGAGCAGTGGCGGGCCTAGGTGCTCCTCCTGAGGGGGCACCCCCCTAGGGTAGATTTGTACACAGGGAAAGCACCCATTATGAGGATGCTTCCCTTATTTTTTATGACCTCTATATTTTTGGGCTGGCCAATGGGCCAGCAATACTATTTTTTGTACTCTGATACACATATTTTTTGATATATATATGAGAGATATTTTTTGTGACTCTACATGGTGTAATGTTTATTTCAGTTTATGAATTTGTGTTATGCTGATGGATATACATGTTTTTGGCTTTTATGTATGGTGATTTTCTCGCGATGCATTCCAGTCTAGGATGTTGTTAGCTATGCAATCAGCTGTTTGGTTTTGATTCCTTGATACATGTGAGAATGTAATATAGTCAAATTGTCTGCTTAATATTCTGGCACACAAATATTTTCTAAATAGGTTTGCATCCCTGGTTTCAAATGTTTGGTTTAACTGCGATACTACTAACTGGGAATCTAGGTAGACATGCATATGGCAGATGCCTTGGTGGAGGGCCTCGCACATAAGTCCGAAAACGACGTCATATTCTGTCTGATGGTTGGTTACTGAACCGATGCACACACCGTTTGAACACAGTGGTGATCAGTTAGGGTAGTAGATGACCCAGGCGGTTGCATCTAAGTTTTGAGACCATCATGATGCTTCATCAGCAAATCCGAAATAAGGTTCAAATTGGTGATCCATGGTGATATTTTGAGCGCGCTTAGGTTTTTTGGGTCAAAAATATTTTGGTATTTGGGATTTTTGTGTACTCTAACTCTAGGGGATAAGGGCTACTAGGGCCCTTATGGATAGAATTTCTTGAGGTAAAGGCCATTGACGGGGTTAGTGAGGTAGGTCCCGTCCGGTTCTGTCAAGATGTATTCCCCCTGCCGGAGGCAATGTTTGATGATATAGGGCCCTTTCCACAGGGTTTCAAACTTTCCTGGCCCTAAGGATTCTTTTGCGACATCATAGCGAAGGACTAACTCTCCTTCAGTAAATGAGCGGGGGGTGATGTGGCGGTCGAACGATGCTTTTACCCTTTTCTTATGGGTCTCATTATGTTGAAGCGATTGGCGCCTGTTTTCATCAACTAACTCTAGTTGTACTAGGCATTGTTCCAGAGGCTGGGTGTCATCAAGGAGTTCGATGGTTGTGTGCAAATTTGGGATCTCGCGGAAATCGATACAAGGGCACAAGGTGCCTTGGTTTTTTGTGACAGGAATAAAGATGAATTCCTGTGACGGAGGGGTTGTTGAAATCTTGTTTTGGGCATGCGATGACACAAATCGTATGAGATGAGTTGTGTTGCTGGCATGCGGAGGGGGAAGGATCTCTGCAATGGAGTCCTGAATGAGCCGATAGTTGGCCTTCCCGCTAGGATAGTCGATTCCTGGTAGATGGAAGTTGATTTTGTCACAGATATGTCTAAATGTTTGTAGCAATGGACATCCCTCTGGCACGTGATTATGACTGGTGCAAATGGTGCAAGGTATCACAGCATTGACAAAGTAGATAGTGTGAGAATCTACACTACTCGATGTTCCAGATGTGGACGCTTGGAAAGGGTATGTTGCGGACCAAGTTGTCTTATGTTTCCATTTTTGCGTCGTGGGTTGAAACCTGCCTCCCTTTTTGGTGGGTGGCTGACTTAATGTTGCTCTAGCTGCTTTCAGCTTGGGGAGATGTGTGCACTTGAATGTATGATGAAATTGTGAGCAAATTTGGTAGTAAGTACGTGTAATATTCTCTTGATTAGAGAGAAGCTTTTGAGGAAGAGACGAGATTATGCGAAGACTATTTGAAAGGGGTTTGAGTTCTTTGGATTGGTTGATTAGGTGATCGTTTAGATCACATAGGCCGCATGTTATCCTGGGCTTGGCTTGGGATTTACGTGACTAGTGTGTGACCTTAGCAGGCATGAAGAACCGCCCTGGTGGCGGGGTCGTTGGGTCAACGATGTATCTTTTATGCCATTCTTGGATGTCACTCGTCCTCTTTTCTACGGCATTAATCATGTCGATAGTGGGACATAGTCGTGAGACATTAGTACAATGTCAGTCATAATTATTACCCTGACATATCAGCAAAAATGTCCGTAATATCGGTTTCCCATCATGCGTGGTCTGAGGCCGAGCGGGGTGCCATCGTCAGTATGCTACTAAGTTGGGGTAGTGGACTACTATATGGTTCGTCTACTTGCATAATGTGCATCTGGGCGGCCTTCGTGAAGTGCCTGCAAGGGTAACTATGGGTTTCCCAATAGGTCGTTCTTCGGGTGTCAAGAACATGATAGACCCGCTCATCTCCTCTTCCTGGGTCATGGAGCTGCCGATAGACTTAGCATCCATATCATCTTCTTGGGAGAGATGAACTATGGCTGAGCGGAGGCTAGCTAGGGCTAGTCGGAAGCGAGGTATGTAGTGACAATCTTCCAATAAGTGATTGCTGGCGCATAACGGGCATGTGAATTATGTTGCCCGTAGCCCCACGCAGTAGACCCTTTCGATTGGATACCATCTGTGGATGAGTTCCAATGCGGCACACTCTTCGAGATAGTGGCCACGTTCATCGCATAGCGTGCAACGTATAATGGGAATTACCGGGGGGCGCTCTATGTATCGGTGCTCCTCTTGTAAGTACAAGATGGTGCGCAGCTTGTCATTAATAGAATGAATGGAGGGATCCTCTTGATAGGATCGCTCGATCGCATGTAAGGCGTCCCTATACCGTGGTATTTCTAGACAATGGTGGGTATAATGTCCGTAGGTGTCACAGAGGGCGCATGCGTGATTGGTACGCAGTGGTTTTCCTGTACGTTTGGTGGAAAGTTCCTTTTTATGGGAATGTCATTTTGAGGTGCCTGCCTCACAGTCGAGGAGTGGTTTTAACTCGTCCAACTCCAGGCATATGTGAGTAGGGTGTCCAGTGACATCACATATAGCGCAGGCTGATGACTCCCGCTGCATGGTGGGGGTCACCACTTTCTTTCCTTTCTTGGCGATTTTCTTTATCGTGGTCGTCGGCTTCGCAATGGGAACTTCCCTTGTGGGGGCGGTTTTGGCTGCTACTTGGGTAGGTTGGGGCTCCTCAGGACTGGGGGTCTATAACCCAAATGCAGTAACGTTGGTAGCTGGCATTCCTGGAGGGGGAACGAGATACCACACTGGGAATGCCAACGATATGTTGGGTAGTACCAGTGTTGCTAAGACTTGCTAGGAGGTGAAGCCAGGAGGTGGGTATAGGAAAGGAGTTTGGGAGGCGGCATAGACTATGGAGGCCACAGTAGCTGATGCCTCAGTGTCATTACTTCTTGAGTCCGTGTCT
This sequence comes from Pinus albicaulis, assembly GCA_034641835.2. Taxonomy (NCBI): domain Eukaryota; kingdom Viridiplantae; phylum Streptophyta; class Pinopsida; order Pinales; family Pinaceae; genus Pinus; species Pinus albicaulis. Next base: position 795,374,455 of record CM076574.1, read on the forward strand.
TGGCTAACCTCGGTGCTTGATGTGGACATCATGCACACCGGGGCCTCTATGGCATCAAGTGATACCTTAGGGATAATAGGAGGATCTCCTAGGAATGAGCATAGGACAGAAGACGGTTTGAATTGGCCAGGGCCATATTCTTGATACCGTACAAGACCATCAGTGGCTCTGTCTACATAGGGTAGAACCATATTTGTGTTGGTCAAAGGACGATTTTTAGTGTGCGTCAGCTGTTCTATCGTAATGATTCGATCCTCGTGGGGAAACATCATGATGCGGAAAACGAAGGATGATATGGTATACAAAGCATACATGTAACTCCGCCCAAGGAGTATATTGTAATCCAAGTGAGCGTCCAAGACTTCGATGTCTATGTGGACCGTTTTTCCGGCTAAGCAGACCGGTACATTTTGGAAGAGACCGATGGCGGTCGAGGGCCGATTGCCTTATGCTCTGAGTGTCATGACAGAAGGTTTGAGTTCTGGGGCTCCTAAATTTTGCCATACATTTTTTGACATGATGCACATCGACGCACCCTCGTCAATGACACATCGGTGAATAGTGATATTCTGTACCGATACTGGTATCTCGAAGGCGACTATGGAGGGAAGCCTAGGGGTTGCTTTGTCTAAATCAAAAACCATCATGCGCGTGTCGGCGGGGTCAATGGCGCCTAAGGCAGAAAGCAGGGCTTTCCACTACTTTGGGCACGACTGCAGTACCTCTAAAGTGGACATAGCAGCAGGTGAATGGGCTAGATCATCTACGATGCTGTAATTGTGGGCTGCTTTAGACTAGTTACCTGCTTGCCTATTAGGCCCTTTAACCATTTTTGGAAATGGCTCCAAAGGAATCTTTGGAATGGTCAAAGGTGCAGTCGGCGTAGAAGTACTATCCCCTGATGTACCGACGTTTGGTGGGTTGTCGTAGTTGCGATTCCGGGTGTGGAAAAACATTTCTTCCCCAGCCATGTAAATTTCATGGTTGTTTTTCTCGGAATCATTGGGGTTTTGTTGCTAAGTGCTGACCATTCCTTGATGGAGGAAGGGTTATTGCATAACTGTAGTTGTCTGGGAAGATCCTCCTTGTCCTCAGTTACTCTCAAGCTTTTTAAGCTCAGGGAGTTCGGGACAGTGGTGAGTATAGTGCTCGTACTCACCACATATCGAACATGAATGGTTTGTTCATAGAGGTGGCCGTTTGCCTTGCTTTTGAGCATTGCTTGGCTCCTGGTTTTGGCTCCGGTTGGAGTTATCTCCAGGTCGGGGTCGCAGTGGGCGCTGTTGGTTGTTGCCCCCCTGTCCAGGTTTCCCTTTAGGTTTGTTTTTTACCTTTCTTTTGACCACGTTAGGAGGGTAATTCTCCTGATCATACTGGTGTGGTTGATTCTGGGACAACTACACAAATTTCACCTGCGCATTGTTTTGCGTTGGTGGGTTATGTGTTTGGGACTGAGCATAATGTTGTCCCATGTTTGCACCTAGCTATTGGGGGGAGTTCTTCCGTCAATTCTTCTTCCTGCGTATTGGGTCCCCCCGGACGGAGGGTAAGATCCTCCTTGGTGATACGCTGGCGCCCTATTCGTCAAATTTTGCTGCTGCATATAATGACTTTGAAATCTGGGTTGAGACATGTCCTGGGTAGACCCATGTGCGTAACCGAGATTTTGACTACTGCTGCCTAGGTACCCTTGGGTCACTGACCCAATAAGTCTGTCTGCAGAGTTCGACGCACCTGGAAATTCTTGATAAGATTGCAGGCGCGGGGCGTTAGGCAGGATATTTTATATGTGTCCTGATGGCGTATAAATAAGTTCAAGATGTTGGGTTTTACTGATTGAGTCCTCTTCGGATGTGGGGTTACATTGCGCCACTTCCTTTGAAATCTCCGCCGTCAGAGTTTTCAAGGATAAATCTAAAAGGACTCGGTCGTCGAGTTGAGCTTTGCATAAGCTACAATGCCATCTCCATTCATGGAGATGTTCATAAATGTGGATAGAGGGAGATTGTCTGAAATGAGTGAGTAAATCCATTCTCGAATTGTGGTGAATGGGTAGCTGAAGGTATGTAAGGAACGCAGTAGCGAGGGCGCTAAAGGTTCTGTGTGAAGTAGGGGGTTTCTCGACGTACCATTTCGCGGCCACTCCCGTGAGAGTGCGTTGAAACAGCCTCAATCGAATAGTATCTTCAATGATGATATTCGATGAGCACCACAGGTGAAAGGTCATTATATGATTCCCTGGGTATTATGCTTGCTTGCCCTCAAACTTTAGTATGTTTGAAGGGAGCTTCGTGGGCATGGGAGGCCAATTGGGGTCGCATGCAATGGGGTCACTAGTGAGCTTGGTTAAATCTGGTAGATTTAATGTCGCTAAGAAGGGTGATTGAGAGGTTGACGCCATGACAACGTGTGAAGACACAAAGTTTTGGTTAGAATGAGGGTTAGTCTGTGACATACCCAGTTGTGAATTCAGCTGGCTTCCCGTATGGGATGCACTCTTCTGCCCCCTAGGGGACGAGGGGGGAGTGATGTGCGGTGTGGTGTTGGGAGACCGACTAGGGCTCAAAACGAAGGTTGCTCCAAAAAAGGAGGAACCAACCACTGTGGCAATGTTCCGTCTTTGACGCCTAAATGGTGAAAGACCTGGAACCCCTCCCGTTAATGGGGGGAGGTCCAAAAGATGCCTGGACCGACGAGGTTCCGTTGGAACCGTTTGAGGGTCGTCCAAGTTACGTTGGGAAATTTTTTTTGAGGGGATTGAGTCTATGATCACGTCAAATTTATGGCCACATACATAAAACAAAGCAAAAATGAAATTATTTTTCCTTTAATTTAATCTATGTGATCAATCAAGCAAAAAATGGTTTTGTTTGTTTACGCGTGATACTAAAAAATCCTAGAATACTTAATAACGTCCTCACACACTCAAATGTAACTGGGCCTTCAGAGGATTTCTTGCGAGTGCTGGCACAACGTCCCGAAAGAACTAGCAACGCCCCCAGTCAGCTGAAGAGAATCAACCAAGGTAAGGGTAGAGGGTTTGGTGCCTACCTGCACCATCACCTATAGGGTAAATGATGCCCTAGTTTTGGCCACTAAGAACCACCATCCCACGTGAGCGTTAAATTCTTGGGCTTCTTGGTAGTCAGCTAACAGTATCAACTATCAGACGGGTTAGGTAGCCCCAACTGATATCGGACGCATTGCGCCTAAGCCTAACCCCCTCTGAATTGGGTCTCTACCGCGCTCGGGTTTTCTTTTCCGTCGGCTGATAGGTGGATTTTAAAGCTCCCTAAAAATGAAACTTCTATGTTTCAAATGTGAAGCATGATCAAGGCGGCTTATTGGATGCCTACCCCCTTGATCCTAACTTAAACTATAATTTCTCTTGTGGCCCCTGTGGGCAGAGTTTAGTGAGTTGGTTTAAGTTATTTTTAGGTGGCTTTCTTTTCGTAGTGGGTGAATGTGTGTGAGCATATGGTGAACAATCTCATAATTTGAACATATGGATATCGGTGATCTGTTACGAATGTCCCCTAGTTAAACTATGTGACATTGTTCCTTGCTCAAATAAAAATCATTTGCAGATAATGGGTCGCTTCCAAAACCTCCTAATTAGTCTATGTGAATGACTAAAGGGAGATGGAAAATCACAAATGTAGAGTGTTCATATGCTTGTCTAGGGTCACTCAGTGGCACAAAGACAACAGGAATTACTTACTCTAACTTGTGATTCAATCCTAGTCCTGCAATTTCCTAAATGCAAAAATTGAAATTTAAACTAAACAATTTCTACACTAGCTTATGCATGTGTGGTCATGAGCCACTTACTTGGACTAGTTAGACTAAGTGTGCATACCAGAATTTGCAAAAAACATAAATTGTTTGTAAAGCAATGGTTAATTCGCCCCCTACTTAAACTATGTGAGCACTTTTTGCAAAAAACCAACTTAAATGAAAACTAACTAAATGCCTACAAAAAGCAGCAAAAATTAGTCTTCAGAAGCTATGGGGTATCAACACAGGTGTTGGGAGATACATTAGGGGCTTCCAAACACACTTACAAGCAGAAAAAATGCAGAAGGTAGGGAGAAAAAATCTCTCTGCAAATTGCGCGCAAAAGCCTCTGACAAGTGCGCTTTCCTGCGCGCAGGTCACTCTTGAACACGCGCCTTGCGCGTCTGTGTGTAAAAATAACGCGCAAAATTCCTGCAAGTAAAAAATTAGGAGTTGCCTTCTTCAGTCTGTCACCTTAGTGAGTCTAGGGACTACAAGATGGGTCAGAGGAATGTCAGCTCCACTCCAGCACAGACTAAGGGTTTCCTACAAACAATGGCACAACCACATAAACCTGAAACATGTCAGTGGAGTCGCCAATCCTGTTGTGGTGGATTCGACACATAGGTGTACAAAATCACACACGTTTAGAGAATGTGGTATTTTCTCTAAACCATAAGTAACAGGCAGTATCTTGGGGGAGCTTAGAAGTATAAGACTTAAAATGAAGTAATACACTTAAGTATGCTCTGTTAAAAAAACTAAAACTAAAAACACAAAAGAAGTTATAGAGAGTTCCAAATAGTAACAAGGTAAACAACGACTCGATGCCCTTCTTCTTATTGAATGCTTGGAATGAAAACAGATCTTACCCACTTGCTGAAGGGCCTAGGAAGTGGCTTTAGGACCCAACGCAAGGATGTTTTTCCTTCAAGTTTTGCCTTCTGACGCAGTTCAACTCTCTCTCTCTCTCTGCTACAATGGGCTAAGATTGTTGGGTGGCCAACAATTGAGTCCTCTTCTTCAACTCTTTCTCCTTGGTTCACACAAATAGCTGGTGTTGCTTGGGCAAGTTTTTCCAACATAACCTTGTGATCACCCATTGTTCATCTCTTTGAGGGTTTATATAGGTGAGCTTTCAAACCTCCTTCCCTCCCTTGGTACATGGTGGATAGTGACCCAAGGGAGGGGAAATATTCCATTGTGGGCTGAAATATGCTTTTGTGTGCTCACACAAGGCCTAAGAAGGCACTGGTGCTGTCCTTAGGCGGCTTTCACATAAGGAGAAATTGTCATTTGCTTGCTTGTGGTCCCAGAAAGGGACTTTTTTCCATTTCCAGGAATGCGCGCTTATCGGGCTCCAGTGCGCGCAGAAGGCGCTCTTCTCGAAGAAAAAAGGTGCGCATTCGAGCATTTATGACTAGTTCAATCTTGAATTGCTCAAAACCTTAGAGATTCTAAATACTTTTAATTCCATAGTGTATCCCTGTCCTGTAAATCCTTAGGCTCGACATTAACTGATGACATTTTCTACTGTACGATTTTCCAGTGTTAACAACACTCTTTGATGATAATCATTTGGTGGACATATGACCTGTGGCTTTCTGTTCGGCCTTTCATCGTTATCATTCAGGAGACAATGGTTGATTATAGGAGATACTTAGAATATTTTTTATTGATCTTTCCTAATTGGTGCATGGTTGTTGTTGACTCATGCAATTTGTCTAGTGGTTTTTTGGCTCTTTAGGATCAATATTAGGAAAATTTGCATGCCCTTAAGCTTTTTGATGGCATTTTTCTTTTTGGACACATTCAGGGTTTGGTTGAGAAGATTCAAATTTAGAACTTATATGATCCATACAGTGGAAGACACATGTTTTGGGATCAATTGGAATCCTCATACATTCTAAATATAGATTCATTGTCATTGTTGGTGATTACAATGTTGTTTTATCCAGGGGTGAGTGTTGGGGTTGAAGTGTCGTGGTGATCCTCTCTTGGACCGACTCAACACACTCTTTGATGAAAATGATTTGGTGGACATATGACCTGTCCCTATTGAACTCACTTGGTACAATGGCAGAAGTGGTAGTGAATATATTGGGAAACGAATAGATCGATTGATGCTACATCAAAATTTGTTTTAAGATTTTGGAAATTTAAGATCTAGGGTCAAGAAGATTTATATCTTTGACCATTTTCCAATTTTCCTTCAATGGCGAGCGGAGACGGCTAGCAGGGGCATTCCCTTCAAGTTCAACAGGATATGGGTGGAGGATGAAGATTTCAACAAAATGGTTTCAAGTGTATGGAAATCCTTTGATGCACAACCAAGATAGTAGACCATGGATTATATTACTTTGAAACTAAATTTTTCTAAAGAGCTAGGTTCGCATTTGGGAATGAAATAATAAGGCTAGTCTACATAAGGAACATAAGGCTTTGGTTGATGAAATCCAAGAGATTGGAGAGAATCTGTCAATTGTGCCACCCTCTTCACATACATTAGAAAGGTTCAAGAATTTATAAGAAATAAAAAAGTGCATACTGTTGATACAGGAAAATACTTGGAGATTAAAAATCATGGTCATTTGGATCTGTGGGGGGGATCGTAACACAAAATTATTCCATGTTTATGCCTACCATAGGAAGAATTTCAACACAATATGGAGCATAAAGGGGGTGAATGGTAATTACATTTATTTCGATGCCGATATTCGGAAAGAAGCATTACATTATTTCCATAATATTTTCAAGGCTAGAGATGAGATCCTTATTGAAAACCAACTTTGGGGTGCTGAGGAATACCCTTGGATATTTGAATATGAATCTAATATTGAACTTTTTAACCGGTCTCCAAAGAGTAAATTATTTCGGTATTGAAATCCTTTGCCAAGGACAAGTGCCCTGACCCTGATGGCTAGACAATTGAAATATTTTTGCACTTTTTTGAGCTCTTCAAGAGAGCATGGCTTTCTTTCTATTATTATTTTTAAAAATAATTTATGTAGTGTTCCTCCAAATATGTTATAGAAATCCTACATTTTAAATTCAAAAAATTAATAATCATTTTGATAAATATGAATGATTAATGAATTCAAAGTTTGGACTAAAATCGTCTAAACTAGTTTGATTCCATCCATTTGTGTGTTCCCCATATCGCTCTCAACTCGTAGCCACATAAATATCATATATATATTTTTAATTCTTTCCCTTTTGCATAGGAGATTAAATGTAACTGTAACAAAACTACCCTGAGTTAGCCAAAAGCATTACCACTTGGCACTGGGGGTGTAAGGGAATCAAACACTTTCGGGGGAAATCGTCGAGGAAACACCTTTTTCATGACTCTGCTGGATTTTATGATGTTCCTATCCTTGATTCCTCTACTTCTGAGGCCCTTAGAGCATTTGAGCCCTTTGTGACTAGTTCATGATGAACATCCTATCATTTAATATGCATGGCTTGGGGGACGCCACTAAAATGTTGTCCTTGCGTCACCTTGTCCTTTCTGTTCGGCCTTTCATCGTTATCATTCAGGAGACATGGTTGATTCTGGGAGATCCTTAGCATATTTTCGATTGGCTTTCCTAATTGGTGCATGGTTGTTGTTGACTCATGTAATTTTTCTGGTGGTTTTTTGGCTCTTTAGGATCAATATTAGGAAAATTTGCATGCATATAAGTTTTTTGCTGGAATTTTTCTTTTTGAACACATTCAGGGTTTGGTAGAGAAGATTCAAATTTAGAACTTATATGATCCATATGGTGGAAGACACATGTTTTGGGATCAAGTGGAATCCTCAGACATTCTAAATATTGGTGCATCGTCATTATTGGTGATTACATTGTTGTTTTATCCAAGGGCAAGTGTTGGGGTTTGAAGTGTCGTGGCGATCCTCTCTCGGACTAACTCAAAACACTTGTTGTGGTGGATTCGACACACGGGTGTACGAAATCACACGCGTTTAGAGAATGTGGTCTTTTCTCCAAACCATAAGTAACATGCAGTATCTGGGGGGAGCTCAAAAGTATAAGACTTAAAATGAAGTAATACACTTAAGTATTCTCTGTTAAAAAAACTAAAACTAAAAACGCAAAAGAAGCTATAGAGAGTTCCAAACAGTAACAAGGTAAACAACGGCTCGATGGCCTTCTTCTTATTGAATGCTTGGAATGAAAACAAATCTTACCCACTTGCCGAAGGGCCTAGGCAGTGGCTTTAGGACCCGACGCAAGAATGTTTGTCCTTCAAGTTCTGCCTTCTGACGTAGTTCAACTCTCTCTCTTTACTACAATGGGCTAAGATTGTTGGGTGGCCAAAAATCGAGTCCTCTTCTTCAGATCTTGCTCCTTGGTTCACACAAACAGCTAGTGTTTCTTGGGAAACTTTGGCCAGCATAACCTTGTGATCACCCATTGTTCATCTCTTTGAGGGTTTATATAGGTGAGCTTTCAAACCTCCTTCCCTCCCTTGGTACATGGTGGATAGTGACCCAAGGGAGGGGCAATATTCCATTGTGGGCTGAAATATGCTTTTGTGTGCTCACACAAGGCCTAAGGAGGTGTTGGTGCTGTCCTTAGGCAGCTTTCACATAAGGAGAAACTGTCATTTGCTTGCTTGTGGTCCCGGAAAGGGACTTTTTTCCATTTCTAGAAATGTGCACTTATCGAGCTCCAGTGCACACAGAAGGCGCTCTTCTCGAAGAAAAAAGCACGTATTCAGGCATTTATGACTAGTTCAATCTTGAATTTCTCAAAATATTAGAGATTCTAAATACCTTTGATTCCATAATGTATCTCTGTCCTGTAAATCCTTAGGCTCGACATTAACTGATGTCATTTTCTGCTGTACGATTTTCCAGTGTTAACAGATGCCTCCTAATGTGTGAGGTCTAGGAAGAACTGTATAGCCGAAATACATTATAGTTTATTTTCTGTATCATACATAGAGAGAGAGAGAGAGAGAGCGAGGCCTGCATGTAGAAGAGACAACACCTTGCACCGGTTCTGAGATAACCACTGCCTAAGGGACCCCCTGCAAGCAGACAAAATATACAACATATTTGCAAAATTTCAACGAGGCGGGCATGTCCCATGCTTGTGATGCTATGGCTAGTTAAACAAAATTGACAAATACATTTACTGTCTGTGTCACTACTGTGGTAGTGATGTTGGTGGTTGATGACGATGATTGCTGACACCCTCAGGGGCGTTTTTTCTTTGACGATAGGTGGAAAGTGGTACCCATATGCATAAGCATGGCATATCACTATGCAATGTACGCATATGTACTGGCTGGGACCTTCCCGTGTAAGCATTGTTGTCAGAGATGCTTATAAAGGCACGGGTCTTCGACGAATCTTGATCAAAGTGCAATGGTTGTAAGGTACGATACCGTCGTGACATGAAAGCTTTTGCTATAGTCGAATGTCAAGAGGATTGATGACATCTATGGACAATGATGTCTCCCATAGTGCCACTCGAGGATACCCCTTTATATGGGGAGGGGTTATCCAAGGTACCGCTTCCTTTTTGGAAAAGAGGTGTTGATGTCGACAAAAAGGAAGCCTTAACCGAACCATAATGGGTTTAACATAGGCATGTTGGTGAGTGGTGGCTGAAAACGGATGATGGGGATTCAGTGGCCTGAGGTCGAAGTATATTTGAGCCGCTTGGCGACAGTCATAGGTATTTCTGAAGGGAAAAATCCCTGGAGTCGATAGGACTTCCAGGGCAGGTATGAACTGGCTATGATTGTCGTAATGGTGCGTGCATGGAGGGTATGAAATACTTCAACCAAGGGAGATGGGGGATTGCTGCCATGGTAGGAAAAAGTGCAATATGAGGGCAAAGGGCATTGTTTGTGATATTTGTACATTTACCAAAAGAATAAAACAATGGGGTTTGGTTTGTACAAAACATAGAGACGGGTACCCCAAAACATGAAAGAGGGTCACTCACTTGATGGTGTGAGGACGGTGTTTTGCTAGGGGTAGGGGTCCCATTGTTTGGTCTCATGTGTGGCGTTGATGAAGCGGAAGATGTCACAGATGGGTTAATGTTGATGGAGTAATGGTGGACCAAATGTGGTGCACGAAGGTGCGCTTTCCTTCTGCTTGGAGAACCCGATCGTCCGGGAAGAGGGTTGGTTTAAATGGTGAACTTGACCTTATGCATGGTATATGGATGGACATGAGGTGCTTCCTGGACTACAAATGGTATGGCCATGGAGTCACTTGTGGGGTGATGAATGGTCTACTTGGGATGACGATCGCCATGGAGGGGAGGCTCTACTGACCATCACAGACGTTTATCATATGCAGGGTGAGGTGATGATAAACGTGGTCAGGTATGAGGACCCTATGGTTTATTTTTGATGGAGAAATGATGTTAGGATATGCAAAGTTTTCTGGAACTCTATCATGTTGAGGGTAGAATGATACTTGCTCCAGAACTTTCGGTGGTGGTTGTTGTGAATGGTTTGCGGGTTCTTCCTACAAAAACAACTACCTCAAGTGAAAGCATCTTCTTTTCATTCAATATTATTGAAAAACATGAATTTTGGAAAGGAAGATGGGAGGGTGCATACCTACTGGTGCTTGAAAAAATATTTCTTTGAAAAGCGAATGTAGGGCATCGCTTTCGTTTGTCATGGTTTTCTGATTATGTTGCAACTTACGGTTTGTAGAATGGGCCTTCTGATCTCCTTTTATGGACCTCTGAAGTTCTGGAAAAGGGGTGATAAATAAGGGATTATGGCCCTAGTCCTATTCATTTGTACTTGCTGAGTTTGGGAGATCAGAGATGACAACAGAGCCTTTCTTGCCATTGCGGTTAGCCTATGTACCGGGGATTAGCGATACTATGTCGAGGTAACTCTCATGACGTCCTGCATTTTGATTTTTCCAGTTTGGTGACGCAGAGGGCCGTATAAATTAGGTTTGTACGACATCAAAGGGTATTTTTTCCCTAGATTGCGTGGGCGATCTAGGGAAATAGGCACCCCCCTTGCGTGTATTTCTCAGGTAAATCCGCGTGAAGGTGCGTTATCCCTGCTCTTTGCGCGCAAGGGTGCACTTGTAAATGAAACATGCACGCAAGGGCGTGCCTGTCTAAGAGACAGGTGTGCAAGGGCAGTGTTTTTTTTTTTTTTTAACTTGGGTTTTTGTTTCCCGTAATGATTTTTCTCCTTTGTACTTATGGGTGCCTGTTTCTTGGCAAGTTAGTGTGGAGAAAGCGAGATTGGCCTGAGATCTGGACTGCTCTGGCTGCTGATGCTGGGGTGCGCCATTAGTTGGCCACATGGGGCCTCCTGAAATTTGCTGAGAACAAGTTCCTTCGGTCACAGGACCGACGGCTACGTTATATCATGCGGCATTGGCGCCGGAGGCACAACATGTTTGTCTTGAGGGGGATGAACTTGATTATCCGTCCGGAGATGGATATTTACTTTGTGACTGGATTACTTCCTCAAGGAGAGGCACTGAGGTATTTGCTTCCTACTGGGCCGGTGAACATGGACAAGTTTCGGCGGCGGCATTGTGGTGGTACACCTTTTACTAAGGGGTGCATCAATATCGCCTCAGTGACAGATGTGGCCGAACGGTGTGCTCTGGCCATTATTGTGTGACTGGCGGGGTTGTTTGCGCCTCATCGGGCATTGGGCCTACAGCTGGAGGTTTACGCCACTTGAGGAATGGGCATTTCTTTGATTTTTCTCGCTTCTGCTTCGATGGTATGGTGTCGCAACTGAACAGGGTCCAGGGTGGATCCAAATCATTTGCATACGCCAACATTTTGTGTAGCATCATGTACGAGAGGGTCATGCTGATGAGGCCCGTAGTGCCTATGCCTACCGGGGGGCTGAGGGAGCCACGTATGAGGAGGTGGGATCCGGTGATGCCACGCGCTGGTGGTGGCAATGTGTGTCGTTATTAGAACAACACGACGGAGGCCTGGTTTGAGGCCAATCCACAGATTTTCTTGCCATACCCTTACACGGGGATGGACTTTCAGAGCGATCCAGATATTGGTCTCCCTTTTGGTTATGTTTGGGGTCCCGCAAGTATGTGTTATATTTATGCATTTTACTCAAGTTTTTTGTGTTCTTGAGTGTTTTTCATTGACATTGACATTCTTTTGGTTACTCGTGCAGATGTTGGCGAGGTGGGACGCCCAGTGGCCTGGCTGGTGGGTCACAACCCTCTACCACGACTGCCTGGTGGTCGGGGAGGTGGTGCCATAGGTGGACCAGGCGAGGGTGCCGATGGACCAGGCAGGGATGGTGATAGTCCTTCTAGTGAGGGAAGAAGCACAGGTGTCGCTGAGCTAGTAGCAGAGAGAGCTTGTGCAGATGCGGCTAAAGCGCATATCATAGCACTTACAGCTCAGGTAGAGGCTCTAGAGGACTTTCGAGGTCGAATGGACCATTTGACCCACAGGATGCCTGCTCGAGGTCGTATGGATGATTTTGAGGGGATATGGCTAGAGACGGTGATGGCCCGTGAGAGGGACTACCGGCCTACTCTGCAACGGGTAGCTATCGCAGTGGCGAAAGCAGCTCCAGTGGTGGTACCAGGAGCAGTGGTGGGCCTAGGTGCTCCTCTTGAGGGGGCACCCCCCTAGGGTAGATTTTTACAGAGGGAAAGCACCCATTATGAGGATGCTTCCCTTATTTTTTATGACCTCTATATTTTTGGGTTGGCCAATGGGCCAGCAATACTATTTTTGTACTTTGATACACATATTTTTTGATATATATATGAGAGATATTTTTTGCGACTCTACATGGTGTAATGTCTATTTCGGTTTATGAATTTGTGTTATGTTGATGGATATACATGTTTTTGGCTTTTATGTATGGTTATTTTCTCGCGATGAATTCCAGTCTAGGATGTTGTTAGCTATGCAATCAGTTGTTTGGTTTTGATTCCTTGATACATGTGAGAATGTAATATAGTCAAATTGTCTGCTTAATATTCTGGCACGCAAATATTTTCTAAATAGGTTTGCATCCCTGGTTTCAAATGTTTGGCTTAACTGCGATACTACTAACTGGGAATCTAGGTAGACATGCATATGGCAGATGCCTTGGTGGAGGGCCTCGCACATAAGTCCGCTAACGGCGTCATATTCTGTCTGATGGTTGGTTACTGAACCGATGCACACACCGTTTGAACACAGTGGTGATCAGTCAGGGTAGTAGATGACCCAGGCGGCTGCAGCTATGTTTTGAGACCATCGTGATGCTCCATTAGCAAATCCGAAATAAGGTTCAAATTGGTGATCCATGGTGATATTTTGAGCGCGCTTAGGTTTTTTGGGTCAAAAATATTTTGGTATTTGGGATTTTTGTGTACTCTAACTCTAGGGGATAAGGGCTACTGGGGCCCTTATGGATAGAATTTCTTGAGGTAAAGGCCATTGACGGGGTTAGTGAGGTAGGTCCCGTCCGGTTATGTCAAGATGTGTTCCCCCTGCCGAAGGCAATGTTTGATGATATAGGGCCCTTTCCACAGGGTTTCGAACTTTCCTGGCCCTAAGGATTCTTTTGCGACATCATAGCGAAGGACTAAATCTCCTTCAGTAAATGAGCGGGGGGTGATGTGGTGGTCGAACGATGCTTTTACCCTTTTCTTATGGGTCTCATTATGTTGAAGTGATTGGTGCCTGTTTTCATCAACTAACTCTAGTTGTACTAGGCGTTGTTCCAGAGGCTGGGTGTCATCAAGGAGTTCGATGGCTGCGTGCAAATTTGGGATCTCGCGAAAATTGATATAAGGGCGCAAGGTGCCTTGGTTTTTTGTGATATGAGTAAAGATGAATTCCTGTGACGGAGGGGTTGTTGAAATCCTGTTTTGGGCATGCGATGACACAAGTCGTATGTGATGAGTTGTGTCGCTGGCATGCGGTGGGGGAAGGATCTCTGCAATGGAGTCCTGAATGAGCCGATAGTTGGCCTTCCCGCTAGGATAGTTGATTCCTGGTAGATGGAAGTTGATTTTGTCGTAGAGATGTCTAAATGTTTGTAGCAATGGACATCCCTCTGGCACGTGATTATGACTGGTGCAAATGGTCCAAGGTATCACAACATTGACATAGTAGATAGTGTGAGAATCTACACTACTCGATGTTCCAGATGTGGACGCTTGGAAAGGGTATGTTGCGGACCAAGTTGTCATCTGTTTCCATTTTTGCGTCGTGAGTTGAAACCTGCCTCCCTTTTTGGTGGGTGGCCGACTTAATGCTGCTCTAGCTGCTTTTAGCTTGGGGATATGTGTGCACTTGAATGTATGATGAAAGTGTGAGCAAATTCGGTAGTAAGTATGTGTAATATTCTCTTGATTAGAGAGAAGCTTTTAAGGAAGAGACAAGATTATGCGAAGACTATTTGAAAGGGGTTTGAGTTCTTTGCATTGGTTGATTAGGTGATCGTTTAGATCACATAGGCCGCATGTTATCCTGGGCTTGGCCTGGGATTTACGTGACTAGTGTGTGACCTTAGCAGGCATGACGAACCGCCATGGTGGCGGGGTCGTTGGGTCAACGATGTATATTTTATGCCATTCTTGGACGTCACTCGTCCTCTTTTCTACGACATTAATCATGTCGATAGTGGGACATAGTCATGAGACATTAGTACAATTTCAATCATAATGATTACCCTGACATATCAGGCAAAATGTCCGTAATATGGGTTTCCCATCGTGCGTTGTCTGAGGCTGAGCGGGGTGCCATCGTCAGTATGCTACTAAGTCGGGGTAGTGGACTACTATATGGTTCGTCTACTTGCATAATGTGCATGTGGGTGGCCTTCGTGAAGCGCCCGCAAGGGTAACTATGGGTTTCCCAATAGGTCGTTCTTCGGCTGTCAAGAACATGATAGACCCACTCATCTCCTCTTCCTGGGTCATGGAGCTGCCGATAGACTCAGCATCCATATCATCTTCTTGGGAGAGACGAACTATGGCTGAGCGGAGGCTAGTCAAGGCTAGTCGGAAGCGAGGTATGTAGTGACAATCTTCCAATAAGTGATTGCTAGCGCATAACGGGCATGTGAATTGTGTTTCCCGTAGCCCCACGTAGTAGACCCTTTCGATTGGATACCATTTGTGGATGAGTTCCAATGCAGCACACTCTTCGAGATAGTGGCCACGTTCATCGCATAGCGTGCAACATATAATGGGAATTACTCGGGGGCGCTCTATATATCAGTGCTCCTCTTGTAAGTACAAGATGGTGCGTGGCTTGTCATTAATAGACTGAATGGAGGGATCCTCTTGATAGGATCACTCGATCGCATGTAAGGCGTCCCTATACCGTGGTATTTCTAGACAATGGTGGGTATAATGTCCGTAGGTGTCACAGAGGGCGCATGCATGATTGGTACGCAGTGGTTTTCCAGTACTTTTGGTGGCAAGTTCCTTTTTATGGGAATGTCATTTTGAGGTGCCTGCCTCGCAGCCGAGGAGTGGTTTTAACTCATCCAACTCCAGGCATATGTGAGTAGGGTGTCCTGTGACATCACATATAGCGCAGGCTGATGACTCCCGCTGCATGGTGGGGGTCACCACTTTCTTTCCTTTCTTGACGATTTTCTTTATCGTGGTCCTCGGCTTCGCAGTGGGAATTTCCCTTGTGGGGGCGGTTTCGGCTGCTACTTGGGTAGGTTGGGGCTCCTCAGGACCAGGGGGCTATAACCCAAATGCAGTAACGTTGGTAGCTGGAATTCCTAGAGGGGGAACGAGATACCACACTGGGAATGCCAACGATATGTTGGGTAGTACCAGTGTTGCTAAGACCTGCTAGGAGGTGAAGCCAGGAGGTTGGTATAGGAAAGGAGTTTGGGAGGCAACATAGCCTATGGAGACTGCAGTAGCTGATGCCTCGGTGTCGTTACTTCTTGAGTCCGTGTCCTGGCTAACCTTGGTGCTTGATGTGGACATCATGCACACCGGGGCCTCTATGGCATCAGGTGATACCTCAAGGATAATAGGAGGATCTCTTAGGAATGAGCCTAGGACGGACGACAGTTTGAATTGGCCAGGGCCATATTATTGATACCGTACAAGACCATCAGTGGCTGTGTCTACATAGGGTAGAACCATATCTGTGTTGGTCAAAGGACGCTTTTCAGTGTGCTTCAGCTGGTCTACCGTAATGATTCGATCCTCGTGGGGAAACATCATGATGTGGAAAACGGAGGATGATATGGTAGACATGGCGTACATGTAACTCCGCCCAAGGAGTATATTGTAATCCAAGTGAGCATCCAAGACTTCGATGTCTATGTGGACCGTTTTTCCGGCTAAGCAGACCAGTACATTTTGGAAGAGACTGATGTCGGTTGAGGGCCGATTGTCGTATGCTCTGAGTGTCATGACGGAAGGTTTGAGTTCTGGGGCTCCTAAATTTTTCCATACATTTTTTGACATGATGCACTTCGACGCACCCTCGTCAATGACACATCGGTGAATAGTGATATTCTATACCGATACTGGTATCTAGAAGGCGACTATGGAGGGAAGCCTAGGGGTGGCTTTGTCTAAATCAAAAGCCATCATGCGCATGTCGGCGGGGTCGATGGCGCCTAAGGTAGAAAGTAGGACTTTCCGCTACTTTGGGCACAACTGCAGTACCTCTAAAGTGGACATAACAGCAGGTGACTAGGCTAGATCGTCTACGATGCTGTAATTGTGGGCTGCTTTAGAGTAGTTGCCTGCTCGCCTATTAGGCCCTTTAACCATTTTTGGAAATGGCTCCAAAGGAATCTTTGGAATGGTCAAAGGTGCAGTCGGCGCAGAAGTACTAGCCCCTGATGTACCGACGTCTGGTGGGGTGTCATAGCTGCGATTCCGGGTGTGGAAAAACATTTCTTCCCCAGCCATGTAAATTTCATGGTTGTTTTTCTTGGAATCGTTGGTGTTTTGTTGCTGAGTGCTGACCGTTCCTTGATGGAGGAAGGGTTCTTGCATAACTGTAGTTGTCTGGGAAGATCCTCCTTTTCCTTGGTTACTCTCAAGCTTTTTAAGCTCAGGGAGTTCGGGATAGTGGTGAGTATAGTGCTCGTACTCACCACATATCGAACATGAATGGTTTGTTCGTAGAGGTGGCCATTTGCCTTGCTTTTGAGCATTGCTTGGATCTTGGTTTTGGTTCCGGTTGGAGTTATCCCCAAGCTGGGGTCGCAGTGGGCGTTGTTGGTTGCTGCCCCCCTGTCCAGGTTTCCATTTAGGTTTGTTTTTTACCTTTCTTTTGACAACGTTAGGAGGGTAATTCTCCTGATCATACTGGTGTGGTTGATTCTCGGACAACTACACAAAGTTCACCTGCGCATTGTTTTGCGTTGGTGGGTTATGTGTTTGGGACTGAGCATAATGTTGTCCCATGTTTGCACCTAGCTATTGGGGGGAGTTCTTCCGTCAATTATTCTTCCTGCGTATTGGGTCCCCCTGGCCGAAGGGTAAGATCCTCCTTGGTGATACGTTGGTGCCCTATTCTTCAAATTTTGTTGTTGCATATGATGACTTTGAAATCTGGGTTGAGACATGTCCTGGGTAGACCCATGTGTGTAACCGGGATTCTGACTACTGCTGCCTAGGTACCCTTGGGTCACTGACCCAATAAGTCTGTCTGCAGAGTTCGACGCACCTGGAAATTCTTGATAAGATTGCAGGCTCGGGGCGTTAGGCAGGATATTTTATATGTATCTTGATTGCGTATAAATAAGTTCAAGATGTTGGGTTTTACTGATTGAGTCCTCTTCGGATGTGGGGTTACATTGCGCCACTTCCTTTGAAATCTCCGCCGTGAGAGTTTTCAAGGATAAATCTAAAAGGACTCGGTCATCGAGTTGAGCTTTGCATAAGCTACAATGCCATCTCCATTCATGGAGATGTTCATAAATGTGGATAGAGGGAGATTGTCTGAAATGAGTGAGTAAATCCATTCCCGAATTGTCGTGAATGGGTAGATGAAAGTATGTAAGGAACGCAGTAGCGAGGGCGCTAAAGGTTCTGTGTGAAGCAGGGGGTTGCTCGACGTACCATTTCGCGGCCACTCCCGTGAGAGTGCGTTGAAACAGCCTTAATCGAATAGTATCGTGAATGATGATATTCGATGAGAACCACAGGTGAAAGGTCATTATATGATTCCCTGGGTATTCTGCTTGCTTGCCCTCAAACTTTAGTATGTTTGAAGGGAGCTTCGTGGGCATGGGAGGCCAATTGGGGTCGTGTGCAATGGGGTCACTAGTGAGCTTGGTTAAATCTTGTAGATTTAATGCCACTAAGAAGGGTGATTGAGAGGTTGACGCCATGACAACGTGTGAAGACACAAAGTTTTGGTTAGAACGAGGTTAGTCTGTGACATACCCAGTTGTGAATTCAGCTGGCTTCCTGTATGGGATGCACTCTTCTGCCCCCTAGGGGACGAGGGGGGAGTGATGTGCGGTGTGGTGTTGGGAGACCAACTAGGGTTCCCAACGAAGGTTGCTCCAAAAAAGGAGGAACCAACCACTGTGGCAATGTTCCGTCTTTGACGCCTAAACGGTGAAAGACCTAGAACCCCTCTCGTTAATTGGGGGAGGTCCAAAAGACGCCTGGACCGATGAGGTTCCGTTGGAACCATTTGAGGGTCGTCCAAGTTAGGTTTTGGAATTTTTTTTTGAGGGGATTGAGTCTATGATCACGTCAAATTTATGGCCACATACATAAAACAAAGCAAAAATGAAATTATTTTTCCTTTAATTTAATCTATGTGATCACTCAAGCAAAAAATGGTTTTGTTTGTTTGCGCATGATACTCAAAAATCCTAGAAGACTTAATAACGTCCTCACACACTCAAATTTAACTGGGCCTTGAGAGGATTTCTTGCGAGTGCTGGCACAACGTCCCGAAAGAACTGGCGATGCCCCCAGTCAGCCGAAGAGAATCAACCAAGGTAAGGGTAGAGGGTTTGGCGCTTGCCTGCACCGTCACCTATAGGGTAAAGGATGCCCTAGTTTTGGCCACTAAGAACCACCGTCCCACGTGAGCGTTCAAGTCTTGGGCTTCTTGGTAGTCAGCTAACAGTACCGAGTATCAGACGGGTCAGGTAGCCCCAACTGATACCGCACGCACTGCGCCTAAGCCTAACCCCCTCTGACTTGGGTCTCTACCGCGCTTGGGTTTTCTTTTCCGTGGGCTGATAGGTGGATTTTAAAGCTCCCTAAAAATGCAAATTCTATGTTTCAAATGTGAAGCGTGATCAAGGCGGCTTATTGGATGCCTACCCCCTTGATCCTAACTTAAACTATAATTTCTCTTGTGGCCCTTGTGGGTAGAGTTTAGCGAGTTCGTTTAAGTTATTTTTAGGTGGCTTTCTTTTCGTAGTGGGTGAATGTGTGTGAGCATATGGTGAAAAATCTCATAATTTGAACATATGGATATCGATGATCCATTACAAATGTCCCCTAGTTAAACTATGTGACATTGTTCCTTGCTCAAATAAAAATCATTTGCAGATAATGGGTCGCCTCCAAAACCTCCTAATTAGTCTATGTGAATGACTAAAGGGAGATGGAAAATCACAAATGTAGAGTGTTCATATGCTTGTCTAGGGTCACTCAGTGGCACAAAGACAACAGGGATTACTTACTCTAACTTGTGATTCAATCCTAGTCCTGCAATTTCCTAAATGCAAAAATTGAAATTTAAACTAAACAATTTCTACACTAGCTTATGCATGTGTGGTCATGAGCCACTTACTTGGAATAGTTAGACTAAGTGTGCATACCAGAATTTGCAAAAAACATAAATTTTTTGGAAAGAAATGGTTAATTCACCCCCTACTTAAACTATGTGAGCACTTTTTGCAAAAAACCAACTTAAATGAAAACTAACTAAATGCCTACAAAAAGCAGCAAAAATTAGTCTTCAGAAGCTGTGGGGTATCAACACAGGTGTTGGCAGATACATTAGGGGCTACCAAACACACTTACAAGTAGAAAAAATGCAAAAGGTAGGGAGAAAAAATCTCTCTGTAAATTGCGCGCAAAAGCCTCTGACAAGTGCGCTTTCCTGCGTGCAGGTCACTCTTGAACGCGCGCCCTGCGCGTCTGTGTGTAAAAATAACGCGCAAAATTCCTGCAAGTAAAAAATTAGGAGCTGCCTTCTTCAATCTGTCACCTCAGTGAGTCTAGGGACTGCAAGATGGGTCAGAGGACTGTCAGCTCCACTCTAGCATAGACTAAGGGTTTCCTGCAAACAATGGCACAACCACATAAACTTGAAACACGTCAGTGGAGTCACCAATCCTGTTGTGGTGGATTCGACACACGGGTGTACAAAATCATACGCATTTAGAGAATGTGGTATTTTCTCTAAACCATAAGTAATAGGAAGTATCTAGGGGGAGCTTAGAAGTATAAGACTTAAAATGAAGTAATACACTTAAGTATGCTCTGTTAAAAAAACTAAAACAAAAACCAAAAAAGAAGTTATAGAGAGTTCCAAATAGTAACAAGGTAAACAACGGCTCGATGCCCTTCTTCTTATTGAATGCTTGGAATGAAAACAAATCTTACCCACTTGCTGAAGGGCCTAGGCAGTGGCTTTAAGACCCGATGCAAGGATGTTTTTCCTTCAAGTTCTGCCTTCTGACGCAGTTCAACTCTCTCTCTCTCTCTGCTACAATGGGCTAAGATTGTTGGGTGGCCAACAATTGAGTCCTCTTCTTCAACTCTTTCTCCTTGGTTCACACAAACAGCTGGTGTTGCTTGGGCAAGTTTGGCCAACATAACCTTGTGATCACCCATTGTTCATCTCTTTGAGGGTTTATATAGGTGAGCTTTCAAACCTCCTTCCCTCCCTTGGTACATGGTGGATAGTGACCCAAGGGAGGGGAAATATTCCATTGTGGGGTGAAATATGCTTTTGTGTGCTCACACAAGGCCTAAGGAGGCA
Organism: Pinus albicaulis; assembly: GCA_034641835.2. Lineage (NCBI taxonomy): Eukaryota > Viridiplantae > Streptophyta > Pinopsida > Pinales > Pinaceae > Pinus > Pinus albicaulis. The sequence continues at coordinate 795,395,178 of CM076574.1, forward strand.
CTGGTGTTGTCCTTAGGCGACTTTCACATAAGGAGAAACTGTCATTTGCTTTCTTGTGGTCCCAGAAAGGGACTTTTTTCCATTTCCAGGAATGTGCACTTATCGGGCTCCAGTGCGCGCAGAAGGCGCTCTTCTCGAGGAAAAAGGTGCGCATTCGGGCATTTATGACTAGTTCAATCTTGAATTGCTCCAAACCTTAGAGATTCTAAATACTTTTAATTCCATAGTGTATCCCTGTCCTGTAAATCCTTAGGCTCGACATTAACTGATGACGTTTTCTACTGTACGATTTTCCAGTGTTAACAACACTCTTTGATGATAATCATTTGGTGGACATATGACCTGTGGCTTTCTGTTCAGCCTTTCATCCTTATCATTCAGGAGAAAATGGTTGATTATAGGAGATACTTAGAATATTTTTGATTGATATTTCCTAATTGGTGCATGGTTTTTGTTGACTCATGCAATTTGTCTGGTGGTTTTTTGGCTCTTTAGGATCAATATTAGGAAAATTTGCATGCCCTTAAGCTTTTTGATGACATTTTGCTTTTTGGACACATTCAGGGTTTGGTTGAGAAGATTCAAATTTAGAACATATATGATCCATACAGTGGAAGACACATGTTTTTGGATCAATTGGAATCCTCACACATTCTAAATATAGATTCATTGTCATTGTTGGTGATTACAATGTTGTTTTATCCAGGGGTGAGTGTTGGGGTTGAAGTGTCATGGCGATCCTCTCTCAGACCGACTCAACACACTCTTTGATGATAATGATTTGGTGGATATATGACTTGTCCCTATTGAACTCACTTGGTACAATGGCAGAAGTCATAGTGAATATATTGGGAAACGAATAGATCGATTGATGCTACATCAAAATTTGTTTTAAGATTTTGGAAATTTAAGATCTAGGGTCAAGAAGATTTATATCTTTGACCATTTTCCAATTTTCCTTCAATGGCGAGCGGAGATGGCCAACAGGGGCATTCCCTTCAAGTTCAACAGGATATGGGTGGAGGATGAAGATTTCAACAAAATGGTTTCAAGTGTATGGAAATCCTTTGATGCACAACCGAGATAGTCGACCATGGATTATATTACTTTGAAACTAAATTTTTCTAAAGAGCTAGGTTCGCATTTGGGAATGAAAGAATAAGGCTAGTATACTTAAGGAACATAAGGCTTTGGTTGATGAAATCCAAGAGATTGGAGAGAATCTGTCAATTGTGCCACCCTCTTCGCATACATTAGAAAGGTTCAAGAATTTATAAGAAATAAAAAAGTTCATACTGTTGATACAGGAAAATACTTGGAGATTAAAAATCATGGTCATTTGGATCTGTGAGGGGGTTCGTAACACAAAATTATTCCATCTTTATGCCTACCATAGGAATAATTTCAACACAATATGGAGCATAAAGGGGGTGAATGGTAATTACATTTATTCTGATGCCGAGATTCGGAAAGAAGCATTACATTATTTCCATAATATTTTCAAGGCTAGAGATGAGATCCTTATTGAAAACCAACTTTGGGGTGCTGAGGAATACCCTCGGATATTTGAATATGAATCTAATGTTGAACTTTTTAACCGGTCTCCAAAGAGTAAATTATTTCGGTATTGAAATCCTTTGCCAAGGACAAGTGCCCTGACCCTGATGGCTAGACAATTGAAATATTTTTGCACTTTTTTGAGCTCTTCAAGAGAGCATGGCTTTCTTTCTATTATTATTTTTTAAAATAATTTATGGAGTGTTCCTCCAAATATGTTATAGAAATCCTACATTTTAAATTCAAAAAATTAATAATCCATTTGATAACTATGAACGATTAATGAATACAAATATTGGACTAAAATCGTCAAAATTAGTTTGATTCCATCCATTTGTGTGTTTCTCATCTCACTCTCAACTCGTAGCCACATAACTATCATATATATATATTTTATTTTTTTTCCTTTTGCATAGGATATTAAATGTAATTGTAACAAAACTAACCTAAGTTAGCCAAAAACATTACCACCTGCTGCTGGGGGTGTAAGGGAAGCAAACACTTTTGGGGGAAATCGTCGGGGAAACACCTTTTTCATGACTCTACTGGATTTTATGATGTTTCTATCCTTGATTCCTCTACCTCTGAGGCCCTTAGAGAATTTTAGCCCTTTGTGACTCATTCATGATGAACATCCTATCATTTAATATGCATGGCTTGGGGGACACCACTAAAATGTTGTCCTTGCGTCACCTTGTCCTTTCTGTTTTTCCTTTCATCGTTATCATTCAGGAGACATGGTTGATACTGGGAGATCCTTAGAATATTTTCGATTGGTATTTCATAATTGGTGCATGGTTGCTGTTGACTCATGCAATTTTTCTCGTGATTTTTTGGCTCTTTAGGATCAATATTAGGAAAATTTGCATGCCCATAAGTTTTTTGCTGGCATTTTTCTTTTTGGACACATTCAGGAAATGGTAGAGAAGATTCACATTTAGAACTTATATGATTCATATGGTGGAACACACATGTTTTGGGATCAAGTGGAATCCTCGGGAATTCTAAATATCAATTCATTTTCATTATTGGTGATTACAATGTTGTTTTATCCAGGGTAAGTGTTGGGGGTTGAAGTGTTGTGGGGATCCTCTCTCGGATTGACTCAACACAGTCTTTGATGATAATCGTTTGGTGGACATATGACCTGTGGCTTTCTGTTCGGCCTTTCATCGTTATCATTCAAGAGATAATGGTTGATTCTGGGAGATCCTTAACATATTTTCAATTGGTATTTCGTAATTGGTGCATGGTTGTTGTTGACTCATGCAATTTGTCTGGTGATTTTGTGGCTCTTTAGGATCAATATTAGGAAAATTTGCATGCCCATAAGATTTTTGATGGCATTTTGGTTTTTGGACACACTCAAGGTTTGGTAGAGAAGATTCAAATTTAGAATTTATATGATCCATATAGTGGAAGACACATGTTTTGGGATCAATTGGAATCATCATACATTCTAAATATAGATTCATTGTCATTGTTGGTGATTACAATGTTGTTTTATCCAGGGGTGAGTGTTGGGGGTTGAAGTGTTATGGCGATCCTCTCTCGGACCAAATAAACACACTCTTTGATGATAATGATTTGGTGGACATATGACCTGTCCCTATCGAACCCACTTGGCACAATGGCAACAGTGGTAGTGAATATATTGGGAAACAACTAGATCGATTGATGCTATATCAAAATTTGTTTTAAGCTTTTGGAAATTTAAGATCTACGGTCGAGAAGATTTATATATTTGACCATTTTCCAATTTTCCTTCAATGGTGAGTGGAGATGGCCAGTAAGAGCACTCCATTCAAGTTCAACAGGATATGGCTGGAGGATGAAGATTTCAACAAAATGGTTTCAAGTGTATGGAAATCCTTTGATGCACAACTGTGATAGTCGACCATGGATTATATTACTTTGAAACTAAATTTTGCTAAAGAGCTAGGTTCACATTTGGGAATGAAAGAATAAGGCTAGTCTATATAAGGAACATAAGGCTTTGGTTGATGAAATCCGAGAGATTGGAGAGAATCTGTCAATTGTGACACCCTCTTCGCATACATTAGAAAGGTTGAAGAATTTATAAGAAAGAAAAAAGCGCATAATTTTGATACAGGAAAATACTTGGAGATTAAAAAGTAGGGTCAATTGGATCTGTGAGGGTATCACAACACAAAATTATTCCATCGTTATGCCCTCCATAGGAAGAATATCAACACAATAAGGATCATAAAGGGGTTGAATGCTAATTATATTTATTCTAATACCGAGTTTCAGAAAGAAGCATTAAATTATTTCCAGAATATTTTCAAGGCCAGAGATGAGATCCTTATTGAAAAGCAACTTTGGGGTGCTGAGGAATATCCTCAGATATTTCAATATGAATCTAATGCTGCACTTTTTAAACTGGTCTCCAAAGAGTAAATTCCTTCGGTATTGAAATATTTTTCCAAGGACAAGTGCCCTGACCCTGATGGCTAGATAGTTGAAATATTTTTGCACTTTTTTGAGCTCTTCAAGAGAGCACGTCTTTCATTCTATTATTTAAAATAAAATAAAATTATATCACATTCCTCCAAATATGTTATAGAAATCCTACATTTTAAATTCAAAAAATTAATAATCATTTTGATAAATATGAACGATTAATGAATACAAAGATTGGACTAAAATCGTCTAAATTAGTTTGATTCCATCCATTTGTGTGTTTCCCACCTCGCTCTCAACTTGTAGCCACATAACTATCATATATATTTTTAATTTTTTTCCTTTTGCATAGGAGATTAAATGTAATTGTAACAAAACTACCACCTGGCGCTGGGGGTGTAAGGGAAGCAAACACTTTCGGGGGAAATCGTCGGGGAAACAACTTTTTCATGATTCTGCTTGATTTTATGATGTTCCTATCCTTGATTCCTCTACTTTTTAGGCCCTTAGAGAATTTGAGCCCTTTGTGACTGGTTCATGATGAACATCCTATCATTTAATATGCATGGCTCAGGGGACGCCACTAAAAATTTGTCCTTGCGTTACCTTTTCTTTTCTGTTCGGCCTTTCATCGTTATCATTCAAGAGACATAGTTTATTCTGGGAGATCCTTAGCATATTTTCGATTGGTATTTCCTAAAATGTGCATGGTTGCTGTTGACTCATGCAATTTGTGTGGTGGTTTTGTGGCTCTTTAGGATCAATATTAGGAAAATTTGCATGCCCATAAGTTTTTTGCTGGCATTTTTCTTTTTGGACACATTCAGGGTTTGGTAGAGAAGATTCACATTTAGAACTTATATGATCCATACAGTGGAAGACACATGTTTTGGGATCAATTGGAATCCTCAGACATTCTAAATATTGATTCATTGTCATTGTTGGTGATTACAATGTTGTTTTATCCAAGGGTGAGTGTTGGTGGTTGAAGTGTCGTGGTGATCCTCTCTCAGACTGACTCAACACACTCTTTGATGATAATCATTTGGTGGACATATGACCTGTGGCTTTCTATTCGGCCTTTCATCATTATCATTCAAGAGACAATGGTTGATTCTGGGAGATCCTTAGCATATTTTTGATTGGTCTTTCCTAATTGGTGCATGGTTGTTGTTGACTCATGCAATTTGTCTGGTGATTTTATGGCTCTTTAGGATTAATATTAGGAAAATTTGCATGCCCATAAGCTTTTTTCTGACATTTTTCTTTTTGGAAACATTCAGGGTTTGGTAGAGAAGATTCACATTTAGAGCTTATATGATCCATATGGTGGAAGACACATGTTTTGGTATCAAGTGGAATCCTCATACTTTCTAAAAATCGATTCATTGTCATTGGTGGTGATTACAATGTTGTTTTATCCAGGGGTGAGTGTTGGGGGTTGAAGTGTCATGGCGATCCTCTCTCTGGACTGACTCAACACACTCTTTGATGATAATCATTTAGTGGATATATTTCCTATCCCTATCGAACCCACTTGGCATAATGGCAGAAATGGCAGTGAATATATTGGGAAACGACTAGATTGATTGATGCTACATCAAAATTTGTTTTTAGCTTTTGGAAATTTAAGATCTAGGGTCGAGAAGATTTATATCTTTGACCATTTTACATTTTTTCTTCAATGGCGAGCGGAGACGGCCAGCAGGGGCATTCCCTTCAAGTTCAACAGGATATGGCTGGAGGACGAAGATTTCAAAAAAATGGTTTCAAGTGTATGGAAATCCTTTGATGCACAGCCGGGATAGTCGACCATGGATTATATTACTTTGAAACTAAATTTCCTAAAGAGCCAGGTTCGCATTTGGAATGAAAGAATAAGGCTAGTCTATATAAGGAACATAAGGCTTTGGTTGATGAAATCTGAGAGATTTGAGAGAATCTGTCAATTGTGCCACCCTCTTCGCATACATTCGAAAGGTTGAATAATTTATAAGAAAGAAAAAAGTGCATACTGTTAATACAGGAAAATACTTGGAGATTAAAAAGCAGGGTTATTTGGATCTGTGAGGGAGATCGTAACACAAAATTATTCCATCGTTATGCCTGCCATAGGAAGAATATCAACACAATATGGAGCATAAAGGGGGTGAATGGTAATTATATTTATTCTGATACTGAGATTCGGAAAGAAGAATTATTTCCAAAATCGTTTCAAGGCCAGAGATGAGATCCTTATTGAAAACCAACTTTGGGGTGCTGAGGAATACCCTAAGATATTTGAATATGAATCTAATGCAGCACTTTTTTAACTGGTCTCCAAAGAGTAAATTCTTTCGGTATTGAAATCCTTTTCCAAGGATAAGTGCCCTGAACCTGATGGCTAGACAATTGAAATATTTTTGCATTTTTTTGAGCTCATGGGTCAGGATTTACTGGATATGGTCGAGGGATCCTAGAACAGGATGTTCATGTATGAAGCTATAAACTCTACTTTCATTTCCCTTATTTAAAAATTCACTACAATTGTCTCTTTTTCATGCTTCGAAATGATCTCCCTATGAAATATTATATACAAGCTCATCTCGAAGGTCATTGCAGAGCGGATCAAGGGAACTCTCTCAGCTCATATATCCAAGGAAAATTTTAGATTTATTCACAATAGGTATATCCACGATTCAATTTTTATTACTCAGGAGTGCATCCATTCCATCCAGACTAAAAACCTAGAAGAGGTGGTAATCACGTGGTAATCAAGATTGACTTGCAGAGGGAATATGATTGCATAGACTGGGATTTTATCAGGATTATACTTCTGAATATCAGGCCTGAGAAATTTTGAATGGATTATAGCATGTGTGTCAAAGGTTTGGCTCAATGTACTTATTAATGGATACCCCCACTAAATATTTTTGAACAGGTAGAGGAATGAGGTAGGGCTCCTCCTTATCACCCCTCTTCTTCATTATTGTTGTGGATGGCATCAACAGGAAGATAAACTTGGCAAAGGATCTACAGATGTTCAGGGGTTTGAAAATGGCTTAATAGGTTAGCATAACTCATATTTTCTTTGTTGATGATATTCTTACATTTGGGATGATTTCCAAGTCATGGTGGGAGGCATTACACTATATTTTCCATCGTTTTGGAAAGGCTTCAAGACTTAGTGAAAATGGTCATAGGTCTATTCTTATTTTCTCATATGGAAATTGGGAAGATATAAACTATATTGTTAGTGTTTTGGGGGTGGGTACCAAGTGTCTACAATATGATTTTACCTATTTATGATTTATATTGAAGTCATCAAACTATCATTTGGAGGAATGGTGATGGTTTACCTCTAAATTTGATAACAAGCGCAAGGGTTGGAAACATTGTTGGCTCTCACTGGGTGGGAGATTCACCTTGATACAACCAGTACTACAATAATTGGCCACTTACTGGATGCATCTATTTGCTCTTCATGCTCATAGTATATCCAAGATTTTCTCTATATTGGCATGTTTCTTATGGTCTTGGGCTGATAGGGAGCACAAATTTCATTTAACAATGTGGAGCTCGATTTCCAGACCTAAATAACTTGGTGGTGGGCGGGATTTTGAACATCGAGGTTTTCAGTTGGTCATTGTTAATGAAATCCCTCTAGTGGGCCCTGCTCGGTGATGGCATATGGAAGTAGATCATTTATCACAATATCTTATGATAATTCCTATCATCGAATAGATCAGAATGGGTGAGACTGGGAAAAGGAGGGGATCATGTATCTAGTCGAGTTTTTAGAAGATTAAGGCATGATTTTCAGTGGTTTAAATGATATTTCGGGAAGGGAAATATGTTGATTATTAGTTGGGAAAGGATTGTTGGTGTTCCAAACTCCACACAGATTTATGAAGGCATGATCGTGGCTCTTCATCAAATAGGTATATTCCTATTAGATCAAGTAACCAACAATTGGAATGGTTTCCTTCCAACTTGGAAAGAGGATGCACAAATTGGACTGTCTGGGAAAATGACTTTGGATTGGAACAATTACATCACTGCAATTAAAAGAGTTGGTCTATGTAGGAATGAAAGAGCTGGTTCACTTTCATGGTCTGGTACTCTTAGAATAGGTACTATGGTGGTTGCATGAATTATAAAAATATCATGTACGTTGCACAAGATTTTTATTTTGCTGCCATAGTTTTACTCTATTTGGAGATCGAATACCCCTTTGAAGATCATTCTTTTCTATTCGCTGGTGTGGAAAAACAAAATATTAACCTGGGAAAATCTTTTTAAACGTGGTTTTCAAGGTCTAGGATGGTGTCCCTTGTGCAGTAGTGATTATGAATATGTTTTGCATATTTTTATTTTTTGCAGCATCACTCTCCAAATTTGGTCTATGAATCTTTCCTTTCAAATACCTTGTTTAGACAATTCACATCCATGGAGCAGTGTTTGCGCTGGGGCCTAGATGGGCATGGTATACACAGATACATCCCACTGTTTATAATTTGGGAAATTTGGAAGGCCCGAAATCACCTATTTTTTCGAGGGCTTCAAATTAGTGTTTACAAGATTTGCTCAAAAGTTCTTGCTTGGTTTGAGAATATGGAACCCCCTATGATGACTTCCAAGGACCAGTCTGGGAGATATTTGCACCCTCATATTATATTTTTGGTAGGGTTTTTTGATGGTGCAACACAACTAGGGTGATGTGGTTGTGGAGCATGGCTCTGCATCAATGGTAACTCTTACTATAAGTTGCACTGGTTTGGGGGAGTAGACACAATTTCCAGGGCAGAGATGGTGGCCCTATGGGGACTTATCTAGTTTGCAAAGGAAAAAAAATCCATAACATCCATGTCTATGGTGATTATAAGACTATCATTGATGCCATTCTAGGAAACATAGATTTTGATTTTCCAAATCTCAGAGGATGGAGGGATTGAATCAATGCACTCACACAAACTTTTCATAGTTTTTACATACAATGTATCTAAAGGGAATCAAATGGGATGACCGACTCTCTATCCAAAATGGGTTTGAATAATGATGAAGGATACATTTCCTCTACTTTTGTATCAGATGGTGTAATTCAGGAGGAAGGGCACATTTCTCTCCGATAGCGACGATCATGTCTGGAATATTAGATAAATACTTTTCAGTTCATATGTAGTTTTTTCAACATATTTTATTTTTATATCATTCTAAACTTTTAAGATGATTCTATTTTGAATAGTATTTCTAGTAGATGTTAATTCAAAATGTTTTCGGACTAATATTGTGATCATCATATTCATAGAAATTATGGCTTTTGTTGGACAATCATGAACAATATTGTTTTAATGAAAAACATAATATGTAACTGGTTTTTAATTCTCTTAATAAAATCCAGCACCCCTTAACAGAATTTGAACTCACCAACAACACTGAACAAAAAATTAACTTACTAACAAAACTGAACAAAAGGTGGCCATTACAATGCAGAACTAAATGATGTCAAGTCATGGACCCCATTGCAGTTCAATCCATGGGCAGGAAGCTGAGACCCATATCATTTTGGGATGCTACCTCCACCATTTCCATGGTTGTATAATTTCAGTCTTTGAATTTTCTCTTGAAATTGAAATGCTTTGCTATTATTATGAATATAAATTTTAGTTCGATTTTGAAAATATTTTTCAATTTAAAGTAATGAGGTCAAATAATTGATCTCATTGTTATTTGTATATAAATATAAAAACGAGATAAATCTAGCAGTTATGTTGTGTTCTGTAACCACAATTTGTTCAAATAATTAGTAGTTATTAATTCGACTCTGTTTTTTTCTCTACGACCCCTCAATTAATAGTTTCATTCAAAAAAATTAGCATACGTCGATACTTTCTGTTGTTTTCTCTGTGTGGCTCAATGCTATAAAGTTCGCAGTCAAGATTGGAAACTTGAGCAACATTTGCTTATCCACCACCCATTTTCAAGATTGTAGAAACCCTAATATCACCTACAAATGATTTTACCTTTGTAAAATGGAAAAATTGGCTAACACTCTTGTTTATAGTGTTTTTGGAAGAAAAACATATGGTTAATACTGCTCAAGGTATATAATAATAATAATAATAATAATAATATTGAAATAAGTCATGTTTTTTTGAAAAATATGGTTAATACTCTTCATAGTATATTATTGTTGAAAGAATTCAGGTCTAATAATACTAATATTGTTGAAATAAGTCATGTCTCATTAAAATATTGTAGATAGATTTTGGAATATTTTATTTCAATTTTTCAAAGAATTTCGAGTCAAATAGAACTCCGAGAAATATATAAAAATTGATGAGAACTCTTCTTGATATAGCTTCCATTTAAATAATAACAATGCAAGAAAAAATAACACATCAGTTATATGGATATATGTGTACAGAGGCAAATTTACTAAGAGGATTAAACAAATATATTGAAACATTGAACTTTTCACAATATTTAGTTTATATCATTTAATGGCTATATCATTCATTGCGTTACAATTTATTTCTCATCCCATTGTTCCTATACGTTGGTATTCCTCTGCACGAAAGTCCAATACGCTCTTGCACTTGGACTGAGTTTCAAGGGTTCGTTCCACAGAGAGAGACATGGAGACATGGATATGGAGTGGAGAGGGGGAGAGCAAGGAGAGAGAGAGGGAGATAGTGACAGAGTTGGAGGGTGGAGAGAGAGAGTGTGTGTGATGGGGGAGAGACAGAGGGAGGTGGGAGAGAAGGAGAGAGAGAGGAAGGAAAAGAGAGGGGACCTGAGAGAGAGAAGAGAGAGGGAGAGAGAGAGATGGAGTTGGAAGGGGGAAAGAGAGGGAGGGAAGAACACAGATATTGAGATAGAAAGGTGGAGAGAGAGAGGGAGTGATAAGGGAGAGATAAAGATGGAATGAGGAAGAGAGGAGATGAGGGAAGAGAGAGAAAAGGAGAGGATAGATATAGGGAAAGAAGGGGAAGAGAGAGATATGGAGACATATATATGGAGGGGGGAGAGAGGGGGAGAGTGAGAAGGAGAGAGAGAGGGAGATAGTTACAAAGTTTGAGGGTGGAGAGATAGTGTGTGTGTGATGGGGGGAGAGACAGAGGGAGGTGGAAGAGAGAAGGAGAAAGAGGAAGGAAGAGAGAGAGGACTTGAGAGAGAGAAGAGAGAGAGGGGAAGAGAGATGGAGTTGGAAGGGGAAGAAAGACATAGAGAGAGAAAGGTGGAGAGGGAAAGGGAGTGACAAGAGAGAGAGAGAGTAAGTATGTATGTATGTTTTGGGGGTGACAAGGAGAGACAATGGGAGATATATGTATAGATGGATGGGGGAGAGAGGGAAAAAGGTAGAGGAAAAGAGAGGTAGGGAGGAAGGAAGAGAGATAGATATGGAGGGAGAGGAGGGAGAGAGAGAGGAAGAGAGAGGGAGAGGAAGAGGGAGGGAGGGAGGCAGGGACATATATATATATATATATATATATATATATATATATATATGGAGAGAGAGTGTGTATATTTGGGGGTCGATATAGAGATATAGATGGAGGGGTAGAGAGAAAGAGAGAGAGAGAGATACATATGGAGAAAGAGAGTGTGTATGTAGGCTGATATAGAGCTATAAAGAAGGAGAGACAAAGGGAGATAGAGATATATATGGAGGGGGAAAGAAAGAGAAAAAGAGAGAGAGAGGGAGCATGACATGTGTTTAGGGGGCTGAGAAAGAGAGAAAAATAAGGAGATATGGAGGGAGTTAAAGATATAGATGGTAGGGGGGGAGAGGGAATAAGAGAAAGATAGAGAAAGGGAGGAGAGGTGGAGAGAGAGAGATGAAGGAGAGAGGGAGGGGGAGAGAGATAAGGATAGAGGCATGAAGATAGACATAGAATGGAAGGTTGAGAGAGAGAGAAGAAGAAAAAGACACATAGAGATTAATACAAACATGGAAGTTAGATCTAGAAATTCATGAATATTTTGGTTTTTCATGAAAATAGATGTATTAATTTCAATGTGGTTGTTGATTTCTGATCCTATTTGATCACTTGCATCAGACGCATTGATTTCAATGTAGATGTCAATTTCTAATCCTATTTAATACCTTACACTAGATGCATTTATTTCAGTCTAGATGTTGATTTCTACTTCTATTGATTGCTTGCACTAGATGCATTGGTTTCATTGTAGATATTGATTTCTAATCGTATTTTTTCACTTGCACTAGATGCATTGATTTCAGTGTAGATGTCGATTTCTAATCCTATTTAATACCTTATACTAGATGCATTGATTTCAGTGTAGATGTTGATTTATACTCCTATTTGATTGTTTGCATTGGATGCATTGGTTTCAATGTAGATATTGATTTCTAATCCTATATTATCGCTTGCACTAGATGCATTGATCTGAGTGTATAAGTCTATTTTTAATCCTATTTAATACCTTACACTAGATGAATTTATTTCAGTGTAAATGTTGATTTATACTCCTATTTGATTGCTTGCACTAGATTCATTGGTTTCAATGTAGGTATTGATTTCAAATCCTATTTGATTGCTTGTAGTAGATGCATTGATTTTAGTGTAGATGTTGATTTCTAATCCTATTTGATTGTTTGCAATACATGCGTTGATTCTAGTATAGATGTTGATTTATAATCCTATTTAATTGTTTGCACTAGATGCATTGATTTCAGCATAGATGTTGATTTCTGATTTGATGCAACTAGATGTATGATGTACATTAATTTCAAAGTAATTCGATTAATGGCGTGCATTGATTTCAGTGTAAGTACATATCCGCCCCCTCCATATATATCTCTATCTCCCATTGTCTCTCATTCTTTATCTCTAAATCTCACCCCCCAAACATACACACTCTCTCCATATCTATCTACGTGTCTCTCTCCCTCCCTTTTCCACTCCCTCTCTCTCTCTCTCTCTCTCTCTACAACACTTATCTCTCCATATCTATATCTCTTCCTCCCTCCCTATCTTTACCTCTCTCTTCTTCCTTCTCTCCCCCCTCTATCTATATCTCTATTTCACCCCCAAAACATACACAGACACTCTCAGTATAAGCACATAAACATTATTCATCACGTGAATTGGCCTTTGTGTTACAATAATTCAACCATAAATACAATACTTGAATTTCATCCTAAATAAAATGTTTACTTACCCTAAATGTCTCTCTCAGTGTAAGAACATAAACATTATTCATCCTAAATGTCTCTCTAGTTGTAAGCACATAAACATTATTCATGACATGAATTGACCTTTTTGTTACAATAATTCAACCATAAATACAATAATTGAATTTTCATCCTTAAATAAAATGTTCACTTACCGGAAATGTCTTCTTCCTGAAACTGTAATCTATGAGTAATTGGTTACATTCTTATTATTCTCATTTTCCATCATTCAACATTTTTAATCACTTTGCATTCATATGGGGTAATAGAAAATAACTAATAGGAGTGACAATAATAACAATAGACTATATTCTTATTATTCACATTTTCTATCATTCAACATTGTTAAATTGTCACATTGCACTTAAAATTTTTATTTCATCATTTTTCATCATTCAAGTTACTAATGTTCTCTCTCATCTCAACAAATTTAGGTAATTAAGAAAAATTTAAATCAAATTGACCAAATTAATCTTAGACATATTTAGCATATTTAAAATGATCAAAATAATTAGATTCATCTCAACAAATTGAGGTAATTAAGCAAATTTAAAATTAAATTGACCAAATTAATATTAGGCATATTTAAATGATCAAAATAATTAGATGTTGAACAAATTTTGTATGACTGCACACTACTAAAACCAGCCTAGATCCATCTTATACGTGGATCTATCATGGCTAGAGGGATCAAATCTCTAGAGGTGAAACCCTTTCCCAAGATTTTCACTCAAAAAAGAGGTTTGCACCTTGAGAGATTTGATCCCTCTCAGAGCTTTGATAGATCCAGGGTTAAGATGGATCTAGACTGGTAATAATAATAATGTTGAAAAAAATCACGTCCAATTAAAATGCAGATAAATTTTGGAATATTTTATGTCAAATTTTCAAAACAGTTTGAGACAAATAGACCTCCAAGTAATAGATAAAAATTGACGAGAACTAACTCTTATGGATACGGAAATACCTTCCATTGAAATAATAACAATGCAAGAGAAAATAACACATCAGTTTTGATTTTTTGGTGGGAATTTCGTGAAACAAAATTTTGGGTGAATTGTATTTTTTTGGGCGTAGTCTAAACATGCCACAATGCTTGGAAATTTAATTAATACAAGACACTCGTGAGTTTTTTGTGGGAATTTGTTGAAGCAATTTTTAGGTGAATTGTGTTTTTTTTCACGTAACCATGCCACAATATCTTGAAAAAAAATAAACATTCAGACATGCCACAATGCCCGAAAATTTAATTAATACAGGACACTCTTTAGAGTTTTTGGTGAGAACTTGGTGAAACAAATTTGGGTGAATTGTGTTTTTTTGGGCATAGTCTAACCATGCCATAATATCTGGAAAACAATAAAAATTCCAACGTGATTTTGAAAAAATAGAGAAGGTATTTTTGAAATTATGATTATAGCTACCAATCTTCAAGATTTTAGGTGCCCCAGGGTTCTTGTTGGTTCCGAATTCACTTCCACCATAAAAAATGATTTAAACACTCCATAGTTAGATTTCTAAAAGAATTTCTTGCGGGCAAGAAATTCACGATAGGACGAAATTGTGGTCTCATTAAACAATGTCATTTTTTGTTGTTTAAGATTTATTTTTAAATGAAAAATAGATTTAATGTCCTTAAAAATTATGTGACACTTAAATTATATAAAATTCACAAATTTCAACAAATTCCAAATTTTAGACAAACTTAACAAAACAAATACCATTTTTCAAAATAATTTTTAGGGAAAATCACAGTTGATATATATACTGCAGAGATGTGAATGGTTAGAGACAAGATAGTTATAGAAAAATAATAAATAATTAATGTTTCGATACTTTTTAGAACTATGACTTCCCATATTTTATATAGAATACATTCTCTTTTTCCAAAATACATTTTATGTGTAGTTTAAAAGAATGAATTTAATGTTTAGTATTTTAATAATATTGAAATTATTTTTAAATTAAATAGTATATTTTAGGTTTATATTACTTCAGATTTAATTAAAAACAATTTATCTAAATATTTTATTTTATCATTCAAAATAGCTGTAGTCTAAAAAAATCCATAAAATAATCTAGAAATTCCAGTAGGATTACGAAAAATTTGGGTAAAGATTTTTGAAAATCTGGATTACATCATTAAATTTCAGTGTTTAAGGTGTTCCAAGGGTTTTTGATGGTGCCGAATCCATTTCCACCATAAAAAATGCAATTCAAATATTCCAACTACATGATTTTTTGAATTTTTTTTATTTTAGGTGCACTAAGGGTTTTTGATGGTGCTGAATCCATTTCCACCATAAAAAAATGCAATTCAAATACTCCAATTATATGATTTTTTGATTTTTTTTTTACCTCAAAAAACTGATGTCCAAATTATTTTGTTGCATTCATAGACAACTCCAAATAACCATAGTCTAATTATAACAACATTAAATATATATGAAGTTTAGATAAATCTTACATTTCAATTCATTTATCTATGCTCCGAGTTTAGAAAATTGTTACATTCAACAATTTAAAATTGTATTTTTCCTTATTCCTAATCAAATTTAAAAAATAATTAACAACTACGCCTAACGGAAAAACTATTCCGAACAAGACCAACAACTACTAAAGGTTCACTACCGGCGGTTGCTGTTCGTCGCGAATTCAGAATACCGTATAGCAACGTTAGAATCTGAAACTTGGGTTAAATGTTTTTTTTTTGGAATTTTGATGCTTTTATATTTTTATCTCTTTTAAAATTTATTTTCATCCCTTTGAAAGTAAGAGGTAAAATTGCTTTTAAAATTTATTTTTATCTTTTTGAAAGTAAGAGGTAAAATTGCTTTTAATTGTTCATCAATCAGGTTTGGCACTAGTTTGGATCTGGTTTGCAACTGCACTGGTCTGGATCCGGTTTGGATCTGGTTCACTTTCAGGAACGACATTGGTTTGGATCTGGTTTGTAACGACATTGGTTAGGCGAGAGTTTGAATGATATTTGGTGAACCATCAATAGGAACAGGAACAACGAAGGCACAGGAATAGGAACAATGTTTGCTCATTCAGGGACAAGAACAAGAACAACAAAGGCACGAACAAGAGCAGCGAAGGCATGAAGGCACCGTAAATAGAGAAGGCACAAACGCAGGAGCACGAAGGCGCAGTGAACAGTGTAGCCCACCGTGAACGGTAGGAGGAAGAGGTAGAGTGAAATCCCGAATCCCAAAATGGAAAACCAATCAATAGTAAATGCTAAAAATGGCAAGGAAATCTCAGATTTTGTGGAAACAAATCATTTGGGCCAAGTCAAAATTGCTTCTGCTGAAAAAACAGGAAAATGGATTTGGGTAAATGCAAAACAATATAAAATGGTAGAGCACCAAAAATAAAGAAGAGTCAATCATGTACAGTCCCACAACTACACCTCTTACTTAGTCATCATATCTCTATGTCCAAGAATTGATGAAAGCTAGGGCAAGGCTAGAAATTTTAGAAGCCAATGAACAGGAAAGAGACCACAAACATTCAGAGATCACACTTGCAAATCAATGTTTAATGGAATGCAATAGAATTCTGAAAGAGCAGGTAAAAATGTTACAAGATGTTGTAGAGGTAGGAAAGCGAGAATGGGAAAACATGAAGGCAACATGACAAAGCAAGAATGATGCAATGGTAGCAAAAAAAGATGTGATAATCTCTAAAACAACTCAGGTAGATACACAAATGGGTCATCAAACAGTCATTTCCGAAAAGAAGACATACATTCCAAAAGAAATCAAAACTAGGGTTGAGGACACCAATGGTCACATGATAGAGGAAAAAGAAGATGTAAGTTCTCGTAGAGCACAAGAAAGAGAACATAAAGAAAGAAAAGAGAGAGAAACAAATTGTATTATCAGGGGAATAAGAGACTATGGAAATAATGAAAACACTTTCAATTTGACAAGGGAATTTTTGAGAGAGAAATTACAGTGGAGAGGGAAAATTTGTCAAGCAAGGAGGGTGGGAAAGATATGTGAGGAAAGATCTCAACCTATAAAAGTCATCATGGCAAGTGTGCAAGAGAAACATCATCTCTTAAGCAAAAAGAAACTCTTGAAAGGCTCACAATTCTTCCTAGCTGAAGATTTATCTAGCAAGAAACAAGAAGAGAGAAGAGAAGAAGTGAAGAAAGTTAGAGCAGCAAGAAACGAAGAGAAAAGAGCATGGTTGTACAATGGTAAAACGGTTATTGCAGTGTTTGGGCCTCATGGAAAAACAGGGTAGCAAGTTGACAATGAACAAAAAACAAGTAATTCTATAATAGGGAGGAAAACAACAGGATCAACATGGATGAAAAGTGGCTAAGACTCAAATTCGAGTCTTGTGTGCCAAACCACGTAGCAACCAAATCCTACCCAGGTCTACCTAAGTCTAGTTTGTTGGAACTGTAGAGGTTACCCTTGGAGGAGGGGACCTGGGATAGGGCCTATTGCAGAAGGTAGAGACATAATTTGTCTCACGGAAACTCATGAACATGATGGTTGCAAAACTCCTATGTTTGACGGCTATTTGAAGTTAACAATTTGGAATGAGGCAGCAGAAAATGGCAAAGGGTATGGAGGAATACTAGTTTTAGTGAAAGAAAAAGAAGGTCATCACATTCAGTTAGTGAAATAAGATACAAATAAGAAATATTTATGGTTCAACATAACAGAGAATGAGAATGACATAAGAATTGCAGCATGTTATTTTGCGCCTCAAGTATCAAAAACTTACAAAAATAAGGGATTTGACAGCAAAGATCCTTATGCAGCTTTAAAGCAAGATATTGCCGCATATTCTCAAGAGAGAGAAGTTCTTTTAGTGGGAGATTTCAATGTTAGAACAACAAATCAACAAGATAGTATTCTTTGCTACAAAGAGGATCACAATCCTATCTGGCTCATTGAAGAGGAGAATTATCGATGGGTGAGATGTTTAGAAGCTAACAAAGTTAGTAATCATTTTGGAGAGGTGTTGCTTACATTTTGTGGTGCTTTCAACTTAATTATCTGCAATGGTCTAGAGAGATGGAAAAAGTATGGGAACTTCACTTGCAACACATACAATGGGGCAAGTGTAGTTTACTATGTTATTGGGTCACAAAGCCTAATAGAAAGAATAGATGAAGTTAATATTGGAGAGCATATTTGGGACTTAAAATCAGATCATAACCAAATTTATATAAAGTTATCATGGTTATAAGAAAGACATAAAAGGAGGAAAACCCAATGTTCTCAATAACCGACATCAAAGGGAAAAAATTCTTCTAACACAAGAAAATTGCACTATCTTCAAAACAATGTTGAGGAGATCAATTTAGAAGGAGAAAATTGGTCCCCAAAGCCTCAACAACCATGACTTAACAAATGTAATCCAAGGTGTGCTTGAGAAGTGAAAAAGATCAAAAAATAGGAAATCAGAATCAAATTGTTTTCCTGTGAATGCATGGTTCGATAATGAATGCAAAATGGCAAGGAGAACCTTGAAAAGGGAAGGAGAAGGGAAGATGAATGTAAATTTATATAAGAAGATTTTAGAAAATAAAAAATATGAGTTCATGCAAACAAGGCAGGAAGAGCTGATATATCTAGGCAAGAATAACCCAAAACTTTTTTGGTAGACACTTCAACCAAGGAAGAAGCAATTTGAAAATAATATTACAACCAATTAGTGGTTTGACTATGCAAGGAAACTCTATGAAAAAGAATTAGAGGTTGAGCCTCCTCCCAGGATCAACACATCTACAAAGCTTTTCACAATACAAGAGGTGGAGGCAAGAATTAAAAATTTGAAAGCAGGGAAGGCAAAGGACTTGGTTTAACTTCAAGAAGAATATTTAAAGTGGGGAATGAACATTTTGGCACCCCACATCATGGAAATATTCAACAACGTCATTCAACAAGGGTTCCCAAGGGCTTGGACAACTAGTCTAGAAATTCCCCTTTTTAAAAGCAGAGACATTAATAATCCTTCCAACTATAGAACCATTATGATCAATCCTCTGTTTGGAAATATTTTCAGTGGCATGGTAGAAAATAGAATCAGTAAGTGGGCAGAAGTAAAGGAAAAGAGGGCAAAAGGGCAAGCAGGTTTTAGGCCGAAGCATTCTACAATAGATCATGGTATCACGCTAAGACACATTGTTGAAAAGGTTTGGGGGAGCAAAGAAGAAGTATTTTGCTGCTTTGTTGAATTCAAAAAGGCATTTGACACGATCCCTAGAGATAAGTTGTGGCGTAGAATGGAAGAATTCGAAATTCCTTTACAATATAGAGTTGTTGTCCATAGGCTTTATGAAGAGGTGAAAGTCAAGATTAGAACTTCAACAGGCATTTCAGAAAGTTTTAGAAGTGACATCGGAGTCAAGCAAGGTTGCCCTTTATCCCTTACCCTTTTTGGTTTACATATAGAAAAACTGGAAGAGTGGCTAAATTTGCAAGGTGGGGAGGGTGTTCGATTGGGGGAGTTTGTGATAAAGCTTCTTCTATATGCCGATGATCTTGTGCTGGTTGCTAAATCGGCCCATGGATTGCAGATGCACCTATATGCCCTTGGGCATTTTTGTAAAACAGTGGGGATGCAAGTCAATACCAGTAAGACCAAGATAATGATTTTATCTAATAAAATGAAGCAAAGCCAACATACGTTCTTCTTTGAAGGCAACATTCTTGAAGAAGTAAATGAATACAAGTACCTCGGGATCGATTTCAACAAGAAGCTTAATTAGGAGGATTGCAGAAAGAAAATAATTTTAGGATGGTGGAAAGCATTACATGAACTTTAAAATAGATGTTGAGAGGCACAATTATGGGATTGGAACATGATCAAAGTAATTTTTGGGCTCCTAGTTTGTCCAGTTATATTATATGGGTGTGAATTGTGGGCTAGCAGCATCTCTGTTTCAAAATGGAAACAAATTAAAAAAATTAAAAAACGCTTGATCATGAGCAAGTTCAAAATAAAAAGTTCGGTTGCCTATGAGATAATGTTGAGTGAAAGAGGGGAATCTCCCATCGAAGCAATTTCCATAGTGCATCTTATAAGGTACCTAAAGAGAATGGAGCAAATGGGAGAAAGTAGATAGTCGAAAGTTATCTTCAATGAAGGTATGAGCGAAAGAAAGAAATCATGGATGAGACAAAATAACAAATGGATGCAAAAATGGAATATTTACCTAAATGCATGTCCCACAAATAGCAAGGAGTTAAAGAATTTTGTAATGGAGAAGTTTCGTAAGGGTATATGGGTAAAAGAGTTGGGTAGAAAGAAGAAGTATTATGTTCAGGAATTCAACCCCACTTGTGATATCTAACAAAAAGAATACATTGGAGCTAGCATTTCGTGGAGGGAAAAGGTTCTTATTGCTCAATTAAGAACTAACTCACATCAACTTCGGTGTGAAATAGGACAGTGGAAGAGACCTAAAGAAGCTTGGGAAGAAAGGGTATGTAATTTGTTCACTTCTAGGGCACTGGAATCAGAAAAACAGTTCATTTTGGAATGTGACGCTTTCAAAGACACTAGGGACAATTATCGCAATATGTTAGCATCAATTCCATGGCATTGTCTTTTCAGTGATGGAACTGTTAGAAGGTTGGGTCAGCTCATCATCAATTTGAGTAAGAAAAGGATTGAATTACATAAGGCAAAAAACAAGGAAGTTGGTGGTCCCATAGACTATTTTTAGTCTCGTGGACATTAAAATATCATTCATTCATTCATTTATGTCTTAATGTAAATTCCAATGATTATTATTATTATTATTATTATTATTATTTTATTTTTTTTCTTTCAGAGAGAAAAAAAAATAGTGTAATGAAATTGTGTGATATTATTTTATAACTTAAAAAAATGTTTTATAAAAAATTTAGATTATATTATTAATATAGAGATCTAATATTGTAACATTTTTTTCTTCTAAATCATATGGTTGAGGGATTCCATGTGAGCTTTGGGACTAAGGCAAAGGATGTCAATAGTCACTATTTAAGAAGTTATCATAGCTATATCATTTAGGAAAATATGCATGTAACTCCCTTAAATTTCTTCTTCATTACAAGCAAGTATGTGCTTAGTGACCTTGGTGTCCAAAAGGAGAAGGTGGAGGGTGTACCACCTCATAGAATACACAAGAGAAGATGTAACTCCCTTGAATTTATCTTTCATTACAATAAAGTATGTGCTTAGTGACCTTGGTGTCCAAAAGGAGAAGGTGGAGGATGCACCACCCCAGAGAATACACAAGAGAAGACTACTCTAAGGGTTTAAAGTAGAAGAGGGAATGCCTTGATGTTTCCACATCCCTATAGATAGTAGGTGGATATGAGGCATGAGGTAAAGGGGTTTGAGTCTAGGCAAAATCCAACCATTATGCAACCTCTAGAAGAACTTGAAGACAATGTTTTCCAACACAAGTAGGAGCCAGAGTGTGGATATAGAGAAGGGGAAGTTGTTCATAAACATGAGGAACTCCCACATTGGAATTAGGTACCCATATAACAACATTGTGGACTTGCAGTAGTGTATCCAAGAGATGATTGCGTAGTACATAAACTAGCATACCTAGGATATGATTGCCCAATAAAGATATTAAGAAGATGATTTCTTGTATTATAGATAATAACATTAAGCAAGGTAGCCCTCTCCTAAAGCACATTTAAAATATCCTCCAATTATTGGATGATAAGTATAACTCCCTCCAAGAAGAAATACATGGCCTACATATTTATCTTGCATACTCAAACTATAAACAAGCCCATGGCTACAAAGAAATAAAGAAAAAATTAGGAGTCTTAGCTAAAAGCAACCCATGAAATCCCATTTCCTTAAATAATAAGGAAGTTTAATTAAATTTTTATATTATTTTCTAATGTAACATTAGTTATAGTAGGTTTAAGTCAATATTTGGAAATCCAATGTTTTTATTCATAAAAGAATTAAACATTCCCAAACAACTTCCTTATCGAAAATTATATTTACATTTGTAAATATAAATGTGTACACACTAATAACCCAAAAAATTACTTAATAAATTTTTTTAATTAAACATATATTAATTTCGTATATCAATATCCCCTATTGAGGTTTCAACTCAAGGTGACAATGTTAATGCTGATGAGTAGTTGGGACACCTGACATTACTTGTCGCCCCTCAGTAAGCCACTTACTCTCCTTGTTGAGGTGAGTGCCCTCACATGAGCACCAAGGTGGTGTCATGAATTGTTAGGATTCAAGCATGGGTTAGTGACTTATTTTTAGTTGGGCCTCGCTTGCGCTTAAGAAGTTGAGACCCCTCTCTATAGGTCACTCACTCCAGAATCTTCCCTACTCGAAAATTAATTCTATCACTAGCCTCTATATAGCTCCTTTCTTTATGCTTATCCATTGTTGTATTTTCCCTATGTTGCATTTGCATTGTCTAACATAAACATGAGCTTCGCTGGCTTGACTACCTCAGTTAGGCTTGCGCGGGTGACCTCCATCATCCTTTGGAGTTGTTATTTTCTCAACCCTTTAGCTTTGTGTTATCTTTTATTCTTAAATTCTCCTCCATCCTTGGCCATCATGACAAGACAATGGGTTCATTCCAGAAGTGGAGGAGGTGGGCATGGCTAAGTGGTTGGCCCTCAGTCTTGCTTTCAAGTAAAGTCTTCAATACACCACTACTAGGAACAAACTTTGGTGCTAATCAAAGAGGAAATTCATGCCATGCAAAGGAGAAAGTGCTAGGAGCATTAACAAATTTTAGATTTGGAGGTCCTAGAGGGGGTGCACCATGAATTCCTACTACTAGAAATACCAAGGGGAGACAAAACCATTATCTCCACACCATGGAGCTTTATTGGCACATAAAAATCCTCTTGGGTAAAGCGCTGGTGGATAGAAACGAGGCTCAAGACAATATCCAAAATAGATTGGATGAATTGAAGCTGCTGTTATTGGACATGGAAGCCCACTTAACACAAGTAAAAATGGGTTTGTCACCAATGAAATCAACATAGCCACACAACATGGATGTGAAACAACCAATCAATTTGGACACCTCTCTATCTTCCTTATGTCTAGGTTCTCTATCAACGAATCCCTCTAGTTATTTATTTTCTTTTGCATCTTAGTTTATTAGGGACACAAGCTCCCTGATATGAATTCTCTAGTTTTTTTAAGACTGTTTCAAAACGTTTTCATTTTGGTTTCGGTCATTGTTGTTGGTTTCCTCTCTATTGGGGAAACATGCATAAATCATTATATATTTATTTGGTTTGATTACTCATAGTTAAATTTTGGACAATAGTTCACTTTTTGGACATGTTACACCTTTTGGACATGATCCCTAGATTGGTTTCCCTAATGACAAACAAGAGAAAACTAACTCTTATATAAACTTATAAATCTCTAAATTATCAATAAAACCACCAAATGCAGAGAATATTTATATATATATATATATATATATATATATATATATATATATATATATATATATATATATATATATATATATATATATATATCCTCGCGAAATTACTTCCTATTGATATAACTCTATATCTATACAAAGTTTAAAAATAAATAAATAATTTTTTAAAACTATTTAAGCTCATCACCAATTTGTGAAATGGCGAGCACTTCAAGGGAGCATGGCTTTCATTCTATTGTTTTTTTTTTAAATAATTTATGTAGCATTCCTCCAAATATGTTATAGAAATCCTACATTTTAAATTCAAAAAATTAATAATCATTTTGATAAATATGAACGATTAATGAATATAAAGATTGGACTAAAATCATCTAAATTAGTTTGAGTCCATCAATTTGTGTGTTTCCCATCTCGCTCTGAACTCATAGCCACAAAAATATCATATATATATATATATATATATATATTGTTTTTTTTGTTCCTTTTGCATAGGAGATTAAATGTAATTGTAACAAAACTACCCTGAGTTGGCCAAAAACATTACCACCTGATGATGGGGGTGTAAGGGAAGCAGACACTTTCGGGGGGGATTTTTGGGGAAACACCTTTTTCATGATTGTTGGATTTTATGATATTCCTATCGTTGATTCCTCTACTTCTGAGGCCCTTATAGCGCTTGAGCCCTCTATGACTAGTTCATGATGAACATTCTGTCATTTAATATGCATGGCTTGGGGGATGCCACTAAAATATTGTCCTTGCATCACCTTGTCCTTTCTGTTCGACCTTTCATCGTTCTCATTTAGGAGACAATGGTTGATTCCGGGAAATCCTTGGCATATTTTCGATTGGTATTTCCTAATTAGTGCATGGTTTTTGTTGACTCATGCAATTTTTCTGGTGGTTTTGTGGCTCTTTGGGATCAATATTGGGCAAATTTGCATGCCCATAAGTTTTTTGTTGGAATTTTTATTTCTAGAAAAATTCAGGGTTTGGTACAAAAGATTCACATTTGGAACATATATATGATCCAAAAGGTGGAAAATACATGTTTTGGGATTGAGTGGAGTCCCCAGATCTTCTAAATGTCATTGTTGGTGATTACAATGTTTTTTTATCCAGGGGCGTGTGTTGGGGGTTGAAGTGTCATGGCGATCCTCTCTCGAACTGATTCAACACACTCTTTGATGATAACCATTTGGTGTACATATAACCTATCCCTATCAAACCCACTTGGCACAATGGCAGAAGTGGAAGTGAATATATTGGGGAACGACTAGACCAATTCATGGTACATCAAAATTTATTTGAAATTTTTGGAAATTTAAGATCTAGGGTCAAGAAGATTTATATTTTTTACCATAATCCAATTTTCCTTCAATGTTGAGCGAAGATGGTCAGCAAGGGCATTCCCTTTAAGTTCAACAAGATATGGCTGGAGGACAAATATTTCAACAAACTGGTTTCAAGTGTATGTAAATCCTTTGATGCACAGCTGGGAAATTCAACCATGGATTATATTATTTTGAAATTAAATTTCCTAAATATCTAGTTTTGCATTTGGGAGTGAAAGAAGAAGGCTAGTGTATATAAGGAACAAAAGGCTTTGGTTGATGAAATCTGAGATATTGGAGAGAATCTGTCATTTGTGCCACCCTCTTCACATAAATTAGAAAGGTTTAAGACTCTAGAAGAAAGAAAAAAGTGCGTACTGTTGATACAACAAAATACTTGGAGATTAAAAAGTAGGGAAATTTGGATCCGTGAGGGGGATGTAACACAAAATTCTTCCATCGTTATGCCTGCCATAGAAAGAATATCAAGACAATATGGAGCATAAAGGGGGTGAATGGTAATTATATTTATTTTGATCCCGATATTTAGAAAAAAACATTACATTATTTCTAGAATATTTTCAAGGCTAAAGATGAGATCCTTATTGAAAACCAACCTTGGGGTGCTGAGGAATACCCTCAAATATTTGAATATGAATCTAATGCTGCACTTTTTAGACCGATATCCAAAGAGTAAATTCTCTTGGTATTGAAATCCTTTTCCAAGGAAAACTGCCCTGACCCTGATGGCTAGAGAGTTGAAATATTTTTGCACTTTTTTGAGCTCATGGGTCAGGATTTACTGGATATGGTCGAGGGATCACGAAACAGGAGGTTCATTTAGGGAGCTATAAATTCTGCTTTCATTTACCTTATTCCGAAAGTCACTACACTTGTCTCTTTTTCAGACTTCAGACCGATCTCCCTGTGAAATATTATAGACAAGATCATCTCGAAGGTCATTGCAGAGTGGATCAATGGAACTCTCTCAGCTCATATATCCAGGGAACATTTTGGATTTATTCACAATAGGTCTATCCACGATGAAATTTTTATTGCTCAAGAGTGCATCCATTCCATCCAGACTAAAAAACTGGAAGTGGTGGTAAGGAAGATTGACTTGCAGAGGGAATAGGATTACATAGACTGGGCTTTTATCAGAATTATACTTCTAAAGATCGGGCTTGAGATACAAAATTTTGGATGGATTATGGCATGTGTGAAAAAGGTTTTGCTTGTTGTACTCATTAATGGATACCCCACTAAATTTTTTTGAGCAGGTAGAGGAATGAGGCAAGTCTTCTCCTTATCACCCCTCCTCTTCATTCTTGTTATGGAGGGCATCAATAGGAAGATAAACTTGGCAAAGTCTCTGCGGATTTTTAGGGGTTTGAAAATGGCTCAAGAGGTTAGTATAACTCATATTTTCTTTGTTGATGATATTCTTACATTTGGGACTATTTCCAGGGCACAGTGGGAGGAATTACACTATATATTCCATTTTTTTGGAGAGGCTTCAAGACTTAATGAAAATGGTCATAGGTCTATTCTTATTTTCTCATCTGGAAATAAGAAAAATATAAACTATATTTTTGGTGCTTTTTGGGTGGGTACCAAGTGTCTAAAATATGGTTTTACATATTTATGATTTAGATTGAAGTCGTCAAACTACTGTTTGGAGGACTGGTCATGGTTTCCCTCTAAATTTGATAACAAGCGCAAGGGTTGGACACATCATTGTATCTCACTGGGTGGGAGATTCACCTTGATACAGTCAGCACTACAATAATTGTCCACTTATTGGATGCACCTATTTTCTCTTCCAAATCATAGTATATCCAAGATTCGCTCTATATTGACACGTTTCTTATGGTCTAGGGCCGATAGGGAGCACAAATTTCATTTAACAACGTGGAGCTCTATTTCCAAACCCAAATAACTTGGGGGTTGGGGGATTTTGAACACCCAGGTTTTCAGTTGGTCATTTTTAATGAAATCCCTTTGGCAGGCACTGTTTGGTGATGGCATATGGAAGCAACTCATTTCTTACAATATCTTATGATAATTCCTATCATCGACTAGATCGGAATGGGTGATATTGGGAAAAGGAGGGGATCATGCATCTAGTCGAGTTTTTAGAAGATTAAGAAATGGTTCTTGTAGTGGTTGAAACGATAATTCAGGAGGGGAAATATGTTGATTATTGGCCGGGACAGGATTGTTGGTGTTCCAAACTCCACACAGATTTCTGAAGGCATGGTCATGGCTCTGTATCAAATAGGTATATTCCTATTGGATCAAGTAATCAACAATTGGAATGGTTTCCTTTCGACATGGAAAGAGGATGCACAAATTGGATTGTCTCAGAAAATGGCTTTAGATTGGAACAAGTACATCACTGCAATTAAAAGAGATGGTCTATGCAGGAACACAAGAGTTGATTCACTTTCATGGACTGGGACTCTCAGAAAAGGTACTATTGTGTTTGCAGATAATTATAAACATATCATGTACCTTGCACAAGATTCTATTTCGGTGCCATGGTTTCAGTTTATCTAGAGATCGGATACCCCTCTAAAGATCATTCTTTTCAGTTTGGTGGTGTGGAAAAACAAAATCTTAACCTAGGAAAATCTTTGTAAATATGGTTTTCAAGGACCAGGATGGTGTCCCTTGTCTGGTGGTGATTATGAATATGTTTTGCGTCTTTTTATTTTTTTCAACATCACTCTCCAGATTTGGTTTATGATACTTTCCTTTTTTAAGACCCCATTCATAAAATTAACATCAATGGAGCAGTGTTTGTGGTGGGGTCTAGACGTACATGGTACACAAAGATACATCCCGTTGTTTATAATCTAGGAAATTTGGAAGGCCTAAAATCACCTCATTTTTTGGGGACTTTAAATTAGTGTTTATAGGATTTTCTCAGAAGTTCTTTCTTGGTTGGAGAATATGGAACCAAGTATGATGACTTCCAAGGACCAGCCTGGGAGATATTTTCACCCTCATATTATCTTTTCGGTGGGTAATTTTTATAGTGTAACACAGTTGGGGAAATGTGGTTGTGGAGCATGGCTCTTCATCAATGGTAAATCTTACTATAAGTTGCACTGGTTTGGGGGAATGGGCATAAATTCTAGGGAAAAGATGGTGGCCCTATGGGGACTTCTTTGGTTTGCAAAGGAAAAACAAACCCAGAAAATCCATGTCTATGGTGATTCTAAGACTACCATTGATTCCATTCTAGGCAACATAGATTTTGTTTTTCCAAATATCAGAGGATGAGGCGACCAAATCGGTGCACTCATACAAACTTTTCTGAGTTTTGACATACAACATATCTAAAGGGAATCAAATGGGACAACCGACTCTCTATCCAAAATGGGTTTGAATGATGCTGAAGGATACATTGCCTCTACATTTGTATCATATGGTGTAATTCAAGAGGAAGGGCGCATTTCTCTCCCATAGCGATGACTATGTATGGAATACTAGATGAATACTTTTCAGTTCATAAGCAGGTTTTTCATCATCTTTGGTTTTTATATCATCCTGAAATTTTAAGATGATTTTATTCTGAATAGTATTTCTGGTAGATGCTGATTCAAAATGTTTCTGTACTAATATTGTGATCATCATATTCATAGACATGATGGCTTTTGTTGGACGATCATGAACAATATTGTTTTAATGATAGGCATAATATTTAACTGGCTTTTAGTTCTCTTAATAAAATCTAGTTTTAGTTTTTTCTTCTGATTTTTTTCCCTTGTGTAGGAGATTAAATGTAATTGTAAAATTTTATTAGTGTTCTATGATTCTGATATTTTTATTTTGTAAAATAATTAAGATTTAAAATGTGTGATAGTTAAAAAGAGATATTAAAAAGATTCAACCATGTTAAAGGTTGGTGTGGTATAGGCTAGATATATTAATGGGTTATTTTGATAGATTAAATGTTTATGGGTTGTGGTTTATGGTTTAAATATCCCGAGTTCAAGACTTAAACCACGGGCTAATCCCACTAGCCACATACATATTAGCAAACAAAAAGAATAAAAGAAATTAAATATAAATGAGATATTAATATTTGATTTCATGTACAAAATAAAGGTATGCTATTAAAAAGTACACGATGCTATTGAAAATAGTTTTATTGATGACTAAAGAAAAATATTGGCTTTTATATTAATACTATTTAGGTCAAAATTACCTTTTAATTTTAAACCAAAGTTTCATACAATTTTTATTGGTTAAATGCTTGAGCGAAAAATATAAATAAAAAAATGTCACAATATAATTAACTGTGGAAATATACACTCAAACAAATTAATGTTTTCAAGTTATTTTAAATAGCATAATTTTATTTGAATAACAATAATGATTCAAATTTTAAAGATAATAGTGAATAATAATTATCTTCATAAAAAAAGAAAAAAAAGAAAAAGAAAAAGAAAAAAGCAATCCATTTTAAGAAACATAAATATCTAATTAAAAGGAATTTATTTATTAATTAATTTTGATTCATTCAAGTCTTATGTTCTCACTTTGTAAATGCACATGCTTAAAATTGGAAAGCAAATTTTCATTTTCAGTAATATAATGGTATGATGATTATGATTATCTTTTCAAAATTTAATTTTGGGTGATTAATTTTATATGTTTTTTTTTTTTACAAATTGTAAATTTCGGATCTACCAAGGGTTCTGAGGGATCAAATATTTTTTCACTCTAAAAGGAGTTTACACCTCAATAGATTTGATCCCTCCCAGGCTGTGTTAATTCTATTTTTATTTTAATTTATTTTTATTTTTATTGTTATTTTTTAATGTAATTTGAGCAAGTCAAAAATTTTATAGGACATACATTAAAACATCTCTACAATAATGGGAGGGAGCAGGTCGGAGAGGGCCAATAAGATGTTGTAATAA
The DNA here is from genome assembly GCA_034641835.2 of Pinus albicaulis. Lineage (NCBI taxonomy): Eukaryota > Viridiplantae > Streptophyta > Pinopsida > Pinales > Pinaceae > Pinus > Pinus albicaulis. The sequence continues at coordinate 795,425,040 of CM076574.1, forward strand.
TAAAACATTAATAATAATAATAATATCTACAAAATTTAAAAAATAATAAAAATAATAAGTAACTAAATTCAATCTATTATATTGTAATTTGTTTATTATTAATAAAATTATAGACAAAATACACACCAAAACAAAAATCATAATATATATATCACATTAATAGAAATATAAATAATGATTTATATTCATATTCATTACACCCCTCAATTGTAAAGCCCTCATGTTTTTTAATTTTTATTAATATATTCAACATGCAGTTAGCAGTACGATTACACAGGAAAGTAATGCTGAGAAAAAGTTTCAGATTCTAGATAATCAAAAGACAAGTACGGGAAAGGTGGTTTCCTTCCCAACTCCTCCCCTTGGGGATAAACTATCTATGTTTGGAAGAAGGATCCAAGAGGGTAAAGAGATGAACTTGAGGCAATCTTGGAGGAGATACATACTAAAAAACTTAATAACTCTGACAGGGTGTTGTAGAGAGAGGCATGACACTCCCAAATGAGTGCTTCTTGAATTGGTTGACTAGTGGAATTCCAACTGAAACCTGTGTGCTCGGTTTAAAACCTTAACCTGACTTTGGTTGGGATCAAAGAATTTCTAGGTTGGACCGAATCAAGTCTCTATTATTAAGTTGTTTAGGATGTGAAGTTGACTCTGGGGAGTCCCAGTAGTGTTACTGGTTCTCACGGTTGGGTGGAAAATTCTTTCTCTTGTGATTTTGGTGGCTGAGTCAGATATACAATAGAAGAGGAAAAAATAAGTACTATGAATGTTAGATCTAAGACTTTTGTGATCCATAATTTAGATAAATGTCTTTCATATTAATCAAATCATAAGTATTAGGTCAATGTTTCGAACCATATAATGTGGTTCATCCTCAGGACAAGGTTCAAAATGTCAAACCAATCCTAATGATGTGATTAATCCGAAAGACATTTATCTATACTATGAATGTGTTTTTTATTGGATGATGAATACTTCCAAAAGTAGAGTTGTTTGTCCATATTGTGCTATGGTTTTCTAATTGTGAAAAGGGAAAATTGACATCAAACATAAGACATAGTAATAAGTTGATTTCAAGCTTAATATCATCAGTAGTGTTAAAAACATCCTGAATGCCAAATGTAAATCTAAAATAAGTAGGTACTGGAAATAGTTTTGTTCAGAAAATTATTAGATCAAAATAACCTCTAGAAAAGAAAAATATCACTATAGCACAAACACTTTATATGTATACATTATTATATGCTTAGAAACCATTAATATTTGAGTAAGAAAGTAAATTTGTAAACAATGTAGATTGAGTGTGAACATAATTCTTTTGCACTAAAAATGTATACATACTATTTATTCATCAAACTAATAATCAAAACAATTATGTGTCAAACTATAATCAATGTAAAAATATACAACGACATGGGTAAACAAGTGGTGGAAGGAACAATGGTATTAAGCCAACAACTCTTTCATATGCAAGTTTGAAATGGGAGCACAATCATGAGAAAAATGTTTAATACATTTGCAATAATTATTGCTAAAATGTTACCACAATGTGAAGGTCAGGCACAAGCAAACGATGAGGGAACGTTGAACCCTCTTAAAAGAAAGAAAATCTACAATTGTAATTACATACACACATAACATCGCAAGAGAACATTACTACACTTTAGTATGCACTCGAAATAAAAGATGGAGAAAAATTGTTAACCGAGACACACCAAGACTAAATGCATCCATTCTTGAAAGACTAATGGAATATTACTACAATTACATAACAGTAGAAAACCCAAGGCATATTAACTGAATATTCCATAAAAAGTCAAGAAACTACATGCTTCGACAATGATGACCGTAAGTGAATTAATTTGAAACCAGTATGTAGAGAATTCAATGAAAATCTAGTCCTTCAAGGATTAAAGAAGGGAATAATAAGTGACTAAATATTTACAAAGTAAAGTGACCATAATTATAACGAACTACTTCATTGAATTTCCATAAAAATCATGCTTTAATGAAAATGGCCATGAGCCATTTAACTCAAAATCTAGTACAAGAAATACAAAGTAAAACCCATATTTTTCCACAGGTTGTAGAAAATGATAAGTCTGAAACAAAATAAATGTAGCAGGAAAAGTCTACGTTTCATCATAGCCTCAACAAGAAACCAAATCTGAAATGGCCAAAGTCCTTAACAAAGGAAATTTTAAAGAAACAAAACGATGAGCACAAAACATTGACTCCATGGAAAAACCCCAAGACTGTAGTCAAGTTATAGGTTTTGACAGGATTCAGAGGGAAGAAAGAAAAGGTGTCATGTTAAAAACCTGGAATAGAAAGATGAAAACTAGAATCACCATTCGAAGTTGAATAGGGGTCCTCACCCGTAGCAAAGGAGAGAAAACCTAAGGCTGTGAGGAAATTCATTAATTTTTAACCAAAATAAAAGAAATTATATGCATGTGTGGAGGAATAGAGTAGGGTTTCACTTGAAACTCTACTCAGTCACAAAAAAATGTCTCCAATATTTTCTTTTGCACCCATAACATTAAAATAATCCACCCAAATATATATATATATACATACATATATACATATATATATATATATATATATATATATATATATATGGAGCAAGAAAATGATTGATACCTACTAGCAAAGATTATCCACTGAAAATATAAATCAAGGATGCAACTTGAACCACGCAATTATCCACACAAAATTACATAAGGGATGTCGTCACATTGGCCATGTAAATCCACCATATTCACTACCTTTTGAACAAAGGGAAACAAATCGAAAAGAAGTCAGAGGGTTAGAACATGTAAAACAAAAAACCCTCTCCCTATGGAAGAATTTTTTATAAAAAAATGGGTAATGGAATTACTTGAGAAAATAAATTGGCATCATTCTATACCAGAAAATCCATTCAGAAAATCCATTGAGGGCGTTGCCACCCACATAAATCTCAAGGGTAATTGCAGATCTAGTTTCGGTGAGAGGTCAGAGTGAAAATGAGCGAGCACGATGCCATGGAAGGAAGGTGGTTACTCTATAACCACTTTGTCCCCACCCCATAGTTGATGCAAACCCTAAAAATTTCTACATTGTTGATAAAAAATGTGCCTCACATCCCAAGTAGATAAAATCCCTATGCGAGGTTACAACTAGCTGCATAGCGAAGGTTCTAAGCAGTTATCTAAGGAAAGTAAAATACACAACCTATGGTGTAATCCAAATGTGAAATGCGACCATATGAATCAATCAAAAGTGTTAAATACTACTAATACCTTATACACATTACCTTACCAAATACCACTGCAATATGGCATTTTTCAAACCATATATAGCGTTACCATGACTTAAGTGTTGTAATGCTATATAACACATAATATATATATATATAGCGAAGCCATGGTAAAAATAATAAAATGAGGGAGAACATTAGAAGTAAAGGTAATAAACTTTAGCATGGTAATATTATAACTTGTAAGAAAATAAAATAAAATAAAATTGAGGTGTATTACAAGTGGAATCAGAGTCAGGGTAACTATACTGTGGCCTATTCGAGGCAACCATGATAGTGACAAAAATTTGTTTTGTGTTTATGTAATGTCCACTAATAATTATAAAATAATAGATAAATAATAAATAATATAATATAAATAAATAAATAAATAAATAAATAATAATTCAAGAGAATAATAAAAATAATAAATATAATAGTAAACAATCACTGGAGTTCTAAATAAAATAGTAAATAATAAATTGGAGTCCTAAACAGTAAATAAATAAGTGAAGTTAAGAGTTAATTAAAAAAAAAAAAATTAAGAAAGAGTTAAACTAAGAAACTATAAAAATAAGTAAAGTTAACAAAAAGTGAGTTAAACTAAGAGAAACACTAAATTAAGTAAAACTTAAATTAAAGAAATAAAAGTTGCATGTTGACACAATGAATGTGTGCATGTGGCTCCCTTTCCATTGTTTGGTTTATTTAATAGACATTGAGGAAGATTCATTGATCATTCCTTCATCCATTCTCTTGAGAGAAAGGTATTGTGAGGCAAAGGCTTCCCTGGCAGTAGTACGTTGATTGAGGGCTCGAGGGTGGCCAATTGTGTGCAACTGAGCCTACTATTGGTTGGAGAGTTGTCCCCAAAACTTTTTTGTGGTTAAAAAGATTCAAATAGTGTTCAACTTTGGAGTTTCAAGTAAGGAATACCGTTGTTACAGGTAAGTTATCTTTGCCCGTGTTTCTGCAATTTCTATGTTGATTAGTTAAAAAGTTATTGGTGTTGATTATTAATTGCATATTTGATATAACTAATGGCATGTTAAATTTGGGGTTATTACATATGGTATCAGAGCGGGGAGGCTTATTCCTGGTTTTGAAAGTGGAAAAAAGACAGAGATCCGTTGAGATTTCCCGGGTGTTGTGGGAACTTTCGATGCTTGCTAGTTATACTAGTTTAGCAGAGGGTGTTGGTAAAACATGAAGTAATAAATAACTAAATAAATAATATAATATAATTAAATACTTAACTTCAGGACGAAGTTCCTTGAAGAGTGGGAGTATGGAATGTCCCCTAATAATTATAAAATAATAAATAATATACTATAAATAAATAAATAAATAATAAGTCAAGAGAATACTAAAAATATTAAATAAAATAGTAAACAATAACTGGAGTTCTAAATAAAATAGTAAATAATAAACTGGAGTCCTAAATAGTAAATAAATAAGTGAAGTTAAGATTTAATTAACAAAATAAAATAAAAAATAAAAAACTAAGAAACTATAAAAATAAGAAAAGTTAACAAAAAGTAAGTTAAACTAAGAGAAACACTGAATTAAGTAAAACTTAAAATAAAGAAATAAAATTTGCATGTTGACACAGTGAATGTGTGCATGTGGTTCCCTTTCCATTGTTTGGTCTATTTAATAGACATTGAGGAAGATTCATTGATCATTCCTTCATCCATTCTTTTGAGAGAAAGGTATTGTGAGGCAAAGGTTTTCCTAGCAGTAGTATGTTGATTGAAGGCTCGAGGGTGGCCAGCTATGTGCAACTGAGCCTACGATTGGGAGGAGAGTTGTCCCCAAAATTTTGTTGCGGTTAGAAGGATTCAAATAGAGTTCAACTTTGGAGTTTCAAGTAAGGAATACCATTGTTACAAGTAAGTCATCTTTGCCTGTGTTTCTGCAATTTCTATGCTGATTAGTTAAAAAGTTATTGGTGTTGATTATTAATTGCATATTTGATATAAATAATGGCATGTTAAATTTGGGGTTGTTACATTTTCATAGAAATGATAGGTAGTGGCATGATGACCACGCCACCCACAATCTAGCTACAAGACCTAGTTCAATGCCCTTTTCGGGACCCAATCCAGAGACTATGGGTCCAAATAGGGGATGAATATCAGTCCACAACCAAAATGTTGACTTAAATAACACAATAACGAAGATCATAGATGCCCAAATTAAGGGACAATAATGAAAAATTAATGTGGGATCACGAAAGAATATTTAAAATTTTAGCTGATAAGCAGAATCAAATAAATTCAACCCCAACTCCTGATAATGGAAACAAAGCAGTGTCACATAGGAAAAGAGAAAACAACATACTTTAAAAAAGTATTACACAATAATTAGAGGGTGATAGGAATAAGAGGATGAAGAATCTAGAAATTATTCTCGAGAAATAATGCAAAAAGGAATAAAGAGACATTAAATAAAATTTCAAGGGGAGTTTAGAAAAATCAAACCCCCAAACTTTGATAGTGAATCTGAGGAGGTCATTGAAGCATGGTTAGTAAACATAAATAAGTATCTTCATATTTATGAATATGATGACAATTTGAAGGTCATCTACCAATTTGTAAAATTCAAGGAAAAGTGACACTATGGTGGGAAGAAGTTAAAGCAATTCAAGGGGTTGATGAACATGAATCACTTGGGAAATGTTTCAACAATACTTCAAGATCAAATACTTGACTGAACGATTTTACGATGGTAAAGAAAAATAATTTCATTTCCTCAAGTTGGGTCAGTTATTCATGGATGAGTATGTAACAAAATTTACATCGTTATTAAGCTATGTCCCTTACATATGTGAAGAAAAGTCCAAAGTGAAAATTTTATAAGTAGCATGCCTACGTTTATGAAAGAACCAGAGTTTGATAATCCTAAGACCATGGACAAAGCAATACGTATAGCACAATTGTTATCAACAAATGAAGTAGAAATAGGATAACAATAAAATTTGGTCGGACAAAAAGGCGGAGAATTACTCTTAGAATACTAAGATTGAAAAATTTGAAAATTCTAAGAACCCACATAAAAACTAGCAGATTAAAATTTCACGAAGAAATTGGAAAAAGAATAAGCTGCAAAATGAACCCAAACCAATGGAATCGTCAAGCAAACTTGAATCTAGTCAATTACAAAAACCATAATTGCAGTATTGGGTATATGGAGAACCTCACTATGTTAAAAATTTCCCTTATCATAGGAGGACAAAACAAGCAACAAATGTTCAAGAGGCATCTACCATAAGGGAAGTGGTGAGGAGTCTACCCCAGATAAATGTTGCATTAGAAGGTCATCAAGCTGAATATCAAGCTACAATGGTTAAGTTTGAAGATAATATTTTTAACCATGTTGTGTCTATTCTAATTGACCCTAGAGAAAGTTTGAGCTATATAAGTATTAAAATAGTGCATTATTGTCATATGAAAGTTAATAAGTTCAAAAAACCATGGTTGGTGCAGTTATCCATTGTGGGGAAAAAGAGGTTTTCATCAAGGGTGGTGATCTAGGTGGCTCCAAGGACACACAAAAGACAAAGAGGGCTTATGAAAGCTCAAAAAATCAAAGTGACAGAAATGTGGTAAAACCAGTTTCAGGTTGAATATCACATCGTCCTAATCACAATGGTGTGAATGGTTCGTCAAACCGAGTTCGTATGTGAAAGTTAGAGTTGGTCAAAGTTCTAAGGTTAACTTGGTGATGTGGCAGGTTAAGGAGGCAACAATTTTGCAATTTTTTGGTGGCTAGATTCCGGTCAGCTCCAACCAGATTTTGGGAAAATTTTTTGGACGCTTAATTTTTCCAATAACCCCTATGGTTCGAAGGTTTTTCTAAATTTTGTTATGTTAAAACAAATTAAATATAAGAAAAAAGGTGGTCGGGCCACCAATCCTGCCACCCAACCGAACCAAACTAAAAATAAAAAATCATTAAAGGGTCGACGGGCCATGACCCCCGTCGGACCCCAAGGCACCTCAACCACTGTTTAACAAATATATTATAAAAAAAGGGGGGACAAGTCATGACCCCCGCCCCCTCCCCAATGCCTTTACTATCCACCATACACGTGAACATGGTTGGGTCGAGTTAGGTCGCGTGGAATGGACCCGCTTACCCACCATAACCAACTCCATATATAAATGCATTGAACGGAATTTTTGGGTCAGGTTGGGCCATGTGGAGGGAACCGCCCACCCAAATTTGATTATTTTAATGCATTTTTCTATAAAAAAAGGAGGGGTGGGATTTTGATCCCCTGTCCCCTCTCCTCCTATTTTCAGAAACTTAACCACTATGCCAACCGGCGGACCTTGTAAGGTCTGCCGAACCTTTAATATATAAACCCATATTTCTGTAGTGCACCCAGGCAGGTTGGAGCGGGCACACAATTTGAGTTTTATTATTATTTTATTTGCATGTAGGTGAAACCATGAGCCAACATGCAGAGGCAGTGGAACCTTGATTGAGCATCATTTCCAGAGGGGCCAAATTTTCCCAGTGTCCAAATTGGAAAAATTTTATATGGATTTTACACCTCTCGGTGACACGAACCTGATGGCGGTGTCAATTTATGAAATAAAGGTCTCAATTTTTCGGCCATATTCCAGATGGGGATGACGATGTCGGATTTTAGCATGTGGACAATCGATTTCTTGCCATTTGATGCCACATTTGGAATGGTGCATTCAGATCCAGCGAATGAGCAACTTATTCTTCAGCCATCATCATAGTTGAGATATTTGAAGTGTTGTTGCCATGTACTTCATTGATTATTGTTGTAGGATGCTTCATGTCATGTCGATTCCTGCTTGATGTATGATGTTGAATCTTTATGTTTATTTGTTGTTGTTGATTCCTGCTGATGTAAGATGCAGAAACTTTATGTGTATTTGATGTCATATGCATTTATCATGGATGGTGATTTATGTTGTGAGATCCCTTTGTTGCCTTGATGGCAGGATACCCTTTGTCACCATGTGTGTAGTTGTCATGCTGATAGGAGGTTTGCGATGAGTGAGAATTCCTTGTAACAGAACGTCTCGTGGAGAGGCTTTTCCACTTATGTTGATGGCTTTTCCTTATATGACAAGTCAATAGCATCCATGTACATTATCACTAGTTACAACACTGAATGAAGCAACCAACACCATCGAGACATCGAGGCCCGGATACGTAGTCCACACTTGACGAACTTCGTTATTAAACGTCTTGCGTTTTTGTTGTGTGATTATTGACATGTGTTCCTCTTGATTATATATGCATGTGTTCATTAATTCTTTTGATAAATTTTAATTCTAACACATCAGCTGAAGTAAAAGGTCTTGGTTAAAAGGGTATAAAATATTTACCTGGATCAAGAGGTATCAGAGCGATCTTCTTGCTGATGTGGACTGCAAGTGTGAACCATTGAATGTGCATCAATGGAGGATGTCAAATACATGTACAAAATCATGCTCAAGGTGTCCGAGAAAGCGGACATGTTGTATGAAGCATATGAGAAACAAGCAACAGATAACGCTAAGTTGAAAATGCTTCTACAAGAGGAGCAAGATGACACACATCGATTGCAACTTCATTCGTAAGCGACGACAAAGGCATTGGAAGAATTGAAGCACAATGATAGAAGTATTCAAACAGATCATGATGCATTAAAGACACTTCAATGAGAAGAGAAGGAAGAGAAGCAGCGATTTTAGCTTCAACTACAACCTGCGACAGAGGCCTTGGAGGAAGTGAATCACAACTAAGGCTTAGAGAAGCCCTCTTCACATGTTTCCAAATCGACATCTGAGGTACACATTTGTGATCATTCTTCAGCATCATCTTCACATGCTATTATTTCTGTTGGAAATGTGGAGATCCCCATTACAATGGCATGAGACTCCTTGTCAGGATGGGGTACAAAGGAGGAGGACTTCAAATTCATGGCCAAGGCATAACTTAGCCATTGGAGGTTGTGCAGAGACCTTGATATGCAGGTTTGGGATAAACTGAAGGGGAATTTTCGAAGGTATCAGAAGCCTCCACGACAATGTGGAAACCGTCAAGGAGAGAGAATGATGGGAACACTTCACCGTCGTCTTATGGAAACACATATTGCAGAGAGAAAGTTGAGGCAAGCTCTCATTGCCATAATGACATCAAAGGAAGAAATACATTGTTGAACTCACCAGGGAAGAGGATTGATGGTAACACTTCAACATAATCCCATGGAAGTGCATGTCATAATAGAAGAGCTGAGACAAGATCTCATCACCATGATCGCACCAGAGACCACCAGGAAAGGTATAATAAGTCTCGATATTCACAAGTTCATTTTGACTATAAGCATATTTCTAATCATGAACGTAAATCATGGCATACGAATACTTGTCAATTTTGTGGTTTACATAACCATGTCATTGCTGAGTGTTGGAAAAGAATGGCAGCACAAAGGAGGATGTGGCGTGAAAAGCCTTCTCCATAGGAGGAAAAGAAACTGGTTAAGAAATTCTAGAGAAAGAAGACCTTTTGCAGCCATTGCAACCAATGTGGCCACCAAAGAGCCACGTGTTCGAGGCTCCATCCAGAGCAGCACCTTAAGGATGAAGCGTCGGTGCATGAACCATTTGAAATAGTTATTTGAAAAGAAAACGTACCACAGGTAGATGATCCATTCACTTTGATAAGTGATAGATGGTTTTTCTAGATATGGTAGTGTGTCATGGTTGTGTTTCTAAATCACATGTTGCATTTTAAAATGTAAAAGTGATGATGTGTTTTCCATCACTTGTTAAGCAACCATGATATTTTGGCCCTTTTTTGTAAATCATGTGATGGATGTCTTTCATGTAAGAGTGATGATGTGTTTGCCATCAGTTTGAAATGCGACAATGATGTTTTTGGCCTTGTAATGGTAGCTGGGGTGTGATTTCCATTTGATGTAAACTTGACCACCGAGCATGTAAAATCGTGGCAAGTATGGAAATGTTTGGGTCATAGCTGGTCATAATTTGAGCATGTAATTTGCAGGAGATTGTACTATATGTTTGCAGAGGATGCAAGTATTGGCTCATCGCTTAAGGCTCCGAAGAAAAAAGGTGAAGGAGATGGAAGGGCGACCTTTTTCAAGACACTTGTGGTGTAGACATTGTACACATCAGTTGCAGATTATTGTTGATGATTTTGGAGGAGGAATGATCTAGGTGGTTCCAGGGACATACATAGAACAAAGAGGGCTTATGAAATCTCAAAAAATTAAAGTGATGGAAACGTGGAAAACTCAGTTTCACGTTGAATATCACGTCGTCCTTATTGCAACGGTGTGAATGGTTCGTCAAACCGAGTTCGTATGTGAAAGTTAGAGTTGGTCAAAGTTCTAAGGTTGACTTGGTGATGTGGCAAGTTAAGGAGGCAACAATTTTGCAATTTTCCGGTGGTCAGATTTCGGTAAGCTCCAACTAGATTCCAGGCAAATTTGTTGGACACTTAATTTGTCCAATAATCCCTATGGTTCGAGAAATTTTCTAAAGTTTGTTAAGCTAAAAAAATTAAATATTAAAAACAAAAAGTTGGCGGGGCCACCAATCCCACCACTTGACCGAACTGAATTAAAATTAAAAAATAATTAAATGTTCGGTGGGCCATGACCCCCGCCGGACCCCACGGAACCTAAACCACCGTTTAACAAATATAATTCAAAAAAAGGGGAGACGGGTAATGATCCCCGCCCCCTCCCCAATGCCTTTACTATCCACCATACACGTGAACGCGATTGGGTCAGTCTGAGCCGCATGGAGTGGACCCGCCTACCCACATTTGATTATTTTAATAAAATTTTGTATTAAAAAGGAGGGGCAGGATTTGATCCCCCGACCCCTCTCCTCCTATTTTTCGAAGCTTAACCACTATGCCAACTCATGGACCTTGTAAGGTCCACCCAACCTTTAATATATAAACCCATCTTTCTGCAGTGCACCCAGGCAGGTTGGAGAGGGAACATAGTTCAAGTTTTATTATTATTTTATTTTATTCTAAGACTATCATTGATTCCATTCTAGGCAACATAGATTTTGTTTTTCCAAATATCAGAGGATGAGGTGACCAAATCGGTGCACTCATACAAAATTTTCTGAGTTTTGACATACAACATATCTAAAGGGAATCAAATGGGACAACCGACTCTCTATCCAAAATGGGTTTGAATGATGCTGAAGGATACATTGCCTCTACTTTTGTATCATATGGTGTAATTCAAGAGGAAGGGCGCATTCCTCTCCGATAGTGACGACTGTGTCTGGAATACTAGATGAATACTTTTCAGTTCATAAGCAGGTTTTTCATCATCTTTTGTTTGTATATCATCCTGAAATTTTAAGATGATTCTATTCTGAATAGTATTTTTGGTAGATGCTGATTCAAAATGTTTCTGTACTAATATTGTGATCATCATATTCATAGACATGATGGCTTCTGTTGGACGATCATGAACAATATTGTTTTAATGATAGGCATAATATTTATCTCGCTTTTAGTTCTCTTAGTAAAATCTAGTTTCAATTTTTTCTTCTGATTTTTTTTCCCTTGTGTAGGAGATTAAATGTAATTGTAAAATTTTATTAGTGTTATATGATTCTCATATTTTTATTTTGTAAAATAATTAAGATTTAAAATGTGTGATAGTTAAAAAGAGATATTAAAAAGATTCAACCACATTAAAGGTTGGTGTGGTATAGGCTAGATATATTAATGGGTTATTTTGATAGATTAAATGTTTATGGGTTGTGGTTTATGGTTTAAATATCACGAGTTCAAGACTTAAACCACGGGATAATCCCACTAGCCACATACATATTAGCAAACAAAAAGAATAAAAGAAATTAAATATAAATGAGATATTAATATTTGATTTCATGTACAAAATAAAGGTATGCTATTAAAAAGTACACGATGCTATTGAAAATAGTTTTATTGATGACTAAAGAAAAATATTGGCTTTTATATTAATACTATTTAGGTCAAAATTACCTTTTAATTTTAAACCAAAGTTTCATACAATTTTTATTGGTTAAATGCTTGAGCGAAAAAGTTTCATTGGAAAAATATAAATAAAAAATGTCGCAATATAATTAACTGTGGAAATATACACTCAAACAAATTAATGTTTTCAAGTTATTTTAAATAGCATAATTTTATTTGAATAACAATAATGATTCAAATTTTAAAGATAATAGTGAATAATAATTATCTTCATAATAAAAAAATTAAATTCTAATAAATTTATAAATAAAAGCAATCCATTTTAAGAAACATAAATATCTAATTAAAAGGAATTTATTTATTAATTAATTTTGATTCATTCAATTCTTATGTTCTCACTTTGTAAATGCACATGCTTAAAATTGGAAAGCAAATTTTCATTTTTAGTAATGTAATGGTATAATGATTATGATTATATTTTCAAAAATTAATTTTGGGTGATTAATTTTATATGTTTTTTTTTTTTTTACAAATTGTAAATTTAGGATCTACCAAGGGTTCCGAGGGATCAAATATTTTTTCACTCTAAAAGAAGTTTATGCCTCAATAGATTTGATCCCTCTCTGGCTGTGTTAATTCTATTTTTATTTTATTTTATTTTTATTTTTATTGTTATTTTTTAATGTAATTTGAGCGAGTCAAAATTTTTATAGGACATCCATTACAACATCTCTACAATAATGGGAGGGAGCAGGTCGGAGAGGGCTAATAAGATGTTGTAATAATAAAACATTAATAATAATAATAATATCTACAAAATTTTAAAAATAATAAAAATAATAAGTAACTAAATTCAATCTATTATATTGTAATTTGTTTATTATTAATAAAATTATAGACAAAATATACACCAAAACAAAAATCATAATATATATATCACATTAATAGAAATATAAATAATGATTTATATTCATATTCATTGCACCCCTCAATTGTAAAGCCCTCATGTTTTTTAATTTTTATTAATATATTCGACATGCAGTTAGTCGTCGTACGATTACACAGGAAAGTAATTCTGAGAAAAAGTTTCAGATTCAGATAATCGAAAGACAAGTATGGGAAAGGTGGTTTCCTTCCCAACTCCTCCCCTTGGGGATAAACTATTTATGTTTGGAAGAAGGATCCAAGAGGGTAAAGAGATGAACTTGAGGCAATCTTGGAGGAGATACATACTAAAAAACTTAATACCTCTGACAGGGTGTTGTAGAGAGAGGCATGACACTCCCAAATGAGTGCTTCTTGAATTGGTTGACCAGTGGAATTTCAACTGAAACCTGTGTGCTCGGTTTAAAACCCTAAACTGACTCTGGTTGGGAACAAAGAATTTCTAGGTTGGACCGAATCAAGTCTCTATTATTAAGTTGTTTAGGATGTGAAGTTGACTCTGGGGAGTCCCAGTAGTGTTACTGGTTCTCACGATTGGGTGGAAAATTCTCTCTTGTGATTTTGGTGGCTGAGTCAGATATACAATAGAAGAGGAACAAATAAGTACTATGAATGTTAGATCTAAGACTTTTGTGATCCATAATTTAGATAAATGACTTTCAAATTAATCACATCATAAGTATTAGGTCGACGTTTCGAACCATCTAATGTGGTTCATCCTCAGGACAAGGTTCAAAACGTCAAACTAATCCTAATGATGTGATTAATCCGAAAGACATTTATCTATACTATGAATGTGTTTTTTATTGGATGATGAATACTTCCAAAAGTAGAGTTGTTTGTCCATATTGTGCTATGGTTTTCTAATTGTGAAAAGAGAAAATTGACATCAAACATAAGACATAGTAATAAGTTGATGCCAAGCTTAATATCATCAGTAGCGTTAAAAACATCCTGAATGCTAAATGTAAATCTAAAATAAGCAGGTACTGGAAATAGTTTTGTTCAGAAAATTATTAGATCAAAATAACCTCTAGAAAAGAAAAATATCACTATAGCACAAATACTTTATATGTATACATTATTATATGCTTAGAAACCATTAATATTTGTGTAAGAAAGTAAATTTGTAAACAATGTAGATTGAGTCTGAACATAATTCTTTTGCACTAAAAATGTATACATACTATTTATTCATCAAACTAATAATCAAAACAATTATGTGTCAAACTATAATCGATGTAAAAATATACAATGACATGGGTAAACAAGTGGTGGAAGGAACAATGGTATTAAGCCAACAACTCTTTCATATGCAAGTTTGAAATGGGAGCACAATCATGAGAACAATGTTTAATACATTTGCAATAATTATTGCTAAAATGTTACCACAATGTGAAGGTCAGACACAAGCAAACGATGAGGGAAGGTTGAACCCTCTTAAAAGAAATAAAATCTACAATTGTAATTACATACACACATAACATCGCAAGAGAACATTACTACACTTTAGTATGCACTCGAAATAAAAGATGGAGAAAAATTGTTAACTGAGACACACCAAGACTAAATGCATCCATTCTTGAAAGACTAATGGAATATCACTACAATTACATAACAGTAGAAAACCCAAGGCATATTAACTGAATATTCCATAAAATGTCAAGAAACTACATGCTTCGACAATGATGACCGTAAGTGAATTAATTTGAAACTAGTATGTATGGAATTCAATGAAAATCTAGTCCTTCAAGGATTAAAGAAGGCAATAATAAGTGACTAAATATTTACAAAGTAAAATGACCATAATTATAACGAACTAATTCATTGAATTTCCATAAAAATAATGCTTTAATGACAATGGCCATGAGCCATTTAACTCAAAATCTAGTACAAGAAATACAAAGTAAAACCCATATTTTTCCACAGGTTGTAGAAAATGATAAGTCTGAAACAAAATAAATGCAGCAGGAAAAGTATACGTTTCATCATAGCCTCAACAAGAAACCAAATCCGAAATGGCCAAAATCCTTAACAAAGGAAATTTTAAAGAAACAAAACCATGAGCACGAAACATTGACTCCATGGAAAAACCCCAAGACTGTAGTCGAGTTATAGGTTTTGACAGGATTCAGAGGGAAGAAAGAAAGATGAAAACTAGAATCACCATTCGAAGTTGAATAGGGGTCCTCACCTGTAGCAAAGGAGAGAAAACCTAAGGCTGTGAGGAAATTCATTGAGTTTTAACCAAAATAAAAGAAATTATATGCATGTGTGGAGGAAGGGAGTAGGGTTTCACTTGAAACTCTATTCAGTCACAAAAAATGTCTCCAATATTTTCTTTTGCACCCATAACATTAAAATAATCCACCGAAAATTATATATATATATGGAGCAAGAAAATGATTGATACCTACCAGCAAAGATTATCCACTGAAAATTTAAATCAAGGATGCAACTTGAACCACGCAATTATCCACACAAAATTACATAAGGGATGTTGTCACATTGGCCATGTAAATCCACCATATTCACTACCTTTTGAAAAAAGGGAAACAAATCGAAAAGAAGTCGGAGGGTTAGAACATCTAAAACAAAAAACCCTCTCCCTATGGAAGAATTTTTTATAAAAAAATGAGTAATGGAATTACTTGAGAAAATAAATTGGCATCATTCTACACCAGAAAATCCATTCAGAAAATCCAATGAGGGCGTTGGAACCCACATAAATCTCAAGGGTAATTGCAGATTTCGGTGAGAGGTGAGAGTGAAAATGAGCGAGCACGATGCCATGGAAGGAAGGTGGTTACTCTATAACCACTTTGTCCCCACCCCATAGTTGATGCAAACCCTAAAAATTTCTACATTGTTGATAAAAAATGTGCCTCACATCCCAGGTAGATAAAATCCCTATGCGAGGTTACAACTAGTTGCATAGCGAAGGTTCTAAGCAGTTATATAAGGAAAGTAAAATACACAACCTATGGTGTAATCCAAATGTGAAATGTGACCATATGAATCAATCAAAAGTGTTAAATACTACTAATACCCTATATACATTACCTTACCAAATACCACTGCAATATGGCATTTTTCAAACCATCTATAGCGTTACCATGACTTAAGTGTTGTAATTCTATATAACACATAAACTAAACAACTATATATATATATATATATATATATATATATATATATATATATATATATATAGCGAAGCCATGGTAAAAATAATAAAATGAGGGAGAACATTAGAAGTAAAGGTAATAAACTTTAGCATGGTAATATTATAGCTTGTAATAAAATAAAATAAAATAAAATTGAGGTGTATTACAAGTGGTATCAGAGCCAAGGTAACTATACTGTGCCCTATTCAAGGCAACCATGATAGTGACAAAACTTTGTTTTGTGTTTATGTAATGTCCACTAATAATTATAAAATTATAAATAGATAATAAATAATATAAATAAATAAATAATAATTCAAGAGAATAATAAAAATAATAAATATAATAGTAAATAATCACTGGAGTTCTAAATAAAATAGTAAATAATAAACTGGAGTCCTAAACAATAAATAAATAAGTGAAGTTAAGAGTTAATAAACAAAAGTAAAAAAAAAAAAAAATTAATAAAGAGTTAAACTACGAAACTATAAAAATAAGTAAAGTTAACAAAAAGTGAGTTAAACTAAGAGAAACACTAAATTAAGTAAAACCTAAATTAAAGAAATAAAAGTTGCATGTTGACACAGTGAATGTGCGCATGTGGCTCCCTTTCCATTGTTTGGTTTATTTAATAGACATTGAGGAAGATTCATTGATCATTCCTTCATCCATTCTTTTGAGAGAAAGGTATTGTAAGGCAAAGGCTTCCCTGGCAGTAGTATGTTGATTGAGGGCTCGAGGGTGGCCAATTGTGTGCAACTGAGCCTACTGTTGGGCGGAGAGTTGTCCCCAAAAATTTTTTGTGGTTAACAAGATTCAAATAGTGTTCAACTTTGGAGTTTCAAGTAAGGAATACCGTTGTTACAGGTAAGTTATCTTTGCCCGTGTTTCTATAATTTCTATGTTGATTAGTTAAAAAGTTATTCGTGTTGATTATTAATTACATATTTGATATAACTAATGACATGTTAAATTTGGGGTTATTACATATGGTATCAGAGCGGGGAGGCTTATTCTTAGTTCCAAAAGTGGAAAAAATATAGAGATCCATTGAGATTTCCCGGGTGTTGTGGGAACTTTCGATGCCTGCTGGTTATACTAGTTTAGCAGAGGGTGTTGGTAAAACATGAAGTAATAAATAACTAAATAAATAATATAATATAATTAAATAATTAACTTCGGGATGAAGTTCCTTGAAGAGTGGGAGTATTTAATATCCCCTAATAATTATAAAATAATAAATAATAAATAAATTATATACTATAAATAAATAAATAAATAAGTAAACAAATAAATAATAAGTCAAGAGAATACTAAAAATATTAAATAAAATAGTAAACAATAACTGGAGTTCTAAATAAAATAGTAAATAATAAACTGGAGTCTTAAATAGTAAATAAATAAGTGAAGTTAAGAGTTAATTAACAAAATAAAATAAAAAATAAAAAACTAAGAAACTATAAAAATAAGCAAAGTTAACAAAAAGTAAGTTAAACTAAGAGAAACACTCAATTAAGTAAAACTTAAAATAAAGAAATAAAATTTGCATGTTGACACAACGAATGTGTGCATGTGGTTCCTTTTCCATTGTTTGGTCTATTTAATAGACATTGAGGAAGATTCATTGATCATTCCTTCATCCATTCTTTTGAGATAAAGGTATTGTGAAGCAAAGGTTTTCCTAGTAATAGTATGTTGATTGAAGGCTTGGGGGTGGCCAACGATGTGCAATTGAGCCTATGATTGGGTGGAGAGTTGTCCCCAAAACTTTGTTGCGGTTAGAAGGATTCAAATAGCGTTCAACTTTGGAGTTTCAAGTAAGGAATATCATTGTTACAAGTAAGTCATCTTTGCCTGTGTTTCTGAAATTTCTATGCTGATTAGTTAAAAAGTTATTGGTGTTGATTATTAATTGCATATTTGATATAACTAATGGCATGTTAAATTTGGGGTTGTTACATTTTCACAGAAATGATAGGTAGTGGCATGATGACCACACCACCCACAATCTAGCTACAAGACCTAGTTCAATGCCCTTTTCAGGACCCAATCCAGAGACTATGGGTCCAACTAGGGGATGAATATCAGTCCACAACCAAAATGTTGACTTAAATAACACAATAGTGAAGATCATAGATGCCCAAATTAAGGGACGATAATGAAAAATTAATGTGGGATCGCGAAAGAATATTTAAAAGTTTAGCTGATAAGCAGAATCAAATAAATTCAACCCCAACTCCTGATAATGGAAACAAAGCAGTGTCACATAGGAAAAGAGAAAACAACGTACTTTAAAAAAGTATTACACAATAATTAGAGGGTGTTAAGGAATAAGAGGATGAAGAATCTGGAAATTATTCTCGAGAAAGAATGCAAAAAGGAATAAAGAGACATTAAATAAAATTTCAAGGGGAGTTTAGAAAAATCAAACCCCCAACCTTTGACAGTGAATCTGAGGAGGTCGTTGAAGCATGGTTAGTAAACATCAATAAGCATCTTCATATTTATGAATATGATGACAATTTGAAGGTCATATACCAATTTGTAAACTTCAAGGAAAAGTGACACTATGGTGGGAAGAAGTTAAAGAAATTCAAGGGGTTGATGAACATGAATCACTTGGGAAATGTTTCAACAATACTTCAAGATCAAATACTTGACTGAACGATTTTACGATGGTAAAGAAAAATAATTTCATTTCCTCAAGCTGGGTCAATTATTCATGGATGAGTATGTAACAAAATTTACATTGTTATTAAGTTATTTCCCTTACATATGTGAAGAAAAGTCCAAAGTGAAAATTTTATAAGTAGCATGCCTACGTTTATGAAAGAACTAGAGTTCGACAATTCTAAGACCATAGACAAAGCAATATGTAAAGCACAATTGTTATCAAAAAATGAAGTAGAAATGGGATAACAATAAAAGTTGGTCGGACAAAAAGGCGGAGAATTACTCTTAGAATACTAAGATTGAAAAAATTGAAAATTCTAAGAACCCACATAAAAACTAGCAGATTAAAATTTCATGAAGAAACTGGAAAAAGAATAAGCTGCAAAATGAACCCAAACCAATGGAATCATCAAGAAAACTTGAATCTAGTAAGTTACAAAAACCAGAATTGTAGTAATTGGTATGTGGAGAACCTCACTATGTTAAAAATTTTCCTTATCATAGGAGGACAAAACAAGCAACAAATGTTCAAGAGGCATCTACCATAAGGGAAGTGGCGAGGAGTCTACCCCAGATTAATGTTGCATTAGAAGGTCATCAAGCTGAATATCAACCTACAATGGTTAAGTTTGAAGATAATATTTTTAACCATGTTGTGTCTATTCTAATTGACCCTGGAGAAAGTTTGAGCTATATAAGTATTAAAATAGTGCATTATTGTCATATGAAAGTTAATAAGTTCAAAAAACCATGGTTGGTGTAGTTATCCATTGTGGAAAAAAAGAGGTTTTCAGCAAGGGTGGTGATCTAGGTGGCTCCAAGGACACACAAAAGACAAAGAGGGCTTATGAAAGCTCAAAAAATCAAAGTG
Organism: Pinus albicaulis; assembly: GCA_034641835.2. Taxonomy (NCBI): domain Eukaryota; kingdom Viridiplantae; phylum Streptophyta; class Pinopsida; order Pinales; family Pinaceae; genus Pinus; species Pinus albicaulis. The sequence continues at coordinate 795,444,970 of CM076574.1, forward strand.
ACAGAAATGTGGTAAAATCAGTTTCAGGTTGAATATCACATCGTCCTAATCACAACAGTGTGAATGGTTCGTCAAACCGAGTTCGTATGTGAAAGTTAGAGCTGGTCAAAGTTCTAAGGTTAACTTGGTGATGTGGCAGGTTAAGGAGGCAAAAATTTTGCAATTTTCCGGTGGCTAGATTCTGGTCAGCTCCAGCCAGATTCCGTGAAAAATTTTTGGACGCTTAATTTGTCCAATAACTCCTATGGTTCAAAGGTTTTTCTAAATTTTGTTATGTTAAAACAAATTAAATATAAAAAAAAGGTGGTCAGGCCACCAATCCCGCCACCCGACCGAACCAAACTAAAAATAAAAAATCATTAAAGGGTCGGCAGGCCATGACCCCTGCCGGACCCCACGGCACCTCAACCACCGTTTAACAAATATATTATAAAAAAAGGGGGGATGAGTCATGACCCCCTCCCCCTCCCCAATGCCTTTACTATCGACCATACACGTGAACGTGGTTGGGTCAAGTCGAGTCGCATGGAACGGACCCACTTGCCCATCATAACCAACTCCATATATAAATGCATTGAATAGAATTTTTGGGTCAGGTTGGGCCACGTGGAGGGAACCACCCACCCAAATTTGATTATTTTAATGCATTTTTCTATAAAAAAAGGAGGGGCGAGATTTTGATCCCCTGACCCCTCTCCTCCTATTTTCAGAAACTTAACCACTATGCCAACCGGCGAACCTTGTAAGGTCCGCCCAACCTTTAATATATAAACCCATATTTCTGTAGTGCGCCCAAGCAGGTTGGAGCGGGCACACAATTTGAGTTTTATTATTATTTTATTTGCATGCAGGTGAAACCATGAGCCAACATGCAGAGGCAGTGGAACCTTGATTGAGCATCATTTCCAGAGGGGCCAATTTTTCCCAGTGTCCAAATTGGAAAATTTTTGGATTTTACACCTCTCGGTGACACGAACCTGATGGCGATGTCAGTTTATGAAATAGAGGTCTCAATTTTTTGGCCGTATTCCAGATGGGGATGACGATGTCAGATTTCAGCATGTGGACAATCGATTTCTTGCCATTCGATGCCACATTTGGAATGGTGCATTCAGATCCAGCGACTGAGCAGCTTATTCTTCAGCCATCATCATAGTTGAGGTATTTGAAGTGTTGTTGCCATGTACTTCATTAATTATTGTTGTAGGATGCTTCATGTCATGTCGATTCCTGCTTGATGTATGATGTTGAATCTTTATGTTTATTTGTTGTTGTTGATTCCTGCTGATGTAAGATGCAGAATCTTTATGTGTATTTTATGTCATATGTATTTATCATGGATGGTGATTTATGTTGTGAGATCCCTTTGTTGCCTTGATGGCAGGATACCCTTTGTCACCATGTGTGTAGTTGTCATGCTGATAGGAGGTTTGCGATGAGTGAGAATTCCTTGTAACAGAACGTCTCGTGGAGAGGCTTTTCCACTTATGTTGATGGATTTTCCTTATATGACAAGTCAATAGCATCCATGTACATTATCACAAGTTACAACACTGAATGAAGCATCCAACACCATCGAGACACCGAGGCCCAGATACATAGTCCACACTTGACGAACTTCGTTATTAAACATCTTGCGTTTTTGTTGTGTGATTGTTGACATGTGTTCCTCTTGATTATATATGCATGTGTTCATTAATTCTTTTGATAAATTTTAATTCTAACACATCAGCCAAAGTAAAAGGTCTTGGTTATGTTAGCGCTCAAATTTACCTCAGGCTGAAATGAGATAAAACTCAAGGCTACATCAAACCACGCTTAGCCTCGTAGCTAGCCCTACGAGGACAGGAGAGGGCTCTCTCCGTCAATCTCGATAAAATGAACAATAGGGTGCGAGATGACTTACGATAGGAACTGATTTTAGGCTAGTAAAGAGATAGATAAGTTTGATTTTGATTTTTTGGGTTTTCGTTGGAGAAATGGGGAAAACAAATTTTGGGTCCGGGGATAAGGTCAGACCTTTGCAGATTTCGAGTTGGGGTGAGGTAGGTGATTGTCTTGATGCTTTTGATTGGATATACGGACATATTAGACCGACGAGGAGCTGAAGAGGGCAAAGAAGAACTTGGATCCTCTCCAAACAGTGGAAAACATGAAAAACTAAATGAATTCAAAGGCAGAGCACTGTGAACAATGGTTTCAACCTCATCTACTCATTCATTTAATTTAAGAAGCATGAGTGAGAAATGACATAAATTAAACATGAAGAAACTTACAGTAAACAGAGATAAAACACCATCAAGAACAGAACACCACAAGAATCCCAACAGGTGCCGCAAAACCTCTGATCTTTCCTTAGCCAAAATATGAAAAATATGTACAATGGTGCCAAAAGTCTCCCAAGAGTCCAACCTCTCCAACCTCTGAAAAGGATTGAGAAATTACATCATATAGACCATCCTAACCCCTTCCCATGCCTCTAGGGGTCGAAATCCTCCTTCTAGGAGCAGTTCCAACAAATTCTAATCAAGGAACTAAAATCTAGGCAGCTAACAACTTGCCTCTAAAAGAGTGGAAACTGATTCATTTACATGATTTTCACTTTTTTGAGAGTGAATCTTCTAGAATAGGTAGAAATGAACCAAAGTTACATGAAAAACATAAATTTACATCATAATAACTCAAAAATTTCATCCACAAGCAAAACTGGTCCAAACTGGCCGAAAATCTGAGCTGGAAGTTGAAAATTCAGCCAAAAATTTAAGTGGGTCGCATGCCTGAAACAAGTGGGTCGCATGACTTTGAGCCCGATTTTGAAGTACTTCCCGGCATCCAAATTGAGCTCATGATAGCTCGTTGGAAATCCCTGGATGTTTACTATCCAACCCAAGTGGAATTTCCCAATTTGGAGCTCATTTGACCCTCCAAAACTTCATTCTCCCAGAAGTACTTCATGCTGGTGCAAAAGGTGGCAGAGTGATTTTCATGGTGTTTTTGAGCCTTTTGACCATCCAGAACCTGATGAAATGCTTTGGTAATACTTTGAGCATGCATAAATTTCCATGAAAAATCCAAAAATATAAATTTTTCCTCGAGCAAGTGTCCCAATCATATGGGTCGCATCCCTGAGCCAAGTGGGTCGCATGACTTTCAGCCTGATTTTGAAGTACTTCCCGGCATCCAAATTGAGCTCATGATAGCTCGTTGGAAAGATCTTGAAGTCTAATTTCCAACAAAAGTGGAATTTCTCAATTTGGAGCTCATTTATCCTATCAAAACTCAAATCTCCCAACACTACTTCCAGTAGGTGCATCAATTCCCTTGAGGCAACGGTATTTTTGACATTTCTCTAAAACCATGACACCTGTGTAAAAAGTGAAGGAGGTTTTTCTTCCTTGGCATGTTTTGGACAAAAACCTCTCTCAGTTTTCCAAAATTCATCTTTGATTGCTCTGAAACATCTTTTGAGTGAAACTTATCCCGATGTGTGAAACAAGGGATTTTGTCGAAATGAAGCGAAATGAAGGGGATAAAGGGCTTCTAAATTCTTGGGGAAATTTTGGGAAGTAGGGAGGGATGTTAGGAAGCAGGGGAAAGTGGAATCACAGAGATTGAGTGAGGGGAAGGAGTCCAAAAGGGCAAAACACAGGCCTAGCCTAGAAAATTGCCAAGTTGTGGCTAGAAACTAGGGTTTGTGCAAAAATGAGAAATTTGGGGGATCTCAGTGATGGGAAGTGTTTAATAAGGTATATTAAGGATAGGGGAAGGTGTGTGAACATCAGGATACAAGTTTTTCCGATGATTTGACCATCTAAGAGAAATTACCTCCAAAACCCTAGGAGAGGGAAATGGACCTTACCTAGGCACAATTGAAGCATGAACGAGGTGTAAAATGACTCTTTGGAACCTGAAATGATGATGACAACCATATGAATGATGATACACTCAGTTGAATGGTGACATGGACTGACATTTGGACAACTTTGAAAAGAGTGAAAACAAACCCTAGACCTAATGCCTAGTGACAAAATTTTGCTTGAAGACTCTTTGAAATGACAAAATTTGACCTTGACACCTAAAATCACTTTGTAAGAGCATGTTTGATCACTGAAGGAAGGCTTCAAAGGCTGACTCTAACATTGGCTCCAATGGGGATGGTAGCTCCTTGGAGGTGCCAAGAACGACAGATCTTTGGGAGAGCAGACCAATGCCTTCATCCATTGGGCTATGGAATCATTATTTGAACGGATAACACAAAACCTTTGACACATTTATTGAATGAAAGCTTGACTGAAAACTGACTGAAACTTGACTCAAACCGACTCGATGGCAAATTGAAATAACTTGAAAAACTGACTCAACAGACCAAACACAAATGACTCATGACTGACTTAAAACAAAACTTTACGAAGCTTTTTGGAAAAAGGCAGCAGTCCATCAAGATTTGGAATCATGATGAAAACCACCTGCAATACTGATGTGATATATACAATCATGTGTAGTGGGCCTTCCAATGTAACCAATCCAGCAGATGGCTACACCCCAAATTTCTGCTCTTATTCTCCCTGAGCAGGCGGACTGATGAACCTGTAGGCAACTCAAAATAACCACTGAAACCAAAGCTTATGATAATGAACCAGGCAATATTTATCCTTTCTAATGTTTGCAGAAGAATGTTGAAGGGGTCTTGAAAATCTTGAAGCACTGGCTTATCTGGAGATCCAGCTGCAAAAATACTAGTATCCACTTCATTCTGATCTGAAAGGAAAATTGATTTCTGAGGGATAGAAATGCACAAATCTGCCATCTGAGTGTTAGCTATAGGTTCCTTGACCATGAGCAATTCTGGCATATACTCTTCAATTTCATGATCTAGGTCATTCTTAAACAAAAAACAATCTTCAAGGTTATCAAACATGACAGCCTTATCATCTTTGTGAAGGAAAAAATTATCTGTTTGCTGATCTACACAACTGATTATAAGACAATCATCTTTTTCAACAGAGGAAGAAGTTTCACCAACACTTTCCTGATTATGTGTGCACTGCAAATCTACTGTAGCTTGGGCTGTAACAAGACCTTTCAAAAGCTGATCTATCTCATCTTCAGACAAAGGAGACAATGCCTTTTGTTTTCTTCTGCTTAAACAGTAATTATCTTCATATGACAGGGCATTCAAACTATCATTTATTACTGAGTTATGGAAAGGAGATTTATCACTTACTTGCACAAAGATCTCATTTTGATTTTCATGAACTGACTGGATTGCTTCTTCATGAAGGTTGTGTTCTAATGATGGGCTGACAGTATGACTGAGAACATTTGGATCCATTACTGTGTCTTCTGCATCCCAGATGATTTCAACAGCAGAGTTCTCCTTGATGGGCTTCAACACAAGATATGCTTGGTCATCATGATCTGAATCTGAATCTGAAGTAGCTGTCTGGACATTATCACAATCTGCAATTAGAACGGGACCTACTTGCATGCTGCTGTCTTCTGTGGGCAGATCTGAAATGACATTCTCCCTTTCATCATTTTCAGCCATATGGCCATCAACCTGCTGCAAAGTCTCCTGAGCATCTTGATGGGTATCCTTTAGGTTCTCTTCATATTGCTGAAATGGATTCTCATATAGAGCCTCCATGATTTCTCCGTCCATGAAATCATTATTACCATAAAACAACTCTAGATCTTCAATGAAATTATGTACATGGTTACAACAGTTCTGAACTAAAATCAAGGATGGATATGATGCTTTATACTTTTCAAAGAACACGGTATGAAAATCCCTTAAACAGTAAATAGAAGTAGCTGGCAAACCTTCATACCATGATCGGGCTTCATCTTCCAGAGTAGCCATAAACATTTTCATCAAACAGTCTTCAGGAAAATTGATCTTAAATTTATGCACATGAATGTGAAATTTCACCAGATGAAGAGCAACGTCATTACCTTCCTCATTTCTGAACATAGGCAAATTCTGAAGCCAATCCACCTTGGGCATCTTATTCGGAAAACCTGGGATGTGATCTCGGCTCATGGGAGCGTATCTTCTTGCAATCCGGTCCGTCAACAGTGAGGTCGCCATGAAGCATTGATTTCTGGATTGTTCAGTGAATGAAGTCGCCGGTGAATGATTTCAGCCTTGTGATGTCTGACTGTTGTCCACCATCAACCATCAGATCTGAACATGATACACTTACTGGGGAAATTTACAAGTTAAATGCTACGATTACAAGTTAAACCGGAGATCGACTGAAGCAGCGTTTATCTACTTCGCTGATGCATAGCAACAGCGTTTCGAAGGCTACCTGGCGTGACTTCAAACTCCGTCTATAACAAGAAAACGTTTTGAGTTTCTCCCCAGTATGGTCGCCACTATGTTAGCGCTCAAATTTACCTCAGGCTGAAATGAGATAAAACTCAAGGCTACATCAAACCACGCTTAGCCTCGTAGCTAGCCCTTCGAGGGCAGGAGAGGGCTCTCTCCGTCAATCTCGATAAAATGAGCAATAGGGTGCGAGATGACTTACGATAGGAGCTGATTTTAGGCTAGTAAAGAGATAGGTAAGTTTGATTTTGATTTTTTGGGTTTTCGCTGGAGAAATGGGAAAACAAATTTTGGGTCCGGGGATAAGGTCAGACCTTTGCAGATTTCAAGTTGGGGCGAGGTAGGTGATTGTCTTGATGCTTTTGATTGGATATACGGACAGATTAGACCGACGAGGAGCTGAAGAGGGCAAAGAAGAACTTGGATCCTCTCCAAACAGTGGAAAACATGGAAAACTAAATGAATTCAAAGGCAGAGCACTGTGAACAATGGTTTCAACCTCATCTACTCATTCATTTAATTTAAGAAGCATGAGTGAGAAATGGCATACATTAAACATGAAGAAACTTACAGTAAACAGAGAGAAAACACCATCAAGAACAGAACACCACAAGAATCCCAACAAGTGCCGCAAAACCTCTGATCTTTCCTTAGCCAAAATATGAAAAATATGTACTATGGTGCCAAAAGTCTCCCAAGAGTCCAACCTCTCCAACCTCTGAAAATGATTGAGAAATTACATCATATAGAGAATCCTAACTCCTTCCCACACCTCTAGGGGTCGAAATCCTCCTTCAGGGATCAGTTTCAACTAATTCTAAACAAGGAGCTAGAATCTAGGCATCCAAACAACTTTCCTCTAAAAGAGTGGAAACTGATTCATTTACATGATTTTCACTTTTTTGAGAGTGAATCTTCTAGAATAGGTAGAAATGAACCAAAGTTACATGCAAAACATAAATTTACATCATAATAACTCAAAAAATTCATTCACAAGCAAAACTGGTCCAAACTGGCCGAAAATCTGAGCTGGAAGTTGAAAATTCAGCCAAAAATTTAAGTGGGTCACATGCCTGAAACAAGTGGGTCGCATGACTTTGAGCCTGATTTTGAAGTACTTTCCGGCATCAAAATTGAGCTCATGATAGCTCGTTGGAAATCCCTGGATGTTTACTATCCAACCCAAGTGGAATTTCCCAATTTGGAGCTCATTTGACCCTCCAAAACGTCATTCTCCCAGAAGTACTTCCTGCTGGTGCAAAAGGTGGCAGAGTGATTTTCATGGTGTTTTTGAGCCTTTTGACCATCCAGAACCTGATGAAATGCTTCGGTAATACTTTGAGCATGCATAAATTTCCATGACAAATCCAAAAATATAAATTTTTCCTCCAGCAAGTGTCCCAATCATATGGGTCGCATCCCTGAGCCAAGTGGGTCGCATGACTTTCAGCCTGATTTTGAAGTACCTCCCGACATCTAAATTGAGCTCATGATAGCTCGTTGGAAATCTCTTGAAGTATAATTTTCAACAAAAGTGGAATTTATCAATTTTGATCTCATTTACCCTATCAAAAATCAAATCTCCCAACACTACTTCCAGCAGGTGCATCAATTCCCTTGAGGCAACGGTACTTTTGACATTTCTCTAAAACAATGACACCTGTGTAAAAAGTGAAGGAGGGGTTTCTTCCTTGGTAGGTTGTGGACAAAAACCTCTCTCAGTTTTCCAAAATTCATCTTTTATTGCTCTAAAACATCTTTTGAGTGAAACCGATCCCGATGTGTGGAACAAGGGATTTTGTCGAAATGAAGCGAAATGAAGGGGATAAGGGGCTTCTAAATTCTTGGGGAAATTTTTGGAAGTAGGGAGGGATGTTAGGAAGCAGGGAAAAGTGGAATCTCAGAGATTGAGTGAGGGGAAGGGGTCCAAAAGGGCAAAACACAGGCCTAGCCTAGAAAATTGCCAAGTTGTGGCAAGAAACTAGGGTTTGTGGAAAAATGAGGAATTTGGGGGATCTCGGTGATGGGAAGTGTTTAATAAGGTACATTAATGATAGGGGAAGGTGTATGAACATCAGGATACAAGTTTTTCCGATGATTTGACCATCCAAGAGAAATTACCTCCAAAACCCTAGGAGAGGGAAATGGACCTTACCTAGGCACAATTGAAGCATGAACGAGGTGTAAAATGACTCTTTGGAACCTGACATGATGATGACAACCATATGAATGATGATACACTCAGCTGAATGGTGACATGGACTGACATTTGGACAACTTTGAAAAGAGTGAAAACAAACCCTAGACCTAATGCCTAGTGACAAAATTTTTCTTGAAGACTCTTTGAAATGACAAAATTTGACCTTGACACCTAAAATCACTTTGTAAGAGCATGTTTGATCACTGAAGGAAGGCTTCAAAGGCTGATTCTAACAGGTTAAAAGGGTATCAAAAATTTACCTGGATCAAGAGGTATCAGAGCAGTCTTCTTGCTGATGTGGACTGCAAGTGTGAACCATTGAATGTGCATCAATGGAGGATGTAAAATACATGTACAAAACCATGCTCAAGGTGTCCGAGAAAGCGGACATGTTGTATGAAGCATATGAGAAACAAGCAATAGATAATGCTGAGTTGAAAATGCTTCTACAAGAGGAGTAGGATGACACACATCGATTGCAAATTCATTCGCAAGCGACGACAAAGGCATTGGAAGAATTGAAGTGCAACGATAGAAGTCTTCAAATAGATCATGATGCATTAAATACACTTCAATGAGAAGAGAAGGAGGAGAAACAACTATTTTAGCTTCAATTACAAGCCGCGACAGAGGCCTTGGAGGAAGTGAATCACAACTAAGGCTTAGAGAAGCCCTCTTCACATATTTCCAAATCGACATCTGAGGTAAAAATTTGTGATCATTCTTCAGCATCATCTTCACATGCTATTATTTCTGTTGGAAATGTGGAGATCCCCATTACAATGGCATGAGACTCCTTTTCAGGATGGGGTACAAAGGAGGAGGACTTGGAATTCATGGCCAAGGCATAACTCAGCCATTGGAGGTTGTGCAGAGACCTCGATACGTAGGTTTGGGATAAAATGAAGGGGAATGTTCAAAGGTATCAGAAGCCTCCATGACAATGTGGAAACCCTCAAGGAGAGAGAATTATTGGAACACTTCACCATCGTCTTATGGAAACACATATTGCAGAGAGAAATTTGAGGCAAGCTCTCATTGCCATAATGACATCAAAGGAAAAAATACATTGTTGAACTCACCAGGGAAGAGGATTGATGGTAACACTTCATCATAATCCCATGGAAGTGCATGTCGCAATAGAAGAGCTGAGACAAGATCTCATCACCATGATCGCACCAGAGACCACCAGGAAAGATATAATAAGTCTTAATATTCACAATTTCAATTTGATTATAAGCATATTTCTAATCATGAACGTAAATCATGGCATATGAATACTTGTCATTTTTGTGGTTTACATAACCATGTCATTGCTGAGTGTTGGAAAAGAATGGCAGCACAAAGGAGGATGCGGCGTGAAAAGCCTTCTCCACAGGAGGAAAAGAAACTGGTTAAGAAAGTCTGAAGAAAGAAGTCCTTTTGCAGCCATTGCAACCAAAGTGGCCACCAAAGAGCCACGTGTTCAAGGCTCCATCCAAAGCAGCACCTTAAGGATGAAGCGTCGGTGCATGAACCATTTGAAATAGTTATTCGAAAAGAAAACGTACCATAGGGAGATGATCCATTCACTTTGATAAGTGAGAGATGGTTTTTCTAGATATGGTAGTGTGTCATGGCCGTGTTTCTAAATCACATGTTACATTTTAAAATGTAAAAGTGATGATGTTTTTTCCATCACTTGTTAAGCAACCATGATATTTTGGCCCTTTTTTGTAAATCATGTGATGGATGTCTTTCATGTAAGAGTGATGATGTGTTTGCCATCAGTTTGAAATGCGACAATGACATTTTTGGCCTTGTAATGGTAGCTAGGGTGTGATTTCCATTTGATGTAAACTTGACCACCGAGCATGTAAAATCGTGGCAAGTATGGAAATGTTTGGGTCATAGCTGGTCATAATTTGAGCATGTAATTTGCAGGAGATTGTACTATATGTTTGCAGAGGATGCAGGTATTGGCTCATCGCTTAAGGCTCCGAAGAAAAAAGGTGAAGGAGATGGAAGGGCGACCTTTTTCAAGACACTTGTGGTGTAGACATTGTACACATCAGTTGCAGATTATTGTTGATGCTTTTGGAGGAATGATCCAGGTGGTTCTAGGGATATACATAGAACAAAGAAGGCTTATGAAATCTCAAAAAATTAAAGTGACGAAAACGTGGAAAACTCAGTTTCACGTTGAATATCACGTCGTCCTTATTGCAACGGTGTGAACGGTTCGTCAAACCGAGTTCGTATGTGAAATTTAGAGCTGGTCAAAGTTCTAAGGTTGACTTGGTGATGTGGCAAGCTAAGGAGGCAACAATTTTGCAATTTTCCGGTGGCCGAATTCCAGTAAGCTCCAACCAGATTCCAGGCAAATTTGTTGGACACTTAATTTGTCCAATAACCCCTCTGGTTCGAGAAATTTTCTAAAGTTTGTTATGTTAAAAAAATTAAATATTAAAAGCAAAAATTTAGCGGGGCCACCAATCCCACCACTTGATTGAACTGAATTAAAATTAAAAAAATATTAAACGTTCGGCGGGCCATGACCCCCCCGGATCCCACGGAACCTAAACCACCATTTAACAAATATAATACAAAAAAAGGGGGGACGGGTAATGACCCCCACCCCCTCCCCAATGCCTTTACTATCCACCATACATGTGAACGCGATTGGGTCAGTCCGGGCCGCGTGGAGTGGACCCGCCCACCCACATTTGATTATTTTAATAAAATTTTGTATTTGTCAAACCAGGAGGTAACTCCTCAAAACTAGAATATGTATTAGCTGAAGAATGTACATGCTTATATAGATGGGAGGTGAGGCTATTGGGATTCAGCTCCCAATGACTCTTGGCCTTCCTTATTTCCTAATAATAAATAATATACAAAAATACATATGCACACCCATCCATAGGATTAGGTGTCAACATTCCCCCCTTTAATTCGAAGGGATGTTGGTGAGTCCAAGCATCGATCTGAACTTTTCAAACTTCTCTCTTCCAAGTGCTTTGGTGAAGATGTCAGCAGTTTTCTCATTTGTGGAACAATGATGTAGATGGATGGTCTTGGCCTGAACATGATGTCGAATGAGATGGTACTTTGTATTGATGTGCTTTGTTCGATCATGGAACTGTGGGTTCTTGGCCAACTTTATTGCAGAAGTGTTGTCGATCATGAGTGGAGTGGAATACATCTGTTTCATCTGCAAATCTTCCAGGATTTTCCGGAGCCACACAATTTCCTTTTTTGCTTCAGCTGCTGCCACATATTCTGCCTCGGTCGTGGAATCTGCTGGAACTGACTATTTGCGTGATCTCCATGAGACAGCTCCTGATCCAAGACTCATGGTGTAACCTGTAGTAGACACCCCTGTTTCTTTGTCGCCATCAAAGTCTGAATCAGAGTATCCGGTCAAGATGAAGTCGCCTACCCGTGTATATTTGAGTCCAAAGTCTTGAGTCCCCTTCAAGTACCTTAGCACTCTTTTTGCAGCAGACCAATGTCCTTCACAAGGTTTTTGCATGAACCTTGAGAGGATTCCAACAGCAAATGAGATGTCAGGTCTGGTGGTGGTCAGATAGATAAGACTTCCTACAAGCTGTCTATACTTAGTTGCATCCTCAAATTCCTTCCCTTCCACAGATGTGAGCTTCAAGTTTTGTTCCATTGGAGTGCCTAAGGGTTTACAATCATCCATGCCAAATTTGTTCAAGAGATCTCCAATGTACTTCTTTTGAGAAAGAAATATGAATTTAGGATGTTGAATTACTTCAATACCCAAATAGTAATGAACATGACCCAAATCGGTCATTTCAAAACCTTTCTTCAACTCTTTCTTCATGGATGCAATATAGCTCTCATTATTTCCTGTTATCAAAAGATCATCTACATATACCACAAGATATACAACTGTTTTTCCAACTTTCTTAACAAACAAAGTTGCATCATCAAGATCAAAGTGTTTGAAATCAAGTTTCAGAAGATGCTGGGTCAACTTCTCATACCAGGCTCGTGGTGCTTGCTTGAGGCCATACAAGGATTTCACAAGTTTGCAAACTTTGTGTTCTTGACCCTTTATCACAAATCCTTCTGGCTGGGACATATAAACTTTCTCCTTCAGATCTCCATTCAAGAAGGCTATTTTTACATCCATCTGATGGACTTTCCATCCACTCTGAGCTGCTAAGGCAAAGAGAGTCCGGATGGTGGTCCATTTTGCTGTGGGAGCAAACGTTTCTTCATAATCAATTCCTTCCTTATGTGCGAATCCTTTTGCCACAAGCCTGGCCTTGTGCTTGTCAAGTGAGCCGTCTGCTTTGTACTTGTTCTTGTAGACCCACTTGCAGCCAATTGGTTTCGCTCCCAAAGGCGGATCAACCAGCTTCCAAGTGCCATTCTTTATCGAGGCATCATACTCCTTCTGCATCGCTTCTTTCCATTCATCATGAGAAGCGGCTTCTTTAAAGGAAGTTGGTTCATGATCTGTAGACAAACTCAATTCACAGTTATAAGCAATATCCATATCAACAGGGGAATCAGAATTATCTACATCACCTTCGATTTCTTGAGTGGAACTTCTTGTTCCTGTTTTTCCAACCTCATCAGGATGAACATCCTCCGGTGTCTTTGTCAGCCATTTGGGGGGACCTTTCTGAGATGGCCCTGGCTGGTCACTTGACTGAGTTGGGATTGATTCAAGATTCAATCTCCCAATTCTGTCAGTCACATCATCCAATGTGTCATCCGTGGTTGTTTCTTCATGTGGGGGAGAGTGTGGTTCAGGAAATGATTCCACAGTTTGATTCAATATCGGAATCCCCCCTTCAAGGTGTGGAATCACATTATCAAACTCTTGGAAAGACTTTGCATGTGTAAATCTATCCAGGCGATCAAGTTGCCGCTCAACAACCTTGTCACTCTTGGAAGATTCAAGAAATATGACATCTCTTGCTATCACAAACTTCTTATTTGCTTCATCATAGAGACGGTATCCTTTGGAGGTATTGGAGTACCCCAAGAAGATACATTTTCTGCTTCTAGCACCAAGTTTGTTCCTTTGACCCTTGGGTATCAAGGCATAACAGGTGGACCCAAAGACCCTGAAATGCTTTACCGAAGGAATGTGGCCATGCCACATTTCAAAAGGAGTTTTATTTCTAATTGAACTTGAAGGACAGCTATTCTTTATGTAAACAGCACATAGAACTGCATCAGCCCAAAACATCAATTTTACATTCTTGAAAAATAACATGGAGCGGACCATATTTAAGATGGTTCTGTTCATTCTTTCAGCTACACCGTTCTGTTGTGGATTATATGGCACAGTTGTTTGATGTTTGATTCCATGTTGACGAAGATAATTTTCAAATTCGTTTGAAGTGTATTCTTTTCCATTATCGGTACGTAGAGAGCCAATATGTGTTTGTGCATCATTTTCAATCCATGCATGAAAATTCTTGAAAGTTTGAAAAGCATCAGACTTATTCTTCAGTAAGTAAATCCAACACATTCTGGTGTAGTCATCGATAAATGTCATCATGTATTTGTTTCCATTTGCAGAAGCAATAGGCATAGGGCCACATAAATCTGAATGAACAAGTTCAAGTTTCCTATGTGCTCTTGAGTGTGAATCATGAAATGACTGTTTGCTATGCTTTCCTAGAATACAAGCATCACATTCCTTAGGTTTTCTAGGAATTGTAGGCAGTCCATCAACACCATTTTTCTTCAACAAACGAAGGTTGTCATAATTTAAGTGTCCAAATCTAGCATGCCATAAAAGACTTGATGGAAATGTACCTTCATCATGATATGAACTGAAAGCAAAGTTTTGAGCATGAGCAGATGAACCTTTCGGCTTCAAGAGTCTCCCTTCTTCTATTCCCTCCATGACAAGTGAGTGATCTGATGCTGATCTGACCTCTGCCTTGCCATCAAACAAGTGAACTGAGTGTCCTTGCTGCCGGATTTCGATCAGGGACAACAAGTTTCTCTTCAACTTCGGGAGGTATAGAACCTCATGTAGGATATGATCAGGAAGACCAGGCAGTTTAAGCCTGACTGTGCCAAGCCCTGATGGCTTGAGTTTGGATTTATCTTTGAAATATACTGCTCCATCAACTTTGTCAGTGAAATCTTAAAAAAAATATTTTCTAAATGTCATGTGACATGTTGCTCCTGAATCTAGCAACCAATCATCTCTCCATGAAGTAAATGAAACATCAAAGAGGTTTTCAGTTACTCCATTGTTACAATGTGCTAGAACATAGTGAGCGGATTCGGGTGCTTTACCTTTGTCTTTGTCATTGGTTTTACCTTTGTCTTGATTTCTGTGCTGCTCAATTTTGTTCCATGGTGTTCTGCATTTGGGTGCATCATGTCCATCTCTATTGCAGCGTGTGCAATGAAGATGGGATTTGTCAGCTTGTCTGCCCCCCCTTTCTGTGAAGTTCCTTCTTCCTCTTCCTCTTCTGCCACCTCTTCCTCTGGATGAATCTGGAGTATGACTCTTTTCTCTATGTGCCAAGTATGCAGCCTCTTCGGAAGATGAAGGGATTGTCATCTTCCCAAAAGCTTTCTCTCTTTCTGCAAACTTTTTCTCAAGTTTATCAAAGGTGATATGCTCAAGGTTTCCACTTGCTTGCAAAGACTCAAGATAATGTGAGTAAGTCAGATATAATGCCTTAACATATGCTATGAGAGGTATGTCCATTTTTACACCAGTGTTTTCAATGTCATGCATTATAGATCTTACTTCTGAAGCTAAAGCAAGGGGATCATCATTCTTCATTTCAAGACTGAACATCTTAACCATCAATTGAACATTTTCTAATTCTGAATGTGAGTCATAGAGTTCTTTTAGTTTCTTCAAGGCTTCATAGGCATTTGAGAATGATGAGATATGGCGACTCACCTCTTCACTTACTGAGGCTGCAATCAAGGCATAAGCCTTGCAGTTCTTGTTTTCCCAAATGGCAAGCTCTTTGTCTGAAGTGGGCTTCTCTGGTGGATTTTCTGCTTGTCCTTCACAGATTCCTTTCCACAGCTCATTAAAAATGAGTGTGTGTTTAATATTCCGCGACCATTCAAGATAGTTTTCTTTGCCGGAGAGAACTATCCCAACAATTGAGATGAGAGAATGCATTAGACTGCTGGAAAAAATCTTCTGAAGAGGAAACAAATTCTGCTATAAAAACTTCGAACTCTTGAAATATTTCAAATAAAGGGGTAAAAACTCTTGCTGGAAAAAATTTTCTGAGTTTAAAAACTCTTTCTGGAAACTAAATCTGCTCAGAAAAATTTTGCTGAAGACTGAATTTTTAAAAAAACACTCTATGCTATAGACTGATTCTGCATAAAAAAAATGTATTTTTTTTTTGTTTGGGGAAAAAATTGTATATAAAAAGATGATATGGAATGGTGAATGGGGCGTAATTATGAATGGGGGCGGAATTATGAAGAGATGGGGCGGAATTATAAGAAGGAGTGGTATTGCATATAGAAAGTGCGTGGTATTAAAAGGGAGGGGCGGTGTATACAGCGCGTGGTATATTATATTGTGGAGGGGGCGCATACCATAAACACAGCTTTTAAATAAAACACAGCTGTAAAACATAACACACCGCTTATTACATATCAATGGACTGTTTGTAATAAATACACAACGTTTAAATACAACACAACAATGTAATACACAGCGTGGGCAGTATGGAATGGACAGCACAACGTTTTATATACCACAGCAGCGTAATTGTTATATGGGAGGGCGGAATTGTTATATGGGAGGTAGCGTTTGGAACACTGTATTAAAAAGTGAATATGTATTCAATAAACAACGTGGTATATTGTAAACAGTGCGTGGTAAGGGGCGTGATATATTATGGAGGGCACGATATTACAAAATGCGCGGTATAATATATATGGAGAGCGACAGAAAGCGTTTTTTATACAGAGAGCTTGTTACATATTCATATATATAGCGTGTTACATATGAATCATATGACAGCATATGTCAGGAGCTCCTTTATAATTGTTACAACGTATGAAACCGGTCGACTGACGCTGTTGATATATAAATGGAGGGTGTGTGGATGCGCTGAGAGGGATGAAGCGGAGTGTTATATGACTGGCAGCGCTGGTGGAGGGCCAACAGGCCATGGAGAGAGCCGAGGAATGAATGTACTGGGTAGTGGAGGCAGGGAAAGCCACGAGCGTATTACAACAGCGAGTGTAGAGGAGCGATGTTATATAAACAAACGCATGCCATAAACTGAGAGAAATGGTGTGGGCAGAGCGTTTGCTGTGGTGTAATAAATGGTATGACAGTGTAATATAGATATGAATAAGTGTTGTGCGTTGTAATGTGTGCAGCACACAGTAGACAGCAAGCTGAGCGTATTGTAATATGAATAATGGGCAAGCGATGTATCAGT
Source organism: Pinus albicaulis (assembly GCA_034641835.2). Taxonomy (NCBI): domain Eukaryota; kingdom Viridiplantae; phylum Streptophyta; class Pinopsida; order Pinales; family Pinaceae; genus Pinus; species Pinus albicaulis. Next base: position 795,461,927 of record CM076574.1, read on the forward strand.
GGAACGCTGTGACAGACGGAACGCTGTATGAATGGAGGGAAGTGTGAGTGGGCAAGGGAGGTGAGTCGATGGAGATGGAGATGGAGAAGGGAAGGCGTTGGGTAGGTGCAGTGTGATGGGAAATGAGTGAGGGCGCAGGGAGAATGGAGGAGGTAGGTGAATGAATGGAGAGGAGGAGGCCCAAAAGGGCGTTACAAAAAATTTGAACTTGAATCTGCAGAAGACAGAGTTGCAGGACTGCAGAATGGCAGAGCTGCAATTTGCAGATTGACAGAGCCTGCAGTCTTCAGGAGCTGCAGGGGCTGGAGCTACAAATGTCAGTGATAAATAGGAAAAAAAAATATGCAGAATAACAGTCTAGCAGTTAAGAGCAGCAGAAAACCATTAAAAAATATGACTGAGCAAAAGGTAGGGAGTTACACCACAGGGCAGAAATGCCAAATGTGGGGCTGGCTCTGATACCATGGAACAAAATTGAGCAGCACAGAAATCAAGACAAAGGTAAAACCAATGATACCATGTCAACCAGGAGGTAACTCCTCAAAACTAGAATATGTATTAGCTGAAGAATGTACATGCTTATATAGATGGGAGGTGAGGCTATTGGGATTCAGCTCCCAATGACTCTTGGCCTTCCTTATTTCCTAATAATAAATAATATACAAAAATACATATGCACACCCATCCATAGGATTAGGTGTCAACAGTATTAAAAAAGGAGGGGCGGGATTTGATCCCCCGACCCCTCTCCTCCTATTTTTTGAAGCTTAACCACTATGCCAACTCATGGACCTTGTAAGGTCCACCCAACCTTTAATATATAAACCCATATTTCTGCAGTGTGCCCAGGCAGGTTGGAGAGGGAACATAGTTCAAGTTTTATTATTATTTTATTTTTTCATGCAAGTGGAACTATGAGTCAACATGCGAGTCGGTGGAGCTACAGTTAGAACCTCATTTCCGGAGAGACCGTACCAAATGAAATTGTTCAATTATGGATTTCACACCTCTTGGTTACACGAACCTAATGGCGGTGTCCATTTCTACAACAGAGGTCTCACTTTTTCGGCCATATTCCAGATGGGGATGACAATGTCAGCTTTCAACATGTAGACAATCGATTTCTTGCCATTCGATGCCATTTTTGCGATGGTGCATTCAGATCCAGCGACTGAGCAACTTATTCATCAAACAACATCAGAGTTGAGGTATATGAAGTGTTGTCGCCATGTACTTCATTGATTATTGTTGTAGGATGCATCATGTCATGTCGATTCCTGCTTGATGTATGATGCATAATATTTATGTTTATTTGCTGTTGTTGATTCCTGCTGATGTAAGATGCAAAATCTTTATGTGTATTTGATGTATGTATTTATCATGGATGGTGATTTATGTTGTGATATCCCTTTGTTTCCTCGATGGCGGGATACTCTTTGTCACCATGTGTGTAGTTGTCATGTTGATAGGAGGTTTGCGATGAGTGAGAGTTCCTTGTAATGGAACGTCTCATGGAGAGACTTTTCCACTCATGTTTAGGGCTTTTCATTGTATGAAAAGTCAAAAAAATCCATGTAAATTATCACCAGTTACAACACTGAATGAAGCCGCCAACACCATCGAGACACCGAGGCCTGGAGACGTAGTCCACACTGGACGAACTCCGTTATTAAACGTCTTGCGTTTTTTTTTGTCTGATTGTTGATATGTGTTCCTCTTGATTATATCTTCATGTGTTCATTATTGCTTTTGATAAATTTTAATTCTAACACATCAACCGAAGTAAAAGGTCTTGGTTAAAAGGGTATCATAAATTTACCTGGATCAGGTGGAAAACTACCCTGTTGAGTTGATAAGCCAACCAATAAGAATAAACTTAAATATTTTCCCCTTAGGTTCTTATGATATTTTAATTGGAATGGATTGGCTAGAAAAACATAGGTCCCTTGTAAATTGTAAAGATAAAACCATCAGTTTTATTAATGAAGAAGGGGTTATGCAAGGAGTGAAGGGAATTAAAAGACCTCTGAAATTGAGAACAATTAGAATCTCACAACTACGAAGAAGCATTAGGAAGGGATGTCATATTTATGTTGTTCAAGTGAGATCTACTAACTCTAAGGAAAATATTGAAACCCTAGATAATCTTCCAATTGTTCAATATTTTGTTGATGTGTTTCTGGAAGAAATTCCTAGGTTACCCCCTAAGTGGGATATCCATTTTACCTTTGAATTGATTCTGGGAGCTACCTCAGTATCCAAGTCATGTTATCATATGAGTATACTAGAACTTACTGAATAAAAAATGCATTTGAAGGAGTTACTTGATAAGAAATATATTTGCTCAAGTGTATCACCTTGGGGGAGCCCTTGTACTCTTTTTCAAGAAAAAGGATGGCACTTTGTGACTTTGCATTGATTATCGACAAGTAAACAAATTAATTATTAGAAAAAAGTACTCGTTACCCAAGATCGATGATTTATTCGATCACGTGAGGGGCGATACTATGTTTTCCAAGATTTATTTTCACTCCGAGTACCACAAAATATGAATCAAGGAAGAGGATATATGTAAAAATGCATTTAGGACTTGTTACGGGCACTATGATTTTTCAGTCCTACCATTTGGGCTTATTAACGCCCCACCAAAATTTCTCATGAATTACATATTCAATCAATATCTCGATAAGTTTGTGCTAATATTTATTGATGATATCCTATTTTATTCAAGGAATATGGAAAAGCATAAGAACAATTTACAAATAGTGTTGCAGACCTTGTCGGAACACCAATTATATGCTAAGTATAGTTAATGTGAATATTACAAAAACCAAATCCAATATTTTGGGCATGTCATCCCTCAAGAGGGAATAACTGTAGATCCTGAAAATATTAAGACTAGTATGGAATGGCCTATCCCTAAAAATGTCGCTAACATTAGATATTTCATGGGGTTAGCTAGTTACTATCGCCACTTCATAGAAGGATTTTAAAGAGTAGCCTATCCCATTACTTCCTTACATAATAAGGGGAGAACCTTTTAGTGGACAGTTGAGTGCCAAAATAGCTTCGACCAACAAAAAAATATGTTGACTACAACCCCAATTTTGAGGATTGAAGACCTAAAAAAGGAATTTTTTGTTTGTACGAAGGTTTGTAAGGAAGGGGTATGAGGTGTGTTGATACAAGAAGGGTAGGCGGTGGCCTATAAATATTGAAAATTGAAGGAACGTGAACACAACTATTCAACCTATTATTTGGAATTAACAATAGTAATTCATGCCTTAAAAATATGGTGGCATTACCTGCTAGGAAATAAATTCATCTTGGTGGTTGGTCACAGTAGTTTGACCAATTTATTCAAACAACCCACTCTTAATGCCTGATAAACATGAAGAACCACCTTTCTAAGAGAATTTGATTTTGATATAAAACATTTGAAGGGTGAGCAAAACTAGGTGGTTGATTCCTTAAGCAGAACATTAAACTACATTTATTAAATTTCATTTAGTCAAATTAAAATTTATTTTATAAATCATATTAAGGATGCAGCCCAAAAAGGCCTAGAATATCAGTTTTTATGGCAGTAAGCCAAAAAAAGACAACAGTGAAAAAAATAGGCTATGATGTTAATAAACATAATATGTTGATTTATAGGAACAAAATATATGTTCTTGTCCAACAAGCCATTTAGCAACTGATTTTAGATGAATACCATATAAGTCCTTATCCGGCCCACCATGTTTATAAGAAATTAATTACTATTTTAAGGAAAATTTATTTTTGGCCCAGTATGAAGAGAGAAGTGGAAGAATATTTAACAAAATTCCTAGAATTTCAATAAGTGAAAATTGAACATCAACATCCAACAGGTCTACTTCAACCATTACCCATCCCTAAATAGAAATGGGAGACCATTACGTTAGATTTTGTTACTGTTTTACCTAAGTCCAAGAGGAAAAATGATTCTATAATGGTTTTGGTGGATAAGTTAATTAAATAAACACATTTTATTCCTATATAATCCACCTATAAAACTGTTCAGATTATTGATATCTTTATGAGAAAATTTCAGCATGGGGTGCCTAAAGCAGTAATCATTGACAAAGATGTGAAGTTTACTTCTGCCCTTTGGAAGGCTCTCTTTATAGGATTGGGCACTCAAACAGAGTTTATCATTTCTTATTATCCACAAACGAATGAGTAAACCAAGTACTACAGGATATGTTAAGGATGTACGTCATGCAACAACTAACTAAATGGGAAGAATATCTTCACATAGTAGAATTTTATTACAACAACAGTTATCATTCCTCCTTAAGAATGAGCTCATTCAATGTATTTTATGGAAAAATATTTAGGACACACATTAACTGGAGTAATCCAAATGATAAACTAATATTGGGACCAGACATGCTAAAAGAGATGGAACATACTATAAAAAAGGTACAAATGAACTTGAAAGTTCCTCAGGATCAACATAAAACTTATGCAGACAAAAAAGGAGTTTATAGGGAATTCCAAGTGGGAGATCATGTGCATGTAAGGTTAAAACCAAAAAATAACACCCTAAGATGGGGAGATTGTATAAAAGTGGCTCCCTGATTTTGTGGACCTTTCCAAATTCTTGCTCGAATTGGGCTTATAGCCTATCAATTGGATTTACATAACATATTCCATGTCTCCCTGTTGAAGAAGTATATTTATGATCCTAGACATATTTCTAATTGGAAGGATGTATAGGTAAACAATGAATATAATGATTTTATATGTCTAATTCTTTAGTGTTGGTTAATAGACATTACGAAAACCTTAATGGTTATGGATGTAGATAAATCCAAATGGAGAATTCATGTCCAAGCCTCTATGTTCGTGATTAGAGAGAAATAATGCTATGGAAGTGAGCTATCACCTAGGTGAAGGTGTAGTGGAAGCACTTTAGCCCGGAAGAAGCTACCTGAGAGGATGAAAATTTTATACAAGAGGAATATCCCAATCTATTATGAGGCTAAGAAAAAACTAGGGATGGTGTTATGCTTAGGGGGGAGATGTAATACCCCCCAATAAATATGTAACTATTTAGTTATTGTGGTTAAAGCTACTTGATATTGTGGGCCATGTAGAGGCCCGAATCACTGATGAATGCAAATTTTTTGTTTACGTTTTATTAGTATATGCTTCACGTAGTTAGCCATAAAATAATGGTGGAGAGTAATGCTGAGAAAAACTTTCACATTCCAGACAGTTGAAAAATATTTACAGGAAATGTGGTTGTATTCCCAACTCCTCCCCTTGGTTATAAAATATCTCTATTTGGGAGAAGGAGCCAAGAGGGTAAATAAAAGAACCTGATGAAACCTTGGAGGAGATATAGACTAAAAATATTAATACCTCTAACATGATGTTGTAGAGGGAGACAAGACACTTCCAAATGAGGGATTCTTGAGCTGTTTGACCAGTGGAATTTCAACTGAATCTTGTGTGTTCATTTTAAAACCCTATATTGAAGTTGGTTGGGACCAGAGAAGTTTGGGTTGAACTGAATCATGTATTTGTTATGAAATTGTTCTGGATGTGAAGCTGGCTCGAGGGGAATCCCATTAATGTTATTGGTTCTCACAGTCGGTGGAGCATTCTTTCCCCTGTGATTTTGGTGGTTGGCTCAGATAAACAATAGAAAGGGAACATATAAGCATTGTTAATGTGTTTTCTATTAGATGATGAATTCTTCTAGAACTAGAGTTCTTTGTCCATATTGTGTTGTGGTTTTCTAACTGTGAAAAGGGAAAATTGATATCCAACATAAGACATAGTAATAAGTTGATGTGCACTCAAGTTATAATTTGGGCCAAATTGAATATCATAAGTAGCCTATAAGCACTCCTAAATGTGAATTGTAAATCTGAAATAAGGAGGTGCTGGAAATAGTTTTGTTTAGAAAACTACTAGATCAAAAGAATCTCCAAAAAGGAAACGAATCAGTGTAGCTTAAGTACTGTATATGTATACATTATTATATGCTTAGAAACCATTAATATTTTAGTAATTAAGTAAATATGTAAACATTGTGGACAGAGTGCGAACATAAGTATTTTGCATAAAAAATGCATACAAATTGTTTATTGATCTAACTAATAATCATAGAAAGTCTGTGTCAAACTATAATTGATGTAAAAATAGACAAAACCATGAGTAAATGAGTGTTGTAAGGAAAAATGTTATTAGGGAAACAACTCTTTCATATGCAAGATTGAAATAGGAGTAGAATCTTGAGAATAATGTTTAATACAATAGAAATAACTATTGATAAAATTTTACCACAATGTGAAGGTCGGGCACAACCCACGATGAGGGAATGTGGAACCTTCATAAAATAAAGAAAAACAACAACTGTAACTGCATACACACATATTATCACAAGAGAACATTACTACGATTTAGTATGCTCTTGAAAAAAAAAGATGGAGAAAAATTCTTAATCGAGATGCATTGGTACTAAATGAATTCATTCTTGAAAGACTAATGGAATATTACTGCCATTAAATTACAATATAAAACCCAAGCCATATTAACTGAATATTCCATAAAATTTCAAGAGACTGCATGCATCAACAACGATGGTCGTAAATGAAATAATTTAAAACCAATATGAAAAGTATACAATGAAAACCTAGTCCTTTAAAGATTAAAGAAATAAATTATATGTGACTAAATATTTACAAAGGAAAGTGGCTATAATTATTGTTGGGTATTTTAATTGATGTTAAATTTCTTCATTAATTTTCAACCAAGGTTCGTGTACTTATGAAGTGCACATGCACAATATATGCTAGGAGTTCAATTTTTGGTTTTTAAAAGATGAAATTGATCTAAATATGAATGAATGTTAGATTGAATCAAAATGTTCCCACACACATTTTCTTTCCATTAAAACTACTTCAATGAAAAACTGCATCATAATTTTAATTATTGAATTGAAATTTTAATCTATGAATCCAAAATCACAACTTATTCTAATCTTTGAATGTAAATTCTACTTACAGAAAGGAAATTATAATTTTACTTGCAGAAAGGAAACTTTAATTTTATTTTTAGAAACGAAATTCTAATTTTACTTGCAGAAATGAAATTTTAATTCTACTTGCATAAAGGAAATAAATCAAAACTAGACTTCTTCAACAAAATATCGAATCGAATTGTAACTTCAAAGGATTACTAGTGTGTGTAGTTGTACTTGAAAACCTCTCTATTTAGAATTCATGAAAATTTTTATAAAAATTAAATGAACTACAAATTGAAAGCGTTGAATGAAATTAATTAGGAAAATCAAATATTTTGAATTTTTATGAGAACTCTGCTTTTTGTAAACAGGAAAATTAAACTAGGAATTGATCAATAGAATGCATTGAAAAACTACAGTAAAAGGAGGTTATTTATCAAACACTTTGCAATGAGCACAATCAAAAGCTAATCTACTCTTACAAATCTCCAGGGGGCATCCTGTTCAATGCACGTATGCAATCAGATACTAAATCACTTAACCACACATTGGTTCAAAATTTTTTTATTTATATTAATCACAGATGTCTTCAACACAAAGAGTTTGCAACAATTAACAATGATAACTACTATCTCTAACTTCGCCTCAAGGCTTTATATACATCTTTATTGAATAATTGTTTCGAGAGTCCAAAATCCGAGAGGTAACTTTACTAATTTAACAACTAAGAAGTGAAATCAAGACAAAAGTATTTCTTCTCATGATTTGCTACTGAAATAGAAAATCATGAAGGATTTTATCGAACATATCGACTTCGAAGGTTTCTCAATCATTTCCTCGCTCGCTTGATCCTTCCACGAGCCACCTTCAAAATATTCTTATCATTGGAGTGTCATAACTAGAGTTGACTTCTAGTTTGAATTCCAAATCTCTTGAACCATGTAATTTTCTAGATCACCAAGACAGGCGGATATCCATATGCTGACCATTTTCCATCTGTTGGTACCTTTTATTCATCCTCTGGTATACTAGAAACTGTCTAACCATGGAAATAGTTGTGGAATTATTGGTTAACTGTAGATTGAATGAGATTCGATAGTTGTAGGAATGTTTACATTAAATTTCACAAATAAAAAATAGATTATTAATCATGGATGATTAATACCCTTTTAGATGCTTGAGCATGTCAAGGATAAACCTTTTAGGTTGGAACTATAAAACAATTATTATGGAAAAGGGTGAAAATTAAGGCAAAAGGATTGTAAAAAAGAGGACAACTTCATACTTCAACAATTATAACAAACTGCTTCATCAAATTTGCAAAAAACTAATGCTTTAATGACACTGGTCATGGTCCATTTAACTCAAAATCTAGTACAGGAAATAAAAAGTAACACCCATATATTTCCATGGGTTGAAGAAAATGATAAGTCTTAATTGGAATAAATACAGGAGGAAAAGTATAAATTTCATCATAACCTCTGTAGAAAACTGCACCCAAAATGGATGAAACCTTGAATAGAGGAAATTGAAAGAAAAAAAACCACAAGCGTAAAACATTAACTCTGGGCAAAAGCCCCAAGACCAGAGTTGAGTTACAAATTTTGGCAACACCTAGAGGGAAGAAAGAAAATGGGTTCTGTTAAAAACCTAGAACAAAAAGATGAAAACCAGAATCACCATTCAAAGTTGAGCCAAGGTCCTCACCTATAGCAAAGGAGAGAAAAACTAAATTTGTGAGGACATTTATTAACATTTAACTAAAATAAAAGAATTACATGTGTGTGTGGAGGAAGGGAGTATGGTTTCACCTAAAACTCTACTCAGACACCAAAACCATATCCAATACTATCTTGTGCAACCATATCATTAAAAAAATCCACTGAAAAACAATATATATATATATATACACACACACACCTCCATGAAGTATGCTCCCCAAACCAACCATCCTTGAGCCAAGGGTTTAATTTCCAAGGCGTATGCCACCTGGTCTGATGCTCTTAGGGCTAAATTCCCCCATCCAATTTCCTAATGCTCCTCTTGGGTAGTTACCTCTCCTAATCAAAGAATGGACTCCCCCATTGTGTGCACCCAATGGGATATTCATCATATTTATTAGGGTAACAACCTCCTAAGTAAGGGTGTCATTCTAGCACTCTATCCAAGGTCAAGCATAACCAAAATTGTGTCATCCATATGTTTATGAATCATTTACAAAGGGATAGGAGACATAACACTCTCTTGGTGAGGTGCAAACACTTTTGGAGAGCTAACACCTATTATATGAAGGGAACACTAATCAAAGACTTAAAATAGAGCTCTCCAGCATCAAAATGGTAAATTTGTCTACTGTTTAGGAGTACACTTCTAGGTTGATGAATGTAAGTGTACAATTCTTACAAGTTTTAGTAAAGGTAAATGGGACATTGAATATATAAAAAAAGTTCTTAATGGCCTCTCTTCTACATTGAAAAATTTTACTCTCAAATTTTATAACATTTCTCTCCTTATTCTTAGTCTAGCTTCCCCTACTTTGAATACAAATTTCTTAATCTTATCCAATATCAAGTAACCTTCAAAAACTTTGGTAAACGATATCACCATGATCAATGCCAACACTAAAGCTATATTCCGTCCTTATGTAGGAATGAGTCTCCAAGGAACATTTCTAAGTTTTCCAAAAAGAATATGATAGTATAATTGTATTGTCATAAGGAGGGACATTTTTTTAAAATCAGTTACCATTGTGCTTAAATTATCAAAGATATTTCCTAGTGAACAATTGGAAATGATGACCTCTTTGAAGACAAGGCTAGTGATTCCACTTACTTGGTTGTGCACACTAATCTATGGACCTCCACTTCTACATAGAAATGGATTGCAAATTTTGGGGCTACTAAACCTATGAGGAAGAACTAACACCTCCTCTCTTATCATAGTGCTCATAATTAAAGTTTGCAAGTAATTATTGGTGATGACTCAAATCTCCAATTATTTGGTTGCCATATTTTTCAAAGTAATAATGCTCGATACAAACATGTTTCCATGTTCCTACAGTGGGACCAAATCTTCTCTCTATTTATTTCATTACTCATACCAATAAAAGGGTGGAATTTTAGCTTAATAGTGTTGAAAAGTGTAGCTTAGGAGGTATTCCTACAAGCCATGGGTAATTGACTTGTGAGGGTTTGACCCACTTTGTGGGAAAAGTACCCAAGACAATGGGTTATGGACCCAAATTCGTGGGCTTAAGACCCAAAAAATTAATTGTTTATTCTGATTGTTGTGGAGGGCACCTTTGATGAAAAATGGGGGCTCCTATGGAAACATTGGAGAGCTAAATATTTGAAGAGACCATGAGAGGTCATTCATACACATGTAAGAATCATCAAGTGAGAAAAAGAGTAGCTATCTAAGCAAGTCGCAACACCTCTAAGAGACATATGAATTGATCTGTGAATGGAAATATTGAGAAGTCTATTTGAAAGTCTATTTGTTTATTTGGAGGAACAGGAGTCCAGCAAGAAGGTTAAGGTACGTTTATGAGTAAAGAAGAAGGGTTGTATCCCTATTAAAGGGTCGTAAGGCCTTAGAAATCTACCCAAAACATGTTGAAGTACAATAAAGGAAGGCTAATAGGGATTTGTTGAGCCACAAGAGGGTTTATTCCAGGCCAAGAGACCTCAAGATCTAGAATAGAAGGTCTTAAATATGTTGTGAGGCACGTTGAGGACCCTTGTAGTTGTATGAGGATCATAAGACCACATGGAAGGCTAGTTTAAGGTGTCATATGAAGACTGTGTGGATGGTAGCAAGGGTTTAGTGAAAAGGGTTGATGAAGAAGTTTGTTAGGTCAAAGGAGAGACATGGAAGCAAGGTTGATTCTGATATATGCAATGAATTTGAAGGGTTAAATCAACTGTGAGTAGCTGGTTATGCAGAGGAGTTAAAGGAGCTATTTCTCTTTGGTTCTTAGAGGCAAAGGACAACTTGGTACATCAAGGAAAAGAGTACAGAAAGGGATAAAATTGAAAGAGGGCTACAACAAGTCGAGTATTTGTTCTTTGTTGTTTTGGGTAGATTGAAGGTCAAAAGAATCTGACTATAAGCCCTAGTTGTATACCGTTGTATATTACTCTTGTATCAAGGTGTAAAGGGCCATGATCCTTGGTATGGGAGCCCTATGAATTTAATGTTGATGGACTAATAAGAAGTGTTTTGGGCCTACAAAATATGTTTACTTTTATTGATTCACTGTTGTTATATTTCCACTGTCCAAAGTTTTTCATGATTGAGGACTTCTAGTGTGTTTGTGTGCACTGTTAGCCATAGAACAGACCTAGGGTTTAAAGTAAATACAACATGGAATCAAAGCTACTTTGAAGGGATAATTGAATTAGTGTGCACAAGAAGAAGCCTAAGAGGTATCTAGTTGATATTTTTTTGAAGGACTAATAACATGGAAAAGTTGATTGTTACTATGAGGTATGAGGACTGTGAAAATTCCTATATCTGGAATCCTACTACAACAACTAATGACTTTTCTTCTACTTGTTAATTACTTGAAAAAATTATTTACTGTTTTCTACAGTAAATATTGAAACCTATACACTACGACCTTCATAAAATTTGACTGCATAAAATAAATAAGTGTGAAAACAAAATCTGAGAAACAATAAATCATAGAAATATGACACCGTTATTTTTGGACCAATGTCCCCAAAAAAACCCAATGCAGGAAAGCCGGTGCAGTAGCTAAGGGTTTATTTATTATGCAGTAATTCTGAATACAATTTGGGATGCCTTTTTATCTATCCTCACAGAGAATCTGAGTGACAAATAGCTATTGATATTACCTCACACACTAACACTGGAAGCCCAAACTAGAAAAACCATGAACCGAAAATCCATCCGTTGCCTCTGCGCAATCACTACACAATCTTTGTGTCACTCTGCATGGGGAATGTGTCACTATTGTTGGGTGGCTCTTCTACTTTCTGGATTTGACCTTCTGGCCTCTCTCAGTCTCACACCCCGGCTCTCTAGCACTGGATCTGACTGATCCTCAGCTAAATCATAGACTTCCACAAGGTTACTGCACTGCTTACGCATAGCTACTACACTGCCCCTCTGCGTATTGCTCTCTGTTGTCTCTACAGTGCATTCCCTCGCTTAGGAAAACCTCCAACCGACAATTATCTATGCCCCTCTCTGCAAAAATATTCTCGATGATTTTCTCTCTGAGCACTGTGCACTAAATAATTTCGATCTATATATTTTCTCTCCCGATGTATCTTCCAAATGATCCATCGAGTCCTTATAATATTCTCGTTGAGAATTCAACTGCTGAGATTAAATCGGTAATCAACGACTAAGGTTAACTTGACTTGATCTTTGACTTTTCTAGAAGATTCACACTCTGTTTTAATTAATATCCATTAATTATTTTAATTTCCTAGGTTTATAATTAGGGTCCCATTAAAAATAATTAATTATTCCCATAAAATATTATATGAGTGGAATTTTCCAAAATCCTTTCTAGGTTCTTTGGAAAACATCTTGTCTAATGCTTCACTACAACATCTCATCTTTAGTGAGTGTTAATGTGATACACCTCAAATTTTTTTTTTAACCTTTATTTACAAGTTATAATATTACTATGCTAAATTTTAATACCTTTACATATAATGTTCTCCCTCATTTTATTATTTTTACCATGGCTCTACACTATATATAATGGCCTCTTTTCTACTTTGAAAAATTTTATTGTCAGATTTTATAACATCTCTCTCCTTATTCTTAACCTAGCTTGTCTTACTCTGAATACAAATTTCTTAATCTTATTCAACATCAAAGAACCTTGAAAAACTCTGGTGAACGATCTCACCATGAGAAATGCCAACACTAAAGCTATATTCCATCCTTATGTAGGCATGAGTCTCCAAGGAACATTTCTAGTTTTTCCAAAAAGAAGAGGCTAGTATACTTGTATTTTCATAAGGAGGGACATTTGTTTAAAAATGGTTACCTTTGTGCTCAAATGATCAAAGATATTTCTTACTGAACAATTGGAAATTATGACCTCTTTGAAGAAAAGGCTGTGATTCCACTTACTTGGTTGTGCACACTAATCTATGGACCTCCACTTCTACTAATATATATGGAGGTTAGTTCTTCCTCATATGTTTAGTAGCCCCAATTTTTTCAATCCATTTCTAAGTAGAAGTGGAGGTCCATAGGTTAGTGTACACAACCATATAAGTGGAATCACGAGCCTTTTCTTCAAAGAGGTCATCATTTCCAACTGTTCACTAAGCAATATATTTGATCATTTAAGCACAAAGGTAACCATTTTTAAACAAATGTCCCTCCTTATGACAATACAAGTATACTAGCCTCTTCTTTTTGGAAAACCTAGAAATGTTCCTTGGAGACTCATGCCTACATAAGGATGGAATATAGCTTTAGTGTTGGCATTTCTCTTTGTGAGATTTTTCACCAGAGTTTTTCAAGGTTATTTGATGTTGGATAATATTAATAAATTTGTATTTAGAGTAGGGCAAGCTAGGTTAAGAATAAGGAGAGAAATGTTATAAAATATGATAGTAAAATTTTTCAATGTAGTAAAGAGGCCATTATATATAGTGTAGAGCCATGGTAAAAATAATAAAATGAGGGAGAGCATTATATGTAAAGGTAATGAAATTTAGCATAGTAATATTATAACTTGTAAAAAAAAAAAAAAATGAGGTGTATTACATCAATACTCACTAAAGAGGAGATGTTGTAGTGAAGCATTAGACAAGATGTTTTCATAAAAATTTCCATTGAAAAATGATAATGATAGAACATAATGTTCACTTAATTAAAAAATAATAAGTTGATCAATTTTTTATAAGATAATTAAAAAAAAAATCTTAGTAAAAAAAATCATCATACTCACCTCACATTAAAATAAATTAAAATAATGATAATTCATATCTGTAACCATGATATTTCAAAACTTCATTTTTAAATTTAATTAATAAGAATACAATTAAAAATAAAAATATAGATAGAAAATATATATGTTTATTATTAATTAAGGTCAATTTCATCGCATAAATTAAAATAATGATGATTCATATTCATTTGTACACAATTACATATTGGGGACAAGAAGAGGTGCCCTGCTAGCCCGTGTCTCCATGCTCTTTGCAAGATAGTTCTGGGTCCTTTGAACTTGTACCTCTTCACCACTCTCTATATATTGAGTTGGCTTTTCTATATTGGGTGGGAGCTCTCCATTTTGGTGCACCATCTTCACAGCCCCCCTCCCCAAGGTATACTCTTGTGTTTTTTCTATTTATGCTTAGTAGTGTTTCTCTTTTGTCACCTTGGTGAAGGTTCAATGGTTTTCCTTGTTATTGTAACTTATCTGTGCATGTTCCTATGCCTTTATTTTTATTTGTATCACTCTTTGACTTCCTTAATTTGTTACCTACTTCGATTGTGTATACCCAGGGCAAGTTCACGTGTTTTCTTCATTCTATAGCTTCAACCGGTTGGGGATTTTGGTTATGGTGTTGATCCTTTATCTCTCTGTATTATTTTCCGAATTCGAGTTCTCTTGTGCACTCCTTGATTGAGCTTGGTTCTATGAGAACTCCTTAGGCGATTTTAGTATAGTGGGTAATTCTGAGAATGTCTCAAGATAGGAAAGATTTCTTAGGATTCTCTAGCACTAGGGGAATTTTTACAGCTTTCTTGCACTCACTATCTCTCCTTACCACTATGCCTAGACACATAATGTGGCTTAGTTGATGACCTGAAGGGCACTCCATAACTGTTGAGACAAAATCTTGTGCAATAACCCAAGGCAGGAAAGAAACTAGGATCTTTCATACTAGTACTCCTTACATTCGGGTTGAGATTCAGTCCGTGGAGGAAGAAATCATGCAAGATAATAAAGATCTCTCTAACTCTAAAATTAATTTTGTTGTTATGGGGTGGGTTCCATATTTAGGCCACACTCATGGTAGACATAATTAGGTTCTTTAGGATGTATATCTCTATTGGTACACGAAGACCCCCATAGGAAAAGTTATGCAAAATAGAGGAAATGGGCAAGAAACGAAGACCTCTAAGCTCAGGGATATACATAAAGAAACCAAGAACTTTCATCCTCACACCCTAAGAATGATCACAAGGATGGATCACTTGGAAGTGTGTCCCAACTACAAAAATTCTCACACTCCTTCCTCTAACACCAATACACTTCACATCACAGTATCTAACTCCTCAGAATAATGTTGAATATTATTCTGTCAGGTTTTGTATCAATTCTTATTATTTCCATGCTAGTTATTATATGATGGAAACCTTAGACGATTGGACTCTATCTCATTTTTGGTTATGTAACATTTTGTTAGAACATTGGCACATTTATGATTTCCCTAGGAAAATTACTTTGGCTGAGATACAATATGGTGATATGAAGAGCAATCACCCCTTTCCGCTCCTCTGTTTTCCTTGTTGGTAGAGGGTATCAGGGGTGAGTATTGTCTTAATATAATTCTATAATCTATGAAATGAAAAATCCAAATTAATATAAAAAGAAAATGATGAATCATATTCATAACTATGATATTTTAAAGATTCATATTTAAATCTAATTTATAAACATATAAAACATTAATACTTTTTTTTTCTAAGTTGTGTATATATAATCAATGCTATGCATAACAAAGTAAAAAACTAAATCAGAAAAATTACAAAACATGTAAAATAAAAATTTCTAGAGTATGTGTATGTATGTGTGTATTAAGGTTTGATATGCAACCACTTCCATGTACCGTTGAATATATGACAAGTGTATACACAATAAAAAAAGATATATAATTTGATGAATTTACATGAGGTTTTCTTGCTTTTCTGTGGCTCCTTCATATTCATTCCAAAAGTGAAATACCAACACCTCTATTCAATAATCCAACCACTATGAAAGCTTGAAAAAACTTTATAAATGTATGGCTTGGGTGACCAATTCAACAAGGATAAGAAATAAATTTCCATGCTTCCAAAATCTAATTGGAATTCACTCATTTTTTGAAGCTTGATTGCATGAACATTGTGAACTTGCAATATTTCTCCATTTAATTTCTTAGCAAGCTTATTTGAAAGGGAGATAGAGATATCAAAATAAGGATAGAAGGACCTTCATTTGGAGGATAGGGGAGGGCCCATCTTAATCAATCTAATCTCCTTAGTCTCCCTTTTGTGGATCATTTCCACTTCAACCAATTATCAGTAAATGAGTATTTATTCCTATTACTCTTTGTCTCCATCATGTTTTTTGGTTATGTTTTTAATCCTCTCATAGTAGAATCTAAAAAGTTCTTGTTTTTATATTAAGCTATAAAAAAACCAATGATTGTTACATTTTGTACATTTCAAATCTTGCACAAGAAGAGGAATTTAGGACACCTATGTTACCAATTACAAAAACAAGGAGTACAATACAAATATTACGCAACATGTTATTCCAAACCATTTAGGTTGAAGGCTAGGGTGATCAATAAAAAAATGAAGCCTTTGGTTAGGTTTGATCTTGAAAAATAGAAATATTCAAACCATTTTTTCATTTTGTCATTGTGAATGGATTTTCAATATAGTATTTTTTTATAAAAAGGAATAAATAATTCCACCTTTGTTTCTACTTCAAATATCTCAATTGAGCACCATTGGAGGATAATTATCACCTTCGAACATTGAATTGTTGTTGCAACAAGTAATTGTATCTATGTTAATTTCCATGTTGGATGTTTATTTATGGTATAATGAGGTCCTTGTTGCATAATACAAGCACCATACTAATTTCATAATGTCCCAGGGAATATACACTTATGTTCAAATTCCTTTTGGGATAATGAATGATACTTACACTTTTCAAACGGAAATGGATCATGCTTTTGAGAACACGATTGGAAAGATGATGACTAACTATTAAAGATAATTTCACAATATATTCAAAATTGAGAGAATATCACTTGAAACACATTAGGGGAGATTTTAAAATACATATATTATACAGAATTTATTTTAATCCTATCAAATGATATTTTAAATAGCAAGTTATTAGGCCACATTGTAAATAAACAAGGGATTACATAGATTCTTTGACTAAATTGCTTTACTAAGGATGCTATGGGGATGAATATGGTATCTAAGGGTGTGAAGAATGTTTGGATTTCCTTCGAAATAAGTTTCATGACATGGATGTTAATGAGTGTTTCTAGCAATTTCTATGCAGATAAGAAACCCACAATTGTGAACTGGATTGAACGGCGTGGAAAATCAGTGGTGTGTGATGCTATCATCACCAAGGAATTTGTTAGCAAGGTTTTGAAGACAATTGTTCCAGATTTTTTTAAAGATGAACATGCTCAAGAACTTAACTAAATCTACACTAGCTAGTGTAATGGGAGGCTTAATTCTTACACATCCATTATTTTCTACTATATTTATCATAAATAATCTATATATTGGTTTCATTTCCTGATCTATATTAGTTTGAAAAAATTCTAACATATATTATTTTTCAATTCACAAAATTTAGTGATTATGATGACAAATTAAGTACATATTAGTGCAATGTCCATGATGGGATGTATGAATTATCCTCCCCACATTTCCCATAAATGATTATAACCTTGAATGGGCTATCACCGATTTGTCATCATCATCTCAAAATGACGTGACAGATGAAAATTTACCATGTATGTCATCAACACTTCACATTGTCTCATACACGAACCCTTCTATAGATTATATGCATGAAATTATGGCATACCATCCCCTCTACCTAGCCTATGGTTGATTACGACAAGAAGTGAATAAAGGAAAATTTATAAGTAGGGGATATTGTCAACAAATATCTGTCAATTGTCCTTTATTCACTTGTTGTCACAATAAATCATAGGATAGGTAGAGGGGATGACCTTCCATAAATTCATGCATAAATTATGTATAAAGGGTCATATATGAGATAGTGTGAAGTGACGAAGACATAAATTGTAATTTTTCATCCATCGGGTCATTTTGAGATGATGATATGGACTAGTACTAGCCAAATGTTCAAGGTTATAATCATTGACGTGTAATGTGGGGCGGGGGGGGGGGGGGGGTGCACAATTCATATGTCCCATCATGAAAATTACACACATATGTACTTAAATTTTTATCATAATCACAAATTATTATGACTAGGTATTGAAGCAAGAGTAACTCGCACCTAAATGAAGAGTGTGGTAGTGTATGGTGGAGTGGGATATGGATACAAAGTAGTAGATAGTTGACTTGTCATGGGAGTGATTTGTGTAAAGAGTTAATTTAACACAGGAATATTATTATAGGCTCTTGGTGTTCCTAATGGAGTTAATTGACTTATACCAATAATTTATCAAATATATGGTACTCTATACCCTCCTTATATTGGGGTTATTCAACAGGGGTTATCAAGATCAGGTGGGATAGCACATCCTTGGTGTATAACCTAACCCTACTTGTCTCTCTATCTGTATGGACCAAATTGATGATTTATCGGCCTATCTGTGATAGCCAATATGGATTGGCCTATGAATCTATGATGATTTTATTGGGCTATAAATCTATGATCGACCCATCACATTAATCTGTAACCAAAGCCATGAAAGGATCTAAATATTAAGAAAGTGTCTAAGATTAAAGAGAAATCAAGTTAATATTTAAACTAAATCACTGTCATGGATTTCTTGACATGATATCAGAGCCGGGTTTTGAAGTGATGGAAAAAAGGAAGATTAACTTGGCACAATCTCATCTCTAGAAAATATAATTCCTTAGTCCAAATTTGTGAAGGCAATAAGAAAAAATTTCTAAGCATAATTACTAGCCCTCATTGCAGAGATAAGGTCGATAGTATACATAGAAAGGAGCAAGGGGTTTTGGAGGGATATAAACACTTTTCTTGATGATCAAATAGATAAAAGACCTACTCTACCTGGACCAAACCTATCAATGAAGAAAGAAAAGTTTTGGGCTCATTCTACTAGCCCTCTTCTATGTGACATAAACTTAGAATTACTCCTGAAGAGCAATAGCTTAAGGAATCTGATCTTAACGAACCAAAAGGATATTTGAGGATCTCAAGAAATGTGAAGCATCTTAACAAAATAAGCAAAGGTATGAGGAAGTTTTACAAGATCTAAAGTCCTCAAAATTGCATTATATTGTAGTCAAGTCAAGATGTCATAAGTTCTGCTTGCTATCTATCATATTGGAAAGATGCCAAATATTACTCAAAAGGTTCTAAGTATTATTAATTTATTTTGAGCATAAAAATTTATTGTAAATCCTAGAAGAAATTTATCCATTCTCTTTTCAAGAGGATCGAGAACCTCTCTCTATACCTGTGCATATAAATTCAAGACCAAGTTTCATTTTGAGCATTAGTATTGTTACAAGAGTATCGAGACATATAAATTCACCCGCATATGAAAGGATCCTAAATTCATCTATCAAGCCTTCATTATGGAAAAGTTTTGAGTGATCATAGTCTCAAGTTGAAAGGAATGTGCATCAGTCTCTTTTGGAAGCCTTAAAATGTTTTCCATTGTCATCTTTTCAAAAGGAGCCAAAATAACTATTGAAAGAGGATACACATGTGCATGAAAGAGATCCAATATCGAGGGTATTGATGACCTCGTTCTAAGCTTAAGTGTTGTTGAAAGAATTCCAAAAACCATACTTTACACCTGTGCATCAAGACATCAAAATTATGAGCATGTTCCTTGTTTGTATTTTCATATTGAAAGTGCAAATCAATTCTCTCATTGATGTCAAATCAAATCTGGGATAATGCCCTAATTGGAAATCTAGAAGGAGTAATTTCAGTGTTATAAAAAAAAAAGTCTAGATCTCCTCTTGTTCTGGGTATAAAAACACTTCAAAGGGGTATAAATTGAAGCATCATTAATCTTGGAAAGGTAACCAAGCCTTCTATTATAATCTCGAGATAATGAGGCATAGATATTATGGGATTTATGAGAATGTATTTTTCGAATTGGGGGAATTCTAAGTGCTTCCCTGTTCAAGATTTTTGAGATTATGGATGTATTTTTCTACAAGTTTTTGGGCTTGCGAAGTTCATGGTTCTTCCAAATCAAAGTGGGAACACAACTATACATTGAGGAAGGGAGGTTTTATCCTTGGATGTATATAAATATTTTAGGTGGTTAAGCTCTTCACAAGGAGGAAAGGATGATAAATTAAGGGAGGGGAGGATGATAAATTAAGGGAGGGGAATGTAAATATAGAGACCAAGGAAACTTAGAGACCAAATAATAAAGAAATGCAAGATGAAAAAAAAAGAGTGAAAATGTAGTTATCTTTAAACCTTGAGAGGTAAATCTTACCAAAATGAGGGGAAATATGTTATTTATCCCAACGATAAGAAATCAATGTGAATAACATTATTGTAGAGATAGGCCGACCTTGCTTCTAGATGGAAGATCATGGGCTCATGGATCATTGGGAGATCAAGGACATGCAACATTTTCAATTTCTAACATGATGAGATTGTAGAAAATGTTTTTATTAACTATCATGTCTATAATTATAGGCCATGTATTAATTTTCATAATTTTCATTACTAGGGATGACTACATCCCCACATGTCACCTTATTTGGGATTTTAGTCTCCAATTTCACAACTTGAAAGCAATCCATTTCCATCAACATTATTTGAGTGCATTTGTGGAGTAGATCTGTAGTGTTTCTAATATAATTGTGAGCTCCAATTATTCTTTAGAGAGACCTAATCATTCATTAGGAAATTTTTCAATGATATTGTTTGCATCATGCAGTACATGTCTAGGAGAGGCCATCTAGAGATTTTTCATCATGTGGAGAATGTTCAAAAAGGCACTAGAGAATTCCTAGTTCTTTGAGACTTTCTCCAAAATTACATCTTTGCAAATCCTGCTTAGAGTTTTAATGAAAATTGAGGACTCTCCTTCATTGAGAATGGCATATACACAACCACCCTATATACTATTATTATGGTGGCATACTTCAAAAATAAATCATTTTCCTATCTTACTATTTATCTTTGACACCAATTTTTCATGTCCTCAATTTAAATCAAGAATAAAATTTTATTTAGTTACTTGTATATCATGGAATAATCACTCAAAATTCACAAGTTTTCAATTTATTTGTCATAACCCAATTTCACTACTTATAATTCATAATACCCTAAAATTTATTCTAGACTAGAATGCAATGAGAGATCAAATAAATTATAAAAAAAATATTTATTGATAAAGAATTTACTTTATTCTATACTCCACAACAATTATTCAAATCATAAATGTTGAACTAAATCTTAAAATAAAATGCTTCATACTTAAAATCACTCATAAGCACACACTTTTGCACATACAACCTAAACTAGAATAAAACTTGAATTTAAACTCATGAGTAATGAAAATCTTAACATAAACTTAAATAAAGTAGGATGAAGGTTCAAAACCCATAATTGTGAAATATGGGCCTATGATTGGAATACATAACAACCTAGGTTCAAATCCGACCCATTACTTACGATTGAAAATGAATTTCAGAATTGAATTCAAAATATAGAAGCATATACCCATTTATACCTATGGTTAAAAATGAAATTTTAAATATAAAATCAAGCTTAGATTCAAAATCCAGACACACATACCCATAAATAATTATCAATGAAAATGAAATTTTAAATACAACATACGCCTTGGATTCACAAACACATATCCATAATTTTAAATACAAAATAAGAATTGGATTCAAACTTCATTAATACATACCCATAAAATAGTTATGGCTAAAAATCAAATTTTAAATACAAAATCATATTTGAATTCAAAGTTGGGAAACACATATCAATAAATACTTATGGATGAAAATGAAATTTTAAATACAAAATTAGATTTGGAATCAAAATCCAAAAACATATATCTATATATACTCAAAACTGAAAATAATTCTAAATAGAAAATCATATATAGATTAAAAATATACAAGCACATAACCATAAATACTTTAAAATAAAATTTTAGATACAAAATCATACTTGGAAATGAAATTTTCAAGCACATATTTTCAGACCCACAAGAAAATATTTCTTACACTGAAATTAATGAAAACTTCTAAAGAAAAGATGAATAATTAATTGTATAGAATATTGAACTTGAAGCAACTAATTGTAGAGTGATTTTCCACCCAATCATAGCTTTGTTTCACTTGAACTTTATAAAACATGGCATCCCCTACCCAAGTTATGGTACCACAAGGGTGAAGATGCAATGTAAAATACTCAAGGTAGTGTCTTAATCTCAGAGAAGGAAGATTTTTCACAATTGGGTTTTTTTAAGACATAGCAACGCTTGGAACCCATAATACGTACCCCACAAAATAAAAGGAGGTATTCCTCCTCTGCTAAAAAATTCCTCAAAAACATCCTCCCTCTAAATTTATTCAATGTGTGCATAGAGATGTCTAGGCTAGTGTTTGTTAACTCTAGCAAAATTTTCTTAGTTCTTGGGCTCTTTTTGGGGTTATTATGGCTTATTTTCATGGATCCTCTATCACGTGCTATGGTAGGCTTCTTTTCTAAATAATAATAATCATTTCCCCTCTTCCTTTCTCTTTTAAAAATGATTTCCCCCCTCCCATTCAAATATACTTTCTTTATATGAGTGAAAAAATCACCCCACCCAAATTCTAATCCCAACTTCTTTTAGTTTCAAAAATGTAGGAGAGGAAAACTCCAATATTATAGGAGATGGTTGCATAACCTTAGGGAAGGCTACATTTATGTACTCATACTTTCATTAAACTGTAGGCTAGACTCACAATAACACTATAAACTAGTAAATATGAAATGAATGACAAGGTGTATTGGATCCGAACTAGGGATATACATTCTCGCAAATCCCCTAGATATAAAAGACCTAGTCTGAGTTGCTAGAATATCTGCTACCAAAGGGACCTAGACTTGTTTCCAAACAGTCACCTGTGCATATAAGATCTAAGTTTTTGTGAACAAGAAAGTCTTCCTAGTGCAGTGGTAAAATATCTTGGTAATAAAATAGGATTAAATCACTTTGAAGATCCTTGAAAGTCTGATGGAAGGATAAAAGAATGACTACAATCATCTTAGTTTAGGTATTTTTTGCAGCCCTGTGTGGTTCCATAAAATACAAGAAGTATAATAGTGCTAAGGCCATATCTATGTGCATTCAAGATTGAAAAAATAAATGAGAGAGCTGACCTGTGGAGCATCTTAAGTAATTTATATAAATAACTGTAGTTATCATTCTTAAAGAAGAATTCGATATCCCTTCTTCAGTCATGTTCACATAATAATCCTAGAACAAGTTGGTTGGAGGTACATTAGCACTATCATGCAAGAGCATTCATCAAGGTACATTTTGTATTTTTGTATGTTTGTAAATTGGATGAGAACCTATGGAGAAAATACACAGTCCTAAGGCACTCATATATATTATTATGCCAAGTTTGAACAACCCCATTGAAGCTGACTTTGGAGAGAGAACAATCTTGTGAAATAGTTCTAAGTATATGAGGTTTCTCTTGCATCAATGTTCTAAGCATATTTATATATCTTTATTTTAAAGTTTGAGCTCACATATCATTGTTTTTGAAATCCCTAACTAAAGGGTCATCTCAAGTTCCTTAAGGTCAATTTTGAGGAAAGAGGTAATAAGAAGATACTCTTACAATCAACACAATGAGAACTACAAACATCTCATAGTAGATGTAATCGTGTCTCTGAGGTTGGGAAAGATCAGTCTCATTGAAGTATATCAAACTTATTTATGGTTGAAGAAGATCCTTGAAAAGGAACAATAGAATACCTCCCTGAAGTCCAATAGTTGTCTCTCATGTAAGTCAAGAATAACACCTGTATTATTTAAAGAGAGCCTATAGAAATGAATGTTTGTCCAGAAGTCATAGTAAACACTTCATTGGCAAAATAAATATTCAAGAAATATGTCTTGAAGAGTATGAAACACCCTTTGAATGTGGCATCTTGGATAAGGGTTGAAGTACTCTTGAGGTATTTATTCTTGAAGACAAGCAGTAAGAAGAGCATGACATCTTGTTTTAGGTATTGTAGCAACCCTTATGATCATGAAGGATAGAGGTATGGAAACACTGAGGTATGTATAGTATATTTTATTTCTATCAAAGGGTATGAAACCCTATTCTGCTAGTTCCATCATGAAAACCCTACTTCTTGATTTCTACGATTTTTGGAGAATCTAGGGAATGATTGATGAGGATGATGATTTGATTTCTATCTAGATCTAGGGTTTTGTTTGGAAACCCTAGGATTCCATCCTCCATTGTTACATAGAAACCCTGGATTCTCATATTTACATCATGCTTTTGTTATAATATATTGTGTTTGGTAGTGCTTGTATGAAGCCTTTGGTATGGTGATTAGTTCATGAAGATGCATATTATGAAGATTGATTATATGGAGAGTTATGGTGTACCCTTTCTTGATGATGATGTTGTATTTAAAAGGGATATATAAGGTCAAAGCTCACACGTGTGACGATGATGATAGAGCCTTGAGAGATACTATCATAGTAGTTTATGATGGACACTTCTTCTTGATTAAGAGGGATTGGTGAAAATGGTTCTCCACTTCATGTGTCAAGCACTAGACTAGGACTAACAACCATAAGTCTTAGTGAAGGCCATGTTGAAATTTTGGATAGCATCAAATGTGCTCTATCTCAGAAACTTTTCGGACGGGTTAGAACACATGATATCTCCAAGACCTAGAAATCGTTTAGAGAAATTCCACACGGTGTAAAAGTTATTCAAATAATTAAAATTTTTAATGGGGACCCTAAGTCTAACTTAGGGAAATTGAAAAATTAAAGTGCATTAATTTACACATGTGGTGAGAATGTTCTAAGTGGCATGGATCAAGCTTTATCTAATATTAGTCATTGATTAGTTATTAGATCATGGCCGTTGATTTCTCAACGAGAAAATTATTAAAGGAAGGCTTGGGGTAAGTTAGAGAATACACACAGAGTAGCAGCACCTGAGCTAAGTTGAAATTTTGGGCTCGGTTTGTTGAGAATTTTTGAGTGAGCTTGCAGTGCTAGTGAGGGGGAAATCGGAAAGGGATGTTTTGATCCAATGCTGAGAATACATACATCAAAGAGGTATTTCCATACCAGGGAGCATAGAGGCTAGTAGGAGGGACACATCCCAGCTAGGCTGACGCAAAGACCACGCAGAGAGGGACGTAGACCCTTCTAGGTGATGCAGAGGCAGCACAAAGGCCTTCATAGTGATGGAGGCACAACCTATCCTACACAGAGGCTGCACTGGGCAGTAGAGGATGATGCAAAG
Source organism: Pinus albicaulis (assembly GCA_034641835.2). Lineage (NCBI taxonomy): Eukaryota > Viridiplantae > Streptophyta > Pinopsida > Pinales > Pinaceae > Pinus > Pinus albicaulis. The sequence continues at coordinate 795,487,392 of CM076574.1, forward strand.
ACCGGAAGAGCTAGGTTGAGGGTTCCAGTGGGCCAGAAAGGGCTTGTATTCAGTAATTCCTTAAGGGTTTGAATCGGCCATATTTTCTGTCTCTGAGTGATAATGTACAACTGCCATGAATTTATTTGTGGGGAAAACTACTATTGTTGCCCTAGATGTATTTAGAGCTTCTGAATAATAAATAAAACCCTCAAAGAGATGTTGCACCGGTTTTCCCGCATTGGATTTTTCCGAGGATATTCGTCCAAAAAATCATGTGTGTCCTTTTTCATATGTGCGTTATGTTGAAGTAAATGATTTGTATACGTGTAGGTTTCTAGTTGTGTTTACTTGACTATTTTATAAATATTTTTGAAAATAACTTGCATAACTAAATCACAAGTAGGAGAAGTAAATCAAGATACTACAGTAGGGTTTCCGTAATTTTGTATTAAAAAAAATTCACATGGTATCAAAGGTATTGCAGATCAAGCTGAAGCCATCAGCAAGAGGCTAAAGAATTTGTTGTAGGAAAGAAACTGAAGCTCACAAATTCAGGAAGAAGGCAATGTAACACCAGGAGAGGCACAGACCCAGCTGAAGCGACACAGATCCATTCTGCTCACGCAGAGCTGACGCAAGCCCTAATGGGTGATGCAAATCCTGTCATGCTCACGTTGGGTTGACGCAGTGGCTGACGCAGCCCTAAAGGGCGATGCAGTCTAAGTTGGAGATATATTGTGACGGTTTCCAAGGCTATAAGTGCAGCTTTTGATCTTCGAAGTTACTGGTGAGGCATCGGTTCTGTCGGTGCAGAACAGTGCCTAGAAAAGTTGAAAAAGTAAGGGGAAAAAATCCCTCAGCAGATTTTCTTGCCAAGAAATCTGGGTTTCAATCAGAAGGGTGATCGTAGAGGGATAAATCTACAGAATTGGCATAGGATTTCCAGGAAGGGAATCATTTTTTAGAGGGAGCATTTACTCTAGAGGGTTTCTATCACCAAGAAACCCAGATCCGGTCTTTTGCAGAGTATAGTAGCAGTAGAAGGGAGAGGAGCACTTGCTTCGACTTATTTGAGTAGAGATGGCCTCGTATGGATTGATAGATTGGGATAGGTTAGACGTAGTGTCTGACTTTGTGATCTGTAAAGCTAGAATCTTGACAGTCCTGAAGTAGTATGGTATCAAAGATCATGCTGAGAACGTTCTGGTTGTGTCGACCGGTGCAGATGATCTGAAGAATTTCAATGAAAATAAAGCACGGGTTAAGTGCTTGATCATGGATGGAGTAAAATATCATGTGGTCCCACACATTTCTGAGAAGAAGATAGAAAATGAGGTGTGGAAAACTCTGACCACGTTGTACCAAGGTAGCTTCGTCCAACAAAAGATGCTTCTAGAGAATCAGATTCGGATTTTCCAGATGCACAAGGGAGATGAGATCAATCCCTTCCTCTTCAAATTGTAGACTATCTGAGAGCAGCTAATTGCCATGGCGGAAACTCCACATGATGGACTCATGGTGATGTCTTCCCTAAATGCAGTCACCGATGAGTGGGAGACCTTTGTCCAAAGTATCTTAGGGAGAGAAAAACTCTCAAATTAGGGAGACATGTGGGAAATCCTTCGACAGGAGGAGATTCAAAAGGTAACCAAGAGGGAATTCAGTAGTAGAGGAGTCAAGATAAAGAAGGAGGAGGAGGAAGATACATCCCTAGCATCTAAGGGATAGTGGCAACAAGGAAAGAAGAAGAATGACCTATCCAAGGTCTGGTGCTTCAGATGTGGTGAATTGCGACACTTCTCCAGCACTTGTCCTAAGAGGAAGGATAAGGAAGCTTCAGATTCCAAGGCAACAACAGTGAGAGGGGACAATGGTAGCGAAGATGATGTTGCCATAAGTGCTCATGTACCTCGAGCAAATAGGTGGGGCAACATAGATCTGTATAGTAAGCTACAGATGGTGGTTGGCAGGATCCTTGAGGTGCCCAAACTCTTGGATCACATATGAGCTACAAGAGCCTTAAGAGAGTAACAATATGACTGTAGTCAGTGCAGAAGATCATTGAGAAGCATAGGCAGTGCTAGGATGTTGGAGAGTAGAGCAACGCAGTGCAGTGGCAACAGCAATGCAAAAGCTGATGGGATTTCAACAACACAGAGGCAGTGCTTATGCAATGAAGAGAAGCAGACAATGCAAAATAGCAACAAAGGGTGCTTATGTGATGAGATGCAACCATATTGACTTTTCTGTTAGTTGTTGGGTGATTTCCTTCAGTTTCTTACTTTTCAAAAACTGAGTTGCAGTGCAGCATTTAGTAGTGGCACTGATATAGGAAACATCATGCAACAATTTGAGAGGGAGCTGCAGTACAGATGTGGCAGTGACTGTGGCAGAGTCATGGGCAGCAGTACAGAAAGTAGCAGTGCAATCGATGGAGGGCAACAAGCCAATCATGAGCAGTGCGGATACTGATGCCAAATATCAGGGTGATGCTTCAGTGGCGAAGTGTTACTAGAGAACATTCCTCGCCAAGAGGGAGTTTTAAGATTTTAAGTAGCATTGGATGTGCTCCAGCTCCGAAACTTTATGGAGGGGCTAGAACACATGAGATCTCCAAGACCAATAAATAGTTTGGAGAAATTCCACCCAGTTTAAAAGTTATTCAAACAATTAAATTTTTTAATGGGGACCCTAAGTCTAAGTTAGGGAAATTGAAAAATTAAAGTGAATTAATTTACACATGTGGTGAGAATGCTATAAGTGACATGGGTCGAGATTTATTTAATATTAGTCATTGATTAGTGATTAGATCACAGTCGTTGATTTCTTAATGAGAAAATTATTAAAGGAAGGCTTGGGGTCAGTTGGAGAATACACATAAAGTAGTAACACTTGAACTTAGTCAAAATTTTGGGGCATGGTTTGCTGATAATTTTTTAGTGAGCTTGCAGTGCTAGTGGGAGGAAGATCAGAAATGAATGTCTTGATCCGAGGCCAATAATACATACATTAGAGAGGTAGTTCCGTACCAAGCAACATAGAGGCCAGGAGAATGGATGATGCCCAACAAGGCTAATGGAGAGACCACGAAAATAGGGATGCAGAGGTATCACATAGGCCTTCAGAGTGATGCAGGGGCAGTCTGTGATGCGTAGAGGCTGGAAGAGTTGCGCTGAGGGTTCCAGTGGACCAGAAATGGATCGTATTTAGTAATTCCTGAAGGGTTTGAATCAACCATATTTTCTGTCTTCGAGCGATAAGGTACAACTGCCATGAATTTATCGGTGGGGAAAACCACTACTAGTGCCCTAGATGTATTCAAATATTTTGCATAATAAATAAAATCCTCAAAGAGTTGATGCACTAGTTTTCCCGCATTGGGTTTTTTCTGGGGACATTTTTCCAAAATATCATGTTTGTCCTTTGTCATATGTGCGTTATGTTTCAGTAAATGATATATATGTGTACGCTACTAGTTGTGTTTACTTCACTATTTTTTGAATATTTCTGAAAATAACTTGTATAATTAAATCATATGTAGGAGAAGTAAATCAAGATACTGCAATATGGTTCTGTAATTTTGTATTCCGAAATTTTCATAGGCCATGAGTATAGAATGGCGTCCGGAGGATTGGGTAAGCATTTGAGACTGATACTCCTTGAGGATTATAAATACAATAGATTTAGTAGTCATATGACCGACGCGCTTTGAGGATATGACAGGGTATCCAAGACAAGAGTGGTCGAAGAGGATCGATGTTATTTGAGGATTGGTAATCTAATATAAGAATAGTCCTAAAGGAACATACGTGATGAACATCTAGGTCGGTTATGTGCCTTGAGAAGTAGTGTAAAAAGATATTTATTTTGTGTAAAAATTGTCTTAAAGTCCACCAACTGATCAGGTTGGCCAACCCTTCAATTTGGCCTTGAAGTGACACGTCCAACCCACAAAAATACAAGAAATATGATGAAATCAATTGGTGAGAAATTGAACCACTTATTTTTTGATTTGTTCTGAAGTAAGGAAACAATGAGAAGAGGCTTAAGAAGAGGTAGAAAGTCTAGCGAGAAATTAAAAGGATGACACTCTCCTTTGAAGTGTGAATTACTTAGGTTCTCCACAATTCTAAAGGAGCATAAGATAGCAGTTTACTTTGATGAAGAATATATCTTGGTTGGGTGGTTGATCTGATCATGGTGTGTTGGTATTTGGGTCTATCGTCTAGGAAGTCTCATTTGAATTTGACAAGAAGAGAAGTTTGGTCTATTGTCTCGGAATATTTGTAATGTATAAATAAAAAAATTCTTGGAATCAAATGAAACAAAAAACTAAAATCACGCACTTGATATCCAAGTGCTTGGTGGGCTAAATTTGAGCAATACTTCGATGATATTTTTTTGTGTATATGAATCCAACCCTAGTTAATCTTTCATATCAAGATATGTGAATGAAAGTACCTGAAAAAAAGTGAAGGAGGACAAGTTAAATGAATGATAAATAAATAATAAAATAGAAGAAAAATCATACGAGTGCCTAATTCCCAATTAATAGCGTAAGAGTTTGTGGTATTTCACTCAAATACAAACACAATGGTCAAAGAAAGACAAATACTACATGATTTTTTTTCATGGAAATTTTTCTTATTTCTTATAAACCTTTTTGTAATTGCCACTCGACCAAGACATACAACACAAATATCCAACATTTGTTTTTTGTCTCACCTAAACCCTTACCATTTTGAGCTATTTTCTTCAAATAGTTTTTCTACTTCAACATCTGATACGAGTTGTCCTACACATATTCATGAGACCAATGAGGAAAAATTAGATTAAATTTGACCAAATATTAAATTTAATTGCAAAAATAAATAATAATTAAAAGTACTTGAGTTCATGAATTCCTGAATGAGCTCCTTTTGGTTTCAAGACTAAATTGTTGTAGTTTATTCTTGGGGAAAACATCACTCCACACGACGAAGCAACAACAAATTCAACATTGATTGCTTTTTCTCTAATGAATTGATGTTTTTTTTCTCCAAGATTATCCAAATCCTAATTTATTCTCGACTAAACAGGGCCAACCACATGAAGGTGGAAGCTCTCATGGCCCCTCCCCCCTTCACATCACTCTCAATCCCTAGTACCCAATCTATCTACTATATAGGAAATGGTTGAAAGCAAGACATTAAGATATATACAAAAAAACAAACAACATTCATTCATTCATTCATTCATAAATCCACAAAATATTTCATCTCAATAAATTTTATCATAAAAAATGTTTACATAATATGAAACAAAGTCATGTACATAAAGAAACATATAGAAATTATTCATTAACATATAAAATTCATTCATTCATCCATTAATAATACACACAAAATACTTCATCTCAATTTTTTTAATCATAAAAATATGCTTTCAATTATATAACTAGTACAATCATTTATTTTATTTTTCTTTATTTTTAATGGCTTGGTCATGTACTCATGACGTTGTCGAGGTTGTCACAAGAGGGGTGGATCATCAGCTGTAACAAGAAAGAAACGTTAAAATTGATGTTTTTTTGTTATTATTCATTAATAAAAATAACATTAGAGTTTTTTTTACCTCGTGCACTAGTCGACACTGTTGGAATGGCTGCCCTTTGCTCGTATTTTGGTATAAGATCCTCATGCATGACACTCTCTGCCATTGAAAGCTAGCTCATGGTGTCTATATGTTGTGGTGTGAAATCTGCCAAAAAATCCTAGATAAGAAAGAAAATTGTTTTTTCAATTAGACAATGTAAAATTTAAAAAACAAACATTCATAATTGAACTTATGACATTAAAAAAAACACTTTAAATATGATTATTATGCGATATATTTGAAGATGTTGGTTAAACATGTTGATCCCATATTTAATCTTAGGACTTTTATTTATAATTCCAATCACACGAGCAAGTTATTTGTTTGTTCTAACCACAAGCTCATTGACTGTAAGGATTGGGTCAGGAGACATGAAAAAACCATCATCATCAAACCAATCATGATCTCTAAGCACTTCCTTAACAACATATGTGGACTGCTCTGAGGATGGTGCCTTCCCCTTATCACCTTGTTTATAAAATAAGTGTAATTTGTAATTTCATTCCACCATCCTTAGCTATAAATTTTAAAATATTTTAATTTAATGAAACATTTTAGATCAATAAAATTTTCCAATTTAACGATTTAGCTCAATTGGAATGGACATCATTTGGCTGAGAACCATCATGAGGTGACTGGACAATGGGATATAATATATTTTTTAATTGAATTGACTTGGATTAATTGTCGATTAGGAGGCCTATTTAGTATTACTAAGCAAGTCAATGGTACATTTCAATGATAAGCTTGTCTTTTGTGGATCATGATCTTTTAAAATGGATAGCTGAGTTAATTATCACATGATTTGAAAGCATTATGTAATTGAAATGGGCACATGAATATGAACAATTTAATCACTGAAACTTAGAGGATTAAACCATTAACTATTCATTTGGAAGGTTGATTGAGGCATCACAACTAAGTGTGTACTTCAAGGAGAAGAGAAAAGGAGTATTATTCAAGGAAAGGAAGGCATAACCTCTTTGATTAACAAGAACGTTATAAGTATTGTAGCACAATATTATGGATGGGAAATACTAAAGTTCATGTATATTTCACTATAATAATCCATTATTCCACAAACTTATATTTAGAGTTACTCAAATTCTTCACTAGGGAAGTGTTTATAAGTATATCATCCCCAAGACTAAAATGGGTGATTGATTTAACAAATGTTGGTACGTTAGAAACAAGTTCAATGCATGGTAGTTATAATTATAAAGCTTATGGAAACTAGTGTTATAACATATGAAAGCTTCATTGGTTTGCCTAGAAGTCATAAGGGTTGTACATATTTAAAAATGACTTGTATACCAAGATGTTTAAAATCCACAAAGTTTATATGAGACAAAATATAAATGACTTGTATACCAAGATGTTTAAAATCCACAAAGTTTATATGAGACAAAATATTAGAATGTGTCTTTTAGATTTTCCCCTTATTCAATTTACATGGGTTTTGGTTAAGCCTTTATAAACAATTCCTTGCATTATAATTTAAGCATAACCTCAAACCAGAGTTGGATGAAGAGATATCACAAACATATGATGCCTTAATCAATGTCATCATTCATTCATTCGTACATCCACTAAATATTTTATCTCAAAAATGTTTATCACAAAAAATATGTTTACATAATATGAAACAAAATCGTTCTAATTTTTCCAATGAAAAAATCATAACTTTTTATTAAGATAGTCAAAATTTACATGTGCACATGCCATGAGGCATTCATCCTCTCGGTAAAAAATATAGTACTAAAAAAATTAGGCTCTAAATAAACAAGTGCAGTAATTTTTTATCAGGTTTCTTTCTCTTTTTAAATATGTAGTTAGCAAGGATGTCTTGATATTGGCCCCCTTCAGTTGTTGCGGGCTTTAGTGTATGTCATGCTTCTTGCCTAGTCCTACAAATATGTTGCTGCAAGTGGGACCAAGGATCAACTGCAATAAGAAAGGAAAGTTAAATTCATATTTATAGCTATTATTATTACAAATGTTTTATTAATAAAAATAGTAGTAGAGTGTTCTTTACCTACTTCGATAGTGGAGGGAAGTGAAATACTTTCTAATGTGGCCATATTTTCCTCCTCTTCTCTGGCCTCATCCTATACATGCTCTGGTGTAGTAACAAGAAAGGTTATGATTAATGCATCATTTGCATTTAAATATTTTTAATTGTATTCCATACTTTAAAAAAATTATAATACATGAAATACCTCCAGTATTGAGTTGAACATCAGGCTCAAGAGACACTCCATCGTCACTAGGCTCATGTGCTGCATCTACTTTTCTTGCTTTCTTTTTACAATAAAGCACAATACTTTATGGCCAAAAATAATAAACAATATATTGTACAAGTAATCATTTATAAACATTATTCATTTCTTTTATTTGCATGAGTGTTAGGTTGGGTGTTGGAAGACTATGAAGATGCCAAGATTGTCCTACATTCGACCATGAATTGATAACCATGCTTGAAAGCAAGTTTTAGTTCTTCCTCATGGGGGCCTCTTTGAATTGTGACCCCTGAAATTTTGCATGAGAACATGAATTTTTATTATTCTAAGATATTAAATTAAAATTGTTGAGAATTTATAATTTGGATGCAAATTATTTTTTTATATGCTTGCAATTTTTGCAGCCAATTTTGAGTAACCACACAAGCCAAGATGATGCTTCCCATGTTTGAATATTCTATCCATCGCGACTTTGGATGTATCTGGGAGCCTATATTTAAAATATTGAAAAACTTAATTAGATGTCGCAATGATGATAAAGCATCATAATTACATTACTAAAAGTGCATCATACCTTCCTAGTCAGAGTGGTGTTTTCCCTACATTTCACAATGCCTTCTTGTTTTCATCTACCACGAGCGATTTCCACTCCATATCTAGAATCATTGGAGGGTGTTCATGATACCTTGCCCTTTCCAAATGAGACCTATACTAGTCCCGCAAACATTTTAAATGTTAGCCTGCCTTGGAGGCGACGCCAATTTTGTTTAAGGTACCCTCACGGAACAAGTAAACCATCATATTCATAAGTTAATATTTCAACTTGGAACTTGGGGTTTTTTAGTTTATGTGAATGGTGGGCCCAAATATTTCCAAATTTAGGTCGTAAAAACGCCTATAGAATACATCATTTCCTACAAAATGATATTATCATTAATTTAAAATTATTAGACACTATACATTAATTTCGATTAGATAGTACTTAATATTTACAACACTTCTTAAATACCTGGAAGTTTCTCTATTTTCATGGGGATATTGTCATCATCTACCAAAGACGTAATTGGCAGTGTTTCTGTGCAACTTCCCTAGTGAAAATTCCATGTAATAAAAGTTAAAAATAATAACCATGGTTGATGAGACACTTATTCCAAGCTAAATGTTGGGAAAAAAATCCTAGTGGGTGTTAATTTCAGTTATTATGGGTAAGGAAATTCAAAAAGGGAATGGCCAAGGTTTTGGAAAAGAAAAATGGCATTTTGGCACATTTATTTATGAAAACAATGGAAATTAGGATAAAAGGAATGTTAAAGGTCACATGTTGCGTGTGAGGACTAAAATGAAGGAAAATAATGGAAAATGAAGGAAATAAAGGCCTCATTGATAAAAAGGCTTCTCAGGATCAGTGGGAATTTTTTTTGCTCAAAATTTTTGTGAGTTCAGTTTTGGATCTCTCTCATTATTCTCTCTCTCTCTCTCTTAGACACTTAGAGTTTCCTGGATCCTTTTGGAATTGGACCAAGAAATGAAAGAAAGCAGGAGGGAGGAGGAAGCAAGCAAGGAGGAACATGAATCAAGTAGCTACAACATGATTTTCGGCATGTATCGATTTGGATGTGTGTTTTCCTTGCTAGATCTGGCATGCATGTTATTGCATGTAGTTATTTTCTGTGTTGGCATGGGTTTTTTCCAGGTGTGATAATGCTTTTATCCTAGCCTTTCCATTTCCACATAGCCATGGTGTTGTGGAGTTCTCATGTTTTGGTTTAGATGGATTGTTGGATGGATTCAAAGTTGAGTGGCATGGATCTATGAACTGATATAACACATGGAATAGTAACCCCTGAACCGAACTGTGGGTTGCAGTAAATCCAGGTAGTGTGTTTCCTCGGTGTGCCTAGGAATCCTCGACTAGTGAATGATAGGATATATGGTAAATCTTAGAGGTGGTTTGCTCTCCACCAGGCATAGGAATCCCAGGTGTGGATATATGGTAAAGCCTAGAGAGTATGTTTCGGTTTAGGGCCTAATGATCCTTGATTTAGACTGTGGATTATGGTAAATCTTGAGAGACTAGGAGACAGAAAATTTCATCAAGGTTTAGGTGGAGAGAATCCCGTGATATCCATGCTTGTGTTGGCCTAGTGATCGAGTGTAGAACATGATAAAGCCAATTATGACATGTTCATTGTGTTGGCTTAGTGATATGGTGTGAATCACGGTAAAAAATAATTACTATTCATGAGGTTGAGGTGGTTTATCCTCAAGATACCCTGGTTGTTTCTTTTGGTTTGAGTCCCACATTCATGCTTGGAATATGGCACGAGGCTGATTGGCTGAAAAGAGAATTGGCTCAGCCCATCTATGGTCGGGTTGAATGTGGTAGTCCCATCTCCAATTGGTTTCTATATTCATTAATGATAAATTCATCCCCATGGTATTTGATGTGTAAATGTATTGATTTATATGTGGATTTTATGGTTGATGTATTCATGATATTTCTATTGTTATTTTTTTGGTTATAAGCATGTATTCTAATAATGATGATGTATGTCTCTCATCATGTTTTTACTGGTAAATGAATGATAAATGTATCTATTACCTAATAAATGATAATGCAGTGAATGATGTAAGAGAGTAATGCTTCTTAGCGATTCTCAGATAAGTATGAGAACCCTATGCTAAGATTTTTTGTTTACACATGTAGTTTCCATGTTTATGAAATCTTTGACAAAATTTCAGTCTCGGTTAGGGATGGTCGGGCTTAGACCTAGAGTTTTCTTTTGGTTTATTAGCCTTTTCATCATGATTTTAATGGATTCTGGAAGTTACAACATGTTATGGGCAGTGGATGAAATTTTGGGCTTGAAAAGTGCCTTAATTTCTGCACAATCTGTCACAACACTGCTGGAAATAGTCCCTGGACGTAAGCATGTAAGCTTGTGCATGCGTCCAGAGCCTCACAAATGTAGGCATGCATGATTATGCATGCATCCAAAGGTCCAAGAGATCAAAAGTTCAGTGGGACCTAGGGGCAGGCGACCTGAATGGTTGGGTTGGCTCATGGGGGTGTTATTGTCGACGTACAAGGTTTGTATGATGTGTTTTCGTCAATTCCACTTCCTTAAGGTCACCTAGGAGGTTGTGATCCAGGTGGATACTGGTGGCCACCCACTTATTCCATTTGGACCCTCACCATCAGTGCTTTCAGTTTTTCACTTTCAGCACAACTTACTATTTTTAGCAAGTTTTTAGGTCCTGAACTTCCAGATCCATTTTGGGGCCCTGATGAACCAAGTGTATATTGGTGGCCACCCACCTATTCCATTTGAACCCCCACCATCAATTCTTTCAATTTTTCAGTTTCAGCACAAATTACTATTTTTAGCAGTTTTTTCAGGTCCTGAACTTCTGCAATCGTTTTGAGGCCCTAAACGATGTTTTCTGGGAGAACCGACATCAATTTTTCTAACTCAAAAGTTGTAGTCCTGGGATAGATATTTCTAATGAGGTATGGTGCGAGTCAAACAGAGATCGTATTCCAAAGTTACGTCCTTGGGAAATTGATCTACCCAAACGGGTTCCATGGTTTTGGCGCTTCATCTCCTAGGGTTAGGTTTTTGGATGTTTAGGGTTTTTCATTGTTTCTCAATAATAAATAGGCCTTCGTGCCTCATTGTAACATAGTTCAGAGGCCTATAGCTGCCACATCTCTTCTCAAAGATAAGCTACCAACGCCCTAGCTAATTGATTTCCATTCTGCCTGTAAGCATTTTTCTGTTATTTGATATTAATGAAATGAAGTATTATTTCTACTACATCTCTATGTTTATGTCTATTTATGTATTTTATTACATTCTTGCATAAATCTAGATCAATTGTATCATATCGGTCTGTTTTTTCTCTATTTTTCTTTGCATGTCCCCAACGAGGTTAGGGTATAAGGAGTTAGGGCTTGATTTGGTTGAACCCTTGCAAGATCAACCAGATAGATGCAGACGTTGTACAAGTCAAATTTGGCATTCCTATATTTGATGGCCAGATAGATGAAGATGTTGTAGATAGATGGTTGAATTTTTTGGAAGGGTATTTCTTGGTCCATGATTTCTCCGACCGAGAAAATATTATTTTTGCACTCCTTAAAGTCGTCCCCATGTCAAAGACTGGTGGGAAACCTACTGTGAGCAAAAGGAGGGATGGAACAATATTACTGTGAGCACCCACTTGAAATTCATTTCGAGACGACATCAAGGAACAATATTACCCTGTGGGGAGCTATGAGGACAAGTACATCCAATGGACCACGCTGCGGTAGAAAAGGGATCAAGATGTGCATGAACTAATGAATCTGTTCCATCCCCTAGGCACAAAGTTGGGTATTAAATATTCAGAGATACATTTGGTGCTTAAGTACCGCAGTTGTTTGCACAGATACATTCAGGAGGAAATGGAGTTCCTCGACTTTACCTCGCTTGGCATGGAATATTGCTATGCTGCCAAGATCGAGAAGAAATTTAAGTAGAAGAAGCAAGACTTTGGATCCACGAATCTGAAGCCGGGGAAAGGTGCTCCCGAATCACAGAACAAGCGGAAAAGCCAAATTGAGGTGACTCAGAACAACTCTACAAATCCAAAGAAGGACACGGGGAAGTGGTGTGAATTTCATAATAGTCCCACTCATAGCACAAACGAGTGTCAGGCTAAATAGTCATTGGTGGTCGAACTAAAGGCACCCGAATCAGATGCATGTTCTGATCCTAAGTCAAATCCAGACAAGGGCAATGAAAAATGGAAGTAGATCATTGATGTGGATCCCAATGCCATTGTTGCCAACACCAAGCTCCAAGGGGAAAATCCCGAGGATCTAGAGGAGGTGGAGCACCTCTTCCATTTGCAGATGTGGGTGAAGGGTTCTCCACTGCAATTCCTTGTCTATAGCGAAAGCCAAAAGAACCTCATTTCAGCAAAGGTCATGAAGTGGCTCGACCTACCAACCATAGCACACTTGCAACCGTATATCATCGGGTGGCTTCACCCAGGGAGATATCTCTATGTCCGCCAGTAGTGCCGCCTTCTGTACAACATCAGACCATTCATGGATGAGGTATTGTGTGATGTGGCTCCTCTTGATGTAGCTGATGTATTATTGGGACAACAATACTTGTGGAGGCGACATGTTTTGTATGATTATAGACATCGTTTTGTTGTTATTACTTGGGGAAATAAATTGTACAAGATACCATAAGTAGTACCACCTTGTGTCATCTCCTTGACTATTTCTAAATAATGTAGTAAGATTGTTTCCCAAACCAAGAAATTTATTTTCCTTACAACTCGCTCACAGAAGAAGACGAAGATTGTGGCCACAGCCTCAAAACATGGCTTCCCTTCATGGCTGCAACATATGGACAAAGTCATGGAGGAATACGAGGACATTTTCTCCTCACCCACATAGGTTCCTCTACATTGTCACGACAAGAACTCCATTGATTTGACCCCTGGTGCACCGTCGCTTGATATTTCCATACCTCATGCAACTACATAGACAGAATCCACTTATGTACTGTCTGAAGCAACCAAATTTATTGAACTCATCCAACACGTCCGCCAGCATGTCCACGACATCCTGGACAAATCCAATACCAAGTTCAATGGAATTTTCCTCTCATGGAGGAACTTAATGCAATGGGGACCATTGATTTCTAAGGAGGGAGTAATGATCCAGGTGGATATTGGTGGCCACCCACCTATTCCATTTAGACTCGCACCATCAATTCTTTCACTTTTTCACTTTTAGCAAAACTTACTATTTTTAGCATGTTTTTGGGTTCTGAACTTCTGTAGCCGTTTTGGGGCCCTAATGATCCAAGTGGATATTGGTGGCCACCCTCCTATTCCATTTGAATCCCCACCATCAGTTCTTTCATTTTTTCAGTTTCATCACAACTTATTATTTTTAGTAGTTTTTCGGGTCCTGAACTTCAGAAGCCGTTTTGAGGCCCTAAACGACGTTTTTTGGGAAAAGTTGTAGCCCTCGAATAGATTTTTCTAACGAGGCATGGTGCACGTCAAACGAAGATCGTATTCCAAAGTTACATCCCCGAGAAGTTGATTTACCCAAACGGGGCCCATAGTTTTGGCGCTTCATCTCCTAGGGTTAGGTTTTTGGATGTTTAGAGTTTTCTATTGTTTATCAACAATAAATAGGCCTTCGTGCCTCATTATAACATAGTTCAGAGACCTGTATCCTCCACATCTCTTCTCAGAGATAAGCTACCAACGCCCTAGCTAGTTTATTGCCATTATGCCTTTAAGCATATTTTTGTTATTTGATATTAATGAAATGAAGTATTATTTCCACTGCATCTATGTGTTTATGTCTATTTCTATATTTTATCATAAATCCGGATCAAGTTGAGTCTCATCATAGCAGTCTCTCGTTGCATGTTTACCCTAGTTGGTCAATTACTTGGGTAGATGTGGGAGGAGGGTGTTACATCCTGTGCTTGTAACACAGGAAGATCCAGGAAATCTCACTTCAAATTGTGCAATAATGTCACTCTGCATCCACAAAATCATCTACAAATGCTAACGTATGTTTTTTAGGAGGTGCAGATCCTATCGTGTGTGGTTAAGAGGGTGTAGCGATCACAATGACGAACGCGTCACTCATAGACGGATCATTGGCTCTACTACCGATGTTGATCCCCATAGTCACAACATGAGGATCGTACTGTGCCAAAAAATCCTATAAAATAAGAGTTTTTTTTATAAAGGATGAGATAATTAAAATCATAAATAAATAAATGAGATAATTAAATGAGTTGCTCACCCCATACTGATGAATTTGGCGCATCAAGTTTTTGATTTTTCCTCTTATCTCTTATGTCTGAGCCTCAATCAAAACTAAATAACCGATTTTATTTTTTTATTTCATTCGAAGTTTCTTAACTGTTTAGATCAGATCGACGAACATAAAAAATTCTTCTTTAGTAAGGTCTTCCTCAAGAGCATCTGTGGATTGATCTAAGGCTGGTGCCTTCCCCTTATAATCTGGTTTATTAAATAAGTGTAATTTTCACTTCATCCACAATTAATCATCACTATATTAATAAGAAAACCACTATTGACATATGTCTAAATTTATATAGAAACTGCACGTTATATCATGGCCAATATAGAAGGTTCTAAATTTATAACAACTTCGTCATCTTGGAAGGATCTTGGAAGAGGCATTATGACAGGATCAATATATATTCTATATTGTATAGAAACAATACGTTGAACATGATGAAGGAATGCATTTGCTAAATTTGGTCATATGCAGTGAATCTTTCATTTAGTTATATGATGCCTAAAAAGATGAATTTGACTTATTCTATAATGGATACAATTCTACTCTAGAATAAATCTCGTGGTTATATTATTTTATGTGAAACTACATTGATGTTTACTTGTTGTAAGGTTGGTTCCCTTTGACCTTGATCAACCTACCAATATATTTTAACCATGACATATAAAAATGTTTCCACAACTTACAAGATGGCTCACAATATATTGTAGTAAATGACAATCATAACATATACTAGACATTACTTCCAAATTTGGTAAAAATTAATAAATATAACCCCCATAATATCAATATTTGTATCTATTTGATTCAAATTGTAATTAATGAGAAACTATTCCCCTACAACTATTGATTTAATGGCACATACGAATACACGATTTCCTTCATGTCCCTTGAATATGCAATTGGGTTTTTTTATTTGTGATCATGTGCTATGTACTATTTATAAACCCTCCAATATTTCCCATTGTTTTTGGCCTTCCATGAATATACATAGTTGTGCCTTTGTTTTTATAATTATCTTTTAGTTGTATATAATTTGAGTCCACTCCATATCTTTGCATACTTTTGGTATAATGGACCTGCCATACCCAATCATTGTAGTTGTAATAGGGTCTGACATACTCCATCAATTCAATTAATCTTCTGTCACATACCTTTATTCCATCCTTCGAAAATAGCCTCAAACCATGTAATGACGATGGGAAAATGTGATATTTTGTTTCATTGATAGAAAAAAAAAACATTTATTTCAGGAAGATCCTTGGGTGTTGATTGTTTCACCACTTGTTTTTACCTCAAGGGAAACTCCATGTCATATATTCTCTCATTAACATAAGAACAAAAGAACATGAATTTTTCTTCTAATATTTTCACCTCTAGTTGATCGTCGCCTGCCATATGTCTTAGCATATGTTTGGTCAATTTCTTCTATCCTACCTGAAATTTTTCCACTCGATGAAGATAGATTTGAAAAATACCTGTTTAGTTGAAAATCCTATAACACTCCATCAAATGAGAGAAATGGTTTGCGAGTGTCATAAGGGCTGTTAGGAAATGTCTCGACGAAACCACAAGAACATTATAATAGTACAACTGAGTTACAAGAAATTTCTATGCGTTTAAAATATTCAAGTAATATTTTAAAACTTGAGAATTTGAGAACCTATTCATCGTGACCAATGTTGAATGAACTCACTCGATAACTTGAGAACTCAACATAATATGATAGTATTTAATATTCCATTACAAAAAAAATACCCACATACTTTGATATGTTGAAGAATGTAACTAGTTTTGGTCGAATAAAAGGAAAAGTTTTTGGATGTCGAGGTTGTTGAGATTTGTAGCTTGGGAGATACTCCAAACCCTGGGCTAGAGGGTTTTGGATGAGTTTGCACACAAAAGTGACTTGTGGGCTAAGAACCCAAGCCCGTGGGACTTTAAACCAAGCTGATGTGTGTGGAACCATGAGGCATTTCGATGATTTTACACATGGAGGTGTTAGAGGACTTCGAGAAAAACCAGAGGCAACGAAAATTATCGAAATACAAGTTTTCTATGATGAGATTTTTATTTTTCTATATGGATGTTGGGTTTGCACATGATTTGTTTGAATAGGCTTGTGTAATTTTATGAGTTGTGAAGACCACACTATTAGATTAGATGAAGCCCTTAAGAAGTCTATAAATTAGAGTGAGGATAAGCCTCATTCTCACGAACCCAAGTGCAATTCATCATAAGTGGAGATCATCTGAAGTAGTCGTAACCTAAATAAATATTGTCAAGCGAAGTAGGAGGCAGTTTTGGGTATATTTTGTCTCTGTTCCATTTTTTTCTCCATATCTCGATATCTCTCTTTGGAAAAAGCTTCTATAGGATAAATATAGACACATCAAAATACATTTTCTAGACCTTTTTGATGTAATCATTGTAAAGAAAACTTAGCACAAATAGCCTTACCACTACCAATAGATGCTACAAATAAAATATTATCATTTTATTTATAAAGCACTGCAAATACCTATGTTTGAATAAGATTTAAGTGTCTAAACTTTTGATATAGTGATTGGTATGAAGGATTTCTTAATGCAGAAACAAGAAGTTTGTATGAAGCCAAAATTTCCCTATATTTCGTTCGAATGAAGCCAAAAGTTCCCTAAGTTCATACGACAACCCAGTTGGAAAAACACAAAGGGAAAATCGTTCTTTTGGAGGTTAAGGAAAGCAACAAAGATAAGTTGGAGGAGGAGGAAGGTATGACCAAGAAACTTTAGAACTACAACTCCAATTGGTTCTTTTAGACATCACTAAGCAACAGACATGGAAGAGGACATCATTGAGCAACATATGCAACTAGTTAAGACTGGATAGTATGATCACAAAACCTTGTTTTTACTATTAACACAAAAATTATCCATATTTGTTTAAAAATAAATTTTATTAATGTTTGGTAATGGAATAAAACCCATTTAACCTCACATCGAGAATATAGAGGTTGCAATGTTTATAAAATTTCAACACACTTTATAACCTTCAACATTTAAACATGTAGGCAAAACAAGAACTTGTGGCCATTCTTCCTACATTCCTTGCACTAGACCTTGTGGGAAAGAATAAAACCTAAAAACTAAACATTTATTTACATGAAAAAAAGAATGCCTAAGGAAGCACGCACGTGACTTTAGTCCCCTTGTTACCATACAAAATTTAGTCTAAAAAAATTCTTTCCCTCAATTGGCTAATCACTAAATCTACATGGAACTATCATTTTAGGATAATAATCAAGGGATATACATGAGCTGAAAAGCTGCTTAGATAATATTTCTAGGACTATTATACATTTCCCACCAAGGTGTGCCAACCAACTTAAACATGAAATGGAAACCCATTCAACAAGAGATAGAAAAATTAGATTTGGATTCTTGTTATATCCAAATATGAAGCCAAAATTTTCCTAACTTCATTTGATTATTTTGGACATGACCAAGTAGTAGACATGGTAGAGGAAATCATTGAGCGACATATGCAACTGGCCAGGACTAGACAATATGATCACAAACCTCTCTTTTTACTATTAACAGAAAAAACTATCCATCTATGTTTAAAAGGAAAATTTATTGATGTTTGGTAATGGAATCAAACCCATTGAACCTCACATCGAGAACATAGAGGTTGCAATGTTTATAAAATTTCAATACACCTCATAACTTTCAACATTTAAACATGTAGGAAAAATGAGAACTTGTGCCCATTCCTCCTACATTCCTTTCACTGGACCTTGTGGGCAAGAATGAAACCTACAAACTAAACATTTGTTTAAAATAAACAAAGAATTCTTGAGGAAGAATGCACATGACTTTAGCCCCCTCATTTCCATACAAAATTTAGTCTAAAAAAATGTGTTCCCTTAATTGGCTAATCACCAAATGTACATGGAAATATCTTTTAAGGATAATAATTAAGGGAGATACATGGGATGAAAATATGCTTAGGGTATATTTCTAGGAATATTTACGTTACCCACCCAAGTGTGCTAACCAACTTAAACATGAAATGGCAACCCATTCAACAAGAGAAAAAAATTTAGATTCCTAGACTTGGCTTAGTCAGTCTAATGATTCAAACTTTGGATTAAATGATTCAAAACTAGTTTTCCCTAGTGTTATCTACAAATATCTCAACATTTACTCATTAAATTATAGTTTTATGATTTTTGGACCCTAAAGGATGAATTAGAGCCTCAATGTATTTTGTCTCAAAACCTTAAAGTTTACTCATTATTTATATATCTTAATCATGTACAAGATTGTATATTTTATTATTAGAAATTGAATATTTAGGTTTTTTTATTTGGTCAAGTCATTTACCAATTCAATGGGAAAGTACAAGATGAGTCATATTTTTGGACCAAACCATTTTGATCTAAGTCCAATAATTTTAGGCTTGAATAATTAAATTTCCTAGAAGATATGTAAATAAAACATTAGTAATACAAGAATAAGTGTTCATAAAGTATTTAGGATGAAAACTCTAGAAGTTTTAAGCATCCCACTAGTGAAGCCTTGCTATAATGAGTAACAAATTTAACATGTGCCAACCATGGCATGAAATTAAACCATAAAAAAGCTAGGTATGACCTAATTAGGGTTAGACAACATTAGTTAAAACCAAAGTTTTAAAAGCAACAAATATAAAACATAATTCTTCTTTCCAAACATGGAAAAAATCCTTCCCAAGGAATGATAGCCAAGGACTTTCTGAACTGTTTTATACATATTTTTGATCTCAAGGTAAAATCTCTAGATAAAAAAGCTACTCAATCAAACTTACAAGTGAATCATCCAAATAAATTGACATGCTTCTCAAAACACATTTTGCAATTGTTTTATCTTACTTGATGAGTTTAAAGAAGCAGTTACAATGATGACAAAAGGAAAAGCCTTAGGACTGAATAAATTTCCTTCTAAATTCCATAAATCAACGAAGGAAATCACAATGCCTAACTTCATTAAGTCTCAAGATTTTACTGACACAAAACTAAAAATCAATCATTAAAATACATCAGTAAGGCATCATAAAACTTACCCAAACTAACCAATTCTAGAATAATCACCAATTTTGGGCCCATTCTTGTGCTCAAAATATAGATTACGATAATAGGTAGAGCCTCAGATATCATATTCTGGCACTAAATTCCAGGTACAAGAAATCCAACACATTCGTTTTTACTTTTACACAAGGAAATTACTTCCGGTAAATCTAAAGGAGTTCAAGAAATAAGAAACTGGGCAAGAATCAGATGGTGAATTCATCAAGTCTATTGTGTATAATCCTATGATGGTTTAGAGAGGCACTTTGATGTATAATCCTATGATGCTTGGCGTTTCCTTTGCATGCATTGAAGAAAAGTCGGTCCCTACCAGTTGCGGCATTGACTCCACTCTCACAACCTCCAGACCGATTCGAGTTTCCTGCAAACCCAACCTTAATTCTATGGCCTACGCTATAAACCCATAGGGTTTAAAATCTCAAGCATGTTTCGTCATGTTGTCAGACTCTTTGTTGCATCATATTCCATAGATACATAGTTCTAAGAGGTCCCCACTCTCCTTGAGTGCATCAAACAACGATAATTTATTTATCCTCTAATGGAAAGTAAACAAAGGTGAAGGCATTAAAAATCACATGAAGGTTTCAATATTTTCGGAGCTGTTGCCTCCTGTCGATGAGGAGTGACAAGGTGAAAATCAATAGTTATGACTTGTTTTCAGCATGGGAGTTGATTACCAAACAACTCTTTGGGAACAATGGAAAATAGGATATCCTGACAAAAAACCATAAGGGGCTTCTTCAATGACTTAATAATAAAAAAAGGGGCAGTCTTCAACTCAATTTGGTGCTACTGGATATGCTTACTTTGTTGTAATCCTTTATACGGTGAGTATTTACCCTACACAAGTCACAATGTACTAGCACCATAGTGCTACTATACTTCTGCAACAACGGGTAAAGATGGGGTCTTGTCTTGGGTTTCTACATATTTAACAGAGTAAAACATATGCTTTTCCAAGTATATTTCCCATAGGTGAAGGCATTTGAAATCAGACAAAGGTGAAGGAATTCAAAATACTGCAATGCTAATTAATTCTAACTCCACGGCAATCAAAATTTTCTCAATTGACACACAAAATACATTCTCGTTCCAATAAGAAAATTTCAAGAGATATCAAGCAATGTTATCACTGGAGAAGTTGAGGATCAACCAACCATGAGTGCGAATAATATCTTTGCAGTAAAATTTTGAGATGGAAATAACAGGAAAATGTCGAAAATCCCCAATTTTCTCTATTCTTTCGTTGATCTATTGACTTGAGTGTGTGAGGTCCTCAGCTTCATCGGTAGCATTTGAAACCCTAGAAGAGCCTATGTTGGTTGAATTTTCAATCACCAAACTCAAAATTGAGGTCCTAGAGCCCGTAACAATGGCAGGGATGCAGTGTCAAGCTCTGAAAGGCGAGTGAAACGATCCCATGATGACTTTGTTCTCTCTCTCTCTCTATATATATATAATCTTGGTTATATATCATATTAATATATCTAATAAACTTACATAATAATGATAATAGTAATTTTTATTAATGTGTATTTAGATCAAATTGATTTTTTAGGTATTAAAAATGTAAGGGATTTCTTTGAGATCTTTAAAATTTTATTTACTTATTTGAAATTACCATGATTTTACTAATTTTGAAGGCTAAGAAATTTTCCCATATCACAAATATTTGGAAAATGAGATCTAAACTCAATGTACACCAAGGACATTTCAAGAGAAAGAGATTTTAATATCACAAAGATAATAATAATTTCATCTCATAACATTTTGAGAATTGACTCATATAATTTCAAAAATTAATCAAAGCTCATAAATAATAATAATTGTTAATTATATCTATTCAAATAATTTTCTTAGAAATGTTAAACACAAAATTGTATGAATACTCACTATAAAATATTCTCAAAAAACTATTGTAGTATGAATGAATTTTAATAAATTATTACAATTTATTAATTGACATAAGCTATACAAGAGACATTAATTAGACTATAGGTAAAAATAATCGGGTGTGTTATCATCCATAACCTTTCATTTTGCTAAACATGTCAAGTTTGTTAGTATATTGGTTAGGGGTCTAATAAAAATCATGAAATGATAATTTTTATGATATGGTGTGAGTTTTTAGGTTACCTTAAGTTGATAGGGGATGTATTTAAGTCATGTCAAAGGGGAAAATTTGAATTTGATACTCAAATCAATCATACTTTTCAAATATGGCCACCTGTCGGAGTTTTCCTGAGTTAGTAGCGCATTTAGTGCAAATTTAACAGATTTCGCTACGAAATCACCTAATAAATCTGTCGCGAATCTGACACCTGTTAAACTGAACTCGTTATGGATTTCTGTTTTTCTGCAATGATCTTTTTAAATTGATGAGTTGTCAAATTATGAGTGGATTGAGGTCATGCTAGTCAGGTTAGGGTCATCATTAAAGGATTTGAGCATGTTTTTTCATCAATTACTGTCCTTTTACGAATTTCATCTCATTATCTTTCCTTATTTAGTTTTCATTATCCATGTTCTTCTCTTCCATCCTTGTAAGATGCTATTCAAACAACCTGTTGTCTCTATTATCCATTTAGATTTTAGGTGTTGTCATGTCGACCTCTTAATCCCCAAGCAGCTTGCTGTCATCAAGTCTTGATTGTGCAGGTGTGAGTTTCTAAAAGAGGCTAGCGCTACAAACAAAGAAGATGACTACACAGAGGAAGAAAAATAAAGGAGGCCTACCATTAAGATATGAGCCTATAAATCCAAAATTAATCATGGAAAATCCTAGTTTCATGGAGGCTTTTACAAAAACAGATTACATGCATTTCTGCCAGGAGCTACAAGGGGATTTGCTGTGTTTTTGGACTGTTTGAATTGTTTGTTTCAAAAGAAATTTTTAGGAAACTGAAGATGAGTTTCAAAAAAATGAATGAAGTTATTTTCAAGAATAGAACAAGGAACAATAACTTCTTTCACTTTTCTCCTAGATGCTACCAATTCAGACATTCAAAGATGCCTTTGGGACCTTATTTCAGAATTCCGAATTTTCCTATTTCATACAGGATTTTATAATGCAGATTTCAGACAACTGGAGATGGTTTTCCAAAAACCAAGAGAGGTTTTTCTTCCAAACATTATTATTTACAAAAACTTCCTCCAATTTTGCAACAGATATCAAGGATCGAGAGATAAGAGCTCATGATTTCAGCGTTATTTTTCAGAAAAACTGAGTCATTTTTATTGGTAGATGAACTTGTTGAAGGAGAAAAAATTGTTTCTTGAGGAGGGTAAGAGGTATTTGAACCAAATTTTCCTTATCATGCTTCATCCTATAATCTCATATAGGCATGTACATTATTGGAGGTGGAAATTGAAAATTTCAAAATCTGCTGTCAAATTAGGCAATTTCGCAGTGTGTCCTAGGCTTGAAGTCCAGATTTCGCTGAGGAATTGTTGAAGATGTTTTTTGGTTCAAAACCAACAATTTCGACTTGGTTGAAGAGCACTAAAGCATGTATTTAAATGATTTTGACCACTCAACACCATCCACTTGTCAAAAGTAGTAGGTGTATAACACAAGTGGCCTAAGTTTCTTCGCTACAGAATCTCGCTGCAAAAGTGCCCAAAAGCTCTATTTTTTCAGTAAAGTAAGTTTTTTGAATTGTTTGAAGGATAAGGAAAATTTTCAAGGTTATTTTCCATATGAAATGTCAAAGTGTATCAAAGGAGATATTTTTTGAATTGAAACACTCATAACAAGGGTGGTTTGGAGATGCCAACTCATCATGATGCCACATCATCAACAATATGACAACTCAATCAGAATCTGTGGAACAGTTCCTAAATTCTAGCCATAATGTTCTATTGTTAAATCATACTTTCTGCCACCTCATAAGGCTTCTCTTTCGACAAATCCTTTCTATGTATGGAATTTTAATAGTTATTTAAGGTAATAATGAGTGAAAGACTCCTATTAGGTTTCTAATTCTCAAAAACATAATTTTCTCTACCTTTCCTCCTTGTAATCAGTTGTTAGTTAGATTAGGTGTCCTTGAAGGTATTTGGTGGTCTAGCCCTACTGATAGACATGATGTAAAGGTCTCTAAGTTTATAAATATTGAGAGAAAAGAGTTTGAGAGGGTTGGAGATGTTATGTATGCACTATTATTGTAATCTTGCACTATCAGTAATATACTTTTGTAGCAGCTTGTTTCAGACCCAAGATTCATTTTATGTTCTTATCTATGCTTTTTTATCTTAGTCTTTTGATCTTTATGCAATGGCTCATGTGTAATCACTTGGAATTCAATAATATGCTCCAATTTCTTGTACACATATAGTTTGTTGTTTTTTCCTTTATGTGTGATTTGATAAGAATATAAGCGCCTTGGCTTCCATGACATTTGTTGTTTTGTAATTGATATTTACAATGAATCCATGCCCAATGGTAGTGATTCCTTGCATCATTCACCTACTTTGAACACACAAACACCCAAAAAAAAACCATCAAAGTTAGCCATCTTCTTTTAAACTTCATTGAAAATAATTTATTCTTCTTTTGAGAGAGCCCTCTCAAACTGGATAGGTTAATTTCCAGTTGCAAGTAGTTTGAAATAGTTACTCCAAGTTGACCATTGAAGCAGCCCAACAAGACACAATTTGGTGATAACATTTTGGCATTTTTGCCGGGGAACGAAGGTGTAAATTTTCCCTGGGAAGAACAAAGGAGCAATTCCATGCTTTGAACACCACCTTGTAGCCCCAACCTGGACTTAGGACACTCAGATTACAGCTACAACATCAATAGGAGTGTATGAATTAAATGTGTTCTAAGGTCTAAGAGTAGTAGACACTTAGGCATATATCGGTTTTATGTTTGCTCTGGCGACTCCACACATCAAATAATCAATTGGAAGGTGACTCCACTACTTGAAGATCAGTAGCTTGATGAAGTTCCAAGATGGGTTCCATTACAAGAATGAATTCCAGATATGCCCCTATGAATCAGTCTCACATCCCTGGTTTTCCAAATCCCATGTCAAAGGTCAATTGGTTAACTTATCTTCCCATATTTAAATATGAAAATAAATACAATGATGTTCTTCACTTGGTTAGATTCCATATGCATCTACGCAGAATTAAGGTTCAATTTCCTGAGGATTACCTCATGAAGTTGTTTATGGTTACGAAAAGCATGGTCTTGGTACGAAAGCCTGCCAAATGGTTCTTAACATTATCTTGCTGATTTCCATGTTGCATTTTATGAGATGTATAAAGAATGTCATTCTTCCTTATTGCTGGTCAAAGACTGAAGTAAACATTTTGTGAGTTTTATTGAATACTTGGAAAATTGTTATGAAGATGATGGGTTTATGGATGAGGAAATTTTAGAAGCCCTTCATGACAATCCCTTTCATCACCAAGAATAAAGGGTAGCCTCTCCCTTGGATGAAAATGAAACCAAGTAGGAGTTTATTTATGGCAATCATCTTACATCCTCTGAGTTTGATGAAAAGTTGCAGTAGACTTGTCAGTCTTTTGATCATCAGGAATATGATAATCATTTCAAACAACAGGAGGAAATACTGGAAAATAATTGCTATAATACTCAAGTGAAGGAATAAATTTACTCTTCATGTCATTCCTTGCATCAAATTACAACAAATGAAGAAAAATTTTAAAAGAAAATTTTATACAACTAGATAAGTATGCTTGTTGAATCATATGAAGAATTACCTTTAGAAATTCTTGTGGTACATGCTGAGGCAGTTCCTTTTGAAAGTGTCCAAGAATTCTCCAAGTTTTTTTTTTCTCCCAAATGAAAATAATGATCAATAGATTGCTTCCTTTTTATTTGAGAATGATCACAAGAGTTATAATGAAGAATCTGAACAAGGAACAACATCGAAGGATCATACTTACTCACATTTTCTTGTTGATCAACAAAAATTATTTGTGAATACTCTCAAACATCCTTTCGTAGCTCCGCTGGAATCTTATATATAAATTAATTTCATAATGATCTTCAGTTATATAGACAAATTTAGATGGTGGAACAAGTTGTCATCTCTCAGGAATGGCTTTATGATCAGATAAGTGGAATGTTCGTTCCAATCCAGTTTCAACTTCTTGATTGGCTTCATTGGAAGTGTGAGATCACTTGATTCAACTTTTCTGCTGAATAAGTAGAGTAGGATCCTTTGTATATAAATAAGTTTGAAGATCAATAATTTTGTCAGTTTCAATTTTAAATTCAGCATGTGTACTTTCAGTTCTTTAGCAGTTATTGGTTTTTCAGTGCCAAGGTTACAGGTTAGAGCAGGTTGCAAGTTTTCATTTTGAAGATGGGAGCAACCCAATGGAGGTGGCACTAGAACTACTAGTTCTTTGTTGTACCACAAGGGTACACCATCCCCAGTGGAGCCACTGTTATCATCCATAACCTTTTAGTTTGTTAAACATGTCAAGTTTGTAAGTAGATTGGTTAGGGGTCTAATAAAAATCATGAAATGATAATTTTTAAGATATGGTGTGAGATTTTAGGTTACCTTAAGTTGTTAGGAGATGTATTCAAGTCATGTAAAAGGGAAAAATTCGAATTTGATACTAAAATCAATCAAACTTGTCAAATCTAGCCACCTATCGAAGTTTTCTCAAGTTCATAGTGCATTTAGTGCAAATTTAACACATTTTGCTACGAAATCACCTAATAAATCCACAGAGAATCTGACACTTGTAAAACTGAACTCGCTACAAATTTCCGTTCTTCTGCAACGGTCTCTGTAAACTGATGAGTTGTCAAATTATGAGTGGATTGAGGTTATGCTGGTCAGGTTAGGGTCATCATTAAAGGATTTGAGCACGTTTGTTCATCAATTATCGTCCTTTTACGAATTTCATCTCATTATCTTTCCTTATTTAGTTTTCATTCTCCACGTTCTTCTCTTCCATCCTTGTAATATGCTATTCAAACATCGTGTTGTCTCTATTATCCATTTATATTCTAGGTGCTTTCATACCAGCCTCTTAATCCCCAAGCAGCTGGCTGTCATCAAGTCTTGACTGTGCAGGTGTGAGTTTCTAAAAGAGGCCAGTGTTGCAAACAAAGAAGATCGCTACGCAGAGGAAGACAAATAAAGGAGGCATACCATTAATATATGAGCCTATAAATCCAAATTTAATCATGGAAAATCCTAGTTTCATGAAGGCTTTCACAAAAATAGGTTACATGCATTTCTGCCAAGAGCTATAAGGGGATTTGATGTGTTTTTTTTTCTTCTGTTTGAGCTGTTGGTTTCAAAAGAAATTTGCAGGAAATTGAAGATGAGTTTCAAAAATCTGAATGAGGTTATTTTAAAGAACAGAACAAGGAACAATAACCTCTTTCAATTTTCTCCTAGGTGCTACCAATTTGGATATTCGAAGATGCCTTTGGGACCTTTTTTCAGAATTTCAAATTTTCCTGTTTTATACATGATTGTATAATGCATATTCCGGATAGCTGGAGATGGTTTTCAAAAACCCAAGAGTGGTTTTTCTCATAAAAATTATTATTTACAAAAACCTCCTCCCATTGTGCAACAACTACCAGGGATCGAGAGATAGGAGCTCATGATTGCAGCCTTATTTTTCAGAAAAACATAGACATTTTTATTGGAAGATGAACTTGTTGAAGGAGAAAAAGTTATCTCTTGAGGAAGGTAAGAGGTATTTTGAACCAAATTTTCCTTATCGTGCTTCATCCTGTCATCTCATATATCCATGGACATTATTGGAGGTGGAAATTGAAAATTTCAAAATTTGTTGTCAAATTAGGCAATTCCACAACGTGTCCCAGGCTTGAAATCCAGATTTCACTACGGAATTGTTGAAGATGTTTTTTGGTTCAAAACCACAAATTTTGTCTTGGTTGAAGAGCACTAAAGCCTGTATTTAAATTTTTTTTACCACTCAATACCATCCACTTATCATAAGTATCAGGTGTATAGCACAAGTGGCCTAAGTTGCTTCGCTACAGAATCTCGCTACAAAAGTGCCTAAAAGCTCTGTTTTTGCAGTAAAGTAAGTTTTTGGAAATGTATGAAGGATAAGGAAATTTTTCAAGGTTGTTTTCCATATGAAATGTCAAAGAGTATCAGAGGAGAGATTTGATGAATTGAAACACTCATGAAAAGGGTGCTTTGGAGATGCCAACTCATCATGCTTCCACATCATCAACATGACAGTTCATAATCAGAATCTGTGGTACAATTCCTAAATTATAGCCATAATGTTTTATTGTTAAATCGTGCTTTTTGCCACCTCATAAGGCTTCTCTTTCGGTAAATCCTTTCTATATATGGATTTTTAATATTTAGTTAAGGTAATAATGAGTGAAATACTCCTATTAGGTTTCTAATTCTCGAAAACAGAATTGTCTCTACTTTGCCTCGTTGTAATCAATTGTTAGTTAGATTAGGTGTCCTTGAAGGTATTCGGTGGTCTAGCCCAGCTGGCAGACATGATGTAAAGGTTTCTAAGTCTATAAATAGTGAGAGGAAAGAGTTTGAGAGGGTTGGAGATGTTATGTATGCACTATTATTGTAACCTTGCACTATCAGTAATATACTTTTGCAGCAGCTTGTTTCAGATCCGAGATTCATTGTATGTTCTTATCTATTCTTGTTTATCTTAGTCCTTTGATCTTTATGCAGTGGCTCATGTGTAATCACTTGGAATTGAGTAATATGCTCCAATTTCCTATACACATGTAGTTTGTTGTTTTTTCCTTTATGTGAGATTTGATAAGAATATAAGTTCCTTGGCTTCCATGACATTTGGTGTGTCCTTTGTTGAATGTGCTTAATTATTCAGTACTTGATCTATATATTTGTGTAGGTAGCATTTTATTTAATTCAATTTTTTTCATATATTATTCAGAAACTAACTTGTTAAATTAATAAAACAAGTAGGAGAAGTAAATCAGATTACTGTTGTAGGATTTAGGTTGAGTAAATCAGAAATTTTCACACAAAATACGCAACACTTCCTCCACGTGTTACATGCTTCTCCCAAGTCCGATTGTAAATCAATATGTCATCGAAGAACACCAATACAAACTTCCTCAGCTTCCCACGAAATACTTGTTTCATGCATGACTCGAAATTTTTTGATGTGTTGGTCAGCACAAAGGGCATAACCAAGAACTCAAAGTGCCCATAGTGGCATCAGAACGTTGTCTTGGGGACATCATTATCCCTCACTCGAATCTGATGGTACCCCGACCACAAGTGAATCTTCAAGAAGAAATTATCTCCCCTCAACTCATCTATGCATGGGATGGGGTAGCGGTTCTTCAATGTCTTCTTGTTGAGGGCCCGGTAGTCTATGCACATGCATAGCGACCCATCCTTCTTCTTCACAAAAAAAAACTGATGAATAAAAAGGGTTGGAGTTAGGCCTAACGTGCCCAAGTGCCAATAGCTCATGGATGGCCCTCTCATCATCATCCCAGTATGCCTTGGAATGTCATTAAGGGGTGGTTATCACGACTTTTACCCCTTGGTCCAACTCAATAGTGTGCTTGAATCCCTGGTTAGGTGGTTGACTAGGTGGTATATCTCCAAACACCACTAGGTACCTGTCAAGAATGGTTTGCATCTCCAAATGTGGTGGCTTGGATTTTCCCCCAGCCTCAGAAACTCTCAACTCCATAGCCCACTCAATGTCTCCATGCCTCAAATCAGCCTCCATATTGTGGGATGAATTCGTCTGTGGCGGATAGGAGTGCATACATCATAGCAACATTGGCTTGTCATCCGACCCTACAAAGTCCATATCCAGCTTCCTCCAATCCGTGGCACATCCACCACAAAGAAATGGTATTTCATGGATTAATTCCCCATTGTCACAGTTAAGGCGGGAACATAGCGTATGCACTACATGGTTCTGTCTCCCGGTACAAGGACTGAAAATCCCTCAAACTCCTCTATTGTGATTCCCCTCTTCTGCACCATCTAGGCATCAATGAAGTTGTGGGTAGCCCCACTTTCCACTAGAATTGAAACGCGATGCCCCTGAATAGTGCCCCTGATCCTCAGGGTCAAAACCTTAGGTACCCCACGCAGCGATGCGAGGACCCCTCTGGAAGGTTCAAAAGGAGCTCCCCCTATCAGTGGTGGTGGTGGTGGTTATGAAAATTCCTAGATATGGAATCCTATTGTAGCAACTGGAAAATATTCACCTAACTGTTGAATTTTCCTTAACAATTTATTTGCAGTTAACTACGACAAACACTGAATACATCACATTGTAACATTCACAAAATTAAACTGCAGAAAATAAGTGTTGAAACAAGATGTCACTTTGAAGAAACCATAGACACACGACACTGTTATTTTTGGACTAAGTCCCCGAAAAAACCCAATGCCGGAAAATCGGTGCAACATCTAAGGGTTTGATATTATTAAGTAATATTTTTTTACTACAATTCTTCAGATGCCCAAACTGGTAATCCTATACAGATATCTAACTAAACAAAGAGCTAGTGAAATAATCTCACTCCGTCACTAGAAGATTCGACATTGATCTGCACTGGAGATGATCCTATGCATTTTGTATGCACAGTACTATGTCACACTTGTGCAGTCACTGTGTCACTGCTGCTAGGACTGCGCTTCACCTCCTTTGATCTCTCTACCAACTGGAAAATTCAGCCCACCGGCCTCCTGGTCTCACACTGCGACTCAAGCACTAGATCTTGACTATCTCACAGAAGAAATAAAGACTCCCTCTAAAGATCTATGCAACCTTTTCTTGGCCTCTACATTGTTGGCTCTCTGCTACCTCTCTGGACTGCTCTATACCCTCTCTTCCTTGAACTCTCTATTTCAAGAAATAACTCCCTAAAGGTTTTTGGGTCGGCAACCTTCACAGATCAGGGGCATACCATTCAAGAAGGACTCACTTAACCTATCTTTTATGCTGAAAACTAGATTTAAACAATTGCGGAACTTACCCGAAAGTCCTACGTTTGACGTAAATCCCGCAAGTTTCAAACCCCCAGCAACTCCTCGTGCTTCGTAACCTGGAAATCAAGAAAGAACGAAAAACGAAACACTAGTTGTACAACATATATTGTTCCTATATGTCAATATAATTCATGTATAATATCATATAAGAAATATTGAATGTTTAACTAACAATCTTCACACATATATAGACGTGAATATTCGCAAACAAGATGGTTCTTCTTTATTATAAATGGAATGTACAAGAATAGTAAGTAGAGAGATCACCTGAATCCTTCCACAGCCTTCAAGTAGACCGTCCTCTAGATCCGTCCAGCCCTCACCTCGCTAGGATTCTTCCAAGATGTGTGCACACGAGATGTCATATAAGATGATGATCATCTTCAAGGAAACAAGGGTTTTCTGAATATACTTGGGAAGTGCAGGGGGCATGGGAACATCAGACTTGAAATAGGGATCCAATAGAGTATAATATCTATAATTTTCTCTCTCCCTTAGGCCATACACATGAGGGGATTTTATACTCCCTCAAAGTAGTTTCAGCAGTTGGAAACAGTTGGGCCACGGGCTGGGGTGGTTGAATTACGGGAATAACCATCACCCTACCACGAATATATATATATATATATATATATATAATGATTTAAATGGCATACGTGGAAAAGTATGAACGAACTCACGTATATACGCGAAAAATTCTAGGCATAATTGCGTATGGGAATTTTAACACTGTTTTTTATGAATTTGTTCAAGTCTGGAAGGAAAGGGTGCCTAGGGCCAAAGAGACAAAAATTATTCACATGAGGGTGAAAAATGATGCTATTACAGATGCCCCCTAATATATGAGGTCAGAAGGGGTACATGATGGCCTAAATATATTATGTACATAGAAAGAACCTTGCAAAGACAAGAGAGGACGTCACCAGATTTCAGACTGTCAAAAAACCAATGAAAGAAGTCAGAGAGTCAACTCATGTCTGAGGCGGGCATCCCCATGCTCAATGAAAGAAAAACATGTCTATAGATCCAAAATGTATACAAGTATAACTGAACTCGAAAGTACATAGTGAATCATCTTAGCACTGCCCGGAAGTACAAGTCGAAAATCAAGTGCAAGTATCACATATAGAATACTGATCAATGATGCTGTTGTAGATATTTGATCACTCAAGTAACTGAATCTCCAGGTACCAAATCATAAGGGGTGGAAAACATGGTACAATCACGCAACTCGGGGGCCAACATATAAGATGTTTTTGTACTGAAACTGCAATATATAAGAGTGGATGGTGTCACTGGTAGAAGCTGGATGAAATGTCAACAGTGAACCGAAGCATGCTGAAGCAAACCCGAGGTCTTCACCGATCACTATGGCACAATTCTACACAATGGGAATGAATGAGTTGAAGTCGACCATGTGAGAAATCATTTGATTACAGGTCAATAATGTAAACCGTTAACAAACGCGAGACAACCCACCGATAATGATAATGAGTGTCAAGGTGCCCTAGTACAATCCAACAAGTGCGAATAAATGATTTGAAGTCGAACACTTGTAAGAATCTATCAATCAAGAGGAAATAATGAATCCTCACTGTCGATAACGAAGAGTCTGCCACTAATGATACTCACAAAAAGATTCTAGACCTTATTCCCAGAGCAATGAGTCGGAATCGATGGGCAAATATTTGCTAGAAGGAAGGCATTGAGGCATCCCACATCAGTCCAGCGCGAGTGTAGACCGCATGCCAAGATTTGGAAGGAATTGGACGAAGTAGAGTGAAGGAACCAACTCGAAGTACATTTCCGACATGTACAAGATGAAGCTAGCACATGGAAGAAACCATCTCAACCAACCAATAATGAAAGCTGACAAAGAGGCAAGATATCCACTGCTAGGGTCAAATGGAAATCAAGGTACTGCATAAATCCCAAGTGTGATAATGAATGCTGACGTCGAACACAAGGAAAACCACTCAGTCAAAGACCCATAATGATGATCAAATTCTGAGCACAAGGACACATATCAATGATGTAAATAGGGCTAGGGTGCGGCTCTAGGTTTACTCTCAGAGAAATATGTCGTAGTCGATAAGAGACAAACCCGCCAGCAAGAAGTCAATGGAGACCTTCTCAAACCAGCACGAGCGTAGGACCAAACATCTGATGTGATAGTACAAGATACTGACAAAACCAGGAAGGCCTGAATAATAAGTCAAGAGACACCGTAGAATGGCTGACTCGGGGTTAACTTCCCTTGAACAAAAGCATGACACATGATGACCATGGCATAAAATAATGACACTATATAAGTTTGTTATGCAGGAGGCAAAAACAAACTCTTCATATGATTGGAAGAGATAACCAACAGGGGGAGAACTAACTCATGAAAACAAGGCTATGGCGTCTCCTAGGTCAAAACTAAAACCATCCCAAATGAGGAAAATAAATAATGTTATGTGCTGTGTTCAAGGGCGACAAACTGATACTGTAACTACCATCAAAATATGAAGTAACATCCCGTTCCCGCTCTTGTTAAACATATTTGATTTTTTTGTCTTTTTAATATAATAATCTTGAAAAAGAATAAAATAATGCTATGGTACAATGGATAGAACGAGTATCAAGAAACAGATGCACTAGTTCCTAGGATAGGAACAATCCTATGCAAAATGCAAGGTGGCAGAAACTGGTAAGCGATACTCAAAGGAGTGTTCCATCCATGGGTAACAAGGGTGTCAAGTTGTGATAGCTAAGTGCTTTGCAATAGATAAATTCGTGCAGAGAGTCAAGGTCAAAAGATGATTAAACATCGAGTCCAAATGAAGCCAGCTAAAGGCCAAGATAAACAAGTAGTCAACATGCAATGCAGTAATGCAACTGAAAAACCCCAGTGAGCCTGTAGGGTAATAGCCAGAAAAAGGATAATGAAGAAGGAGAAGAATGAAGCTTCAACATATAAGTCATGGCGGGACTAAAGATGACTCCCGAGCCTACATAAAGTGCAGCATGGGCAACAAGTGCTAGCGAGAAACTAACTAGGAAGCCCATGTAAAGGAAGGCTCTACCACCAAGTCATGATTAAATAATCGACGAGTGAAATGGGTTGAATACTCATGACATGATGGGATCGACCCTATGGCAAGTGATCAGAATGGAGGCTAGAATGTAGAAATGCAATGGAAAGTGGAGTACCTAACCTATATTCCAGTGTAGATCACATACCTGCCATGATAGGTCAGCGGTCATGGTTTCGAAAACCGGAAAAAATCCCAAAGTCAACAAAATGTACCTAAAAATATACCCATCCCAAAACTTCCAAGAAACAAAGTTATGCAGCGTAATACAGATGTGAAAATGAAGCATAATGAATTTTTGCAAAAAAAAATCAATTTATGGGCATAAATACACATTTTACCTCACATTTGGTTCATTTTTACCTTGCTGAATTAGAGAAAATAGCTCTGGAGAAAAAACCTCTTTCCTCAAATCAGGAGAAAACAGCCGTCAAACTTCGCTGAATAAGTCAAGTAAGCCTTAACTTCATCTTTGTGATTAATTTCATTCATTTATAGATTAAAAATTTTGAGTTTTCACCGTGGAAATGATTTGTTTTGATTTATCATTCTATGCATACGTGGGTTCATGTGGATGAACCCACGTATGATACGCAACTGTCCAAAAGGGAAGTCGCGTATGCACAAACCGTGATTGCAAAAAATGAACCTAATGATGAAATTAATGATTTTTGTAGGATGACTATATCTTGGAGAGAACGTGAGCACAGTGCCATTGATCAAGAGGTCATGGGAGACCAAAATTTGCTCAATATCCTTCGAAATTGTGGTTTACTCAAATTCTTCAAAATGCCAAATATGAAAAGTAACGTCCAGTTACTTGAAATGCTAGTAAATCATTGGGAGCCGGAGGAGGATTGTTTCATGATTGATCAAATACCTATACACATAGAGGTGGAAGATATTTATTTTATTACTGGACTCTCTCGAAGAGGAGATCCGGTAGATTTACATGGAAAGCCTGTGGGAGGGCTTACAGTGGAAGACTATGTCCACGTCTATTGTGTAGAGGGGTCTCAAAAATTAGGGACTCAAATTGCGATCAAAGATTTAGCAGAGCTAGATATGAAATTCTCCTCTTTACCATTGGCAGGGTGGCAGGATCTGCTTCCTTGCACCAGGCATCGACGACACAGATGAGTATAACTGTGGAATGTTTAGTGCATCTCTTTGATTGGTGTACAGCTCTGCTGACCAATATGAAGAAACAACTGACCTCCATCCAAAAAGCTAAAACAAAGCATTTCGGGTATGGAACCATCTTGATGACATTCTTCTTTGAGAAGATTCCTGGGCTTCAACCCAAAGTGATCTCATCCATCAGTAGCCCTAGATACCCAAAAATAGCCTGATGGGCTGATCTGATGAAGAGACTGGGGGGAAGTGAAGTTCCTCGAACGACATGGGATGATGAGTTCTTCCAATGGTGGGAAAAACAGATTATTGCAGTGGATGACTATCCTTATGCTGGGATGGATTTCCGCGGTGATCCAAACTTGGTCCTTCCACTTGGCACAACATGGGGTGCGATTGGTAAGACTGCAATATTTGATTGATTTTTTTTTTTTCAATATATGTGAAAAAAGGAAAAAAACAAGTCTTTGATTGGATTCCAAATGACTTACAAAATTATATGACCATGACACAGATATGGGACCAATTCGTCCTGAAGGATACCCACGGCACAAACGTCGCAGAGGTGAAGCGGATGCTGAAAACCCTGGTAGGAATATACACGTCGTTCAGAGAAACTTGGAGAGTTTGACTCGCCAAGTGCATATGTCTGCAGTAGAAGACTTACCAGAGGCTATCCAGAGATGGGTAGTCGGGGTACCACGAGACTGGGTGTGATTATTTCGCCATGTGACTACTGCAATCGTGTTCTATAGGAACACGAATGTTGGACAGGGATCATAGATTTTGTTGGATAACTATATTATATTTTTGACACTGAACATGATTAGGCATAAGCCCTAATTTTGTAGGACAGATGGGTCCAAATTTTTGTATAGTTTTTTTACATTCTGATGATATATACAAATATACAACGGTTTATGATGCGATGAAACAAATGTGTGAAAATGTATGATGATTTTGATGAGTTGATTTAAAGTATTAAATGAATAATATGCCAGTCAATTTCTTGATTAGCAAATGAATCTGCCATGTGATTGTTAGCTCGAGAAATGTGAATAAACATTATGAATTGAAATGATCTTTGCAATAAACGTACCCTTAAAAACAATCAAAACAAGAAAGGATTCCGGACCCGATATATATTGTTCAATTGTGACACCACCAACTGGGAGTCCAAGAATACTACCAACGAATCAACACCCGAAGATATTGCTTTTGAAAGTAGATAAATGACTACAGTGTATTCTGCTACGTTATTGGAAGCAACACCAATGCAAACCCCTCTTGAAACTAACAGTTGACCAGATGGATAATAAAGTACCCAAGCCGCCAAAGCTAAGTTTCGGGTGTGCCTACTAGCACCATCGATGAAACCATAATGACTCATGATATCCAATACAACCTGCCAAAGCAGATAAAAAATCATCACCATAACCTCATAGACTGAAAACTCATATATGTACAAAAACAAAAATAAAAATATATACAAAAAGCAAGATGCCAGGCCAAGGCCTAGGCATAATACCTTTTCAAATAGAGCCCATTTCTGGGCTTCGCCAGCTCATTTCCCTCAAAATCAACCAAGGTATAAGCTCCTTTTTTAAGGACCTTTTTAACGATGAAGGGGCCATACCACATAGACTTGAATTTACCTGCCCCCAGGGCATAAACCAGAACAAGGTCACCTTCGGAGAAAACTCTAGGTTTAACTGCTTTATCGTACTGAACTTGGACCGTTTCTTATGGGCTTCGTTCAACGTGGCGGCATCTCAACGTTGCTCATCAAGATGTTCCAGATGAAGGAGGCATTCTTCAAGACTCGAAGTGTCAAGAAGAATTTCTACAGCCAACTTAAGAGAAGGAATCTCACACTCAATGGGAAATATTGATTCCAACCCGTAAACTAGTTGAAACGGAGTAAAACCATTTGCAGTCTTGACTGACATCCGGTATGCCCAAAATGCAGGATACAACATAA
Organism: Pinus albicaulis; assembly: GCA_034641835.2. Lineage (NCBI taxonomy): Eukaryota > Viridiplantae > Streptophyta > Pinopsida > Pinales > Pinaceae > Pinus > Pinus albicaulis. The sequence goes on from CM076574.1 coordinate 795,524,409, forward strand.
TGTGCCAGTTAGATCTAGCATTATCAATTGTCCGTTGAAAAATGGTCTTCAAGGATTTGTTCACGACTTCCACCTACCCATTTGCTTGAGGACAATAAGGAGATGAATGCTCTTGCCGGAAACCCAATTTGAGAGCTAACTCAGCCATCATGTTGTTCTGAAAATGACTGCCATGATTAGTGACAATCTCTTTACGAATACCAAAACGAGCAATAACTTGATTGAAGAGAAAAAGAGCTGCCATCTCACCGTCATTCCCAAAAGTAGGCATAGCCTCAACCCACTTTGTGAAGTAGTCTGCTGCTACAATAATATACTTGTTACCTTTAGCCGAAGGCAGGCTACAAGTAGTATAATCAATAACCCACTTTGTAAAAGGACCGACAGTGATAACTGGGAAGAGCAGAGCTAGCTGCGCGTGCATCTTTCGAGTATATACTTGACACGGATGACACCGTTTGACCGACTCAATACAATCTTTGAAAATCGAAGGCCAAAAGTATCCAACACGTAAGATCTTTTGGGCTGTAGCAAGCCCAAATAAATGACCACCACAAGCTCCACTGTGGCAATCATTCAACATAACTTCAGCTTCTTCGAGAGTTAAGCAACGTCTTAGGATCAAATTGACCCCCTGACGGTATAAAGTATCACCAATGATCAAGTAATTTTTAGCCAGGTGACGTAACTTACGGCGCTCATCTTTCAAAAAATTTAAAGGAAACTTCGCAGTCTGAAGATATACAATGAGATCCCCATACCAAGGATCTTGTGAAGAGATGAGAAAAATATGCTCATCCGAAAAGGATTCGTCATAAATTATATCCTCTCCATAGGGCAACTCATAAATTAATTCTGTGAAAACTAATGATTTCTTGGACTTGGCATACATAAACTCAAGATCAAATTCCTGCAAAATCACAATCCACCGATTGCACTTGCCCCCAATCACTCGCCTGCTGAGAACAAACTGAAATGGATTGACTGCTGCCAAAACATAAGTTTTTCGAAGAAGAATATAATGTTTGAGTCGCTGCACAGCATAGACAGCTGCTAAAGCGAGTTTTTCTATTATAGAATACCAAATTTCAAGTCCTACCAAGCCTCGGCTAAGGTAGTATATCACATGCTCAACAAGAGCATCATCCTCCTGAACCAGAACCATACCGATAGTAGATTCTGCTGTTGCGAGATACAAGAGGAAATCCCTGTTATAATCAGGTGGACTGAGGATAGGAGTGGAGGTCAATGCCTTTTTCAAAGCATCGAATGAGCGTTGAGCAAAGTCATCCCACAAAAATGGGACTCCTTTCTTTAATAATCTCATGAATCCTCTTGTAATCTCGGCATAATTTACAATAAATCTCCATAGAAAATTAGCTTTTCCTTATAGATGTTGAAGTTGACAAATGGATGACGGGGGAGGCAACCAAAGTATTGCCTCAAACTTGAAGGGATCTACCTGAATCCCTTGCATAGACACAATAAACCCCAACAACTGACCAGATGTGACCACGAAAACGCACTTGTTCAGATTCAAACTTATCTTATAAAAATGACATCGTTCAAATACTTGACAGAGGTGAGAAGGATGATCAATTCTCTTGCGAGAACGAGCAACTAGATCATCCAAGTATGCCTCGATAATATGTTTGATGTCATGGAAGGCATATGACATGGCCCGTTGAAACGTGGCTCCAGCATTTTTAAGGCCGAAAGGCATTTTTTTGTAAGCAAAGGTACCCCAGGGACAAATAAAAGCAATCTTATGCTGATCTTTAGGACGGATAGTAATTTTATTATATCCAAAAAAACCATCCATGAAGGAGAAAATTGCATTGCCCACACACTCATCGATAATCTGATCTATGAATGGTGTGGGGTAGTTATCTTTCAGACATGCTTTATTAAGATCTCTGAAATCAATGCAAACATGAATTGTTCCTTGTTTTTTGTCCACCGGGACTGGATTTGAAACCCATTTAGTCAAAGGAACAGGGAAAATGAATCCCGCCTTAAGCAGCTTTTCTACCTCACCTTTGATAGCTGCAACCTTCCTAGGGTTGACCGGACGAAGCTTTTTCCTCACAGGCTTAGCATTCTCATAGATCTTGATCTCATGCTAGACAATAGAGGGATTTATACCAGGCATTTCTTCATAAGACCAAGCAAACACATCCCTAAACTCTTTAAAGAGATTGGTGTAAATTTGAATCTCTTTAGGGGAACATTCAGCTTCAATGAAAACATTCTCGATAACGTTGAGATTCCTGGAGATGTTCACTGGGATAGTCAGAGAAATCACAGCCATTTTCCCTTCAGCAAATACCTGTGTTGGTGCTAAAGGGTTCAGGACTGGGTGAACAGGTCCAGAAGACTGAGGACTTGGAAAACTTGACTCAACTTTGTTCAAGTCTAGTAGAAAGTAAGACCGATGATGCAAATCATCCCACAGTCTATCTACACCAATCATAGCTTCCAGGATAGCCTCTTCATATGGAAGAGTGGTATCTAGGAAATCTTGGGCGGAAGAAGAATTAAGTGTCCAAGCCAGTTCCACATCTCCATCCAATTCATTTGGTGAAATAGAAACGGGAATGGATTTTGCATAATCAACAATGGATTTATAAGCAATCTATGCTGCAGAGATCGGAAATGCCATTCCACCCACTTGACCTTCTGCTAATGTGGAAGTAGGGGAAGGTAAGGTCCAAGGATCTGAAAAATATTGAGTTCGCAAGAACTCTCTTCGAATAGGAGCCCTGGAGGATGAAATTGCATTTATATGAACGGAAGGAGGTGGAATATCAAAAGTACCCATCAGAGAAGAATACATTCCAACCCCAAGATTCTCAACAAGCGGCTTGACATTAGCCACCAAAGGGATAGTTGAGTCAGTAGATGCATTCTGGTCTACAAGAAAACAATCCAGTTGGTCAACTGTGACAATCCTCCCTTCGTGAGGGAAACAAACAATACGAAACAAGGAGGACGCAATAGCATCCATCTCATAAATCCAGTTTCGCCCCAACAGAAGGTTGTAGTCCAAGCTTGCATCAACTATCTCAACCTCGATGTTTATAGTTTTTCCCGCAACACAGATGGGCAAAGCCAGGACAATACCATGTGGCCTGTGAGAATGACCATCACATGTAGTCAGAAGAGTGGATGATGGAAAAGCTGCAGGAGATCCGATTCCTTTCTAACATGCGAGAGACATCACACACGTGGAAGCACCCTCATCAACGACCGTTCGAACTATAGTGCATCTTCGATACGACGATCGAATATGGAAAGCCATATGATGTGGGAGTCTCTTCTTAAAATTAGTCATATCAAATGTAATCATAAGAGAGTTTTTCGGATCAACATCCCCAATAGCAGTAAGAAGAGCACTTCATTGAGATGGACAATACTGGAGCACCTCAAGAGCAGACATAGCATAAGGACTCTAGGCTAGATCTTCTACAACAGAGTAGTTCTGAGAAGCCTTGGCATTTGGATTAATTGTCATACGCTTTGTAGATGCTTTTGGCATCCGAGGTATGGGCTCAACAGTTGGCTTCGGAAAGTGAAGTGGTTCAGTACTATCAGGAGCACCTTTGGCCTTTGAAGACGCAGCTGTACCATAATCATGAGATCTCGTAGTAGTATCTGCGTGAGCACTCATCATATATATATTTGATGGAGCTTCTCCTTCCTGGGTGCCTCAGAGGAAGACCCAATATTTTTATTCGCGCCAACAACTAATTGTTGCCCTTGGGGAAAAGGGTTTGTTAACACAGCCTACGAACTGGAAGATCCCTGTTGAGTTAACAAGTGCTGCGCATCCTGAATTTTAGGACAAAGGTGAGTAAGATGATCTCCAATACATAACTTGCATGGAAATTTCACTTTCTTTTTATCCTTCTGTCCTTCACCAACATTCTCGTTGGATTTATTTGCATCTCCCTTCCCATTTTTGCTGTTATTTCTATTATTATTTCGTCATTTATTCTTCCCCTCGGATTGTTGATTTCCTTTGGGGTTTGAAGTATGGACAACATTTATTGACAAAGCTCAAGAAGAGGTGGGCACTGAAGTTACAGCCTGACCGGAAGAAGCAGATTGTATGGACAACTGCTGCAATTGGTTAAGCAGGTTAGCTGCATCGCTATCGACCGACCCAATAAGCCCATCACCATGAGGACCAGGTTTAGCTTTGGAAAAATCCAATTTGGAGTGAGGGGCATCAAGAAAAATTTTATTTAGGATTCCAGACTGAGAATAAATCAGTTCTAATTGTTGGGCCCTGAAAATAGCATGTTCCTCGGAAAATACCCCAGACAGGGATACATCCTTCGAAATTTCTGGCTGCAATGATTTAAAAAACCATTCTAGAAGGAATTTGTTTGGAATATAGGTTTTAATGAGCCGCTTCCTTCTCCACCATTCCTAAATATGATCAAAAATGTGGGTTGCCTTGTCCTGCTTAAAATTAGCCAAGAGTTCAGTCCCGGCATCATAACGAACAGGCAACTGAAAATGATTCAAAAACATGGTAGCCAGATCCCCAAAAGTGGAAAAATTGCCCCCAGTTAACTCAATATACCACTTAGCTGCATTTCCAGTCAAGGTGCGTTGAAATAATCTCAACCTAATTGAATCATCGATCAGGGAGTTTGATGAACACCAAAGATGAAAAGTGGTGATGTGATCTGCCGGATCCTCTCCATTCTTCCCTTCAAATTTTGGAATGTGAAGGTAGTTTGGTAGGTACCGAAGGCCACGCTGGACTATATCGAATTGGATCATTAGTCAATTTCGACAAATCTGTCAAGTTTAACGTTGCCAGAAATGGTAAACGAGGAGGAGCCTGGGAATTCCATCCATGATAGGATGAATTTCCAACATTCTGAAAAGAATACCCTGGATTTGATGAGGCACCAGGTTGCCAGGAAGAATTCGTAGAAACATTTGGGCCATAGGAAAACCCTTGTGACCCAGCATTCGGAGAAGGACCCCCTCCCAACATAGAGTTACTATAAACTGGACCAGTTCCCCGCACTGAAGTAGTGAATGAAGAAGAAACCCCCTGATAAGGGTTCCAAGAATTTGAAAAAGGAGAAAAAGCCTGAAAAGCACTAGATGAAGAGACAGGAACATTCCCTTGGTGACCAGTGAGAAACTGATTCCCTGCTCCTACTGTCGTAAAGATAGGGTTCCACCCCGTGAAGGTAGTAGAACTGTTACCTCCAGAGTCTGGGAAGTAAAAGGAAAAGATCCTAAGGAAGGAATCGAGTGAGGAATATGTCCACTTCCAAAGGGGAACCCTTGAAAAGAAGTCGATCCGCTAGCCATAGAGGAGATGGGTGCAGATGCAATTGCAACAGTAGAAAAGGAAAACAGAGGAATTCCATTAACGGACATTCCAAGACAAAAGGGACCATATTGAGAAGCCTGTGCTTGGGTATAACCGGAACCAAACACAGCAGCACTAGAAGCAATCGAAGATATAGCAATAGTGCCTCCTCCCTCAACTTTAGGAGGAGTCTGAAAACTTGTAGCACTCACAGCCGAAGCTGTGTTCCCAGTCGTGGCCATCGAAAGGTGAGAATGTGACGGATAAGGACTCTCAGGTCTCTCAGACTTAGGTTCGATGTACTCGATGATAAATGGAGAATTAGAAGAAAGAGGAGATGGAAGCGATTCAGGCGATTGAGGTACTTCCTCTACTTCTACTTCTGGAAATAAAATTCTCGAGGTGGGTGGAGTACTCCTCTGAGTACTGACACCAACACAAAGACCAGCTATAGAAACTTTGAGCCCTAATGGAGGATCTCTCTCCGCCGCATCAGATAACACCGAGTGATAACCACCTTCTGAATTGCTCCTACGCCTTCTTGAAGAAGGCTCGGCACTCGCAGGAGACAACCCACGAAGCCATCTCGATCGACGAATTGATCAGTTAGCCACTTTAAAAGATTGATTAGACTCAAAAAAGTATAAAGCTAAGCAAGCTAGGAGCAAAGAGCACTCAATACAAATTCCCTAAGATACAACCAAGCAAATGGCCTTCGAGTATTTCCGCTCCGAGTGATTAGGATCGGACACCAAAATACAGGAAAGCGAAAAATAGGACCTCCCGAAAGTAGTGTGGGGTAATTATGACCCAGATCCAATAACGAAGGTAATAGAGGCAGTTACGCTAACTTCCTAACAACAGCCTTTGCCAGTGCAAGTACCCAAGCTTCGCAAGGGCACCCTCCAGAAGTACTGCTGGAAGTGATACAAGGTCTGCCTCAGGTACCACGGGTATTCCCCCCCACAGTCACCTGTGTGATACCTAGGATGGGCCACTAAGGACACCAATCCGTGTCAGCAGCCAGGCGGAACGGTCTTAGGTCAAGATTCAACAAATCAGGGAGGGGGTATCGCCCTTCTCTGCCTGCACTTTCCCTTGCGCTTGACTCTCTGGAGGAGAGCTTTCTCGGTCCACCTAACGGTGTTGGATTTCGCTCATTAATAAACTTCTATGTTTCAAAATCTGAGCGGCCTTAGAGAGTTAACTCTCCACTCACCTAATCCAAGTCCCTACAACCTAGCTAGTTGATGTCTGACACTAAAAACAAAAATTGCTAGTTGTTTTTAATTTATATCGTTTATTTTAATTGGCTGTTATTTTATGTCAAGGGAATATGGAAGTGAAACCAATGATGTTTGTATGACGCAACAAGAAACCAATGAAAACCAAACTACATGCAAATGCACTGATTGCCTTTCGATGAAGAGTGATTTCTACACAGGTTCTACGAGACTATATGTTTTACTTTTCTTTTCAGATAACCAGACCTCACACACAAAAAATTATGAAAAAAAATAAAATGATAATGTGCACCTAATGCAAATTACTAATGTCATGCAAATTCTAAGATGCAAGACCTAAGAAAGCAAAGAGAAATCTCTAATGATTCCAAGGTTCAATCACTTTTTGGCAGTCCACCAATCTAATTCCAAATCAGAAGCTCAAGGTATAAAAATGCCAAAAATCAGACTTAATATAACAGAACGAAATAAAAAAAAAACTCGCTTCCTAATCAAGTCAAGAACCAAAGAATAAAGACTTCAACAAGGCTTCAAAAAGATGAAAAGAAACCATGAACCAAAACAGAAGCAATGGAAAGCAAAAATGTTTTTGGCTTTTGAATTTTATGAAGAAAAGAGACTTCAAAAACTAAGAAAATATCAAATTACTGAGCCAAACCAACTTCGAATTTCAAGAAAAACTTCAACAAGATGCTCTAAGACAACTTTGCTACTCTCGTAGCAGGACTTGTATGAGCAAGAGGAAGACAAGAAACTCAACAAATCAACTCAGTACAATAGCATAAACTTGCGGCAAACTCAGACTCCAAAGAATCAAAAGAGACTCTTCGAAAATTGCAACAAGACCTAGCCAATGAAATCAAGAAAACCAAACACAAAAAGAGGCAAGAATCAAGATGCAAAACAACTCATAAAGTTAGGAAAGATCCAATGAGATAAATCTCTCTATCTCGAATACTCAGAATAGCCAAGAATCTTCATAGAAAGACCTCGGTGCTTAAGCCAGAATTGCAAGCACAATAAATAAAGATTTCACCAAATGATTCGGTCTTCAGACAATCAAGAGAGAAACAAGCATAAAACCACTTTAAACACAATCTAGAGACTTCAAATATATCACATGAACAAGTCCCCACAAGTAGACAAGACCAAAAAAGCTTAAAACCAAAAATTTCAAAATTTACCCAAACATACGCACTTTACTAGTTTTACAACTAGCGTGCATACGCGACTATTGTAAAGGCAACTCGCGTATACGTGGGTACCTTTACACAAACTAGCGTATATACGCGATTGTGCAGGAGAAAAACCGCGTATAAAAAGGTAAATAAAAAAAAAAAGGTCAAGCCTAATCAAGAGACCAGGTCTTCAGTCTGACTAGAAAAAGATTTACTGAACTGAAAAAAATGATTAAAACTGTTGGAAACCTTCAAGACAGATGAAACAACCCAAAGGGAAATCAAAAAAGTGTGTTCCCCAGTGGAGTCGCCAATTCTGTTTCGAGTAATAACTCCCTAAAGGTTTTTGGGTGGGAAACCTTCATAGATCAGGGGCATACCATTCAAGAAGGACTCACTTAACCTATCTTTTATGCTGAAAACTAGATTTAAAAAATTGCGGAACTTACCCGAAAGTCCTACGTTTGACATAGATCCCGTAGGGTTCAAACCCCCAGCAACTCCTCGTGCTTCGTAACCTGGAAATCAAGAAAGAACGAACACAAAACACTAGTCGTACAACATATATTGTTCCTAGATGTCAGTATAATTCATGTATAATATCATATAAGCAATACTGAATGTTTAACTAACAATCTTCACACATATATAGACACGTGAATATTCGGGAACAAGATGGTTCTTCTTTATTATAAATGGCATGTACAAGAATAGTAAGTGGAGAGATCACCTGAATCCTTCCGCAGCCTTCGAGTAGACCATCCTCTGGATCCGTCCAGCCCTCACCTTGCTAGGATTCTTCCAAGATGTGTGCACATGAAATGTCATATAAGATGATGACCATCTTCAAGGAAACAAGGGTTTCTTGAATATACTTGGGAAGTGCAGGAGGCACGGGAACATCAGACTTGAAATAGGGATCCAACAGAGTATAATATCTATAGTTTTCTCTCTCCCTTAGGCCATACACATGAGGGGCTTTTATACTCCCTCAAAGTAGTTTTTGCAGTTGGAAATAGTTGGGCCACAGGCAGGGGTGGTTGAATTACGGGAGTAACCATCACCCTGCCATGAAAATAAGGAATTTATATATTTTTTAATGATTTAAATGGAATACGTGGAAAAGTACGAACGAACTCGCGTATATACGCAGAAAAGTCTAGGCATAATCGCGTTTGGGAATTTTAACACTATTTTTTATGAATTTGTTCAAGTCTAGAAGGAAAGGGTGCCTAGGGCCAAAGAGACAAACATTATTCACATGAGGGTGAAAAATGATGCTATAACATTGTCGGGATCAGGAAATATCTCCAACCGGAAATTATCTCCGCCCCTCTCTGCAAGAATCAACTTGATCGATATTCTCCCTGAGCACTACACACTAAAGAACTTTTATCTCTAGATTGTGTCAGTGTCCTTTCCAAATGCTCCATCAAGTCCTTCTTATAATCTTCTCGTTGAGACTTCAACAGCTGAGATTAAATCATTAATCAACAAATAAGATTAACTTGACTTGATCCCCATATTTTTCTAGAAGATTCACACCCTATTTTATTAATACCATTTAATTATTTTAATTTCCTAATTTTAAACTTAGGGTCCCATTAAAAATAATTATTTATTTTGATAAAATACAATCCTTGTGGAATTTCCCAAAATGCTTTTTGGATTCTTTGGAATACATGTGTTTAAGCCTCCCTACAAAATTTGAGACTTGGAGCACATCTGATGCTACCAAAAATCAACACTCCCTCTTAGCGAGAAATGTACTCTAGCAATACACCCATCTAAAGTGATGTTATGTTTTTGCAACATCTCCCTCTTCACTATTGATGTCTAACACTGTTTCCCACCAACACTACGTTGTTGCATCTATCTTGTTATTGACCCTATGTATTGTTGCCAACTACTATTGCACTACGACTCTGTTGTTGATTGCAATAGAAAAACATCCAAGTACTGAACTAAGTGCTTAGCATGATGCATCTCGTACTGAAGATCTAACTGCTACTAGTATTTGCGCTTTCCCTCTTAAGATGTTGTGCATTTTTGACTCTGCGATGTGCCTTCCTGCACTACTATCAACTCTGCTCTGCATTGCTCAAACTCTGGGGCTCTCTAGCCACTGCACATTCACTTTTGCACTCCTCTGCACCAACTGATACTCATCCATCCTGCTACTTATGATTTGGGCACCCATAGCGAGGTATTGATCCCAGAGGTGGACTCCTCAAGGATCCTGCCCAACTGTAGCTCTTTCGAACTGCAGCTCTAGATCACCCAATTATCCCTTGGAGATATGTGGGCAATCATCACGAAATCCTCCTCCTCGATCCTCACAGTTTCAGCCTGTGGATCATGCTTCTCATCTTTGTCCATCTTGAGAGGACATTGTGTAGCATAATGTCCCATCTTGCCACACCAGAAGCATTTAATCTTTGAGACGTCCTTTTTCCGCCTCCACTGCTCCTACTTCCCCTTTGATGCAAGGGCTACATTCTCCTCTTGCCCCTTGGGGTTCATCCCACTGTTGTTGCTACATTCCACTATTGTTGCTACCATCAATTTTTCACTTGATTGAGTCTCTCCTCATTTCTTCCTACTAAAGCGCCACCCACATTCCTTCGCAGTCCAAAAAATTCTCCCTTCACAAGATACTCTGGACAAAGACTTGATATTCTTCAGACACAAAATTCAGAGAAAATCTGACTCTCTTTGTGGCATGAGGAGTTTCTCCTACAATTTCCATTTGATCTTGGGAATCCTGAAGTTTTGCAAGGAATGGATCAACGCGTTCTCCCTTCTGCATCCTTGTAGACTGCAAATTTTCCTCCAAGAAAATCTTCTGCTGCTTGGAATACCCCTGATATAGCATGGCCAATGCATTATGCATTTCCTTTGCAGTCCCTTTGCTAGAAAATATATGAGACAGTGCGATCCTTCACTTCATCGAGGATCAATTGTCTTGCTTTTTCCATGTTCTTCTTGAAGGCTCTCAATGGTGATGCATTTATAGTTTCAGCTACTGCACTGTCGATGAGTGCCTTGAGCCCATGTTCATCCAGAAGGAAGGAGATCCTTGCCTTCCAAATTATATAGTTGGAGGTACCCTCCAACTGATCCTGATCACGCAACCCATTGGCAGCCATCTCAACCAATCAAATGTCGAACGACTGCCTCTAACCCTTTGCGCAGCTGTCTTTACGCACTCCCTGCTGGAGTTAGCCAAATAAGTCACGATATCATTACTTCTGCACAGGAAACAAGAATTTCTTGGGCAAGAAATTATCTAAGGTCATAATTCCCTCAAAAGTGTTTTCTTCTTTCTTCTCGCTCTTTTCTATACAACAAAATGTTGTCGAAAAACTGCGTTGCACAGAGATCTACTCTACGCTGAAGTTGTTTCTGCGTTTCTCCCTATGCCGCTGGAAAATCATGAATCTGGAAATCTTACCTCTCTGCCGACTCACTTGGAGAGATATTTTCCTCGTGAATCTAGCCCTCCTGGCCTAGATTGCGTAATCCCTTGGCGATTCGATCTACTGCCTAAGCATTTATTTGACCTCTCACTTCTTCTTCAACGTTGATTTCTCTCGATATTCTCTCATGCTTCTCTTTCACTCTTATACAAGCTTTGTTACCATGTTAAAATTCCCAGATATGGAATCCTATTGCAACGACTGGAAAATATTCACCTAATTGTTAAATTTTACTTAACAATTTATTTGCAGTTAACTACGGCAAACACTGAATACATCACACTACAACCTTCAAAAAATTAAATTGCGGAAATAAGTGCGGAAAAAATATTTGAGCAAGAAGAAATAATAGACACACAAAACCATTATGTTTACAGTAAGTCCCTAGAAAAACATAATGTGGGAAAATCGGTGCAACAACTGAGGGTTTGATATTATGAAGCAATCATTTCTGAGTACGATTCTTCGGATGCCCGAACTGATAATCCTATACAAATATATAACTAAACAAAGAGCTGGTGAAATAATATCACCCCGTCATTGGAAGATCTAGCACTGATCTGCGCTGGAGATGAGCCTCTGCACTGTCTCTATGCAATACTGCATCACACCTATGCAATCACTGCGTTAATGCTGCTGGGACTGCACTGCACCTCCTTTGATCTCTCTCCCAATTGGAAACTTCAGCACTCTGGGCTCTCGGTCATTGCCCCAACTCCGACACTCGATCTTGACTATTTCACAGCAGAAATACATACTCCTATGAAGCTTTGTGCAACCTCTGTGTGGTTGTCTCTACACTACCTCTCCGGATTTCTCTCTGCCCTCTTTGCCTTGTACTCTCTGGATTAGGAAATATCTCCAACCAGAAATTATCTCTACCCCTCTCTGCGAGAATCAACTCGATCGATCTTGTCCCTCAACACTGCTCACTAAAGAATTTTGATCTCTAAACTGTCGGTGTCCTTTCCAAATGCCCCATAAACTCCTTATAATCTTCTCGTTGAGACTTCAATGGCCGAGATTAAATCGCTAATCAATGGCTAAGGTTAACTTGACTTGATCTTTGTGTTTTTCTAAAATATTCACACCTTGTTTTATTAATACCCTTTAATTATTTTAGTTTCCTAAGTTTAAACTTAGGGTCCCATTAAAAATAATTAATTATTTTAATAAAATACAATGTGTCCCACGACTCTTGACAAGTAAAAGATAGCTTCCACTTTTAGATATCTCTCAGTGTGTCCTCATCCATTGGTCCACGCCCATGATTAGCTCTCGGTGGTGGAGCCCTCGTGTCTCTCCCCCTCTATTAGAACCCTTGTTTGGGTGGTAGTAGAGGTGCTTTAGACCTCAGTAGGGCATCTTGCAGATCTCTAGCTCTCCCCACTGCATCCTACAACATATTGGGTCTATTATACCTCACTAAAACTCGTAATGGCTCTGTTATCCCCTCCAAAAACATGTAAATCCTCCTAGCCTTCGACGAGTCTGACACCATCACAGACAACCTCAGAAACTCTTATATGTACACCTCCATGCTCCCATTATACTTGAGGCTAGTAAGCTCCCCAAAATGCTCCTTAGGGTCTTTCTCTCAAGCCTCTCTAACACCCTCCTGGTGAAATCATCATAAGAGGTAACCCCTGCGTGCCCTAATGTGATCAACCCATGGAACCACCAATCATGAGCTTCTCCATCCAAATTCAATGTGGAAATCTTGATTGCCTCTCCCTCTATCATATGGTTCAACTGGAAATAGAAATCCAACTTTTCGACCCACACCTTGGACGAGCTCTTGAAGAAGCCATTGAAACTAGGGAGAAACAACCTCCCCATAGTGTGCTACAATTCTATTCCCTATGTGTAGCCTCCTTCACTCTGTCCCTTGGGCCTATTGTTTCCCTTCAGTTGGCAAAGATATCTGAGAGTAGTGGTCTTCCCAAAATTAGGGCTATAGGACTAGTACTTCAAGAAATAATCTCTGTAAGGTGTATCTTCTTGGTCATGTTTCCCTCTAGTTCCATATGTTAGGAATGTGGGAATTCGTTGGATTTATGGGGTGTGTTTGGAATAAAAAACAAGTTTGGATTGAGGTATGCATGGTGTTGTGAAGTGCCAGAGCCTTTCCCAAACTATAATTCCCATTGAACTCCCTTCCCTTTATTGCCATTGTTATTTCAATGGCCCATTTCCTCAATTTTCTTGGACAAATCCTGCACTGATTTCAATAGGAGATGGGAAAAATCCTCATCCTTGCTCCTTTTATATCCCTCAATGTCCCCCATGTTTGTTTCCACAGTATCTGGTTCAATGGTCATAGGATCTGGGGTGATCTCCAACTTCCTTTCCCTATCCCATGTACCTATGCCTCTAGTATGTCATGTTTTTCTTGTCTTCTGGTGTCATAGACTACACTTCTCCCACGGGTTGAGCCAAGTAGATGAGATTTGATACCACTGTAATATCCCTCGGGAAATTTTACAATAAATAACATGCATGCATAGACATAAAAATCACACAAACATAAATAAAAATCAAACGCACAGTTTAAAACCAAAATTGAATTGTTGAGCCATTTTATGATTGAAAAGGGATGTACAAATAAGGTGCAAGAATGTGTGCACCTTGGCTTGCACTAGGAAAGATAACAAAGCCCAAAATGAAGTACAAGTCACCCTCCTTTAATGAATCACTGTGTTGCCCTAGCTCTGCGCTGGAATTGCCCATAAATGTGTTGTTTCCTCCAAAGATCTGCTACTAGGGCCCTTTCCACTACTTAGAAAATTCCAGGAAATTAATATGTGCCTCCCCACACAATACCCAGAAAAAACCACGAAGGGTTTGGCCAAAGCTTGACCCTGAAAATTTGACCCTATTATGCTTGGGAGGCTCTACTGTTGGGAAAAATGCTCCTCCTGTGAAATCTTCTTCCAAAGGCTCCCAAAATATCAACAATCCCTGTTAGAAGGCTTCCCAAGCCTCCCCACCAAATCTCCACCTCAAACTCCCCTCACTCCTCAAGCTCTCAAAGTGACTCATCCAAGCACTGCGCTATTGTAGTTGTCTCTGCATTGTGGTATGGTCTCACTGCTACTGGTACGATGGGAATTTGGGTAAAAATTCCTCCTTGGGCAGGCACTCGGAGTCCACCTAAGCAAGGGTTGGGATTTTCCCTCAGAAATACCTGTGTGCTGAACAAAACTTATAGACATGGCACTTGATCAAGCGTGTTATGTCAAAAGACAATTTTAGAAATGATGAATGAATGATCAAGTGAGTATCTCCAGCCTCTTTTGTTCCTTTGCCTCCAAAATTCCCATGTGGGCCCAACTCATACTTCCCACACCAAATCTGCTCCAATGAGAGCACAGTTCCCTTGTGAGTCGTAATTCACACTAAGTGGCCCCCATGCTCTACTAAAGCCACAATATTTCACCCAAGCTCTAATGTTTGGGTGCTCTAATGTCCAAAACAACCATGTGGGACCCCATCTACCCACATTCCTAAGTACAAATCAATATGAAGGAAAAATTGAAAAAATTAGATATTTCACTTAGAAAAATGCTAAGTGGGAATATCACAAAGATATACTCTAGATCTGGAAGTGTTAGTGGGTTTTTCATTGAACCCCTAGTATTTATTTTCATTGTACTATCAAATCCCATTTGGATCTAAAAATATACTTTTGGAAGTGTGTATAAATCATATTTTTGAATCTGATCTTGGGCATTTGGAGAAATTTTCAGTTGAACTGTTCCAACTCTCAAGCATAGAAGGGAGTTTCTTACAAAGGCTTATCAAACGAAAATCTTTGCAGGGAGTTTCACAACCATTGCTTGATATCATTCTATATTTCAAAATTTATCTCTCTATTAAGGTGATTTAACTGAATAATATAGCTAGGTTTAGAGCTATATCTCTACTACCCAAGAGTGGAGTTGTACTCGCACTCTTTGGGCTAGTAGATTTGTAAAATTTGCATATATTTTCTAACCCTATTATATATATATATATATATATATATATATATATATATATATATATATATATATATATATATATATATATATATATATATATATATATTTGTATAGATCTGTATATATTTTTGTGATTTTCTATTTATTTTCTTGTAGATCTGGAAGAAGGAGAAAGGATTTGCCTTGGGAAATTTTCTTAAATTTTTTCTTGCAGGTGGAAGCTTGAGGATCGAAGACAAATTATTTATTTTTAGCTAGCCACTTGTTCAACTTATCAAACACTCTCCTCTCTCCTAGATGACTAGGGTTTCAAGAAATAAAAAAATTTAGAGGATGTCTACATCCTTGAAGTAAGATCAATTTTTGTTTGGGATGTTGTTTTCAAATTGTGGGGCTCATCTCTCCTAGCCGCAAGCATAGGAGGAGATTACCCTTCCTATTGAGCGAAAATCATTAAGAGTTTGGAATACAAATATAGATAAAATTATTATTTTTAAGTAGAAATTCAAAATTGATTTGGATAGAAGCATCCTTGGGAGGCTTGGAAAATTTTTATTTAAACTTTTGTGGAAGCCTAAAAAAAATCTCAGGTCCTTTCCTTCTAGGCTACAAGCCTATACAGGCCTTTCTTCTCTCCTCCTACGAATTTCTTTGTCCCTTGGATGTCGATATTTAGAATGAAGCTTCTTGGAGGAAAATCTATTTCTTTATTTGGGGAAATGTGCATTGAGAAATTTTGGTAAATTATTGTAAAATCTTCCTCATTTATAATATTGGCATCTAAAGGAGAGGGCATTTGTTTTATTTGAAACTATTTATCTTATGAACCCTCCTTAGAGATATAAGGCTTTCATTCCTATGTAAGAGAGTCTCTCTTGTAATCATAATAATAAAATAATTTTCTTGAGGGAGCTTGGGGCTTTTCCCAAGCTATCCCTTCTCCTCATTTGGTAGGAGATCTTCTTGATTGACTGGTCACTTACGTGATAGATTAGTTTAGTCTCTTGCATTGTCTAATTAGTAGATTTAATTTATAATATTCTAATCACTTGTTTCACTAATTGATATAATTTGTATTTGAGTAGCTCTAGTCTTTAGCTCATTTACTTTCCAGTTGGAGTATTTTTTCGAACATTTAAATCGAATTAGCATTTGTGACACATTATGTATTTAATATTTGCTCTATTGGTAATTGAACACTCTTAAAGAACATTATAACTAATTGAATTGACTAATCATAAGTGAAGTGATATTTCTAATTCATATTCCATTAAGTCATTTCACACATTGAGCATTTTGATTTCTAATTTCATATCAATTTTAGCACTCATACTAATACTTCAATTTGAACTTTTAGATCTAGGTTTCCTTCGTCTGAGATTCACCTCCAAGCATAAGCTTGGTTGATAGAAGTTTTCGGATACTTCCCTAACTTTCATTCAATTCAATAAACTGGAGTCTTGAAAAAAGGTTAAAACACGTGACCTCACAGTTCTCTTGTGGTCAATCCCTTGTAGGAATGAAAGCACGCGTGTTGTCTTGAAGTCTAGGTGGATATAGTTAATGATGGACTAGTGCCTCCTCATCCTATCCTTCTTGCAATTCACCTCACTCCTTACGAAGTTTTGATGAATTGAGGGGAAGTCTCACCATAGATTAGGCACTTAATAAAATTTACCAAGACCACCTTATTATCACACAACACTGTATCACTTTACAATTGGTTATTGTACAAGTTGAGTTGTATGAATTTCATTTTACTTGCAAGCATTTATTTCTTATTTCTCTTGTAATTGTCATTGCAATTACATGCTCATTGTCCTTTGATACCATTTATTCTCATTGGAGCAACTCTCTTAAAACTACAAGTATAAGTTTTATCTATCTTGCAAATCTTTCTGTTATTGTACTTGATCTCTTTTGATATCGTTTCACTAATGCTTGTCTTGCAACATTACTATTCTTGTAACTTGAAAGATCATTTTCATTTTCAAGTATCATAATTTATCTTTGAGAATTATCCAAAGGAACTAGTCTCTCATATTTTATCTTGTTGGATGTCTTGTTGATTTCATTGAATCTATCTCATTAATATTTACATACTCATCAATATTCATACTTGCTAAGTAATCTCTAAATCCAAGTTATATTGAATGGTAATTTCCTTGCCTATTAATTCCTAGGCCTCGTTATCCTTAACAAGATTTCCTTTATTGTTATTTTTAAGGACCACCCCCCTTGACTTAGTTAGGAGAGACTCTAAATGGAGATAGTTGGGAATATGTGACAACCCCTTATCTGAGAGTCGTGCCTTTAAGACCACACCTGGTCAAATTAAGGACTTTGATCACATTAAGGTGTGTATATTAAGAGACAATAGGACCTATGTCATTTGCTATGGTTTCTACCTCTAAACTAGAAGACTTTCCTGCCATCATCCTTGAAAACTTGCATCCTTTTAACTTGTTCCTAGAAGCCGCCTACACTTGAACATCTTGTAAGTTCATCTAGTACAAAGACACTGTTAGTTTTTGTAGCATCGTATGTGTTCTAGCCTCAAGATTTGGCAGAGAGGTTAGAATACATGTATTTTCCAATACCCAGAAATCGTTTATGGAAATTCCACCTAGAGACGAGTTAATTAAATTAATTAGTTACATTTTAATATTTCCCAAGTCTAAACTTAGGAAATATGATTAATTAAAATGAATTAATTAATTAATGGTGAGAATCTTCTAGAAAAAGACATGGATTTATTTCTAGTTAATCTTAGCCATCAATTAAGTTTTAATCGTAGTCGTTGAAGTCTTAATGAAATATTATAAGAATAACTCGATGGGGCTTTGAGAAGATACACTAGAAGTTCGATTTCACTGGGAGATCGATTTCTAGAGTAGTAGCATTCAGTTGCCAGAGAGAGAGCTAGTGAGATCGAAGCAATGAGAGAGGGGCAAAGATTGTAAAGTTGGAGGAAGATTTTCCAGTTCCGGTGAGAACATTACAGAGAGTTAGTGATTTCCACAGAGGGATCACATTGTTTCACACATATCAACCAAAGGAATGGCTAAGGAGATGTGGGATGTGTTGGCAACCTGTATGAGGGGTCTTCTGAGCAGCGGAAGATGTTTATGGAGGAGAAAATGCAGACCACCAGGATGTAGAAGGAAGAGCGTATTGATCTATTCGTTTCTAGACTTTAGGAAAACCGAGATCAGTTGGAAATCATAGGAGAAGTTCCTAAGGCCACAGAGATGGTCAGATTGGCCCTCAACTCAGTGTCCGATGATTACCAAGTTTTTGTCTAGAGCATCCTAAGCAGAGAGAACTTGTGGGACTGGGAGTCAATGTGGGCAGCTCTTCAGCAAGAAGAGATGCAGAGAGACTTATTCAAGTGTAAACTTGAGGGCGGCAGAAACATCAGTTGGAAGCTCAAGAAGGAAGAATATAACGATAAAATGTTTCCGATGTGGCGAGATGGGGCATTACGCCACATAGTGTCCTCTCAAGAATAAGGATAAGGATGAGAAACATGATCCTCGGGTCGGAGCAGCAAAGATAGAGGAGGAGGAGTTTTCGATGATTGCTCATAACCCTCGAGGAGGGAGGTGGGCTGATTTGGAGTTGTAGACCCAGAGATCTATAAGATGGGCAGGATCCTTTAGGAGTCCACCTCTCAGATCATCACCTTGCTACGGGAGCCCAAAACAACAGTAGCAGGATGGAATAGTTCCATTTGGTGCAAAGGAGTGTTGAAGTGACAACACAGTGGTTAGCAGTGCCATAGTCTGAGCAGTGCAGAGCAGTGTTGCAACAACGCAGAGGGAAGAAGTGCAGAGAAACAACAATGCAACAACTTTAGAGAGGCGATGTAAAGGCTAGAAGTATTCAGATCTTCATCATTGAGATGCAATATACTTGTCCAATTTTGGATGGTTTTCAGTTGCAGAAAGAAACTGTGATGCAGTGTAGTAGCAGTGGCAGTTGGAAGTGGCAGAGTCAGGAGCAGCACAAATGTAGAATTGAGAGGGAGTTGCAGTACGGATGCAGTGGTTGACAATGGAAGTGTCAGCAGCAATACAAATGCAACATTTGCACAAAGTTGATGGGCATCATGTCAGACATCAACAGCGCAGAGGGAGATGCTTCAGAGTCAGAACAATATGCAACAGGGCATATTGTTAGAGCACATTCCTCGCTAAGAGGGAGTGTTGATTTGGGGTAGCATAAGATGTGCTCTATGTCTCAAATTTTGTGGAGATACTTACACACATTCCAAATAACCTAGAAAGTGTTTGGTTATATTCCGTTCGGATCGTATTCTATAGAAATAATTAATTACTTTTAAAGCGACCCTAAGTCAAAACTTAGGGAAATAAAATAATTAAAGTATATTAATAGAATATGAGTGAGAATGATCTAAAATAAACAGATCAAGTCAAAAGTCAATCTAATTTGGTTCATTGAATCCTCAACGAGAAGATTATAAGGACTTGAAGGGTCATTTGGAAAACACATTTGTGGAGACACAGAGGATCTAAAGATCGAATTTTTCTGACAAATCAAGTGCTCGGACAAAAATTAGATCTAATTGATCCTTGATTGCAGTGAGGGGCAGTATGTCCGGTTGGAAGGTTTCCTGAGTAGGATATTACATAGAAATAGAGGCAGAGAGAGCCACAAATTCAGCACAGAGCCAGTGACGTAGTGCCTACGTAGAGCCAAAGGGAGAATCGTTTTCTTGCAGAGGAGACAGTGCAGAGCCAATATCAGACCCCGGAGAGATTTTCCGAAAGCTTAGTTTCTAGCTAGAAGTGAGACCAACGCAGAGGCAGAACGGCAACTGATTTGTGACGTAGTCAATGCACAAAGGCAACACAGGGAAATCCAGCCTTGGTGCAGATCAATGGTAGTTTCCCGCAGAGGAGCGAGGTTTGTCTCATGAGATCTCTTCTATCAGTTTTGCTGTATGTTTTGACAATCTCGTCAATCATAGATTTGTACTCAAAATTTACTGCATAATAACATAAACATTGAGATCTGTTGCACTGGTTTTCCCACATTGGGTTTTTTCAGGGACATCACTCCAAAAACAATTGTGCCCGATGGTAAAATTATTTTCCATAAGTTGTTGCAATAGGATTTCGTGTAACACAAATTTTCATAGTGTGCAGCAGTAGCCAGACATCAACAATGTGACAGGAGATGGTGCAAAGACAATGTGTTGTGGTAGCAATTGCAACACTAGAAAAATTTCCTCGCTAAGAGGGAGTGTTAGTTTTGTAGCATCAAATGTCTTCTAGCCTCAAGATTTGGCAGACAGGTTAAAATACATGTATTCTTCAATACCTAGAAATAGTTTCTGAAAATTCCACCTAGAGATGACTTGATTAAATTAATTAGTTAGTTTTTAATATTTCATATGTCTAAACTTAGGAAATATGATTAATTAAAAGGAATTAATTAAGTCACGGTGAGAATATTCTAGAAAAATACATGGATCAATTTCTATTTAATCTTAGTCATCGATTAAGTTTTAATTTTGGCCATTGAGTCTCAACGAAATATTATAAGAAGAACTCGAAGGGGCTTGGAGAAGATACACCAGAAGTTTGATTTCACTGGCAGATCGCTTTCGAGAGTAGCAGCAATCAAATTCTGGAGAGAGAGCTAGTGAGCTTGAAGTAGTGAGAGAGGGGAAGAGATAGCAAGGGCGAAGGAAGCTTTTCCAGTTCCGGTGAGTACATTGTGGAGAGGCAGCGCAGATCTTCGGTGGGTAATTATTATTTTTTTGGGGAGAAGAAGTGATTCAGTGCCAAAAGTTGGGGCAGAGATTCTAGAGGGCAGAAGGATCCATTTCCTAGATAGAAGTTGGCGAGACAACAAGAGGAGATGCAGTTCCAAGCATGTGGGACGTAGTACAACATAGGCTAAAGCAATGAATGTGCAGAGGGAGCAAGGAGCAGCTGAAATCACATCGAGGTTAGTGTTGAATAACCTGTGGAGTGAGAAAATTTCTCACTATTTTTACTGCCAATCATTTCTCAGTTTGGATTGCTAGATTAAGCATCTATAGTTTTGTACTCATATTTACTACTACAAAATATTGAAACACTCAATTGTTGCATCGACTTTCCTGATTTGGGTTTTTCCAAAGACTTAGTCCAAAAATAACAGTGTCAAATTGTGTGTGTGCATCTATTCTTTCAACATTTATTTTTCTTCTGCAATATTTGTTTTGTGAAGGCTTCAGTGTATTTGTTTCGATATTTACCGTAGCACACAGTAAATAATTTGCTTAATTTATTTAACAAATAGAAGAAACAATATCAGTTGTTGCAGTTAGATTCGGGTTTCCAAAATTTTCATAGAGACCTTCTTAACAGATTGGGAAGAGTCTATTGACTACTCCTCCCCTCCTAAACCTAATGAATGACTCCCTCTGAGATGCTCAACCATTAGAGCTTCTTTCTCCCTATTCTTTGTGACTACTCTGCATCATGCCATCACTTGTATAGATTAGCCCTTTAGCCTACACATATTTCTCTATCTAACTCCAATGACATGGCCACCATACAAGATAGATTCCAAGGGCCTTATTAGTGCTTGTCCATCCTTCAATGCTACACCAAACCCCTTATTCTTAATCACCAAGACTGGGAGAAAAATCCACTTGAGTTTTGACACCCATAACATATCCTTCACTTCCATCCTACTTCCTTATTCAAGGTGGAATAACATTGTTCCAACCCCTATATCTACATGCTTCATATCAATCCCCAAGTTCACATCCAATTCTGAGTCCCACTCAGTCAGGGTGGTGAACTAGTCATGTGCTCCTATCATGTGTTGTGGTTGAACTACTCATGTGCTACTTAGCAGGCTTCAAAATCTGAACATTTCCTACAGATAGGACAACATTATCCATGTGTAAGATACTTGAACCAACATTAGTTGTTCTAGCATAAATTGGATGATTAGTGGGGTCTTTTTTGTCACTAATTATATATGTCAATTGAGCTTCTGTATAACGTCTTCTATGCTCTCCTCCAAAAACAGGGACAATAGCATAAGTGTGATACATTTGCAATGTTCCTCCCAACCTTCTAATCCATGACCTAGAAATTAGCATGCCAATTCTAGGATGAATATCAGCTACAACAATATCCATCACCATCCCTCTCATAGGTAACTAAAAAAGGCTTACTGCAAGGTCTTTGATGACACCAAGGCATTGAACTTTCCAGGAATCAAAGGAGTAGAGATATTGGTACTCTCTAGTTACCTCAAGACCTAGTTCATCCATGACTACCTTGGGCATTAAATTATGTGAGGCTCCGGAGTCCATTAGGAAATTATGCAAGATCTTTTCATGAATATTTAGAGATAGATAAAAAGGAGGGGTAGAATCATCTTTGTCTTCTACCAATGGACCTAAAATAAAAATGGGCTCGTCATATTGAAGGTTAACAAAATCAGAAGCTACTTCGGTAGGTGGGGGTTAAAGAGATTTCAGAAAGGTCTTTTTGAAATCATCATTTTTCATGAGCTCTATAAGAGGAACATCAATATTTATCTTTTGTATTTCATTCTCAAAATTGAAAATAGGGGGAATTTTGTGAGCAATTTTTACCTCAAGTGAAGAAGTATTAACTGCTACCAGAATTTCTGGTAATTTCTATTTTCCAACTTGTTTTTATGTTGGTATTTTTACTGCATCCTTATTCTTCTTGGGTTGTGCAGCAGACTGTGGATTATTATCAATATTCTGTGATATGAGATTATATCTGCTTTGATGATCAGCTGCAATCATGGAATGGTCAGGAACCACTTCATTATTATGAGTATATGACATGAAATCCTCATACTCTGCTAGTGTAAGATGAATCAACCCTTCTTTATCTCTCATACAATTGATATCAACAGTTTTCTCCAACCTTTCAACTTCCTTTTCATCTTCAAATATAGCATTCTGCAAAGGAAGTTGAACTTTTTTATCATCAACATCTCTTATCTCTCGCTGCAAAATTTGAGGAACATTAGGTCTTCTAAATTGTTTCCTATTAGGTTGATCAAATGAAACATTTCTAGTAGTAGCTGGTCTTGCTTCCATCTTGAGCTTAGATATCTCAGTAGTCAATGACTTGAACATTTTTGTCAACTCATCTAACTTAGGATCTGTCTGAAGTTCCTAAAGAAGAAACTTCAGATTTTTGTTTTCTTTTTTCTCTGTCAATCTCTCCTCTGAGCCTATCAACTACTAACACATTAGATTCTACCTCCAGTGCATTTTCCTGCATTTGTGTTAGTGTTGCAGATTTTCTCTCTCAATAATAAACAAAAATCAGTATTAAAGGCACCAACATAAGAGATTTTAGCTGAAGCTTTAGTAGGCTTGATTTTAGTAGGTATTTTGCTAACATCTTACTGAATCTCTTAGAAAAATAAAAAATTGAGTCTCCTTCTTTTCTTTTTATTACACCAAATTCAGTGATATAATACAAAAAATCTTTCTTATCACCCCATTTCCTTAAAAATGTATCATCTAGGCTTTCAATTCCAGTGATGCTATGATTTTTCAAAGATATGAACCATTTTCTAACATCACCCTCAAAACTCTGAAAAAAAACTCTCATCCAGACATCTTCATGCTCAATATTCAAAATTTCAGCATAGGCATAAAAATCATAAAGGTGTTCTTCAGCTGTTACCTCTCCCTCACCACTAAACTTAGGCATGTACTTGAGATAATTTCTTGTAGTTAAGCATTCATAGGCTGAGGTAATACCAAAGGGGCATAACTAACAACAGCAATTGCATCCATGTGGTTAGGGGGTGGTTTTGGACCTGCCATGGTGTGAGTTGTTGGGATTTGTGGAACAAGTATAGGTGGATTGTGAACAACATATGATGAAACACCAACTTGTGATGTAAGTACTATTTTTTGGTTGGAAAACAAGGAAGGTATAGGATTTTCTACAAAATCAAGGGATAAGTTTTGCAAGACTTATTTTAGGAACAGACTTTGAGAAAACAGTGGTAGTAGCAGGAAACTTTCGTTTACTTTTTTTCTTGATTAACTTTTCCGGGTCAGAAACTGGAATTCTCAAAGGGGAATATGGGTTAGCCCTGGTTCTAGTCCTTCTAGGAGCCAGAACATCTCAATGGAGTCACCAAGTGTAAAGAAGTCTAAAAAGACAGTTGGAACTGTAAACCTCATAACCAAACTTATAATGTTTTCATTCATCTAGGGGTAAACTTCAATTTTCCTCCTCAACAATAGTGCCAAAGATGTTAGCGCAAGGAGTCACTCCTTGACTACATAAGGAGTAAGCCTGACACATCATAGTTCATTTCAAATTTTAAAGGGGTTGTTTGAGTGGTGGGATGGCTTCTCAAAGATTTTGAAATGACTTTTATGTTCCTTAAGACTTTCATGCATTTGGAAAGTTGTGGCAAGTATAAACTATGTGGGTAAAAGGTAGTATAGCGAGAAAATTGTAACTAATGGAAGAAGATGGATAGCTTGTACCTATTCTAGGAAATATTCCTATTCCAAATCAATCACACAGCTATGATAATGGCTCTTTACACAAACTTTGTTTATGCAAAGTAAACAACATTCAGAAAATAGATTGCATGTATAAGGTATTCCACAAATCCTTTATGAAATCTTCACTAACATGTTCTATAACACACATATAACTCGGAGAAAACTGAAAGTAGATAATTTATTGTTAAATCCTTTAATAATTTATCACTCACACTTTACTACTTGTTGCAATTCATATTTAGAATAAATTAACAAAGAAAGGAGACACACCACACATTAGATGCTCCTTGAGTCACGAAATCCTCCAGCATGAATCAAAAAGGTTTTCATTATATTCAGTCTTTAGGTAGACTAACATCCAACAAGGAAATAGTATTTACAAGTGGTATATATATCAATAGAGGAACCAAATCCATCTCTTCTAGAAATAAGGAAACATTAATTCTAACATAACATATGTGTCAAACGACATTACAACATTATCTCATAAAAATCTAACAAAAAAGGACAGATGGAGAAAGAAGAAGAGAAGAAATATGGGCTAGAATGCTGAGTATGCTATCATGATGCTCCTTTTTCTGTTGATTTATCTCCTTGTGTCCTGGGTCTTTAATAACCATGTAGCTCCATTTAATAACCACCTCTCACCATCACTTGTATTATCCATTTGGTTATGGGTTCTTATCCATCATTAACTAGCTCAGAAAAATTTGCTGATAGGTGTTCAAATTCAGTTAAAACAGGTGCTACTGGAAATTCCAGTAAAAACCTGTAACTGCGCAAAATCTAGAATGCTACTGGAAATTCTGGTAGCGCCTTGTTTGTTTTTCAAAATACACAGAAAATGTTGAAAATTTTGTGCAGACTTATATTCCATGACACTTAAGTTGATGTTCAAAATTATAACTAGTAAGTAAAAAGGCACTTGTATCAAAAAATATTTTTACCTTCCCTCTATGTTTTTTATAGCTTTAGCTAGCTTATCCAAGTCGGTTTTGTTTTTAGTAGATGATCTGGATTTGGTTGCTCTTGTGGTTGCTTCCTTGACAGGGGCTTTATCCTCCTTAGAACCCTTTTTTGTTTTTCTTTTCTTTGAGGGATCTTAGTGTTGTTCTGAAGGGGTGTTATTCTTGTTTTTATTCATGGTTTTCTCTGTCTTTGAACCTTCAGGATTGCCTTCAATGTCAATAACCTCTATAATTAGGCTATGTAGAGCCTTGGACTTAAGCCTAAACTTGTTGTTGTCTCTGGTATGCCTCTTTCTGGTACCAACAATAGGTTTGTCTTCTTCCTTCTTCTTCTTAATGTTGATGTCATATCCAACATCCTTAAGGAGTTCTACATCTGATAGTGTAGGTTGATACTCTTTCTACAACTTTTTCTGAATATATGCTTCCAGAATTTCTGGTAGCATCTGCGCTTTTGATTTATCTGCAGTTGCAGACCTTCCTCTTCTGGCTCTAGTGTAGATATTAGGAAATGGAGGAACATGGGGGTACTATTTTCATGGACTTGGGTTTTCTTGTTGAGGAGTTCTCTCCTTTTTCCACCTTTCTTTCAGCTTTGACTGCAGAAACTTCCTCTTTTTTGCCCTTGGCCTTCTTATTAATGTTTTCTTTTTTGGCCTTTCTCTTTGTTCTTATTTTTGCAGGCTGAGGGTTTGGTTGTGGAATTGGAGGTGTGGGTGTAGGTTGGCTTACCCTATAGAATAAAAAGTGGTCCTAAGTCTAGTTTCTCTTTCCAAACTCTTCTTCAACTAGAATGTTGATCAAATCTTGATGGTACAAGCTATACTCAGAAATATCAGTGTGAGTCTAAACCCTTGCTGACATTTTGGTAAGGCTTTTCAATAAGAAAATTGGCAGATTCAATGTGTTCATCCCTGCAATATGAAAAAGAAACCTCATGTGACAGAGGAATACAACTGTATACCTCCTTTCACAAGTGAGGTATATCTTGATAAGCTTGATAGCTTTTGCCCAGTCATTCTTAAGGTAGCTTCTTGGGATGCATTTTTCACAATTTGGATCTCTATGAGCATCTTTGAGGAACCTATTAATATCACCTCCTATAATAAATTGTCCCTTGAACCACCTTTCTCCTTCTTGTTGAAGGTTAAAGGCTTCAGCAATAGAGTCTTCAGAAACCTGCAAAGTAAGGCCATAAATTGTAGCTTCCTGTCCAATAAAAGAGTTAGCAAACTCTTGGGCTACTCTTGAGTGACAGCTTCCTAACCTGGTACAAAGAGGATACCACCCTAATTGCATAAACAAAATTCTTACCCACAGATTGGAATCAACGAGATCTGCACCTTACATCTCTATTCGATTTATATTACCACCTGTTTTAGTCATCTTCAGAAAATAAATGAATATGTTTCCTGCAACTGATAGGTGGCAAAGTAGGAAGAGCTTTACCTTACGGGTGTGGCCTGTATTCACCCTTGAAAATATTGTCTCAAATCTAGACTCCTCAAACTATGACTCTCATCAAATTCGAACTCAAACAACTAAAACTTCAAATGACATTCTCCTGATTTTTGGGTGGCTTTAAAATCAAAATTTGGTTCATTACCCCATGAAAATCATCCTTCATCATTGAAAATATTCTTCACCATGATGTGCACCATATGATACTCCATCATCACCTTCAGTTAGTTGTGTTTTCCATATGAGAGCTCCAAATGGCTTGAGACAAGTGGGTTTATGACTAGCAATCACCTCCGCAGTCATTGTTTTTGATAGGCCGAAATTTCTGGCAGCACTATTGCGCAGCTAGCCAAACAGTTATGGCGTTGAGTGTAATAACCAAAATATCCTTGATTTAGAAAAACACTTACCTAGACAAATGGATAACTGGCTTGGGGTTGAGAGGCAGGTCGGGTAATGGTTCAGTTCATAACTGTAGATGACACATGTGGCTCAACGTATATTACGACTTGACTCAAACTAATTCACTGCAATATGACACATATCATTTGATCTAAAAAGATTTAAAAAATATTTGAGGCATATTTAAACTATAAAACGTGACTTAACTAAAGCGGATGCACTTTTTCGTTTATTTTTTTTAAAACAAAGTATGCTTCTATAAATTTTGGCAACATTAAATATAAAAATAAAAGACAAAAACATGAAAATAACATACTGTTCGAAAAGACTAAAACTGGTGCTTCTAGAAATTCCAATAACGAACAATTTTTTTAATAATGGACTCATGACTTAGCAAAGAACTGTGCTAACACACGGAATCCTACTGCAGCAAGTGATGGAAAATATTATGTTTTTTATTTTACTTAACAAATTATTTACAGTGTTCTACAAACAAATATCGAAATCCATTCAATATAGCCTACACAATTAAATTGTGGAATAAATACAAGTGTGGAAACAAATCTAAACATACATAGATCACACAACCATTCGACACAATTTTTTTGGACTAATGTCCCTAGAAAAACCCAATGCGGGAAAATCGATGTAGCAAATCTGAGGGTTTATGTTATTATGTAGTAAATTATGAGTACAAACCTATGATTTAAAAGGCTGTAAAATATTACAATAATACTGACAGAAGGGATCTCATGAGACAAACCTCACTCCTCCATGGGAAATTGGCATTGATCTGCACCAAGGTTGGACTTCCCTGTGCTACCTCTATGCAGTAAATGTGTCACAAGTCAACTGCCCTTCTGCCTCTACGCTGGTCTCACTACTGGCTAGAAACTGAGCCTCCATAAAATCTCGTCGAGGTCTGACACAAGCTCTTCACTGTCTCTACTGGAAAACGATTCTCCCTCTGGCTCTGCGCAATGACTATGTAGGTACTGCATCATTGGCTCTACGTTGAAACTGTGGCTCTCTCTCTCTCTACTGCTATGTACTCTCTGGCTCAGGAAACCTTCCAACCGGAAATGTTGCCCTTCACTGCAATCAAGGATTGCTTAGATCTAATTTTCGTTTGAGTGCTTTCTTTGTTAGAAAAAATTGATCTGTAGATCCTCTGTGTCTCCATGAATTTCTTTTTCAAATGACCCTTCAAGTCATTCTTATAATCTTCTCGTCGAGGATTCAATGGCCTAGATTAGATCTCTAATCAATGAATAAGATTAACTTTTGACTCGATTCGTTTATTCTAGATCATTCTCACTCATATTCTATTAATACACTTTAATTGTTTTATTTTCCTCAATTTTGACTTACTGTCCCTTTAAAAATAATTAATTATTTCTATAGAATACAATCCAAGTGGAATTTCACCAAACGCTTTCTGGGTTAGTTAGAATGCATGTGTCTAAGCCTCTACACAAATTTAAGACTTAAAGCACATCCAATGCTACCCCAAATCAACAAAAATTTTGTTCCTCTGGCTTTGTGTTGCAACCTTTGCCTTGGCAAGATATCAATCCAGAAGTCTTACCTCTCTGCCGACTCACTCAATGAGAGACTACCTCGAAAATTCAACCCTTCTGGCTAGAACTGTGCAATCCCACTTGGGATTCGATCTGCTGCTACTGTAGCAATTTGACCTTCACTTCAATGTTAGATATTCTCTTCCTATTTCACATCAAATTCTCTAATACCATGTGAGAATTCCTAGAACTAACAATCTCAGGAATCCTACTGCAACAAACTGAATCTACTTCATCTATTTGTAAATTACATTACATAGTTATTTTAGATTTCTTCATGAAATATTGAAGTAAATTACTGAAGAAACCTACACTTAATTTCTTATGATTCTGAAACAAGGAAACCGAGCAAAGAACAATACACACATAGGACACCTTTATTTTGGACGAAAGTCCCTGGAAAAACCCAATGCAGGAAAACCGATGCAATAGATCTGAGGGTTTGTGATTATTAAGCAGTAGTTTCTGAATAAGATCTTTGGATGCCTTGTTGCCTATCCAATACAGAGAAATCATGACAAACAAAAAATATTGTGAGTTTACCTCGCACTGCAAGTCCTGGTTGATCTGATAACTGAACTGACAAAACTCCAACACCCTTTGCGCTGCCTTTGTGCAGTAGCTGCGTAGGCCTGTGTGGGGACCTCTATGGACTGTGTCACCTCCTCTCCGAGATCGATTTTCTCCTCGAAAATTCTAGTTCCAACCCTCTCGGCTCAGAACCCCGATCTCCCAGGAAATCTCGAACTATCTCTCGAAAACACTACGCTGCCTCTACGTGTGCCATGAGTGGACCTGCGTCACCCCTTATGGGTGCTACGTCACACTCTCTAGATGATGCGCTGCTTCCTTTGCTGGTTTTGATGCCTCTATACTTAGTATTATTGGTTCTGGAGAATATCCTCTGACCAAAAATGTCTCTGCCCCTCTCTGTGTTGGAATCACTTAGATCTGATATTCGTCTGAGCACTGCTTCATTAGAAAAATTCGATCTCTTGATTCACTCGGTGTGTCTTTCCAAATGGCCCTCAAGTCTTCCTTTATAGTCTTCTTGTTAAGACATCAACGATCAAGATTAGATCTTTAATCAACGGCTAAGATTATAACTTGACTTGATCTTCATTTTTTCTAGATCATTCTCACTCTATTTTATTAATACCCTTTAATTATTTAATTTCCCTAAGTTTAGACTTAGGGTCCCCATTAAAATAATCAATTTTTACAATAAAACATATTCCGAGTGGAATTTTCACAAACAATTTATGGGTTCTTTAGAATACATGTTACTAATCCTCTCCATAAATTTGGAGACTTAGAGCACTTCTCATGCTATGAAAAATAAACAACCAAGATAGATATCATTCAAGAAAGAGGCTCAATAATGGTTGAAGGCTTCAAGGAAGAAGAACACTCTCGAAGAAAAGCCCTATAAATCAAGGTTCATGACCTAGGGTTTTGAAATTTTTAGTAAAAATAGGTGTTCACAAGGTCAAGACCAAAGAGAAAGGGTTTCTTGCAAAGAGAATTAATTATTCGAAGGCTTATGAAGCCCTCTAGAAATTCCTCAAGTTGAGGGAGAAGGAAGTAGGGTTACCCTCTTAGGGAAACACCTAGGGCAAGAGATTTTATGGATAAAATTTGAGTGGATTCCCACCAAAATGGTAAGTCACGTAGTCAAGACCTACCTCTTGATGTTTAGGCTCTCAAACCACCAAAAAGCCTCCTCCCTAAAATTTCACTCCAAGCCCTAGTTTTTCTTCCTAGCCTTAAAAATATCTAATTTGGGAAGAGAAAATTAAGGAGAAATTTTAAGGTTGATCACCAAGTGATTGGAATAGTACCTTGTCCAATGGGTATATGGAGTCAAGGATGCTCAAGATAAACCAAATTTATTTCCAAGGAGGCCAAAATTTGATGCCCTACTTATCAAGATTCCAACATTTACCCACTCATTGATAATGGAGTTTCTTGGGAGACCTTTAAAAAAGTTTCACCAATAGTAACATTCATTACATGTTATGCATGAGTAACATATGCAACATTTATCTAGAAATCCTTCAAAATTTATTTTCAAAAAATTAGGGCACAAACTAGCATATCTACAAGAAATAGTTCCATATATTAGACATTCAAATGATAATATTTAACAAAGAGAACTTCCAATATAACATGCAATATATCCATCCATTTTCCAAAGAGTATCTCCAAAGACAATCCAAATTTTGCTTCCATATATCAAAATGCATTCCAAGCCTCTCCAATCCACCCACAAGAAGCACGTGTGAAATTTCCAAGAGGTCCAAAATTCACAACTTTGATGATGGTAGATCACAAATTATTGATCTCTAATATATATGTGTCCTAACATATCCTATTTTAGCCTACGAGCCCCTCAATCATAAAATAATGTTCAAATAATGGCCTAGGTCACAAGCTGACCTAGTAACTTTCATAATAGACGCAAACATCTTCACACGTGTGAGTTGAAGTGACATATTTGTTGATGTCATCCTAGCAGATTTCCCTTCTAGGGTATGATTTGGGGTCCTCATGTGCCAAGATGAGTGTATAGGGCCTCTAATATCAAAATTTAGGGTTTGGCCCCTATATCTCTTTGCAAATCATCCTATGGCCCCTAGATGTGGGTTTGGGGCATAAAAGTTTATCTCATGGGTCTCTTGGTGATAGAATAGCTTGATTCTGCTACAGCGTTGAGGGCCATGAGGATGGTGCTAACCCTCCCATGTCTCAAAGGGTAATACAAACCTCATCTGGGCCTTGGATTAACTACCAAACCATGTGTACACTGCAAATCTAGTTGGGGAAGGCTGATCAAAGTGCATCATCTCATGAATAATGTGGTGCAAAGTGTAGACTAGTGGGGGTGTCATAGGTTCCCATGGAATGAAATGATGCTCTACAAGTGATAGGAGTCCCATTGCTCTCAACAACTCACCTGTAGCATGTCACAATTATCCTAAAGTGGACATGGGCCCTAGTTGACTTGCCCATCCCATGATGAAACCCATCTACTAATCACACACAATGTCTAGTGCTACATCTTCGAAATTCGGTACAATAATTATTAATGCATATAAATTGACCAAGATTTCTATTCAAGGGCACATTGACACTTCATATGAGGCTTTCCTTCCAAATTTGGGACTTTGATCGCATAATAGTGATACCTCCATAGGTAGGAGGGGTCTCATGGCCATATGCCATGGTCAAAGGGGTAGCAATGATGAGGAGGGAGAAATCTTGGATGTATGTGTTACCACAAAATTTGTTTTTCCACCCCTCTTATTGCCTTTTTCCTTTTCTTGACTTTTATTTGTATTATTGCTTGAAGCTCTATGAAATGAGAGCTTTTTGTGAATGATGTGTAGCAATGGCTACCCACTTAAAACTGGGGAAATTCAGCACCCACTAGGGGTTGTGCCATGCAAGAGTTCCCTTTATGATTTGGCAAAGCAACATTGGCCCCAAGAACCAGGTGATGGCCATAATGATGAGGGGTAGATCTCATGCTTGGTTTTTGCCTACGTGCTAATGTTAATATCCCGTCCATCATTTCGATTTTATAATCTTTGTTTTCTTTTATTTCATACTTGTGGCCATGATATGCTTCTTACTTTTCTCTTATTTTCATCAACATCCCGAGGCAATGTTTCCAAGCCCAACCCAAGTATGTGGACAAGGGGAGGATTGGTGCTAGAACATAGTGGACCCATGGTCATGTGGACCCAAAGAAGGGAGTTAGAGTACAGGGTTCATAATGTACGGAGGGAAGTGATAAGTATGGAATGTAAAAAATGGTACCACACTATCTCAATCAGGTTTTCCCAAGTAGTGCCCTTCCTAAAGCCATGGGCTATTAGATGAGGTCCCACAGGACTAGGATTGAAGATTAACCCCCCATTTAAATTGACAAAACAAAACCACGGTCAAAACCCTTCCTTTATATCACCCAATAATCCATGCCAAATTCCAAAATTTAAAAAAAAAAGTATAAGCACTTGATTGCATAGTGAATAACATACCTTTTAGATATGATTTCCCACCTTCTAACATGTGTTATTTGAAAAATAGGTGAGAAAACATATGATTTATGCAGGTGGAAGAGACCAGAATGGCACATCACATCGACTACTCAGTGGCTATCAGGGGCTGCTAGATGTTAGCTGGAAGAAGATGATTAGGAGAAAAATCATCCTAGGGGTACCCACTTTTGGTGGGTTACATCTGGCTCCAACTAGGACATGAGCTCACCATAGAGCGCATGATCCATGTACTTGAACGAAGAGTTCATGAGAAATCCAACAATATCTTGAGACACAAACTTGTATATTTCACATCAAAATACAACTATTTGGATAATTTATATTATGTGTATTTTTATCACCCATGTTTTTCATCAAAATAATAATAATATTAATATAGAAAAGTAAATTTATTCTAAGATGCAAGTCTATTCTCAATGCAACTACTCTTGCATGAGAACATGATATGATGATGTTAGTGTTATGAAACCAGCTCCAAAATAGAGGAAAAGAGAGATCTATGCCTTATAAATAAGCCACTTCGAGGGGGAAACCTCCTTTATATTACATAAATGAACAATTTTTGAATAATACAAATGACACAACCTCCTTTCTATATATAGAAGTCCATGGGGTCACAATATAATCCTAGCCGACCTAACAATAATAATGTAAGGGCACAATAATAACAATATGGGGGCTACAGGGGTACAAAAATAACAATAAAGGGGCTACACTAACAACAATAAGGGGATACACTAGTATTATAGTGAGCTAACATGCCCCTCTCCTTCAAACAAGTGTTGCCCTCAACGCTTGATTATTTCTAGATGCTTCTGTATAAAATTATCATCCTCCCATGTGGAATATTCGATGGGTAAGTTCTTCCACTTGCTGAGATACTCTGAAATTGATAGAATTATTTTTCCTGTGACTGCTTCATAACTTCTTACGCTACGATGTTGATCTTCCTGTTGTTTCATTCAATTCTGCACCAAAGTTAGGTTATCCTTTGAGAGTTGGAGAAATTGTTGATGATGCTCGATGTGATCTTCCACTACTTTATCATCCATATTAGCTTTCATTTGATCCTTCAAACCATCTAACTTAGCCTCCATTTTTTCTTTTAAACCATCTATGTCGTCTTTGATTGCTCTTTGCAAGATCGAAATTTGTTGCACTTGGTACCATAATTTTGATATCTCATACTGCGATTATTCCTCTTCATGTGGCACAGTATAGCTTTCAGAGGGCTAAATAGGTGTAGAATTATTTATTGGCGGCATTATAGAACCAATATGCCCTTGTAATCACTTCAACTGCTTTTTCAAACAAACGTTATGCAAATTTTTAAAAATGAATACACACCTTTTTCTTGCTTTGAGGAGATCGATATTGAAACTGAATTATCTTTATGATTTCAGATCTTCAATATCTGAAATTAGGTCTTGAAGTATCCCTGTGAATCTTCTTTTTAATGCCATAGGTCTAACCTGATTTGGATTCTTCAAGGAAAAGTTATGCCCAATCTCCCACAATGACCTAATTATGGATTTGTTCAGTGGAGAAAATTTGTACGGTGTGCCACGTGTCACTATTTCCTCCTTCAGCTTTCAAATTGATACACAGGAAACTACATTCTGTGTACTTGTGACCACATTTTACAGAATTCCAATCCGATGTTGAAAGAGAGAGTGATGATGATTTTCCCACGATCACCTCTTTGAGATGAAATTCAGGAGCTTGAAAGAACCCTAACTTCCACAGATCATATCTCCGAACATATTGTGAACAAAGATCTGAAATGTTTACACAACATACCTCAGGATATTGGCTTTGCTCTTTATAAATTTCAACTTCTGAGCCTTCGTAGAACAAAATTTATAGTGAAAATTCCACGATGTCCTGTTTAGGTGAAATTCGGGGGCCTGAAAAAACCCTAACTTCCACAGATCATATCTTTCAAAATATTGCGAACCAAGATCTGAATTTTTTACACAACGTTCCTCGAGATTTTAGAGTCACTTTGTAAAAATTTTAGCTTCTGAACATTCGTAGAAAAAAGATTTATAGCAAAAATTCCACGATGACTTGTTTGGAGCAGCGAAACCCTAGAATCCAAAGCTCTAATACCAAATGTTATGAAACCAACTCCAAAATAGAATAAAAGAGAGATCAACGCCTTAAAAATAAGCCACTTCAAAGGGGAAACCTCCTTTACATTACATAAATGAACAATTCTTGGATGATACAAATGACATAACCTCCTTTCTATATATAGGAGTCCATGGGGTCACAATATAATCCTAGCCGACCTAACAATAATAATGTAAGGGCACAATAATAACATTATGGGGGATACAGGGGTACACCAATAACAATAAGGGGGCTACACTAACAACAATAAGGGGATACACTAGTATTATATGGACCTAACAGTTAGCTATGCAAATCAATATGTAATGCACCCACACTTCCATGTAGTGCTTAGCACATTATACATGAGCTAAGTATGTTCATGAAACCAATGTAACCAACATATTATTTGATCAATGTAACATATTTTGTTCATGTGATTCCTTGCGAGATATGACATCAAAGTATCACATACTCCTTTGCAAAATTAATGGCAAGGGTGGGAGGCAGGAAAGAAATAATACCAAGCATCTCAAAAAATAATCATGGATGAGGAAGAGGGATCCACCTTACACCACTGGGACCTCTCTCGTAACCAAATATTGGAGAATTCAATGATCAAACTCATATTTTTTTTATGAAGAGCGATCTCGGCATATAATTCTTATCATTGTCCTTAGAAAAATTATGGGAGTGATATGATCGGGAAAATGAGGGAAGGATAAGGTCATAACCAATTTCATATATTAGATCATTGTTAAAATGATAAACACCATCAAATTTTCCTTCTTCTATATGTAGGTGTTAGAAACCAAGACAATATTGAGAGGGGCGATGAATCACTATTCTGAGAATTTTAAAACTTTCTTTCACTAGTAAAGAATTCTAGGAAACCAATAAACACTTCAGCAAGAATTCATGTGTATCACAAGAATCACATATTTGACATATAGATTCTTCAAAATTTTCTTCATTTAATTTCACAAAGATAAGTGTCTACTTGTTGCAACTAGAAGGAAGCTACTAGACCTTAGTTTTGTGAAAATTCCTAAATCATAATACTATTGCAGGAACTGGTATTATTTCTCCTAATTGTTAGTTAATTAAAAATTTATCTACTACGACAAATATCAAAATAAACACATTGTAACCTTCACAAATAAAACTGTAGAATAATAAACGTTGGAAGAAATGCTAGCACACACACATAAAATGAACACAATTATTTTTGGACAAAAGTCCACAGAAAAAACCAACTTTGGAAAACCAGTGCAGTAGATGAGGGTTTTATTATTAAGCAACAGTGAAATAATCTAAGTACAACTAGATGTCGAAAATGCCAATCCTACAGAGAAATACTAGCAAGAAAGATCTAGTGAGGAAATTTCCTCACTCCATAGGAAAAGACGGGCTCTGGCCTCAGCTCCAGGTGAGTCGTCCAAACTGGCTCTGCGTAGCTACTGCGTCACACCAACGCAGTCCCTTCTACACTTAGTTCGAACCAACTTCTCCTCAAGCCTTCTGGTCTACTATTGTTTGGGAAAATGTCTCTCCTGATATCCAGATCCTCTATCCAACTTCTGGCACTGAAACTAGTCTTTCCCTAGCATAATTGAAACTGCCTCTAGAGGCTACTGCGTTGCCTCAGTGTCAGCCTCTTTATGGATAATTTTCCTCTATGAAAATTCTCTCACTGGATTTGGAGTTCTTCCTCTGACTTCATTGTCTCTGCCCCTCCCTCACTGCTTCTATCTCACTATCTCTCTCTTCGGAAACTTACTGTTGCTACTCTGGAAACCAATATGCTCATGAAATCGAACCTCTCAAGTGATTCCCCCATCACCACATCTAAATCCCTCTTACAATCCTCTGTTGGAGCACCAAAGACCAAGACTAAAACATAATTTACGGCTAAGATCATCTTGGAGTCGATCTGTGTGAGTTTCTAGATGATTCTCGCCTTCACTTAATTAGTTTTGATTAATTAACCATATTCCCTAAGTTTAGACTTTGGAAATATTTAAAAATTGTTTCATAATCTAATTAAGCCACTTCTACTGAAGGTTTTGCGCTGCTATTGACTTTACATTGTGCCAACTATGTACTGCGCTCTCTAGCATCTGCCTACAACTAGTCTCTGCAGCTATCACACTCTGGAATCTGACTACACCAACTGCCACTGGTCCATCCTGCTACTGAATACTATGGGCCCCCATATCTAGGTAATCTAAGAGGTGGACTCCTCAAGGATCCTGCCCATCTGTAGCTTTCTAGGACTACAACACCAAGTCACTCCACCTTACTCTTGGAGGTATGTCGGCGAACATCGCGAAGTATTCCTCCATCCTTGAGGAAATTCGATCGATCTATGCAGAAGCTACCTACTTCTCCTCCTTTCCCTTCTTCCTGAGAGGACACTGGGTATTGTAGTGGCCTAGCTCACTACACCTGAAGCATTTGACCCTTTACATGTCCTTCTTCTTCTTCCTCTGTTCCCCCTATCTCTGACTGGGATGCTTAGATGCAAGGGACACATTCTCTTCTTCCTTCACAATATTTTGCCCATTGTTGTTGCCACTGTTGGGGCTCTTCAAAAGAGCTCGTCTCAACTCCTTCTGCTGCAAGTCAGCCCACATCCTGTACCATCCTGATAGCATATCTCTGCGCAATATGCTTTGGAAAAAAACCTGCCACTCATTTGAGACATTGTTGGGTGCCAATATCACAAGCTCCACGGGTTGAGGCACGACCCGAACATCTGAAAATTTGTCTCAGACCTCCTGAATCTTGGTAAGGAAGGGTTCTATGCCTTCCCCTTTCTGCGTCCAGATGAATCTCAGATTCTCTTCAAAATTACATATTATGCTGCTAGGAAGTACCCTGATACAATGTGGCGACAACATCCCCCATATGCTTGGCAGTATCTTTCCCAACTATATGCGAGACTACATGACCCTGGACTCCATCTAGGATCAACCTCTTCGCCTATGCCATCTACTTTTTGTACTCCTTTAGTTGATCTGCATCTTTGGGAACCACCACCACTTTATCAATATATGCCTTCAGGCCAAATTCATCTAGAAGGAAGGAGATCCTTGCCTTCCAACTGACATAGTTGGAAGCATCACCTTACCTGTCCTGATCTCTCAGCCTTGAAGTGGCCATATTTAAAAAAATGTCGAAAACTCCTTCCCCTAAGCTCGACTGCTTCTCTTCTACTCACACTCCCTCCTAGAATGTGTGGCTCTGCTAGCTGCTACTGCCGATCTCCAACTAGAAATTCAAACTTTGAGACTAGAAGTTCCTTGAGAGAAATTTTCCCTCTATTTGTGCTCTCCTTCCACCCAACGTTGGATCTTCTCTAGCAACTACTGCATTAACCCTCTGCATCCAACTACAAATATGCTCAATGAAATAAAACTGGACTTCTCTCTCTGCCTCTGGAGCTATTCAACATGGAAAACTCAAATTTTTTTGCCTCTCAGAAAAATCGAATTTTATCAAGCAACTTGGCCTCTTGGAAAGGTGTCTACATTGCCCCTAGGAATTTTGTCTTCTTTCCCACACTGAGCAGCGAAATTCCTTCTTATTCGCCTCTGAGCTCTCTGGTTGATCAACTGCCCTCTAATACCATGTGAAAATTCCTAACCCAAAATCCTATTGCAGAAATTGGTATTATTTCTCTTAATTGTTAGTTAATTAACAAGTTATTTGCTACGACCAATATCAAAATAAACACAATGCAACCTTCACAAATAAAACTGCAGAAGGATAAATGTTGGAATAAATGCTAGAAAACACACACATAAAATGAACACAATTAATTATTGGACAAAAGTCCCTGGAAAAACCCAACTTGGGAAAACTGGTGTAGCAGATGAGGGTTTTATTATTAAGTAGCAGTGAAATAATATGAGTACAACTGGATGCCGAAACTGGAAATCATACAAAGAAATACTGGAAAGAAAAATATAGTGAGGAAATTTCCTCACTCCACATGCAAATCTAGGCTCTGACCACGGCTCTAGGTGAGTTGTCCAATCTGGCTCTGCGCAGGTACTACATCACACCAACGCAGTCCCTTCTGCACTCAGTTTGAACTAGATTCTCCTCAAGTCGTATGGTCTGTTGTTGTATGGGAAAATGTCTCTTGTGGCCTTCGAAACCTTTATCCAACTTTTGGCCTTGAAATGCATCTTTCCCTAGCAGAATCGAAACTGCCTTTAGAGACTACTGTGATGCCTCAGCATCAGCCTCTCTATGGCTCTTCTGCATATCTGCAAATGCACTCGTCGAATATGGAATTCTTGCTCCGAATTCACTGTCTCTGCCCCTTTCTCACTGCTTCGATCACTTTAGCTCCCTCTCCGAAAACTGACTGCTACTACTCTGGACATCAATATACTCATGAAATTGAACCTCTCAAGTGATTTCTCTATCACCAAATTGACCTCCTCTTATAAACCTCCATTGGAGCACCAACGACCAAGATTAAAACATAATTGATGGCTAGGATCATCTTAGTGTCGATCTGTGTGAGTTTCTAAATGAATCTCACCTTGAATTAATTAATTATGATTAATTAACCATATTCCCTAAGTTTAGACTTAGGAAATATTTAAAAACTAGTTAATAATATAATTAAACCACTTCTAGGCAAAATTTCTATAAACGATTTATGGGTTTTGGAGGATTCATGTATTCTAGCCTCTCCACTAATTTTCTTGGCTAGAACACATCCGATGCTACAAAAAATAACAATTTTATCAGCTACTACTGAAAGGAGCTACAACCTGAGTTTACTAAATACTACTAAAAATAGCTACAACCCCTAACTGTTTACGAAGCACTACTGGAAGGAGCTACAACCCTTGATCTCCAAGGTACAACTTGCTTGACCTCCTTTTTTCATCTTTCATTCCATTTTCAAACTCAAATCATGACAACCACTTCCTTTTATAAAACAAACAATTTCCTCGTTAATCACATATCTCAATCACCACCAAATCACTTTCAACAATATCCGATCACTGATCAAACCACCATAGACACCAACAGTAGCAACAATATCAATCTATAAGCACACCTTAACTCCTCTCTTCTTGCAAATTCGCTTCTGCTCATATGGAAATTGAGCTGATATTTTTAGTTTTTGAACTTTGAGTTAAGTTCGGCTCTTTTAGCTTGCATCAATTCATATTTTTAACTCATTTACAATTTTTGCTAAGTCTTCTTAATGTGGTATTGAAGTCCTTAAACTCTAATATTCTGTGTCTGTAAGAAAATTTGAGTTAAACTGTCCAAATTTTCAATTCTACAATTTTACAGGTTTTAGCAGAGCTTTTGTCTCCATTTCCAAATTTGGTAAACTACCATATTTGGCTAAACTACCAAATATGGCATAGTCTGCCAAAAATTCCACTGACTATTGTTGTTTTTCCTATTAGCACATTCACCCATATGACACGTCGCTATAACCAAGCCCCAATGAGGTTGAGGGATGAACGAGGTTGGGGCTTTACCAAAATTCATTCTCCGTTGACCAAAATTCATCAACACTGACAAAGCACCGCAAAACAAATCCCTAGGCATGATTTTCAATGTAGGTCAAAATGTTGGAGGTCTGCCCTAGTTTTCCAGCATTTTTCCCTGACTAGCTTGGAGGCTGTACTGGCCCACAGTTTTGCCACATCATACTAATGACATAATCCTTGCATCATTCGTGCCACATGGTAGCTCCTGAGTGATGACACGTTTCACCCAAATTTGGCCCACTTGGCCACCTGAAAATGCCAAAAATGCATGCCACATGTCCTCTGGTTCGTACTACCACGTCATTTGTTCTGATTTCATGCTTATGTCATGTGCCACTATGGCTTCACCTGTGCTTCCCCATCGTCTCTTTCGGCCAATACAATCACGCCATGTGTCTTCTTCTGGTTAGACCATGCTATCAATTCGTATGGTTGAAGAAAGGTCCCATGCCTTGGTTTTTCATTGAATTTATTCATAAAATTAAAAATAAACGAAAAAGGTTGGGGTTCAAGGATAGAAAATTTTCCTTTGTTGCACACTCGCACTTGATCCCAACTTGCAATTAGGTTGAAGGTCCGACTGGATCCCACATGGCATCAAAGCTCACTTCCTTTGTGCGCCAGCCCGTCTCTCAACTAGGTTGAATATTCCTAAGTCCCAAACTTCTCCAACCTAGGGACAAAATGCGAAATTTTCACCCGTTTGGATCTAACACCAACATTAGCTCTGTGATTTTGACCATTTAACTTCTGAGCTTTGACCTGCAATAAGTTCTAATCTAGCAAGCCTTTTTTTCAAACTTCAACATATCGTTTGAAATATCTTTCATAGCTCTATCCATATAAACAGTCTCTAAGTGCACTTGAGATGATTCGTGATACTAAAAATGGCTCCAAAATTTATTTTCCTTTATCAATCTTCTTGCAAACATATTTTCTTTTGCCTTCAATTTGCATCAATGACAACTTATACCTAACATTCTACCCATTTGGAATTGATGCAAACACCTCAAACACGAGCATAAAAGCAAAGTGTACTCTCTTACTTCTCTTTCTTATCCCCCTTTGGGGCACTTCTCCCCCTTTCACATCAATGGCAAAGAAAAAAATATGCTCCCCTGTCAACTTAGTTCCATTTTCTTGTTGATCTTGTGGACCTAGCAGCTTCCTTTTGATATGCTAATTTTTTTTCTTCCTCTTGAGAAAGATCTAATAGAGGGAGGTAAGAGGAAATACTCCCAATATTTTCCTTAAGTACTCAAATTGATCTCTTAGGAGAGGTTTGTGTAATATCCCTTTTGGGAAATTTGTGGTATTTTCCTGGAAATTTTCTTTATAAAATTTTATGCTGACATTTTTGCGAAAAACCCACGAAATTGTCCTAAAGTGCACAATAAATAGCAACCCATAAATTATACAAGCACGACAAATACATTGACAATTTGCATATGTAAACTCATAAACTCAAATAACATCAGAAAATGTAGCAGAAGAAATGACCCAATTTTATTTATTATAATATAACATGCAGAGTACAACTGGAAATATTTGAGACAAAATAGGAAAGATGATAGTTGAGTGGACCTCCAAATATTTTGTTGATATGTTGATCTTGATCTATCATAACTCCACAACTGCTACATTCTACCTCCAAGAACAACTTCCATTGAATCAACTGATGAAGCACCAATTGAGGACCTGAATTATCCTCACTCCAATATCCTTGAAGCTCTATGAAACTCTTGAGGAAGTATCCTCAAGGAGAGTTGGGTTTTTTTCCAACACTTAACAACATACCTAAGGGTTTCCAACCTAGGGTTGTCAATGAAGTAGAGAATCGGGTTCTCAACCTCTCATACAAGAAGAAATGTCAAATCCAAGAAGTCCCTAAATGGCATCCTCCTCCTCTTTTTATAAATCAATGGAACCATCTGGAACCTCTTATTTTATTATTATTTTAATCATGGAGCACGTCTCCCTCTTTTTATTTCAATTAAATATTATTTTTATTGTGGTAAAATGGTAAATTGGCCACCATCCTCTATCCGACCATTGAAAGCCACCTCTCAGCATCCCATCCTGTATATCTTCTTGTTCTGGTTCCAACGAGCTATTAAACTAAGGTGTTCCATCAATTAATCCTCCCAGAATGCCACTTCGATCATAA
Organism: Pinus albicaulis; assembly: GCA_034641835.2. Lineage (NCBI taxonomy): Eukaryota > Viridiplantae > Streptophyta > Pinopsida > Pinales > Pinaceae > Pinus > Pinus albicaulis. The sequence continues at coordinate 795,567,475 of CM076574.1, forward strand.
TTAATTAAGTTAGGCCCCATAATAATGCAATTTTCTGAAAGTTGTCGGAATGCGATGGAATGAAAGGAAAATTGTGCGAGTGGTGGAATATGCCAAGAAAATGCCATATGATCCCATAAACACTCCTCAAAACTCCCTCGGAACCCCTAATGACATAAACCTGCTCTCATGATCTGGCCATCTCGTTCCCTAGAAATCCACCCTGGTTATACTATGGAGGAAAATAAAAATGGGGATATGACAAATCCTCCCTCCCCAGGATTGTTTGCCCTCAAGCAATATACACCTGTCCATTATAGTGGCATCTGCAAATTGATACCAGGATCCCATATGAACCATTGTTCCACGTCATGCCTCCAAGAAATCCAAACATGACTGGATCCCTTGATACTTGGATCCCATGCCCATATTTGACTCAGCCTGCTACTAGTAGACCCACCTGGATCCCAATGCTACCATGGAAAATCATTGCCCAAGTCCCATGGCTCAAATTGTGTGTTGTCTCCAACTATATTTGCTCCTCCATCAAGCGAATACCAACTCATCACCTCTCTCCAATCCAACCTCTGGCATAGGCTAAGGTCAACTCCACTCAGTTGATATTAGGCTAGTGCCCAACATGCTTTGGAAAAAAGTTTCCCATTCATCGATGACTGCATTCAGGGTAGTCCTCACCAACAACCCTTCATTTGGAGTCGTACCCATGGCAATTAGTTGGTCCTGAATAGTCTAAAGTCTAAAGAGGAAGGGATATATTTCCTCATCCTTTTGCATATGGAACAACTGCATCTGATTCTCTAGAAGCATTTTCCTTTGAACGGAGCTTCCTTGATACATTGTGTTCAAAGTTGTCCACATCTCATTTGTCGTGTTCTTCCTGGCAATATGTGGAACCACGTGATCCTTGACTCCATCCACGATCAAGCACTTCGCCCGCACCCTATTCTCGTTGAATTTATTCAGGGGACCAACATTGATAGGCATAGCTAGGACATTTTCAGCATGGTCCTTGATATCGTACTCATCCAAGACTGTCAGGATCCTAGCCCTCCAAATAACAAAGTTGGACACACCTTCCAACCTATCCTGATCTCTCAGTCCATGAGAAATCATCTCTACTCCAATGTGTCAGAACATGTACTCCTCTCCCTCTTCCTGCTATAACACTAAACATAAAAGTGGATCTAGTTTTCTTGGTGATAGAAACCCTCTATAGCAGCTTCGCCTTATGACAACGGATTTCCCTCACGGAAATCCTCTAAAAAAACAATAGAATCAATCCTCTACGATCACCCTCCTAATCAAATATCAGATCCATTTGGCACAATTCTGATGAGCGACTGTAATCCTCCCACTCTTGTCACCATTTCTAGGCATTTTTTTGCAACTACAGAACCTGTGCCACACCAGCAACTTATGAATATCAGAAGGCGTGCTTCCAGACTTTGGAAAACTTCACAACAATTTCCACACATATTGCGTCCCTCTGGCTAGCCTATGTGTGAGCATACTGGCTCAATGCAACCTCTGCTCAGCGAATGTGCAGCGCAGGCTACTCCTACGTCACTCTAAAAGGCTATGCGTTGCCTATATGTCACTCAGATGGCTCTACATCAGCCTCTGCGTGGCCTTTGCATTAGCCTCGCTAGGTTGTGTCCCTCCTAGTGTTGCGCTACCCTCTTCTAGACCTCTATTGCTTCAGCTTCCCTCTCTACAACAATTATCTTCAGCCGCTTTACTGGTGGATCACCTTGATCTACAATGCTCTGATACAATGTGAAAGTTTCAAAATAGAAACCCTATTGTAGTGTCTATATCTACTTCACCTACTTGTTTAATTAGCTTAAAAAGTTATTTAACTGAAGTATTCAGAAAAAAACATTAAAGCAAACACAAAATGCAGCCTACACATCTACAGATCATTTACGGAACAATAGGCACATGTACAATATTACACACAGATTTTTCAGAAAAATGTCCTCGAAAAAAACCCAATGTGGGAAAAACAGTGCAACAGCTCTAGAGGGTTTTTTATTATGAAGAATCTGAATACAAAATTCTGGGCACTAGAAATGGTTGGCCCTATAGAGAAATTACACGACAGTTTGTACCTTTCACTCGGAGACATAAAATATGGCTGAATCACACCCTCAATCTGGGTTTACATATAATGAGCCCTTTCTGGCCCACTGGTACCCTCAGCAATGCCTCTGCAGCCTCTGCGTCAGCCCTCACTGGCCAACGTCCCCACTCCATCACCCACACTGGCCAACGTCCCCACTCTGTCACCCTCACTGGTGTTGCGCTGCCCTAGCTGGGCCTGCGTCACCCTGGATGTTGCTGCGCTAGCTGGGTCTGCATCACCCTAGCTAGGCTTACGCAATCCTCTATGTGGTGTTGGTTGAACTGTGTCCTCTTGGCTGGATCTATGCTGTCTGGTACTCACTACCTCTCTACTGATGTATTCTCGGCCTTGGATCAAATCAGCCCTTGCCGATCTCTATCCCTCACTGCACTGCAAATTTGCTTCAAATTCCTTAGCAAACCCCACCCTAGAAATTCGACTTAGTTTCAATGCTCTTCCTCTGTGTGTGTGTGTGTTCTCCAACTAACCCCAAGCCCTTCTCTTATACTTTTCTCGTTGGTAAACCAATGGTCATGATTTAATCTATAATCGACGGCTCAGATTAAAAGAGTGCTTAATCCACGTCACTTAGAACATTTCATCACACATGTTTAATTAATTCACTTTAATTTTTCTAATTTCCTAAGTTAGACTTAGGGCCCTCATTAAAAAAAATAATTATCTGAATAACTTCAACACCAGATGAAATTTCTCCAAACTCTTTTTGGGTTTTGGAGATCTTGTATGTCTTAGCCCCTCCACAAAGTTTCGGAGCTAGAGCACACCCGATGCTACCCCAAAATCTCAACACCACAAAGTGCAAAAGATTTCTAAGACATACAAATGTAGCACGTGGGAAAAAGCCAAGCATGAGCTCTACCTCTTATTTATGACCATCACCCTCGTTCTTATGGGCCCTAGATGAGCCCCTTCCACATTAAGGAACTAATTTTTGTCCCAACCCCTGGTGGGAAATGAAATGCCCCACCTTAAAAGTGGGTACCTACTGTTATATCCTACACATCATGCTCTCATCCCTTGGAGCGCCAAGTAGTTATGAAGAAAAATAAATTAAAGGTAAAAGGCATATGAAGATGGGTGGAAAAACAAAGGCTGAGGTAATACATGTACCATGATTTGCTCCCTCCTACACTCATGTACCCAAGTATGGGCTCCCCTCATTATAGCTACCGTTGTACCATGACATGTGGCCTGGATCCTTCCCCCGATTTGCACTCTGTTCCATCACTATATCACATGCCACCTACCCATTGATGGATGTATTGATAGTTTCTGTAGCACTAGATGTGTTCTAGCCACAAAAATTGGCAAAGAGGCTAGAATACATGAGATATCCAAAACCCAGAAATTGTTTCTGGTTTTTCCACTTATAGATGGCTTAATTAGATTATTAACCAGTTTTTAAATATTTCCCAAGTCTAAAGTTAGGGAATATGGTTAATTAATTAGAATTAATTAAGTCAAGGTGCAAATCATCTAGAAACTCACTCGGATCGAATCCAAGATGATCTTATCCATTGATTAAGATTTAATTTTGATCGTTGGTGCTCCAACAATGGATTATAAGAGGAAGTCGATGGGCATTTGGAGAAGACACACCAAGACACTAGAGACACTTGGAGAATTCAATTTTCCAGAGTAGCAGCAATCAGTTTCCAAAGAGCTTGAGCTTCAGGACGAAACAGAGACAGTCAGGAGTAGGGATAGTGAGGCTGAAGGAATATTTCTAGATACAGCGAGTGCATTTGCAGAGAGGCAAAAGAGCTACAGTGAGGCTAACGTGGCGACTGCGTAGTAGCTTCTAAAGGTATTTTTATTTTCATATTCGAGAAGTCATTTCAATGTTTCGGTGGCAGAAGAATTTTGCATAGGTCTGGAGAAGTGTTTCCAAAGTTAGTGGAAAAAAGAAGAAACATCTCAGATTGAGATCCAGGCCGTACGAATTAGACCCTGCGCAGAGCCCACACAGAGGGTGACGCAGGGATATTTGTAGAGGGTTTCAAAGACCAGTCTTCAGTTTTGGATTTGCCTGTGGGGTGAGGAAAATTCATTACTATATTTTTTCCAGCATTTTTATTCTATTGTGGATTACTAGTTTGTGCATCTAGATTATTATACTTAGAATTTCTCACTGTTTCTTAATAATAAAACCCCCATTTGTTGCATCGTTTTTCCCAAGTTGGGTTTTTCCGGGGACATTTGTCCAAAAATAACATTGTCAATTTTATGTGTGTTTGTAGTATTTTCTCAGTTTCCAGCGCTATTATTTTTCCACAATTTTATTTTTGAAGGTTGCAGTGTGTTTATTTCAATGTTGTTGTAGCAAAAACTAAATAATTAATTTATTAGTTAGAAGAAATAATACCAGCTGCTGCAATAGGATTTTAGTAGTGAAATTTTCACATGGTATCAGAGCGTGAGTGATCAGCTGGTAAGCTCAGAAGCGAAGGGAAGAATTTTTCTGCTTAGAGGGATTTTTTTAGCAAGACGCAATTTTTAAGACAGCGCAATTCCTTGACAATGAGGCCGAGTTCTTGGGGTAGAAGTTCGTTTTTTAGTTTCAAGGTTGCAAAAAATTCAATTTTCCCAAGATAATGATTTCAATAGTTAGAGGGAGTAGTTGCAGCTCATATTTTTGCTGAGAATATTCCCTGTTTGGACATAGAGGGTTTTGCAGCAATAGAACCAATGTCGGGTGGAAGAGAAAAGCACACACAATAGAGGGAAAAATTATCTCAGGGAACTTCAAGTCTCAGAAGTTCGATTTTTCATGGCAAATTGGCAGTAGCATCTAGCATATTTTCGCATTCCATAAAGGAGTACGAGTAGCAGAGCAACAACCACGCAGAAAGAAAGAGAGTTTTCGACAGTTTTTTAGACGACCACATCATGGCTTAGATATTTTCCAACCTATGTCATCTAGAAGGCCAGGATGTCCTTCCTTCTAGATGAATATGGCCTAAAAGCCTACATAGATAATGTGGTGGAAGTTCCCCAAGATGCAGATCAACTCAAGTAATACAGGAAGGAGATGGAAAAGGTGAAGCGATTGATCTTGGATGGATTCCGAGATCATATAGTCTCCATATAGCGGACAAGGGAAACACCAAAGAGATGTGGGATGCTCTCTGCACGCTATATCAAGGTATTTTCGAGCAGTGAAACATGTTATTGGAGGAGAAATTGAGATACATCAGGATGCAGAAAGGAGAAGGCTTTGATCCCTTCCTCACCAAGATTCAAGAGGTCCAAGACCAACTTGTAGTTGTTGCGGCAACGCCTCAACCATCATAGCTAGTACGGTTGGTACTAAACATTGTCCCAGAGGATTGGAAAGTCTTCGTCCAAAGTATATTGGGCAGAAACACGCTACCAGGATGGAAAAAGATGTGGGCTAAACTGCAGGAGGAGTTGAGGCAAGCTTTGTTAAAGAGCTCCACTAGTGGCAGCAATAACAACGGATTAAAGGTGGTGAAGGAGGAGGAGAATGTGGCCCTTGTTGATATTTTGGGTAGAATCGGATGTGCTCTAACACCGAAATTTTGTGGAGGGGCTAGAACACATGAGATCTCCAAGATTGAGAAATCATTTGGAGAATTCCATACAGTGTAAAAGTTATTCAAAGAATTAAATTTTTTAATGAGGACCCTAAGTCTAACTTAGGGAAATTGAAAAATTAAAGTGAAATAATTTACACATGTGTTGAGAATGTTCTAAGTGACGTGGATCAAGCTTTCTCTAATATTAGTCGTTGATTATAGATTAGATCATGACCATTGATTTCTCAATGAGAAAAGTATTAAAGGAAGGCTTGGGGTCAGTTGGAGGAGACACACAAAGTAGCAGCACTTGAGCTAAGTCGAAATTCTGGGGTGCAATTTGCTGAGAATTTTTGAGTGAGCTTGCAGTGCTAGCGAGAGGTAGATCGGAAAGGGATGTTTTGATCTGAGGCCGAGAATACATAAATCAGAGAGGCTGATCCGTACCAGTCAGTGCAAAGGCCAACAAGAGGGATGCATCCCAGCCAAGCTGACCCAGAAGCTTCAGGATGACGTAGAGGTAGCGCAGAGCCCAGAAGGGTGACGCAGGGGAAGCTTGTTATGCGTAGAGACCATGCTGGGCAGGAAAGACTGACACAGAGGCTGGAGGGACAACGTTGGGGTTCTAGTGGGCCAGAAAGGGCTCTTATTCAGTAATTTCCATGAGGGTTTGAATCAGCCATATTTTCAGTCTCCGAGTGATAAGGTACAACTATTGTGAAATTCTATGTTGGGAAAACCACTACTAGTGCCCTTGACGTATTCAGATTCTGATTAATAATAAAACCCTCAAAGAGTTTTTGCACTGGTTTTCCCGCATTGAGTTTTTCCAGGGACAATTGTCCAAAAAATCATGTGTCTCCTTTGTCATATGTGCGCTATGTTTTAGTAAACGATCTGTATATGTGTAGGCCGCAAATTGTGATTATTTTGATGTTTTTCTAAATATTTCAGTTAAATAGCTTGTGTGTAATAAAACAAGGACGAGAAGTAAATCAATATTCTCTAGTAGGGTTTCTGTGTTCAGAAATTTTCACATGGTATCAGAGTGATTGCAGATAAAGCTAAAGCGATCAGCAAGAGGCTGAAGATTTTTTGCTGTAGGAGGGTAGCTGAAGTTGATAGATCCAGGAAAAGGCAGCACAACACTAGACGGAAAACACAAACCCAATAGAAAGGTGACGCAGAGCTAGTATGCTCACACAGAGGCTCACGCAGGCCCTAGTGGGTGACGCAGAGCCTGTCAGGATCACGTTGGGCTGAAATAATGACTGATGCAGGCCCTAGAGGGTGACGCAGTCCAAGTTGGACTGACGTTGTGCCGGTTGCCAGGGCTGGAAGTGCAGCTTTTGATCTTCAAATTTGTTGGTGGGGCATCGGTTCTGTCGGTGCAGAATAGTCCCTAGAAAAGTTGACAAAGTAAGGGGAAGCAGTCCCTCAGTAGATTTTCTTTCCAAGAAATATGATATTCGATCAGGAGGGTGATTGTAGAGGGCTAATTTGACAGAATTGGCAGAGGATTCCTGGGAGGGAAATCATTTATCAGAGGGAGCAGATTCTCTAGAGTTTTTCTATCGCCAAGAAACCCAAATCCCGTATTTTGCCGCATGTAGAAGCAACAAAAGGGAGAAGAGAAGTTTCTTCAATTTGTTTGAGTAGAGATGACCCCGTACGAACTAAGAGATCAGCATAGGTTAGAAAATGTGTCTAACTTTGCTATCTGGAAAGCCAAAATCCTGAGAGTCTTGGATGAGTACGACATCAGAGATCACGCTGAGAACGTTCTGGCTGTGCCAACTGATGTTGATGCTCTGAATAAGTTCAATGAAAATCAGGCGCGGGCTAAGCTCTTGATCATGGATGGAGTGTAAGATCACGTGGTCCCACACATTGCCTAAAAAATATTGAAAACGAGGTGTGGAAAAAATTGACCATGTTGTATCAAGGTAGCTTCGTCCATAGGAAGATGCTTCTAGAGAATTAGATGCGGATGTTCCAAATGCACAAGGGAGAGGAGATTGATACCTTCCTCTTCAGATTGTAGACTATCCGAGACTAGTTGATTTCCATGGGGGAAATTTTGGATGATGGACTCATGGTAAGGGCTACCCTAAATGCATTCACTGATGTGTGGGAGACCTTTGTCCAAAGTATCTTGGGTAGAGCACAACTCCAAAATTGGGGAGACATATGGGAAATCCTTTGTCAGGAGGAGATCCGGAGAATAACCAAGATGAAATTCAGCAGTGGAGGGATCAAGATAAACAAAGAGGAGGAGGAAGATGCCACCCTATAATTTAAGGGACATCTGCAGCAAGGGAAGAAAAATAAGGACCTATCCAAGGTCTGGTGCTTTAGATGTGGCGAGTTGGGACACTTGGCCAATACTTGTCCAAAGAGGAAGGGAAAGGAAGATTCAGATTCCAAGGCAGCAATAGAGAAAGGGGACGATGGCTGCAAAGATAATGTGGCCATGAGTGCTCATGTACCTTGAGAGAAGAGGTGGGGCAACATAGATCTGTAGCTTGAGCTAGAGATGGTGGCGGCAGGATCCTTGAGGTTCCCAAACTCTTGGATCACATACGAGCTACAGGAGTCGTTAAAGAAAGTAGCAGGATGAGTGGAGTCAGTGAGAGTAGAATATCATGGAGAAGCAAATGCAGAGCAAGGACACTGAAGACTGGAGGAGTGCAGAGGAGAGGCTGATAGGATTTCAACAGTGCTTACGCAGTGCAGTGCAATAGACATCAGAGTGCTTCAGAGAGACAACATATAGTAGCAACATAGGGTGCTTCAGTGATGAGATGCAGCTAGAATGACTTGTCTTTCAGTTTTTGGGTGATGTCCTTCAGTTGCTTTCTTCTCAAAAACTGAGTTGCAGTGCAACAGTTAGCAGTGGTAGTGCTATAGGCAACATGATGTAGCAATTTGAGAGGGATTTGCAATACAAATGTGGCAGTGACTGTGGCAGCAATGCAGTGGATGGAGGGAAACAAACCAAGCATAAAAAACACATGGGGCAGATGTGAGAGATGACAGTGATGCTTCAATGGTGAAGTGTTGCTAGAGCACATTCCTCACTTAGAGGGAGTGTTGAGATTTTGGGTAGCATCGAATGTGCTCTAGCTCCGAAATTTTTTGGAGGGGCTAGAACACATGAGATCTCCAAGACCCAGAAATCATTCGGAGAAACTCCACATAGTGTAAACGTTATTCAAATAATTAATTTTTTTAATGGGGACCCTAACTCTAACTTAGGGAAATTGAAAAATTAAAGTGAATTAATTTACACGTGGTGAGAATGTTTTAAGTGACGTGGATCAAGCTTTCTCTAATATTAGTCATTGCTTAGAGATTAGATCACGACCATTGATTTCTCAATGAGAAAAGTATTAAAGTAAGGCTTGGGGTCAGTTGGAGGAGATACACAAAGTAGCAACACTTCAGCTAAGTTGAAATTCTAGGGCGTGGTTTGCTGAGAATTTTCGAGTGAGCTTGTAGTGCTAGTGAGGGGCAGATCGGAAAGGGATGTTCTGATCTGAGGCTGAGAATACATAAATCATAGTGGCAGATCCATACTAGGCAACGCAAAGGCCAGCAAGAGGGATGCAGCCAGCCAAGCTAATGCAGAGGCAGCGCAGGGCCTGACACAGAGGCTTGAGGGTGGTGCAGAGGCAGTGCAGAGCCTAGAAGGGTGATGCAAGGGTAGCCTGTGCTGCGCAGAGGCCATGTTGGGCAGGAAAAGCTGATGCATATGCTGGAGGGACAATGTTAGGATTCCAGTGGGCCAGAAAGGGCTTATATTCAGTAATTCCCGCGAGGTTTTGAATCAACCATATTTTCTGTCTCCGAGTGATAAGGTACAACTGTCGTGAATTCTCTATCGGGAAAACCACTACGTGTTCCCTTGATGTATTCAGATTCTACTTAATAATAAAACCCTCAAAGAGTTTTTGCACCAATTTTCCCGCATTGGTTTTTCCAAGGACATTTGACTGAAAAATCATGTGTGTCCTTTGTCACATGTGTGCTATGTTTCAGTAAAATATTTGTATATGTGTAGGTTGCAGATTATGTTTACTTTGATGTTTTTCTAAATATTTTAGTTAAATAACTTGTGTATAATAAAACAAGGAGGAGAAGTAAATCAATATTCTGCATTAGGGTTTTTGTGTTCAGAAATTTTCATAACCCTCGCATCAAGGGGTCCTATTCAGGGGCATGGGGAACAAAGAAGGAAGAAGAAGGACTTGTTAAAGTTCAAATTCTTCAAGTTTGGCGAGCTTGGTTAATACATCCTGCAGTGTCCTCTCAGGAAGGACAAGTTGAAGAAGCAAGACAATCATGAAGCTTCAGCAGCGATCGACAAGTTGTCCTCCAGGTTGGAAGAATACTTCACGATGATGGCAGCCATACCTCCAGGAGTGAGGTTGGGGGACTTGGAGTTATATCCCCAGAGAGCTACAAAGTTGTGTAGGATCCATTGAGGAGTCCACCTCATGGATCATTACCTTGCTACAGGGGCCCACAATATTCATTAGTAAGATGGATGAGTGGAAGTTGATGCAGTTAGTACCATAGTGACAGTTGCAGACTAGCAGCAGTCGTATGCTGAGGAGCGCAATGTAGAGTTAGCAGCACTGCAAAGTTGCACAATGTAGAGTTAGTAGCAACACAAAGTCTTCAGTGGACATCGTATTAGCTAGTAGCAGTCAGAGACTCGAGAGACAAATGCAACATACTGAACACATGTGATTCAGTGTTTTGGATGTTTCTCAGTTGTAGATGTTGTAGTTGCAACAACAACAAATGAGAGGGAGTTGTAGTGTATATGTAGTGTTGGTAGCAGTACAACAGGGTCAACAACAACATCGATGCAACATCAGAGTTGCACAGTGGTTGGTGGGCAGTGGGAGGTAGTCACAGTGGCTAGATGTCAGCAACATGACAGGAGGCGATACAAAGACATGGTGTTGTGAAAGAAATGCAACAATAGAGAGAACTTAGTCCTCGCTAAGAGGGAGCGTTAGTTTCATTAACATAGGATGTGTTCTAGCTATGAAATTTGGTGGGACGGCTAGAATACATGAGATCTCCAAAACCTAGAAACCATTTCTAGATATTCCACCAAGAGATGGATTAATTAGATTATTAACCCGTTTTAAAATATTTCCCAAGTATAAACTTAGGGAATATGGTTAATTAATCATAATTAATTAATTCAAGGTGTGAATCATCTAGAATTTCACTCGGATCGATTCCAAGCTGATCCTAACCATTGAGAAAAGATTTAACGTTGGTCGTTGGTGCTCCAATAGTGGATTATAAGAGGAATTCGATGGGCACTTGGAGAAGACACACCAAGACACTAGAGACACTCATAGAATTTGATCTTCTAGAGTAGAAACAGTCAATTGTCGGAGATTTCGAGTTTAAGGAGGAAGCAAAGACAATGAGGGGAAGGGACAGTGAGGCTAGAGGAAGATTTCCAAATCCAACGAGTGCATTTGCAGAGAGGCAGAAGAGCCACAGTGAGGTTGACACAAGGATTTCGTAGTAGGCTCTAAAGGCAATTGAATTTGTATATTCGTGAAGTCGTTTCAGTGTTCAGGTGGCAGAAGAATTTTGCATAGGCTCGAAGAAGTGTTTCCAGATTCATTGGAAAATAAAAGAAGCAGCTCAGATTGAGATCCAAGCCATACGAATTAGAGCCTACACAGAAGGTGACGTAAGGTAATTCATAGAGGGTTTCAGAGGCCAGTCTTCAGTGTCGGATTTTCCTGTGGGGTGAGGAAAATTCCTCACTAGAGTTTTTCCAGTATTTTTTGTGAAAATTCCTTGAATCTGGAATCCTATTGCAACAACTGGTGTTAATTATTCTAACTGATAAATTAATTATTCAATTTATTGCTATGGAAACATTGAATTAAACACACTAGAACCTTCACTAAATAAACTGCGGAAAAATACAAGTGCAGAAACAAAACTCAACAAGATCCAATCATAAACACATCTGACACAGTTATTTTTGGACTAATGTACCTGGAAAAACCCAATGTGGGAAATTCGGCGCAACAATTGAGGGTTTATATATTATGTAGTAATTTTTTTGAGTACAAGTCTATGATTGACATATTTGTCAAATCATGCAAAGGAACTGATAAGAAATATCTTGTGAGAAAAACCTCACTCCTCCATGAGAACCTGACACTGATCAACACCCAAAAATAACTTCCCTGCACTACCTCTGCATCACAACTGTGACTGCCCTCTGTCTTTACTCTAGTCTCTCTGCTGGCTGGACACTGGGGCCTTATGGCCTCCATAAAATCTCTCTAAGATCTAGCACTAACCCAACGTTGCCTCCTCAACATAAATATGACTTCCTCTCATGCTCTGCACAGTGCCTACATAACCTTTGCGTCACTAGCTCTGCACTGGCTTTGTGGCTCTCATTGTCTCCTCTGCTATGAACTCTTTGGATGAGGAATGCTTCCAACTAGAATTATTGCCCCTCTCTACAAAATATATCTTGATCGATATTTCCTCTGAGCATTGCTCACTTCAAAAATTCGATGTCTTGATCCTTTGGTGTTTCATGTGTTTTCCAAATGACTATTCAAGCCCTTCTTATAATCTTCTCGTTGAAACTTCAACGGCCTAGATTATATTCTAATCAATGGCTCTAATCATATTGACTTTATCTATGGCTTTTTCTAGAACTTTCACACCTAGTTTAATTAATTCACTTTCATTATTTTAACATCCTAAGTTTAGACTTAGGCATCCATTAAAAATAGTTAATAAATTTAATTAAACATCCTCCGGGTGGAATTTCCCAAAATGATTTTTGTGTATTATGGAATACATGTGTCCTAGCCTCCCTGCAAATTTTGAGGCATACAACACATCCGATGCTACCAGAAATCAACACTCCATCTTAGCGAGGAATGTATTGTAGTAATACACCCGGTTGAGTACTACTCTAATTCTGCAACATCTCCCTCTGCACTGCTGATGTCTGACACTACTGACCACCAACTCTACCCAAATTTTGCATCTATACTACTTCTGATACTGCCACTATCAACACTGCATCCATACTACAACTCCCTCTCAAACTATGCATCCATGTTTCTACTAACACTTCCACTATCAACTGCTACTACACTGCAATATAGTTGCTTACATCAACTAAAGAATATCCAAAACTGAACAAGTGTTCAGAATGATGCATCTCGGTACGGAAGATTTGAATGCTGCTAGTTTCTGCATTGTCCCTCTAAAGCTACTACATTGTTGTTGACTCTGCGATATGCCTCACTTCATTGTTGCCAACTATGCTTTGTGCTGCTAAGGTTCTGACGTTGCTAACTACTGCACTGTCACTTATGCACTCCTCTACACCAACTAGAACTAATGCATCCTGCTACATCTGATTTGGGCTCCTGTAGCAATGTATTCATCCGAGAGGTGGACTTCTCAAGGATCCTATGTGAAAATTCCCGAATCTACTTAACATAAATTTCTACTGCAAAAATTTGGTTTACTTCTCCTACTTGTGTTTTTACATTTACAAGTTATTAGCAGAAATATTCATAAAACAATGAAGTAAACACACTATAGAAATACACATACATACAGACCAAGCACTGAAGAATTAAGCACACATGACAAAGGGCATACAATATTTTTGGGACAAATGTCCTCGAAAAACCCCAATGCGAGAAAACTGGTGTAGCAGTTCTTAAGGGTTTTACTATTATGCAAAATTCTGAATACAAACAAGGGCATCAGTAGTGGTTTTCCCGACAGATGTACCTTTATCTCTGGAAACAGAAAATATGGCTAATCTAGCTGAGAATGAGGAACCCCATAGGTTCCTACGTAGTCACTGCATCACCCTTCAGGGTGGTTGCGTCACTCTATCTGATTTGTTGAATACGAGACCTTTCTAGCCCACTGAAACCCCAACGTTGCAGCATTTGGCTCTGCGTCAATCCCTCCTGGCCTACGTCACCCTCCTGTGACCGTGTCAGCCTCTACGCTGGCTCTACGTGAGCCTGACTGGGTCTTTGTCACCCCTGTTGGGCCTACGCTGCCTTTGGGTCACCCTTGTTGGGCTGCATTGCCTCTTTGGTACAGATATGCCTCTCTACAATTGTATTCTCGACCTCAGATTCAAAAATCCCTCTGCAAATCTATCCCTCACTGCACTGCAAGCTCACTCGAAAATTCTCAGCATACTGCGCCTTATAATTTTGACTTAACTCAAGTGTTACCACTCCATGTGTCTTCTCCAACTCACCCCAATCCTTCCTTTAATACTTTTCTCGTTGAAAAATCAACGACCATGATCTAATCTATAACCAATGGCTAAGATCAGAAAAGACTTGATCCACATCACTTAGAACATTCTCACACACATGTTTTAATTAATTCACTTTAATTATTTAATTTCCCTAAGTTAGACTTAGGGTATCCATTAAAATAATTAATTATTTGAATAAATTTCACGCCTGGTGGAATTTCTCCAAACGATTTCTGGGTCTTGGATATCTCATGTGTCCTAGCTCATCCACAAAGCTTCGGAGCTAGAGAACATTCGACACTACCGAAAAATCAACACTCCCTATTAGTGAGGAATTTTCTCTAGCAACACTTCACTCTAGAAGTGTTACTCTGATCCATGGCATCAGTCCCCTGTGTTGTTGATGCTCAGCCTGTTTCCCCTCATCCACTTGCCTAGCTGCCTTCTTTATTGTTGCCCACGACTCTACCACAGTAACTGCCTCATTTGTACTGCAACTCCCTCACAAATGTTGCATCATGCTACCCATAGCACTACCACTACTAACTCTTACATTGCAACTTAGTTGTTGAGAAGTAAACAACTGAAGGACATCACCCAAAATCCTGACAGACAAGTCAGTCTGGCTACATCTCGATAATAAAGAACCCTCTGTTGCTGAACTGTACTGACCCTCTGAAGCTTTGCATTGCTGCTGCTCTACATTGCATAAGCACTGCCCCTCTATGTTGTTCAAGTCTCATTAGCCTTTGCGTTGTTGCTTCCATGCTGATGCTGCCTTTGCTTTACGTTTCTCTAGTCTTCAGCGTCCTCATTGCCACCATGCCTCCATAATCCTCTGCACCAACTGACTCTAGTCATCCTACTACTGTCTTTAAGGGCTCCCGTAGCTCATATTTGATCAAAGAGTTTGGGCACCTTAAGGATCCTGCCCTCACACCATCTGTAGCTCAATCTACAGATCTATGTTGCCCAACCTCTTCTCTCGAGGTACATGAGCACTCATAGCTACATCATCATCACTGCCATCATCCCCCTTGGTTGTCGTGGCCTTAGAATCTGAATCTTCCTTACCCTTCTTCTTCTGAGGACAAGTATTGGTGAAATGTCCTAATTCACCACATTTAAAGCATCGAACCTTGGAGAGGTCATTTTTATTCTTCCCTTGTTGTTGTTGTTGTCCATTAGATGCGAGAGCCACATCTTCCTCCTTCTCCTTCTTGATCTTGGCTCCTTTGTTGCTGCTGCCCATCTTGGACATTCTCCTGATCTCCTCTTGACAAAGAGTTTCCCACATGTCCTCCAAATTTGGAAGTTGTTCTCTGCCCAAAATACTTTGGACAAAGGTCTCCCATTCATTGGTGACTGCATTTAGGGAAGTCCTCACCATGAGACCATCATCATGAGTTGCGCCCATAGCAACTAGATGATCTTGAATTGCCTTCAATATAATGAGGAAGGGGTCAATTTCCTCTCTCTTGTGCATTTGAAATAGTCGCAGTTGATTCTCCAAAAGCATCTTCCTCTGGACAGAGGTGCCTTGATACAGGTTGATCAACATTTTCCACAAGTCATTTGTCGTGTTCTTCTCGACAATATGTGGGACCACATGATCACTCCGTCCATAATCAAGTGCTTAGCCTGTGTTTGATTTTCCTCGTACTTCTTTAATGGATCAGCATCAACCAGAATGACTACAACCCTCTCAACATGATCTTTGATGCGATACTCATCCAGGACAAATAAGATCCTGGCCTTCCAGATGACAAAGTTAGATGGTCCATATAACCTGTCTTGATCCCTCAATCCATGTAAGGCCATCTCTACTCAAAAATGTCGAAACATATGCTTTTTTCCCTTCTTATGTTGCTGCTCTTAGCAAGAGACCGGATCTGGGTTTCTTGGAAATAGAAGCCCTCTAGAGAATACACGTCCTTTGATCATTGATTTCCTTCCCGGAAATCCTCCACCAATTCTATCGAATCATCCCTCTCCAATCACTCCGTATATTGGATCTCTGACTTTTTGGCTACAAAATCTGTTGAGGAATTATTTCCCCTTACTTTGTCAACCCTGCTAGACATTGTTTTGCACTAGCAGAAACAATGCCCCACCCGCAACTTCGAAGAACAAAACTACACCTCCAGTCACAGCAACTGACAAAACGTCACCCCCTCTCGGACTATGTCACCCACTTGGGACTGCATCAGCCTCTGTGTCAGCTCTGTGTGAGCTAGACGGGCTCTTCGTCACCCTTCTAGGCCTGCGTCAGCTCTACATGAGCTGGAAAGGCTCTGTGTCACCCCTGATGGGTCTGCATTGTTCGTCTAGTGTTGCAATGCCTCTTTCTGGGTTTGTGCTGTATCAACTGCCTTCCTGTAGCAAAAATATTTGTCACTTCATTGATGGCTTCAGCTCCCCCTGATCTACAATAGCTTTGATACCATGTGAAAATTCTTGAATCTACTTAACAAAAATTTCTACTCCAAAAATCTGGTTTACTTCTCCTACTTGTGTTTTTACATTTACAAGTTATTTTCAAAAATATTTAGAAAACGGTGAAGTAAACACACTGCAGATCTACACATACATGCAGATCAAGTACTGAAGAATTAAGCACACATGACAAGGGACACACAATATTTTTTGGACAAATGTCCCCGAAAAACCCAATGCGGGAAAACTAGTGCAACAGCTCTTGAGGGTTTTATTATTATGAAAAATTATGAATACTAACAAGGGCACCAGTAGTGGTTTGCCCAACAAATAAATCTCAACAGATGTACATCTATCTCCGGAAACATAAAATATGGTTGATTTAGCTGAGAATGAGGAACCCCACAGGTGCTTACGTAATCACTGTGTCACCCTTCAATGTCACTGCATCAATCTAACTGATTTGCTGAATTCGAGCCCTTTCTGGCCCACCGAAACCCCAACGTTGCAGCGTTTGGCTCTGCATCAGCCCCTCCCAGCCCACGTCACCCTCCTGTGACTGCATCAGCCTTTGTGCTGAATCTGTGTTAGCCTAGCTGGGTCGACATCACCCCTGTTGGACCTACACTGACTCGTCGTCACCCTTCCTCTATGTCACCCTTCCTGGATGGTGCAACCTCTCTGCTACAAATTTGACTCTCTTCAATTGTATTCTTGGCCTCGGATTCAGAAATCCCTCTGTCGATTTGCCCCTCGCTGCACTACAAGCTCACTCGTAAATTTCCAGCAAACCGCGCTCGAGAATTTCGATTTAGCTCAAGTGCTATCGTTTCCTGTGTCTTCTCCAACTGACCCGAAATCTTCCTTTAATACTTTTCTCGTTGAACAATCAATGACCATGATATAATCTCTAATCAATAGCTAAGATTATAAAAGACCTGATCCACATCGCTTAGAACATTCTCACCCACATATTTTATTTAATTCACTTTAATTATTTAATTTCCCTAAGTTAGACTTAGGGTCTCCATTAAAAAATTAATTATTTGAATAACTTTCACACCGAGTGCAATTTCTCCAAACGATTTCTGGATCTTGGAGATTTCATGTGTCCTATCCACTCCAGAAATTTTTAGAGCTAGCGCACATCTATTGCTACCTAAAAATCAACATCTTGCCCATTCTGTAGATCTTTGGGTCTACAACTCCAAGTGAGCCCATCTCCCTCCTGGAGGTATATGAGCTATCATGGTGAACTCCTCATCGATTCTAGAAGGTGTTGCTTGCATATCATGCTTCTCATCCTTTTCCTTCTTCTTGAGAGGACAATGTGTGGCATAATGACCCATCTCGCCACACTGGAATAATTTGATCTTGGAAATGTCCTTCTTCCTCCTGTGTTGCTCCTGTTGTCCCTTTGATGCAAGGGCCACATTATCCTCCTCCTCCTTTGGCGTCTTTGCCCTAGTGTTTTTGCCCTCAACTTGACACTTAAGTCCCTCCACATCTCTTCTTGCTAAAGAGAAACCCACATTGACTCCTAGTCTGACAAATTCTCTCTACCCAGGATGCTCTAGAAAAAGACCTGATAGTCTTCAGAAATTGAGTTGAGGGCCAATATGACCATCTCGAAAAAGACCTGATAGTCTTCAGAAATTGAGTTGAGGGCCAATATGACCATCTCGGTGGCCTGTGGATTTGATCCCACAGCTGAAAGTTGATCTCGGTTCTCCTAAAGTATAGATAGGAATTGATCAATACACTCACCTCCCTTCATCCTAGTAGTCTGCATCTTCTCCTCCAGATACATCTTCCGCTGCTCGAAAGATCCTTGATATAGCTTCTCCAAGGCTTGCCACATTTCTCTAGCATTTTCTTTGCTAGTTGTGTGACACATGAAATGATCCCTCACACCATCTAGGAACAGGTGCTTTGCCTTAGCCATATTCTTCTTTTATTCCTTCAGAGGATTTGCATCTACTGTAACAACCACCACACCTTCGATGAAGAGCTTGAGATCATGCTTATCCAGTAGGCATGTGATCCTTGCCTGCCAGATCACATAGTTGGAGGCTCCCTCCAACCTATCTTGATCTCTCAGCCCACTTGCAGCCATTTATGCCAATTGAAAAAAGTTGAATCTAGCTCCCTCTCTTTCTCCTCTGTGCAGCACTGTACTGGCTTACGCACTCCTTGCTAGAGATGGTAGATCTTCCACCCAAAACTGTTGCTCATCTCTCGAAAAATAGAATTCCTAAGGAAGAAAATTTCCTCAAATTATCTCCAGATCTCTCTTCTGATGCTTCTGCACCCACAATCACTGCTACGTAGAAACTGCGTCCCTCTTATTGTTGATCTACATTGATTTGCTACATGTTCCCTCTACCTATGCCAAAATGCAATCTAAAAAATGTTTCTTCTCTGTCGCCTCACTCAGAGAGAGATTTTCCTTGCTTGTTTTTTCCCTCCTGGCTTGGACTACACAATTTGATGGGAGATTGATCCGTTGCTTACACAACTCTTTGATTCAAACTTCACCAACACTAGATCTATGAATATGTTCTTATGTTCCTCCTGCACTTAGCTATACAAGCTCTCATGAAAATTCCTCAAATATGGAATCCTATTGCAACAAATGGTAATAATTATTCTAACTGATAAATTAATTATTCGGCTTATTGCTACGACAACATCGAAATAAACACACTGCAACCTTCACTAAATAAAATGTGGAAAAATACAAGTACGAAAACAAAATTGAACAACATAAAATCACAGACACATCTAACACAATTATTTTTGGACTAATGTCCCTGGAAAAACCCAATGTGGGAAAACTAGTGTAGCAACTGAGGCTTTATATATTATGCAGTAAATTTTTTGAGTACAAATCTATGATTGACAAATCTATCAAATCATGTAGAGAATCTGACAAGAAATATCGTGCAAGACAAACCTCACTCCTCCACAGGAACCTAACACTGATCAGCACCCAAAACAAACTTCCCTGCGCAGTCTCTGCGTCGTAGTTGTGGCTGCTTTCTGTCTCTGCACTGGTCTCTCTGTTGGCTAGAAACTAGGGCCTTCTAGCCTCTGGAAAATCCCTCTGGTATTTGAAATTGACCCAACAATGCCTCCTCAACATAAATATGACTTCGTCTTGGGCTCTGCGCAATGCCTATGTAGCCTCTGCGTCATTGGCTCCACGGTGCCTCTGTGGCTCTCACTGTTTCCTATGTTGTGCACTCTCCATATCAGGAATTCTTCCAACCGTAATTATTGCCATCCTCTGCAAAATATCTCTTGATCAATATTTCCTCTGAGCACTACTCACTTTGGAAATTCGATCTCTTGATCCTTCGGTGTTTTGTGTGTTTTCTGAATGACCCTTCAAGTCCTTCTTATAATCTTCTCGTTGAAACTTCAATGACCCAGATTAGATTCTAATCAATGGCTCAGTTCATATTGACTTGATCTCCATCTTTTTCTAGAAATTTCACACCCAGTTTAATTAATTCACTTTAATTATTTTAATTTCCTAAGTTTAGACTTAGGCATCCATTAAAAAAAAATTAATAAATTTAATTAAACCTCCTCTGGGTGGAATTTCCCAAAATGATTTATGGGTATTATGGAATACATGTGTCCTAGCCTCCCTGCAAATTTTGAGGCATAGAGCACATTCGATGTTGCCATAAATAAAAAAATTTCTCTTATAGTACATTACCAATTTGTGCATCCAGATTATTGAACTCGGAATTTCTGATTGATGCTTAATAATAAAACCCTTAGTTTTTGCATCGGTTTTTCCAAGTTGGGTTTTTCCGGAGACACTTGTCCAAAAATAATAGTGTCAATTTTGTATGTGTGTGTGCGCTAGTGTTTTCTTAGTTTCCAAAGCTATTATTTTTCTGCAGTTTAATTTGTGAAGGTAGCAGTGTGTTTATTTTGATGTTGTCGTAGCAATAAATTGAATAAATAATTTATCAGTTAGAAGAAATAATACCTATTGCTGCAATAGGATTTCAATAGCGAAATTTTTAGATGTACCATGGATATGTCACCCCCTTTAAAGGTTGAAACCACCTAATAGGGTCCCTGGTTATTGAGTTTGGAGACACATGTAAATGCCAAAGCCCACTATGGAAGGGCATGCCACCATGAATTTCTCACTTGATTCCATGATTTGTAAGCCATATTAGTTGATTAATCTAATGATTTGTTGTATTGGAGGGAAAGGGGATGCATTGGACCTTATGTACGATTGTAGGTGGGTCTTCATTTGGGGTTTGGTCTTGCTATACATGGTACAAGCCATCCAAAGGGCCACATCGACAGTTGTAGGGTGAGTGTAGAGAGCCATGGGCCTCCACTATCGCAGAAAACACTTCATAGATCCCCAACACCATTCTCAACACCATTCAATGATTTCTTGTGTTCCACATTTTGGATGAGGATTAGGCACCTGCTTCACCATGCCCAACTGACTCCTCACTTGCACCATACATTTGGCAGATGTTCTAGGGTCCATATGAGGATGTATCTAACTACAAGAATAAAGGGAGGGCTTATGTCATGATCCTAGCCATTACAAATGGTTTACACACATTATTTATCCACTTGGAGATCCATGAGGATTTCATTGTGCCCCCTCACCCACTTGGGAGCACCACATGTGACTTGATACAAGGGCCAAATTTTATTACTCCTCATTTTTCGAACCCTAATGTTTCTTCTGCTGATGGAGGTCTTCATAAGTGCTCACAACATCTCCTCCTGTTGTAGGTTTGACGACATTTTTTCCCACATAGGTAGAGTATCGTCCTAAAATACCTTGGACAAAGATCTCTCATTCCTCTCAGACACTGCTAAGGGCCAAATGCACATGATCTGTAGTTTTAGGTGCATCTCCCACATCTGCAAGATGATCCCATATTTCATGAATTTTGGTGAGGAAGGGATCAATGCCTTCACCCTTATGCATCCTGTGGTTTATGATCTTCTCCTTTGGGAACATATTTCGCTACTCAGAAGGACTCTGATATAGATGAGCGAGAGCATCCCACTTCTCCTTGGTAGTGTTCTTACAAGATATATGTGAAACTATATGGAGTTGGACTCCATCTAGGATCAGTTGCTTCGCGTTAGCCATATATTTTTTGTACTACCTCTGTTGATATGCATTGGTCGGTACTACTACAACATTTTTCTGCATAGGCATTTAGACCAAATTCATCTATAAGGAAGGACATTCTAGCCTTCTAGATGACATAGTTGGAGGTTCCCTCCAACCTAACCTGATCTATAAGCTGAGATATGGCCAAATATGAATCTGGAATGAAATTATACCTCTTTCACCTACCTAGCTACTGAAGCTTCTATTCACACTCCCTTCTGGAGTGTGAGAATTTTCTTGCAGCCATTGTCGGTTTCCACTGGAAATATGGATTCCTGAACTAGAAACCCTTTGAGAAAAATTATCTCTATGTGTATGCTTCCTCTTCCACCCGACGTTGATTTTGCTGCTGCAAAACCCTTTTGCGCCCAAAAAAGGAATCTTCTTAGTGAAAATCTGAGCTACTGCTACTCCCTCTGCTTTTTGCTATTACTCAATCTGGCAAGCCAAATTTTTCTTCCAACTTGCACTAGAAAAAATCAAACCGCCCAACAATTTGCACTACCTGGTTGGGCACTATGAAACCCCCAAAAAATTCATCTAGCCACTCCCTCTGAACAATAAATTTTCTTCTTTTCTTATGAAATTCCTCGTCTGATCAAAACAACTTTGATACCATGTGAAATTTTCACTACTGAAATCATATTGTATCAACTAGAATTCATTCTTCTAACTATTAACTAGTTTAGCAATTTATTGCTATATTAACAACGAATTAATCACACTACAATCTTCACAAATAAAAATATTGCAGAAGATAAACTGGAAACTAAGAAAATATTGGCACACAAACACAAAAATATAACACTGTTATTTTTGGACAAAAGTCCCTAAAAAAAACCCAAAGTTGGAAAACCGATGCAACAACTAAGGGTTTTTATTATTAAGTAGCAATGAGAAAAATCTGAATACAAAAAATGTTGCAAGACTAGCAAATCTACTTGTTGGTAATTTAATTGATCTTAAAATACATCATAAACTATCGACGAGGGATTGTAAACAGATGAAGTATATGTGCACCATTTCTTCTAGGATTCCTTGTCTTGGTAATTTAATTGATCTTAAAATACATCATAAACTATCGACGAGGGATTGTAAACAGATGAAGTATATGTGCACCATTTCTGCTAGGATTCCTTGTCATGTGAGTAATTTTAAATTGAATTAGGATGTTTTCATGCACATGCCTTATCTAAGAATCACTCAAAGTGAAAAGATTATCACTCTTGTAGGAAGGGAAGATATCACACTGACATAAATAACGCTAATTTGAAGTGCATAAATAAATATGGCACAAAAAAATCTAAATCTACTTCACATTGAGAGAAAGGAAACTAATCTTTAAAGTGCAGAAATAAATATCACATACAAAAAAAAATTTAAATCTCCTTCACAGAAAATAAAACCTTGAAAGAAATGATACCTCTAATTGCAATTTCCAAATCAAATAAATCTACTTTCTATCAATCAAAATGTTACATGTGCATAATAAATCCGTTTGATTATTTTCTTCATTCTTCACACAACGAGATTAAATCTATGAAAGTATTCACACAACGAAATTAAATTTATGAAGAAAATTGTGCAACACATTCTATTATAAAATCTATAAAAAATTCTACAAACATTCTCTAAAAAGTTATAATTATTGTGATAACTTAATTCTATAAAATAGAAAACTTAACTAGGAATAAAAGCAAATCCTTACAACTCCTAGGGGACCCTCCCGTGAGTGCATGTATACAGAGGTCAACAAAGATTAACCACGCATCTATACACACAACATAGTGGAATCAAGAGCTTTAATTAAACAATTGCAAAGAGTATTTCAAACATAACCAATCATGTCATCATCGTGCCGAGAGACAAGTTTTATAACCTCCTTGATTAAACTATTTGGAGATTTCTAAGTCTATCTTCCTCGACATAATTTCTTAAAATAACATCATTTAAATAAGATAATGATTCTCCATTATTTTTTATCAAATAATCAAATCATCAGGCAAAATATCAGCTTCAATCCTTTTATCACTCGCCTTATTTGTCTTCGGACTCCTTTTTCGTTGGGTTGACTTCCACGTTAACGTGCTCATACGAGTGTCCTTATCACTTGCTAGACCAGAGGAATAGGTGGATATCAATGTGATGGATTCCAACTTCCTATTCATATGCTTCGTTCCTGCACTGGTCTTTCAGAACCTATAGATTCTTCAAGCTGCAAAATCGATTATTAGCTACAGAATTTATGCAATTCGGTAACTTATGAAAACATGAAATCAAATAATAGTGAATAATGAAATTATGAATAAAATATTATTAAATACATGTTTTTTCCATTAACCTTGCAATCTGACACTTAATTTGAGTTATTATGGTAAAAAAGGAAGAGAATGGAGTTTAAAAAGGGTGCCAAAAAGGAACAATTTTGGTCTTCAACATTCCCCCATGGAAAATATTGCATGTCCTCTTGCAAAAAAATTCAAAATTTTTTAACCCGCTCTCTCATTAAGCTATCTATGAGGCTTAAGAAACAACATCTAAATTAGTACTCCTTGCTTTTCTGATAATGATTGTCATCCTTGGTTTCTTCATTAAAATCCTGCATTGTAAACTTTTGACCTTGCTCTTGAGAAATCATATTTTTAGCTTTTAACTTCTTGTTTTTCTTATACCAATGGAAAAGATATAGGAGAATATTATCATTTTGAGTCTTTTTAATGTCATTTTGTACTTTCATTGCTTCAGGTTCTCGCTTTAGATACTTATTTAACATTTCCAGTTCATAAATTTCTTGTTTAAGAACATCTTCAATTCTAGTTTCTTCTGGAGGGCTCAAATGAATTTGTTCCTGATTTGATGATAACTCAACAATTTTCCCTTTGGATTTTTGTTCAAGAGACTCTGTATAATCATAGATTTATTGTTGGAAAGGGTCGACTTATGGAGTCTTTCTACTTAAAATTGCAATTGGTGATGGTACTCTTGGTTCGTCTTCTTCTCCAAATCAATAAAGCCTGGAGACTGTTCAGACTATTCACTGATTGGTTTCATAAGTCATGAAATTCTTCTTACATTTACTGATGAATTTTCATTAGTTGGAGCACACTTTTTCTTGCTATGTTCCTTTTGTTGGTGGGCCTTCATCTATACTGATGTGTTTCTTCTTTTTAACAATATTTTTTTAAGATTTTATAAAAAATTTGCAAGAGGGGTTTCATCATCATAATCCTTCTCTGTATACCTATCTTATTGCATTTCATCTGTAGGTAAATATTGGTTTTGAAGCTTAGGGTTTGAGGGAAATTTCTACCAACTCTTTCTTATTTTATAATTGGATTCACTTTGTTCTACTTCTTTAAAATGGTTTCAAACCATAACATACTCCCAATTTTATCCCCTTTACTCCTTAAATGAGTTTGAATAAAAATATTTACTAACCCATGATGATACATAGAGTTATCAATAAACTATATTTTCCTTTCAATATTATCAGCCATTTTTCTTAAACTACAGAGGAGGAAATATGGTAAATTGATTTTGTTGCTACTAGTAAAATCCATCAACAACCGAGCATGATAAAAGAACATATTCCCAAACCTACCCTCATAGGTTATAAACTTCTGAATGACCAACAACAAATTTCTCCATTTACTTTTTAGAGTTGTTACTGGAATTCCTTTCTTGAAAACAAAGATGCCCATAACTGGGTTTTTAAGGAAGACCTCCCACTCTTTTTCCTAGTTTTTCTGGATTTTAAAACAACTTTCCCTATTTCTTGATAATCCTGTAGCTTCTGCCATGAATGACTCTGTCAATACCAACTTGATATCCCCAATTTATGCTTCTATCCCATCATAGTCCCGAGTAATAATTTAGTGACCTTTTCGTACACCCATCAAACTTATCAAAGAACTGTAACCATTGTGCCTGCTGCAATTGTTGCTTCACTTGTGGATAGGCTTCAAGAAAATTGGTCCCATTCAGCTCATAACACACAATAAATCTCATGTTGAGGAAGTTTCGGTCCTTAATTGACCTTTTGACAGTATTATGGAGTTTTGGATGAGATTTGGGTAGCAGTTAATATTTTTTCGACAAAGAAGAATGAAATAGAGCCAAAGGAAGTGGGATATGATGCAAAAAAAATGAGATGGAATGCGAAAGAAATGGAAATATATATGGAGGACGTGGAGTAAATTTGAATGATGGAAAGGTTTTAATAAATGTTTCATACCTTGTGATAAGACATGACTATCAAATATTTCATAGATTGGATTGTGAGAACCAATGTCATGTCATGACAAGGGTAATTATTATGTGATATGGCAGAGGCAACGATTATTAGTTTTAAAATAATAATATATTTATCACAACTCAATGTTTTTAAATATTTGACTAATATTTACATAACTTTCATTCTTCCTAACTGATTTGTTCTTTTGTAGGTTTCTCGGGTTGTTTTGACTACAATCTCCGTTCAAATTGCTTTGGCTGTAATTTGTCAATCCATCTGTAGAATTCCATGAGAGCTCCAGATTATTGACAATTCTGTAGTTGTTTTATTTTTGCAAAAGAAAAGAGGAATAAAATAAATGGGATAAGAATAGGGAAATTAAAGAAAATCTAGGTCGCCAAGAATTCTTGGTTTTCAACTTAAATTTTCTATATAAACATGCCAACAGTGTTGGTTTTCATGTTTATGCATTTTTAGTTTTATTTTTTTATTTTTTTAAAGAAAATAGAAAGCATTTTGCAATCTAAGTTGGAAAGGAAGAAGAATCCCTGTCGAACTTCAGACCAAGATTATCTTGCATATTTCTAATGAACCCTTCCTTTGTCAATGGTTTATGCAGATATATTCATAATTACCATTTACAAGGAAAGTAACTCTTTCTTCATCATTGGTTTTAATTATGACGACTCCATTGTCAAAGACATTTTCAATCTCATAAGGATCAAGAGAATGAGTTTGAAATTTTCCTTGAAATCTTTAAATTTAGAATTAAAAAGTAATGCCTAATCACTCGGTTGGAACATCTTATCTTTGATAGAACTATCATGCCATTTGGACTTTTCATGTTTAACTATGTTGGTTCTATGAATATCATCGTGTTGTATCTCATCAAGTTCATCCAATTTCTCCATTCTTTTTTTTTGGTTTCTAATAGATCAAGACCCAATTTGAATGTTGTTTTAAAGCTGTTTATTTGGAACTCAATAGGAAAAAGGACTTGCTTCCCATTAAAAATTTCATAAGGAGTATGTCATGTTGTGTTTTTTCATATAGTATGATATTCCCATAAAGCTTCTAGAAGCTTTTCTGCCCAATTCTTTCTATGTAGATGCACAGTTTTGGTAAGAATTGCTTCAAGTACTTGATTAGTAGCTTCAACTTGTCTATTTGCTTGGGGATGATATGGGGTGGATTTCTGATCTTTGATTTTCTATTCTTCCATTATCTTTTGTGCCAACTTGGATGTAAATTGAGTACCTTGAGCTGTCAAAATTTCCATTGGGAAACCAAAATGAGTGAATATATCCTCAAAAATAAATGAAACTACAACATTTTCAGTAAAAAAATGAAGTGATTTAGATTCTACCCATTTTGTGACATAATATGTACAAACAAGAATGTACCTTTTTTGTCTCGATGGTGGATTGACTGGACCAACAAAATCCAAAGGCAACTTTTCAAAGGTTTGAAATAAGCACCTAAGGTTGTAGAGGCATCTCATCTGAAGGAACATGCTTTCCCATTCTCTAACAACTGTCACATCTCTTAACATATTCTTTGGCATCTCTAAAAAGAGAAGGCCAATAATATCCTAAGAGAAAGATTTTATAGACAGTCCTTTATCAACAAAATGTCCTCCACATGGTTCATCATGACACGCCTTTAATATTTATGGTACTTCATCCTCTCTAACACATCTTCGAATGATTAAATCACATCTTCGAATGATTAAATCAGGTCCTATTTTGTACAATTCTCCATTTATCCATGAATAAGATGCATAGGTTTGAATAACTTTCTTTTTTTCTCGACGAGACAAATATGGAGGTAACTTCCCTGTGGCTAAATAGTAAGCAATATCTGCAAACCAAGGAGATTTAATAGATACTACAAAAATATATTCGTAAGGAAAATTATCTTTTACAGTAACATCCTTGTTATCATTTTGGATTCTAGATAGAAAATCAACAACTGTTTTCTCATTTCTAGGCCTATCCAAAACAGTAATATTGAATTTTTGTATTACAAAAAATCATCTTGTAACTTTGCCATTAGTAATTTATTTATTCACTAAATATCTAATTTCAGAGTGATCTGTGTGAATAAAAGTTTCATAACCGGTGATATAATTTCAAAAGTTATTAATGGCATGTACAACAGCTAAAAATTATTTTTCTGCTACAGTATAATTTAACTCCGTGGGATTCAAATTTTTACCTGTGTAATAAATGTCATATGCAGTCAAATATTTATGTCCCAATACAACTCCTAAAGCTATATTTGCGACATCAGTTGAAATATGAAAAGGGAGGTTCCAATTTGGTCCTCTTAAAATGGGTGCTTCAAAAATATTTTCTTTCAATGTTTCAAAAAGGTTTTGGCAATCAAAATTCCAAATGAATTCACAATCTTTTGTAAGTAATTTGAAAACGGAGGGGCTATCTTGGTGAAGTTTTTTATAAATCTTTTGCAATAACCAGTAAAACCAAGAAAATTTATAACATCTCTTTGACAAGTAGGAACTGATAATTTGGAAATAAATTCTACCTTATATGCATCCACTTTAATTCCATCTCCTGAATGCGGTGGCCTAAAACAATTCCCTTGGTGAACATCATAAAACATTTTTCATGACTTAATGAGAGATTTGTTTCTTTACATATAATCAAAACTTTTTCCAAATTTTCGAAAGCTTCCTAAACAGAATTCCCATAGGTAGTAAAATCATCCATGTAAACTTCTACACAATCATGAATTAGATCAAAAAAAATTTCCTAAAGCTGTCATTTGGAATGTTGTAGGTGCATTGCATAATCCAAAAGGAAGTACTCGGTAAACGTAAGTTCCCCATGGGCAGGTGAAATTGTTTTGTGTGATCTTCTGGAGCTACTTGTGTTTGGTTATATCCGCTAAAACCATCCAAGAATGAAAAATAATTTTTCCCTGCCAATGTATCAAGAAATTGATCTATAACAGAAAATGATATTTCAAGGTGGCTTTATTCAATTCCCTATAATCAATGCATACTCTCCATTTTCCATTTTTCTTTGGAACAATCACTAATGGTGAGACCCATTGACTATTTGATATTGGATAAATGAAACTTTTACATTTAATAGTTTTTGTAACTCCTTTTTAATTCATGTACATATACCTCCATTCTCCCATACTCTTCAAAATTGACAGGGTTAACCTTCCCCATTATCTTAATGATGAGCTACATGCTATAACAATTTTCCAAAAACAAAGAACCCTTCTCCAACATATAGTTAAAGGTATATATATGTATCATCCTCATTGTGAATGCCATGATTTTTACTTGATACAATGATGATGGAGGTATTAAGGGTTGCAGTTTCTCTCAAAGTTAAAGTGTCTAAGAGGTACATAGAGGATGTTGCATGGTATTGGTTTGAATGACTAATCAAATGGTAAAATCAAACAACATTGTCACTAATGGCATTAAAGTTGATGTAATTGTAGTCATGTTTTTCCCCTCTATTGTCATAGCCATTATTGCTACTGCTAGCACCATTTTTTTCAAAAACGCTATCCACACACACACCAATGTAAATTCATCTTATTTTAAAATATTTTAAGTACTAAAAGTTTTGCATTTCAATATTTTAAATTCTTTTTATTAAAATAAAGGTTGGTTGGGTTTATGGAGAGTAGTCCCACACAACACAGGGTGAATTCTCCAAAATAAAATAATGAGCTTTGATGTAATGAATGAGAATCAATCATCTCTAAAGAACTAAAACATGTATATTTCTCAAATATAAATATTATGAAAATACATATTATTACATTTTAAAATGTAAAAATTAATAAAACTAATTAATTATAATTACATATAAAAATTAAGAGATATAATAACTTCAAATTTTAAAATTAAATTTCGTACTTTCAATATATTGATTTTTTTTAATGATTTAAAAAAAAATCATTATTTTAATAATAAATTAATCATAATTTAACAAAAAATATCAAGGAAAAATAATTATCACATTTTAAAAAAACATATCATTTAAGTTAAAATTTAAACATATTTTAAAAAGAAATAAGTGGTTTAAAATTTTTCATTCTTCATTAAAAAAAAACTAAATTATTACATTTTAAAATGTAATAACTAATCAAACTATTTAATATAATTATGTATATAAATTAATAAAAGATATAATAATTTCAAAACCTAAAATCTAAATTTCATACTTTCAACATAGATTTTTTTTTCCCATAATTTCCCAAAAATCATTAATTTTAACAATAAAATAATAATAATTTATAAAAAAAGATAGAAAATAATTCACATTTTTAAAATACAATACAAACATATCATCTAAATAAATAAAATAAATACGTTGTTTTAAAATTTCCCATTTTCATTGAAATCTAGAGATAATTTTTAGTGATGTTATCATTTTTCCCTATTTAAATTACATAATTTTTAGTGATGTTATTATTTTTGGTTATTTAAATTATATTTTGGAATTGATAAATAAAATTTATGTGGTAAAAAAAATTTAGGATATTAAAATTGTATATATAACATTATTGGAAATTACAATTCAATACAAAATTAATAAAAACATATAAAAAAGAAAGAAATTTAAAATTATCAAGATATATTTTTTAAAAATCAAAATAATCATACATTTTAATTTTGAAATTGATAAATAAATTTAATTTGGTAAAGAATATTTAGGATAGTATTGATACAATTTGAAATTCCAATTCAACAAATTTTTATTAAAATTTGGATAAAGTTAGTTAAAAAAATATCTTAAAAAACAAAATTTTAAAATGGTTAAGCTATGTTTTTTAAAAATCACAAGAGTCGTGGAATTGAGTATGCTTTGTTTGTCTTCCTTGTAAGTACGGAAATAAGTTAATAGCCTAAGACCTAGAAACATATGTTAAGAGTGAAAACCTACCCTTTATGAACCATCAACTAGTCATTTTAGATAAGATGTTATATAATAAAAAAACAAAAAAATACAACATTATTTGAGTTGTTTTAAATGTTTTATATAAAAATTTTGTTAAATATCATATAAATTTTCTTTAATAATATAAGGGATGATTAGATAGAATAATAACATTTAGTAAATATTAATATTTTTTAAAATTATAATTAGTTTATAGTTTAGTTTTTTTAATAAAAATTATATTTATGATTTAAAATTTAAAAATATATAATAATAGAAATGATAATCAAGCTTTAATTATTAATAAAATCAATATTTTTAATAAAAAAAATATTTGTTACATTTACACATCAATTTTTTATTATTTTAAATTAAAATAAATATTTACGAGGAATTGGTGACTTTTTATTATTATAACATATATGACAATTTCATAAATGTGATAAATAAACCATATCTATAAAACTTAAATCTATTACAAAAACAAATAATCTATTATATAAACAAATTATTCATCCAACCATTTAAGCTTAAATCTTTTAAGATAATTTAAAACTTCTATTAATAAAAAATAATTTTTAAAATTCTATAAAATAGAATCTAATAATCCTCCCTATTATAAATTTAGAATATATAAATGAAATACAAATTCTAAACTTTGTCTATCTATAAAAGTAACACAACAAAAACAAAGTTTCACATTAAATGTACCCAACTAATTATTATAATCATGATTCTAATAATTAAATAATGGCAATTTCTAAACTTGTTTTATGGTTAAAAAATATAAAATTAAAATTAACTTCAATTTTAAAGATGTCAATGAATAACTTGTATTCAAACTGGAGCATTCCACGTAAGAATCTCTACGAGCATGATTGAGGATGAAAGAAACCTAAGATCTCACGATTCGACCTCGTGACCTGGGTTACAAGATAGAAATTGAAATTCAGAGATATCTGAATTTCCATGGAGGCTGTGGAATATAAGAGATTTTGTATAGAATTGTGGATGCCCATTGGATTGTAAAACAGTGAATGTGCATTCCGGGGAGGCTAGGATTGTTTGTGGAAGTTGTGTCGAGATAGCTTTTCTAACGGTGGGAATGATTTCGATCAATCGGTGGATCAAACGGCAGCTTCAATTTGACCATTCACAAAAGCTAATTCAGCTAATTCTGTGGCGGGTAGGTGTGTTGGTCGAAGTTATAATTTGAATTTTGGGAGATTGCTTTTTTTAACGGTGGGAATGATCTGCAACGGTCGGTGGATCAAACTCGGATATAATTAGACACTTCACAAAAGCTCATTACCGTTCACAAAAGCTAATCCATCTTCTATTTATTCCATCTCAATCTTCTCCTCTTCTTACCCTGCAATGCACTCTCTCAACTCTCTGTTCTCCTCTGCTCTCTTCTGGAGCGCTCCTCCTTGTTTGCTTGTTGGGTGATGTTTCTTTGATATGTATTTATGGCTCTGTGTTGTGATTGTTCGTGCATCTGTGGTTCTGTGTTGTGTAGTTTCTGTTGTTTTTTTGTTCTGTATCTGAGTCTCTGTATTGTATGTGTTGTGACTGTTAGTGAATGTGTAGTTTATGGGGCCTTTGTATGTTTTTGTTTGAACACTCTGTTTGCATTTGATGTGAAATGACGAGTCTGAGAGATGGAGACAGGCATAGCAAAATCAGAGGCAGACAGTAGATGCACGATGTGATAATTTCTGGCTGTCTCAATGGTGATGGAGAGTCTCTTGTGAAATGTAAATTGAATTTCAATTAAGGGAGAAGAGAGATCTGTAGTTATATCGATTGTGTATTGATATATGTATAATGATAATAAATTATGCCCGTTTGTTTCTTTTCCCTTACTTATTTAATTATTACAAGTTAGTTAGTAAAGAAGAAAAAATCTGATCAGTTTGATTTTTGACAGGAAGGACGGACTTATGCCAGAGAAGAAATCATAAGAGGAGACTAAAGCAAGAAGAATTAGATGATCATCTGTAAGCAGATTTAAATGATAAATTTATGTGCGGGTATGTTTTGCTATTATTTGTTTGGTTTTTTTATTTTCATTTTCTTTTCAAATCTTTCAGATTCGTTCATCGGAAACAGCGTAGGCGTTCAAGTCCTGTGCGCAGAAATGGTGATGGCTCTCGCTCTGGCAGTTGATGACTTTGTTGTCAAGCTCAAGCGACGGCAGGTTGAGGGTTCACAGGCCACTGCTAGAGAAACTGCAGTTCTTCTACGATCTGTTATCTCTCAACAAAGAGTACCACACTCAAATCAGCCAGCTTCACTTATTGAAGCTGTAAAGTCAGTGGGCGTGCAACTATCAAATTCCAAGGGGTCGCCCTTGAAGGATTCATGTAGGTACCTCTACTAATGAATCCTCCCTACAATTTATTGGGTTGGGTTTTCCATTTGCTAACATGAAAAGGTCTAAATATAGGCTTTTATATAATAATTGTCGAATAATCAGAATGCTAGAAAATCCTCGAAGAGACTATCTACGCATTCATATATGATGCATTGAAACTCTTTACGCATATAATCTGTTTTTTAATTAATCCTGGCCTTTCTTTTACTTCTGCTTTTCTAATTCTAATTCTGACCTAACCTAATTCAAACGTTTAAACAGATCATAGTTATTTCCATAACTAGAATGGATTCAACACTGTATAGATTGGTGATTACTATTGAGTATTGATATCGCTGTGCTCGAACTAATGGAATTGAATCTATCTTATAAGATTATATAGAGTCATCTACTAGGTATAGATGATAATGTTATACTAGGGTATAGATGATAATGTTATACTAGGGTATTTTTTGCATTTTCTATGTTTGGTTTTCTAGTATTTATATTTCAGATATGTCCCTGGGAAGAAAAACACGTGTTCGAGTCCCACCTAGAGAAATGAAGATGGCTCCAACGCCAGGTCACAACATCGACATCAAATTCCAGGAACCCTCTACGCATTTAGATGGGTACCTATACTAGCTAATGCTACCTGCAATCTATTAGGTTTTCCTTTTTTCACACGTGAATAGGTCAGCAGATATACGAGTTTGTACAATAATTGAGATATAGTGTAACTTTTCCACGAGAATATCAAGGGATACATTTGCACTGAATTTCTTTACATATATATAATCTATTATTTTAATTAATCACGGTATTTCTTTTACCTTTGTTTTTTTCTTATTTTGGTATAGGTGTACCATCCCTCTCCACTCAATGAAGCCATAGGTAAAACCCACGCCTCTAATGAATGGCGATGCGTACCATGCCTCTCATGAACGAGGAGGTGTACCATCCCTCCCCACTCAATGCCTCCATATATAAATCCCACGCTTCGAATGAAAGATGTGGACGGATTTTTCTGAAACCGGCCTAAGCTATCCCATTCTATCCCATTCTAAAATAACCATGATATCATTGTTGAAACTTGGAATAGAGTTGATGCTTGACTGTTTAACTTAACCCTACCCAACCTAGGTTAAGGATGTGAGTGACATAGTAATTTTAGTCATAAATTTTATTTGGAGATTAACACGTAATAGGGAAGATTTGGTTATGGTAGAGAAGAGTTATATCACTCAGCAGTGTACCAATTATATGGTCATTCACACTTTTAAGTCTATAGATAATGATGAGGATCAATGGCCAAAATCCTATAGGCTTTTTACTTTCAATAAAGAATAGCCAGTTTTATTTTTTTATTAAAAATATATATAGAAATCAACATTTCACCTTCTATTCATTGGTTTGGTTACATTTTTACAGGCTTTATTATTATATTAAAAATTATAAAAATCAGCTTTTCACCTCTTCTTGTTATTCTATTTTTGTTTGAACATTTCAGTCTGCATTTGATGTTAAATGACGAGTCTAAGAAATGGAGACACACATATCTTTGGTCAACAAATCTGCGGACAATCTTAGGATGTGATGATTATCTCTGCCGGCCTGAATTGGTGATGGAAAGTCTCTTGTGAATTGTAAATTGAATTTCAATTAAAGGAGGAGGAAGATCTGTGTTTTCATTGACTGTATTGATTAGTTGTTTACAATCATAATAGATTAGGTTTGTTCGTTTCTTTTCACCTTGTTGCTTTAATTATTGCAATTTGGTCACTCAGTAAGAAAATTCTGATCAGTTGATTTCTGGATTGGAATATTAATTTATTTAGATTATAATATTAATTTATTTTTATAAGAAGTACAGACTTACGCACAATCGAAAGGGGAGAGGAAAGCAAGAAGTAGAAAAGCATATTAATATTATAGGAAGGTAGTTTTTGCTTTTATTTTGTTGAGTTTTCTAATTTTTATTTTATTTTCATCCTTCACATTGTGATAATGTAGGCTTCCTTGAGGGCCACCAAACATCTTATCTTCTTTCATTAGCAATGATTCCAAGAGGGGAAACCAGACTCAACATTACCACAATGGCGACAAAAATGGGTTCTATGATGCCACGCTAGCAATAAAGTCACCCAAATGAAACCAATCTAGCCCAATACTTAGCATGGAAAACCATCAAATGTGATAACCAATTGTTTCTCCACATAAATAACTACTGAAGAACCACCCCTATGTCAACAAAGGTCGGTTCCACATATGCCACGTTTCTTATCATCATTTTATAAATCTACTTTAGTCGGCTATGCTGCTTTACTTTACTTTAAAATCCACTGTTTATTCCTAAGTAGAGTCTGTTCTTCATTGATTCCAAAACAGAGGAAATACATTCCTACAATTTGCACTCCATTTCATATTTGTTGCCACAGATCTTTCATATGTTTGACATAAAAAGAAAAAAAGTACAAATTACAATAGTATTATTTCCACAATACAGTTTTCTAAGTGTGAGCAACAATTTCTGATTCGGGTCTTGGGATGTACATATCTTCATCTTTTCGGTTGCATAGGGGATAGAGGTCAACCTTGCCGTTGCAACTTGCTATGCTTTGCCATGTCCAGGTCTGTGTGTTAATGTGTATACCTGTGAACAACTGAATTTTATTGTTGTTCCATTCAACATAAAAGAAAAAATTTTCTTTATGTGATGTCACCCAGATATTTGGGTGTCATTTTGAAACTCATTTACTATGGTCATTTGATACCCAACTGAGTAGTGGGTAGCATCTGGCTCCAAATTGGGGACACATTTTCTCCTTGGGAACTCTTGAGAACCCCAGAAGTTTGGTTACATCCAATATGTCAAATGCAATCACTAAGGAGAAGCCAGTGACCCAATGTAATCATTCCATTATTTCATCAGTGAAATTCCCTCCTCCTCTATGTTTGATTGCGACACATCAAGGTATGGATAGCTATAGGGTGGAATTTCCATCAAGAATACACCAAATGATTCATCTTTAACATCTTTTATTTCAAGGCTCTTGTGTAGTGATTTACTGTAGTATGTAGGTGCAAATCTCAAGGCTAAGGCATCATCCTATACATACCCATCCAGCACCATATTCTTAGCAGATCCTAGTGTATGAGGTATGGCTGGGACCCCTTTACATTTGCCTCTATGCTCTCTTTTTATGGTTAATTCCACACTGTTATCATATACTATAGGATTCCTCTTAGGCTTATCATAATACAGAGGAGATGACCTGGGTTTCTCAGCTGAAAACAAAGAGAGGTCGATTTCCCTGACATTTCACATTATTTCCATAATTATTTCAAATTTGGTTGTTCTGATCATGTTCTTGGCTATAACAATGCATTCCTCATTGTAAGGAATGTATTCAAGCATTTGCATAAATAATCTGAAAGCTAGATTTTTAAAAGCCTTGCACCCCCTTTGACTCATGTACAATAGTTATCAACATTTGTACTTTATTCACTGGGTGTGCAATTCATCACTAGATCAATAAGATGATTTTTTATAGTCTGATAACCAACTGTTTTGTCTATATATCACATTTAGGGACTGATTCTTAATGATTAGAATCAATTTCTGCTGATGAGAGAAAAATCCTATGCTCCAAATTTGAGACACTCCCTTTCGAATATCCTGTAACACATCCTTCATAGCAAATATCGATAAAGGATTTCTTCTTATTTTATGATAATGGAAACTGTGCCCCAGCCCATACCATTTTATCATCACCCAACACATCCTCACCACCTAGTGACTGTTGCGAGCTTCTTAATCTCGAAGTATATGATAAGAGTGTTTTTCTGGTGCATATATGAAAATGTCACCAACTGGATTATCCCCAAGGTCAAATTAATGGGTGTAAGTAATGATCCATCTGTTGTTCTTTTCCAGGGTAGTAGGATAAATTGATTTCAAAATGAGAGTTTGCATCCAAGGAAAACATATCTACACCTTTTAAAGCAACTATGTATGTTATCTCATCTTGTGACCAGTGTTGTAGTCCATCCCATGAAAAACATATATGCACATTTTATAGCAACTATGCATGTTATCTCATCTGGTGACCAGTGTTGTAGTCCATCCCATGATGTTTGTATAGAAACACCCTTTCATCACAATTCTCACCAACAAAAACAGGTGGTCCATCAAAGTACAACACATACAACTGACCATTGCTCTGTTTTAGGCACATATCTAGATAAATGGATGATCCATGGTTGCAATTCTATTCTTCAAGATATGTAGTGTCCTTTCTAGTTGTATCTAGGTTATAATTGCCACTTCCATCTTCATTTTCAATATTGGGCTTATTACAATTTTCCCTAGAATATCCATTTTCATCATGGTTGTCATGCCACTGCCTATTTGGAACAGCAAGCATATCATTATGGGCTGCAAAGTTGTAGATTGAAAGGGACTCAGAAGACTGCTTCCTTGTGTTACAACCATAATATTCAATGTTCAATCTCTTTGCCATTATTATTCGTCTGATTAGCATTGTTGTGTTCTTTTGGGAATAAAACTTCATTTATAATAGAAGTAATGTTATCATGATGTGGATCTTCATCCCTTAAACTGTCCTCGCGCTTTTCAGTGTTGTTTTCAATAAGGAAGTTGATGGAAACGTCATCAAAACAAGGCTCATCATTCTCAAAAACCTTGATATGTTCAGCATCATCAAGATCTTGCGTAGCAGTGCCTTCGTTAGCTTTCATGGGCCGCTATCTCATCATGTAGGTGTGGAACAAATGAGAAGATATGATGGTCTTTTGCATTATTATCAAAGGAAATCCTTTCAACCATACTTTGAATAGCCTCCTTTTGCTGAGATGCCATGAGAGCATCCATGTAACTTTGAAATCTTGGGTAGTCCTCCAACCAATCTAGTAGATATGTGTTGAAGTGCTCTAGGATATCTTCTTCCACCATCTCATCATGATCATCTTCTAGAAGATCAATAAGACCCTCTTCTTCAAGTGTTTCTAACAAATCTTGATATATATCATCATGTGTTGCTTGAGAATACCTTCAATCAATGATTTGAGAGAAGGAATTGTCTTTGGACTACAAGGGTGCTTGAGCCAACCACTATGATCTTGTCCCAAAGATTAAATTAATAGCCTTATCCCGATATCGTCATGTCCTTATTCAAATTTTGAGATATGTCCCATAAATGCCAAAGTATGCAAGACAATAGAAAAAAGAGTACCACCAAATGTTGGAAGCTTCTTGCACAAATTTTAATGAGGCTTGTTTGGATATCCTAGGATGCTTTCAACATCCAAATGATGGGTTAAAAACAGGGAGATTCCAAGGAGCCATCTTTATCTATATAAAAATTCAAAAATTAAAAGTTGCAATTTCATAGCTTTCTACAATGGAGTTAGCAAGGTCAGATGTCAAATGCCTTCAAATGGTAATTATCTCACCTCACAAGAATCAAATATTCAAAGAAAAAGGGCTTCATTCTTCTTGTGGAGTGGCTTGGATCCGGAGATATTGAAAGAAAAACTTCATTTTCTATTGTCTTCCTAGAACTTGACTTCTTCCCTAGCAATAGTCCGAAAAATGTTATCGCAATGTCTAGCACCCTATTGCTAGGTCACAGCGTTGAGATTTTGGGGTAGCATTGAATGAGCTCTAACTCCCAAATTTTGTGGAGGAGCTAGAGTACATGAGATCTCCAAGACCCTAAGTCTAACTTAGGAAAATTAAAAGATTAAAGTGAATTAAATTAAACATGTGATGAGAATGACTCAAGTGATGTGGATCAAGCAACTTCTAATATTAGCCGTCGATTAGAGATTAGAGAACACGCACATTGGCGGAGCACTGAAGCTAAGCTAAAATTATAGGGCATGTGAGGAGTTTGCAGTGTAGCGAGGGGAAGTATTGGAAAGGGAATGATTTGATCCCACACCAAGAGTACAACAATGGCAAAGAGGCAACATACCGAGCAGCACAGAGGCAACCCAGAGCCAAGCAAACGCAGCAGGAGCCATGCAGGGTTGATGCAAGCCCAGTCAAGGAAGCGCAGGGGCAGCGTAAGCCCTTTAGGAGTGACGCGGGCCCTTCCAGAGCAGCGCAGAGGCTGACACAGACGGCAAAAGAGCAGCGTTGGGGTTACCAATGGGCCAGAAAGGGCACGAGTTTTGTAAATCCCGTTTGAGGGTGTGAATCAGCCATATTTTCTATCTCCGGGTGAAAGAGGTATTGTTATCGTGTTTTTCTTTGTAGGGCCAACCATGTCTAGTGCCCAGAAATTGTTGTATTCAGAATATGCTTAATAATAAAACCCTATAGAGCTAGTGGCACTGATTTCCCTGCATTGGGTTTTTCCGAGGACATTTGTTCGAAAAATTTGTGTCACTTTGTCATATGAGCGTGTTATTCAGTAAATAATTTGTATGTGTAGGCTGTTATTTGTATTTACTTATTCTGAATATTCAGATTAATAACTTGTGTATTTAATCAAGTAGGAGAAGTAAATCGAAAATTAACAGTAGGGTTTCTTAGATTAAGAAATTTTCACATGGTATCAGATCGATTGCAGATCAAGCTGGATCTCCAGCAAAATCGATTGAAGAAATTTGTGCTGCAGAGTAGCAGCCGAAGCAGCAGGGAACCGGAGAGGGTGGCGCAACACCAAGAGGACGCAGTCCCAGTAGAGGCCATGCAAGGGCCGACGAAGTCCCAGCTCAGTGACGGAGAGACAATGTAGTGCCTTCCAGAGGGATGCAGGAGCAGCCTGCACTGCGCTGAGCCAACCTACTCATGCAGAGGCCAGCTAGAGCGACGTAGTCCAGTTTTGAGTTGTTGTGCAGAATCGTGCCTAGCTATGTTGCTACTCAGCAGATTTTTGCCAAAGAAATCTGAGGATCGATCATAGGGTGATCGTAGAGAGGTAATTCGTTGAATTTGGTATATTTCCAAAGGAGGAAATCAGTTGTCGGAGGGAGTAGAGGGTTCCTTTCTCGCCAAGGACCCTAGATCCGAGTTTATGTTGAGGATAGCAACAAAAGCGAGGAGAGGAGGATATGTTCTGACAAATTATTTCTGAGTAGATGGCGCCACACGGACTGCGTGATCAGGATAGGTTGGACGGTTTGTCCAACTTTTCTATGTGGAAGGCCAGAATACTGACAGTCCTGGAGGCATACGGCATACGGGAGCATGTAGAGAGCGTCTTGGCTACACCGACCGATGTTTCTCTTCTCGTGAAGCATAGTGAAGCAGCAGAACATGACAAGCACTTCATCATGGATGGGGTTAAGGATCATGTGGTACCACACATAGCCGAGAAGAAGATGACTATTGAAATGTGGAAAGCTTTAACCACAATGTATCAAGGGAAATCTGTCCCAGAAGAAGATGCTTTGGAGAAACAGATGATGTTGTTTATGATGACTAAGGGAGAGAAATTGATCATTTCCTCTTCAGGTTGCAGGCGATTTGAGATCAACTGATTGCCATGGGGGTCAAGGTGGAGGATGATGTCATGGTGAAGACAGCTCTAAATGCAGTCACAAAGGATCAAGAAACATTTTTCCAAAGCATCTTGGGCAGACAGGACCTTCCAAACTGAGATGATATGTGGGCTATCC
Source organism: Pinus albicaulis (assembly GCA_034641835.2). Classification (NCBI taxonomy): domain Eukaryota; kingdom Viridiplantae; phylum Streptophyta; class Pinopsida; order Pinales; family Pinaceae; genus Pinus; species Pinus albicaulis. The sequence goes on from CM076574.1 coordinate 795,608,254, forward strand.
TCCGACAAGAGAAAATCCGCCAAATGACCAAGAGACAAACCAGCACCAGATCAAGCAAAGTGAAGGAGGAAGAGGAAGATGTAGCCCTAGCATCTAAGAAGCAGCAAGGGAAAAATAAGCGTGATCTATCTAAGATCAAATGTTTCTAATGTGGTGAACTAGGAAACTTAGCCAACAATTGTCCTCTAAGGAAGAAGGACACGGAAGCTTTTAGTTCCAAGGTTGCAGCAGCTAAAGAAGATGATGGCTCTGACGATGACGTAGCCATGAGTGCTCATGAACAACAGAAGTGGGGCGATATTGATCTATAGAGCAGCTACAGAGTGGTTGCGGTGTCCTTGAGTAGCCCAACTCTTATATCACATCCATGCTACGGGAGCCCTAAGACAGTGGCAGGAATGACTGGAGTAGTGGGTGCAAAGGATCACGGATGGCGCAGAGGCAGAGTTGGACGATGTAGAAGGAGCTACGCAATGCAGAGGCAGCATCGCAGAGGCGCTGATGGGACTTCAGCAGCACAGAGGAGGCATGCTTACGTAGTGCAGAGCTGCAACAACGCAAAGGAGGCATGCTTACACAGTGTAGAGCTGCAGCAGCACAATGGCTTCAGGAAGATAATGCAGAGCAGCAAGCCTAAGGAACTTTAGTAATGAGATGTAGCCGACTAACTTGTTTGTCATAAGGCAGGGGTACTTCAATTGCTTACTCTTAGCAACTGAGTTGCAGTGCAGCACGATGCAGGAATTTGAGAGGGTGTTGCAGTACAAATGTAGCAGTGACTATGGTAGAGTCATGGGAAGCAGTACAAAGATCAGCAACAACGCAGTGATGAAGGGCAACAGTCCAAGCATTAGCGCGAATACCAATACCAAAGATCGGAGCAGTACTTCGAGGTGATTATATTGCACAGTCCTTGCTAAGAAGGAGTGTTGATATTTTGGGGTAGCATCGGATGTGCTCTAGCTCCCAAATTTTGTGGAGGAGATGGAGTACATGAGATCTCCAAGACCTAGAAAGCGTTTAGAATAATTCCATCGGGTTTAAGAGATATTCAAATAATTAATATTTTTAATTAAGGACCCTAAGTCTAAACTTAGGAAAATTAAAAGATTAAAGTGAATTAGATTAAACATGTGATGAGAATGACTTAGTTAATGTAGATCAAGCAGCTTCTAATCTTAGGCGTCGATTAGAGATTAGATCACGGTTGTCGATGTTTCAACGACAAAAGTATAAGAGAAGGCCTTGGGGTCAATTGGAGAACAAACACATTGGCGGAGCGCTGAAGCTAAGTTGAAATTATAGGGCGTCGTTTGCTAATAATTTCAGGAGGAGTTTGCAGTGTAGCGAGGGGCAGTATTTGCAAGGGGATGATCAGGGCAACGTAAGACCTTCTAAAGCAGTGCAGAGGCTGATGCAGGCCAGGAACGCTGACGCAGAGGGTTGCGGAGCAGCACTGGGGTTTTCAGTGGGCTAGAAAAGGCTCAAGTTTTGTAAATCCTGTTTGAGGGTGGGAATCTGCCATATTTTATGTCTCTGAGTGAAAGAGGTATTGTTGTTGTGTTTTTCTATGTAAGGCCAAACATATCTGGTGCCCAGAAATTGTTGTATTCAAAATCTGCTTAATATTAAAACCCTTTAGAGCTAGCTGCACTGGTTTTCCCGCATTGGGTTTTTCCGGGGGACATTTGTCCGAAAAATCTGTGTGTCACTTTGTCATATGAGTGTGTTATTCAGTAAATTATATGTATGTGTAGGTTGTTATTTGTATTTACTTCGTTGTTATTCTGAATATTCATATTAATAACTTGTGTATTTAATCAAGTAGGAGAAGTAAATCGAGAATTAACAATAGGGTTTCTTAGATTAAGAAATTTTCACACGCAGTAGATCCCTGTTAATTTTGAACAACTAGGTCCAAACTCCATGTTGTGATGCTCAGATAAAGATTCCAATATTTTTATTGTACTCATCTTTCGGAGAGGAGCAAGATTGATCTAAAGATCATCTTAATTCGATGAGCAGAACATTTATTTTGAATTTATTCAAAATATGTACAGGTCGGCCTTAAGGTTTTGTGCCCCTGCAGTTGTGTCACACACCCTCACTGATGGATATAAATTGGTCAATGTTGGATGACATTTTCACTCATCTCATCCTCACACATTTCTCTCTCCTCATCTGATTGGTTCGATGACCTTGGAGGTTCTTCTCTCCACACGTTGGAAATTTCAGCAGCAACTCTTTTCTATTGTCGGACTAGAGTTTCTGCAGCAGCTTTGACCAGCATTGACTTTCGTCAATGCAAGGTCAAACAGACCCGAAACTCCCCCAAAATTTCGATCTTTCAAATCTGCAATTTTTGGCACTATTCTCGAGGCTAGACGTTGACTTTGACTTTGCTGCGTTGACCTAACTGCTGGTGCTATTTGCGTTGACTGTTGACTGACAGCGTTGACTTTTGAGCTGACCGTTTTGGCTGTCCTAGAGGTTTGTGTGACATTGTTGGTTGGCTAACCATATTGAGACTTTGCTGGTTGAAGCATCCTACTGATCGCCGTAATGCACCAACACACATATATTTTTGTCTTATCTTCTGTCGATCCACTGGTATGTTCTATCAGCATTTTACTTTGTTGTTTATGTGATTGCTGACTGATATTGGGATAAAAGGTAAAGTTGCATCAAGCATAGAACATCTACAAAAATTTACATGGTATCAAAGCTGAGGTGAAGACAAAGCCCTAGTTTGTAGCAATCACCGAAGGAGAGGATGGGTTCCTCAAACTACAATGGCTTTAAGGGTGATGACAAATTGACTATGAAGGATGACTTCCATGCTTGGAAGATGACATTGGATCTTAATTTGGAAGACCAAGATGTCATGGACTATGTGTTGGGTAAAATTCAAGAGCCTCCATCCACTGCAACTGCTACTGCCAAAACAAAGTACAAGAAGGGAGAAATCAAAGCAAAGCTGATGATCAGGGACTCAATTCATAAGAGTCTAATTGCCTACATCTCTGAGCTAGGCACATCCAAGGAGATGTATGATAAGTTGGTCAACATGTTCAAGGCCAACAATGCGAATCAAGTCCTATTCTTCAAGAATCAATCGAAGAATCTGAAGAAAGGTAGGGATGAGTCTATTCAATCATACTTTCTGAAGCTGACCGAGATCAGGAATAATCTGTTGGCTATTGGGGAGACAATAGTTGATCGAGAGATGATTCTCATCGCCTCGGAGGTCTCTCATCCGAATGGCATGTGTTCAACACTACCATTCTCAATAACAATGTGATACCTGACTTTGACGAAGTACTATCGAGATACGTACAAGAAGAGACAAGGATGAAGGAATTTGAAAATGAAGGAAATGTTGCCTTCGCTGCTCATTCTAGAAAGAAGAAGTTTGGTGGCCTAAGGAACAAAAGAAGAGCAGGGGCCCAAGGAAAGAAGGGCAAGTGTTACACTTGTCACAAGCCAGGTCACTATGCTAGAGAATGCCCTTTCAAGAACGATTCTCTCGATTATGATGACAACAACAACAACCGGAGGAATGGAAATCAAAGGAACAACAGGTTCAAGGGGAAGAGGAGAAAATCCCTCATTGAAAATGTCAACAACATAAAGGTTAAGAAATTCGAGGTATAGAAATCAAATATTGTTGATAAAGAAATAAAATTCATTCTTGTATCTTCCCTCTGCTGTTGCATCTCCACATGCTATGGATGTGCGGTTGATAAATAGTGGTTTTCAAGGCATCCTTTGAAGTTCAAGGAAGCACTTTCTGATATGGTTGAGAAGGATACTAATCTGGAAATTATCCTTGGAGATAATGCCACATATCCCGTGAAAGGGACAGGGACTGTGACCCTCCAGTTGTCTCAAGGTCAAGTCCTCCGCTTGCAGGATGTACTCTATGTACCTGATTTGAAGAAGAACCTTGTGTCTATATTGGCCGTGGAAGAAAAAGGTTTCAATGTGGCATTCATTGATGGGAAGGTGCATATCTGGAAGAAGAGTTTCAAGGAAGCTATCACGATTGGGTTTAGAGTTGATACACTCAAATAATCATGAAGGTTTATGTCAGGGTTGTGCCGAAGGAAAGTGTACAAGGGGACCTTTCCCCTCAAGTGTCACAAAGACATCTGATGTCTTGCAATTGATACATTCTGATCTGTCTGGTATGCTGCCTGTGACATCCTTGGGAGGATGTTCTTATTATATGACATTCATAGATGACTTCTCTCGCAAAGAAACCTAAGATATACTTCTTGAATAAGAAGGATGAGGCTTTCATGTGGTTTTGCACCTTCAAAGCCTTGGTGGAAAATCTAACATGGAAGAAGATCAAGATATTGAGGATCGATAATGACACTGAATATGAGACGAACGAGTTCAAGAACTTTTGTAGAGAAGCTGGCATCAAGAGGGAGACCACAATTGTTTATACTCCTGAGCAGAATGGTGTTGTTGAACGAAAGAACAGGACCATTATGGAAGTTGCCCGCGCCATGCTATGTGACCAAGGTCTACCGAAGCTTCTGTCGAGAGAAGCTACGAACACTATTGTGTACATACAAAACCGATGCTCGCATTCCGCTCTGGACTCCAAAACTCCCGAAGGTTTCAACGTGAAAACTTTGACGTCTCACATTTTGTCGTTTTTGGATATAAGCATTTTGCTTTCTCGCCTTCGAAAAGAGCAAGTTTGGATGCTTTCGAAAGAAAAGGGAATGTTTGTGGTGCAATGAGAAGCTTTGAAAACCTATAGATTCTGTATTGTGGTCAAAAAGTGGAGATATGCCGATGTCACCTTCAATGAAGATGCTCTAAGGAAAATGGTCAATCTTCCGAGATATTGGAAGATCATGAGGGCGGGGAGCACCGAAGTCAAGAAGAAGCAGAAAGGATGAGGACTGACACCGATATTTGAAGGATGATGGACCCGATTGACCACCCCACTCCTTCGATGAGGAAGTGAGCATCATGGTCCCAAGACACTGTCGAGGAGATCTTGAGGAACATATGGCCCAAAGAGAAATTCCCGTGAGTAAAGAAGTCGAATGAATACCAAGGGTATCTAGCAGCCATGAGTACTATTGTACAATCTAAGCCTGGATCTTTTGAGGAAGCCGTAAAGCATCAAGTATGGAAGGATGCTATGCACGAAGAGTATGAGTCCATAATGAAGAATGATGTCTGGGATGTGGTTCCAAGACCGGAGGACAAAGCAGTTGTCACCTCGAAATGGCTCTACAAGATCAAGCATGGATATGATGGAAGTGCTGAAAAGTTCAAGGCAAGATTCGTTGCCCGTGGCTTCTCTCAAAAGGAAGGCATAGACTATGATGACATATTTGCACCTATGGCCCGATATACCACCATCCGATCTATCATAGCCCTTGCTGCTACGCAAGGATGGAGTCTTCATCAGATGGATGTGAAGACCGCATTTCTGCATGGTGCGATAAAGGAAGAGGTGTATGTGGAGCAACCTCTGGGGTTCGAAGTCCAGAATCGGGACACCCATGTTTGCAGGTTGAAGAAAGCCCTTTATGGGTTGAAGCAAGCACCCAGAGCTTGGTACGAGAGAATAGATAGCTACCTGATGAAGCTGGGCTTCACTCGTAGTAATGTTGATCCAAACCTTTACTTCAAGGTTGATAGAGAAAAGCCTCTCATTCTGGTGTTGTATGTGGACGACCTCTTCCTAACAAGTGTTGACCCTCTCATTCATCAGTGCAAGAGGGAGCTCGCTGCTAAGTTCGAGATAAAGGACCTAGGATTGATGCATTACTTTCTATGTCTAGAGGTCTGGCAGAGACCTTGCGAGATTTTCCTTTCTCAAGGAAAATACATTGTGAAGCTTCTGGCAAGATTTGGTATGGTGGACTGTAAGTCCGTGTCGACACCGATGGAGCTCAACCCTAAGAAGTTGAGTGGCAGCACTGTTGGGCCCGTGCTAGCAAATCCTACTGAGTATCGTCAACTCGTAGGGGCCCTGATGTTCTTAGTGAACACCCGTCCAGACGTATGTTTTGCAGTGAACACTTTGATTCAACATATGGTTGAGCCTCATCACATTCACTAGGTTGGTGCCAAGAATCTGTTGAGATATCTTCGGGGCACGATAAACCATGGGCTGAGATACACTACCGAGAGCGTGACACTCGATGGATATACTGATGCTGATTGGGCTGGCAATATGGTGGATCGTAAGAGCACATCAGGATGCTGCTTCACACTTGGTTTTGCTTCGATATAATGGATGAGCAGAAGCAGAAGTCTATGGCTTTGAACACCGCAGAGGCCGAATACATTGCAGCGAGTATGGCATGTTGTGAAGCAGTTTGGTTGCAAAAGCTCTTCAGTGAGTTGTTTAGGCATGTGCTAGATACCACTGTCGTGATACTCTGTGATAACCAGAGTGGGATTCGGTTGTCCAAGAATCCCGTGTTCCACGATTAATCCAAGCATATTGATATCAGGGATATGGTACAACGAGGCGTCGTAAGGCTCGATCATATAGGAACTGATGAGCAGGTCGCGGATATTCTCACAAAGTCCCTAGGGAAGGTCAAGTTCCTAACCTTCCGTGAGAATTTTGGTATCGTGGAATGACCCTATGCTGAGGGTCCTGTTGGACGATGAGCTCTAGGAGCTCTGGGGGGCCTTGGGGATAGCTTCTCGGAGCTATAAGCAACCACAGGGCTAGGCTTGTTGAACCTTGTTGGTGTGCTCACCTTCTTCATGTGATGATTGATTGGTTCATATGGTGTCATGCCCATATGCATCCTACCCATTGATTTCAGAGCTCATGGGAAGTACCTCTCATTTGGCCAATGAGGTGGGAAAAGCTAGAGACTAGTAGCAAAGACTAATGGATGCATCAGAGATTGTCGTACTCTCTATCTAGGATGGCACGGTCCAACCACTTGATCTGGGATCAAGTATAGTGAGGTTTCGAACCTCCAACTGACTTCGAGCCAGGTAAACCAACTTCGAGTTGGTATGAGACTCTTTGTGAGTCCTAAAGAGGTTTCGGACCTATGGGCTGAATCTGTCAGCCGGGAATGATGTCTTTGTGACTGACCCACTTCTGTTCTGAAATAAAGAAGCCAGCAAAGCAAGTTACGGCAGGATGACACACGATGTTTGGATTGCACAGGTGGATGGAGTTCTCCCTAGTTGAGAGGGAGCGTTAATTTTGGACAACTAGGTCCAAACTCCATGTTGTGATGCTCAGATGAAGATGCCAATATTTTTATTGGAATCATCTTTCGGAGAGGTGCAAGATCGTTCTAAAGATCATCTTAATCTGATGAGCAGAACATTTACTTTGAATCTATTCAAAATATGTGCAGGTCGGCCTTAAGGTTTTGTGTCTGAGTAGTTGTGTCACACACCCTCACTAATGGGTATAAATTGCTCAACGTTGGAGGACATTTTCACTCATCTCATCCTCACACATTTCTCTCTCCTCATCTGATTGCTTTGATGACCTTGGAGGCTCTTCTCTCCACACGTGGGAAATTTCAACAGTAGCCCTTTTATGTTTTCGGCGTAGGGTTTCTGCAATAGCTTTGACTAGCGTTGAATTTCGTCAACGCAAGGTCAAACGGACTTGAAACTCTCCCAAAATTTCGATCTTTCAAATCCGCATTTTTTGGCACTATTCCCGAGGCTAGACGTTGACTTTGACTTTGTTGCGTTGACCTAGCTACTGCTGCTGTTTGCATTGACCGTTGACTGACAGCATTAACTTTTGGGTTGACTTTTGAGTTGACCATTTTCGTTGTCTTAGAGGTTTGTGTGACATCGTTGGTTGGCTGACATAAACCTATATTTGTAAAGGAGGTGCTCAACTTCCTTTATAATAAGATAATAATTTCTAAGTTAAATCATATAAATTAGCCTAAGGAGCAACCAAAAACCCTCTCTACAAATTAATTAAGCTAAAGTATTACAAATTGGTGTTTCTAAAGCCACATGTACAAAATATATGGGCATAAGCTATTAGTTTTTTAGTAGCTCGGACATGTTTTCTAGTCTCTATTGGTTTCTAAGAAGCTAAGGAACACAGGAGGATAATTATATCCAAGACTCAGAAAAAGTTTCTACGGAAAATTCCCTAATTAGATTAATTAGCCAATTACTAAATATTTCCTAACTTCGGAAAACTGGTTAATTAAATCAAATTAATTGAAGTAAATCAATTTTTCTCTAAAGACTTCCAAAAAAGTCACTTGATGGGGTCAATATGATCTTATCCATTGCTTGTGATTATATCATGGTCGTTGATTCGTCAACAAGAGATTATAAGAAGAAACTGATGGGTTAGTTGGAGACATCACAAAGAGTTTGAATCACCCAGTTGTAGAGATAGAAAGGGCACAATTTGAGCAAAGGAGACACTGGAAGAAGGGTTTCAACAAAGAAGATTGAGGAGAAAATTTCCGGAAGAATTTTCTTGGTGCTTTACAGTTTCCAATGAGAGGAAGGAGGTCGATTTCATTAGTAGAAGAAAGGATGAGTTTAGGAGTGCGAACAACTAGTTAGCCAATGCGAGTGACAAGGTGGCCCGTTTCAGTTGCCAGTTGCCGAAGCTATCACCCAGAGGTAGCACAAGTTGGTCAGAGGAGTTGCAAGAGGCAAATTTGCTTGCATAATTATTTTCTCGAAGGCAGCACAAATTATTGGAGTAGCTAGTACGAGTTGCAGAGCCAGTGCGAATTCCTGGGAGGAGTGTGAATTACATAGAGAGGCTGAATACTTCTGTAGAGGAAGACTTTGTGATTTCCATATCATTTTTGTGAAGAGAAAATATTTTCTAGAGCTTTGCTAGGGAGAGGCAAGTAGATTGCAATTCTCAATTTTTGCCAACAAATAATAATAAAACATTCATCTGTAGAACTAGTTTTCCCCACACTGGGTTTTTCCAGGGACAATTTGATAAAAAATACTAGTGTTAATCATTTTGTGTGTGCATTATTTCCAATTTCCTGTTATTATTTGTGAAAATTGCAATAGTGATTTAATTGTTATTTGCAATGATTAATTTCCGAAGACTAATCATTTGCAGCAAATAGAAGATTAAATTATAGTTGCTATAGTTAAGGAAATTTCACATGGTATTAGAGCAGATCAATGCAGAGGGTTTGCAGGAGTAAATCAACGCAGGGTATACAACCAAGTTTATTTTTCTTCAAATTTTGGGTTTCACTATATTTCTAGATTTCTTCAGAGACAAATATTTGCTAGAGCTTTGCTAGGGACAGGCAAGTAGATTGAAATTCTCAATTTTTGCTAAAAAATAATAATAAAACCTTCATTTGCAGAACTAGTTTTCCCCACACTGGTTTTTTGCAGGGAAAATTTGATCAAGAATATTGGTGTTAATTATTTTGTGTGTGCATTATTTCTCATTTCCTATTATTATTTGTGATAATTGCAATAGTGATTTAATTGTTATTTGCAATGATTAATTTCCGAAGACAAATAATCTGCATCAGTAGAAGATTAAATTCCAGTTGCTACAATTAAGGAAATTTCACATGGTATTAGAGCAGATCAATGCGGAGGGTTTGTAGGAGTAAATCAACGCAGGCACTAAGAAGAGAAAGTCAAGGGTTTACAACCAAGTTTATTTGTGATTTAATTGTTATTTGCAATGATTAATTTATGAAGAAAAATAATCTGCAGCAGATAGAAGATTAAATTCCAGTTGCTACAATTAAGGAAAATTCACATGGTATTAGAGCAGATCAACATGGAGGGTTTGTAGGAGTAAATCAACGCAGGCACTAGGAAGAGAAAGTCAAGGGTTTACAACCAAGTTTATTTTTCTTTAGATTTCGGATTTCACCATAGTTCTATATTTTCAAAGATGGCCGCAATAGGTTTGAGAGATCTGAATAGATTAAATGGAGCCTCCAACTTTGGCATTTGGAAAGTCAAAATGTCTTTTTTATTGGATAAGTATGGACTGAAGGAGTATGCATAGAAAGTTATATCCATACCAACAGATCCACAACAATTGGTAATCTATAAAAAGGAGAATGCCAAAGCCAAGAGTATTATCCTTGATGGAGTCTAGGACCATATAGTCCTTCATATTGTAGAGAAGGACACAACAAAACAAATGTGGGACGTGATTGCAAATCTATACTAGAATCCTAAAGAAAATAGGAAATTTATTCTCAAAGAAAATTTCAGGACCATTAAGATGCATTAGGGTGAAGACATAGTATCTTACCTCACTAGAGTTCGACTTGCCATGGATGAGTTTTCTACAGTAGAAGATAAGCCAAGTGATGACAAGCTGGTGTGAGTCGCCATGAACGGGTTTTCTAAGCAATGGGATCCGTTCATACAAGTGATTAATGGAAAAGATACACTACTAGGATGCGATCGCCTCTGGAGTGATTTCACTTAGGAGGAGCTTAGGATCAACTTGGTTAATGGCAGTAGAAACTATAGCAACAAAATTTTGAAGGCTGAGAAGGAGAAAGAAAATGTAGCCCTAGCAAGAAAAGGGAAGGCAAAGAAGGATTCTAGCTAGGGATCAGGCTCAAAAGGAGAAAAGAAGACGAAAGACTTGAGGAAGGTCAAGTGTTTTGGTTGCAGTAAGCTAGGGCACTATGTCAGCCAATGTACTAACTGAAAGAAGGGAGAAAAGAAGGGGAAGCAACAAACAACAACTTCATCGGACATTGAGGATTTGTATTTGAGACTAGAGGATAAATTGGCTCTCATAGCTTGCCTCTGTAGCTCTACATCCACAGGTTTTTGGTATCAATGATGGAGCGTATAGCACATATGATGAGGGTTAGAGAATATTTCTCTAATTATATGGAACAATGTTGATAATATCGGTATCGGCAAAATATCAGCGAGGGTCCATTAAACATCTTATTGGCAATATCGGCGAAAATATCGACAAGCATAAAAAATGCATAATATATCCATTTTTTCAGATTTTTAAACATATAAAGCAATAACAACATGAAATAAACATATTGAAACATTAATATAAAGAAAGCACTAATATATATGATGTAGTGGATGTAAATAAAAATGATATATCAAAGGCGATACCAAATCCTACTGATCCCTGATAATTGTCCAATCAAGGACTCAAATGTGGAGAACCAATACAAAATAACATCACATATATAAAAGTATTTCATCATCATGAGTTAACTGTTATATGTAGCAAAGCTGCAAAACAAATAAAACTAGCAACTATCTATCTGAGATCAAGATTCAGTTCCCTCTCCCTAGCAGCTATCTTTCTATCTTTTTCAGCAATTGATTCAAGAGCTTTCTATACAATTTCTGCACTACCAACTGTACAAGGTATAACATCATGTCCAGGGAGTCTAGCCAGATGGTATTTCAATCACGTAACCACTCCTGCCATCTTGGTCCCACACAATCTGCATAATAGATGTGCCTGATTTGTCCCACCATCAAACTTCCCATTCTCCGAAAATGGGTCCAAGGATTTTGGCATATTTGCAATGAACTAATTCAAATTTCAAACCTAGGGCACCAAAAAAACAAATAATTGGCATTAAACATGCATACACAAAAAATGGCAATAAGAGGATGCATAAGAAGGTAAAAAAAGCTTGTTGTCCAAATATGGAGAAAACCCTTGCATTGGCTCATGGGCATGAAAATCATAGCAAATGGAAAAAAACAAAGAAACAAAATCTTGGTAGGCAAAGAGGCAAGCAAGCATAACCCTAAATCTATGAAATCAATCATTAACATAGGGGTTTTTAAGAACATACCTATTAATGGAAGAAATGAAGTTTCTCTCACTGTTCTTCAATATTTGATCAACAAAAAATTCCAAGTTGATAGTGATAATGCCTCTTTGATCCTCAATCCTGCCTTTACAACCACCACAAAGCTCTTCCCCTTCCTTCTCCAAGCCTCACAGACGAAAATGACAAAAAAAAGGACAAAATTCCCTTTTCTAGCCACGGCCCAGGAGTGCCCAACGATATTTACCATCGTCGCGCGATATTTCCTGAAATATCGGTGATATTTCGGAAATATTGTGATATTTTCGAGAGAGAAAATATCATGATATCATGATATTTTCTTGGCAATATTTTGGCTCGCTGAAAAATATCGCGATATTTCTGAAATATAGCCAATATTTCAGGAAAATATCGTGCGACGATGGTAAATATCGCCGGGCACTCTTGTATTTTGGCTCGCCGAAAATATCGTGATATTTCCTAATATCACCGATATTCCGACGATATTATCAACACTGATAAGGAATAGGAGATGGCCTTCCAAATATAGATGGGAAATAATATTAATTGTACTCCAGTTGGGAACCGTACCATCAACATTTAGAGGGAATCGGGAAAGAGTACCAGTGTTAAAGATGTGCTTCATGTGCCAGGTTTAGGAGTGAACCTGATTTCAGTTTTTGCACTACAAGACAAGAGATATGATGTCTATTTTGTTGGGTAGAAGGTGTACATAAAACACTAGAGACAGATTGGTTCTCGACGCAACAATTTATACAAGTTTCATTTTGATTCTCCAAAGGCACTGATTAGCAGCAGAGACATGGGAGACCTATGGAAAATAGGAGGACTGGGGCACTTACATAATGGAGCAGTTAAGTTAATCAGGGAGACTGTGTCAGGGGTTTAAAAAATTAGAACAGAACATGATGATGTGCGCAAAGGGTGCGTGCTTGGGAAATTTACAAAAGTAGCATTCCCAAGGAGCGACAATAGAGCTAGTGGTGTGCTTCAGTGGATACACTCAGATATATATGGCCCGTTTTCTACTATATCTCTCTAGCATTATGAGTATTTCGTGACCTTTATTGATGAATTCTCTAAGAAAACCTGGATTAGTTTCTTGAAGACAAAGGACAAGGTCTTCAGTCACTTCCAAGAGTTCAAGCCTCTTGTGAATAACATGATAGGTAAAGAGATCAAGGTGCTTCGAAGAGACAGTGGAGGAAAGTACACAAATAAAGCCTTCTCGAGGTTCTGTGTGAAGGAGGGCATCAAAGGAGAGCGGAAAATTCCATACATTCCATCGTACAATGAGGTAGAAGAAAGGAAGAATAGGACAATAGTTGAGCAGTGAAGGTAATGTTATATTACCAAGATATGGGCAAGTTTCTATGGGCAGAGGCATGTATCACAATAGTGTATTTTCATAGCAGGGTTCCTCATAGAGCATTGGGGAGGATGGCACTAGAAGAGGCCTTTACAGGGAAGAAGCCAGAGGTTGGAAACTTTAGAATCTTTGGCTGTGTAGCTTATTGTCATGTGCCATATGACAAACACACCAAATTGGATAATATTGCAGACAAGGGTTATTTCGTTGCATACAATGAAACGCCCAAGGAATATAGGATCTACATTCCTGGTAGCAAGAGGATCATCATGAGATGGAATGTTAAATTCCAGGAGGAGAAAGCTTTCCAAAGATCTCACGAGTTGGAAACAGATGATCAAAGTGTTGATTTGTGATAGCATCGAATGTGCTCTAAGTCTCAAACTTTGTGGAGAGGCTTAGACACATGCATTACAGATAACCCATAAATTGTTTTCGGAAATTCCATCCAGAAACAATTTTATAAGAAAAAATAATTATTTTTAATAAGGACCCTATGATTAAATTAAGAAATTAAAATAATTAATGAGTATTAATGTAAACTATGGGTGAAACTTCTAATATTATCTTAGTCGTTGATTGGAGATCTAATCTCGGTCGTTGAAGTCTCAACGAGAACACTATAAAGGAAGACTTGAGGGTCATTTGTAAGGCACATCGAGAGGATCTAACGATCAGTGTTCCACGAGGACGCGTCCCCCAGGGTGGGGGGCGCGCTTCCCCGCTCCCCCACGCTCCCGAGATGGGGAAACTCCTGGGGAAACTTTCCCCACGTCCCCTTTTCCGGAAAACTTGGGGAAACACTAGGGGGGCGTTTTTCTGGTGACAAAATGCATCTCTCTTGTGGGGGGGACGAGGGGATGCAAGGGAGATGCAAGAGGGACGCGTCCCCCGAACTTTTTCGCTAATAAAAATTAAAAAAAAAAACAATTTTTGTATTTCACTGCTTTCTATGTTTATTTTTAGTTCAATTTTCTATGGTTGTTTTAGATTTCAAATGTCATTGTCATATGATGAATTTAATTTTTGATGTGCATTGCGTAGTTGCAATTGTCAAATGATGAATTTAATTTAGATGTACCTTGCATAATATTAATGCCCATTGCCAAATGATGAATTTAGATGGAACATTGCATAATGTTAAATGATAGATTCAATTTAGTAATTTATTTTTAGATTTACATTGATGATTGCAGAAATGTCAAACGATAGTTTTATTTCACAATAGTCTAATATGAAATGATGATCACATTTAGATGTGCATTTCATAATTAATAAGATTTACTATCTACTAATTTAGTTATTAACATATTGTTAGGATTTTATTTTTTTATTTTATATATTAAATTTTTAATAATTTTATAATTTTTATGGCTCTGACGTCCCCCTGTTTCCCCGAAATTTCCCTAAAATTTGGAGTTGCTTATATGTGCCCCCCTTGTGCGTATCCCCGCTCCTGCGTTTCCCCGTCCCGGAAACTCAGTGGAACATTGCTAAAGATAGATTTTTCTGAAGTGAGCAGTGCTCAAGACGAAAATCAAATCTAAGTGATTCTTTAGCGCAATTGAGGGGCAGAGAGAGTTTTGGCAAGAGGATCTTCTCCGGGGCCAAGGATCATCATGAGAGAGGCAGAGAAAGACAAAGAGGAGGTTGCGCAGAGCCCAGAGTGAGTGACACAATACCCAGAAAGGGTGACGTAGGGCCCATGCAAAGGCAGTGCAGTTTCTCATCAGAAGGTCTGAGTTTCAGCTGGGAAAATCTTGATCTGAGCCAGGAGGGCTAGATCGATTTTCCAAAAGGGCTGAAAGATCACGGAGAAGGGGTCACGCAATTTCATATCTAACCCTATGCAGGCCTACACAGCTACTACGCAGAGGGATATGGGGCTTTGTCAGTTCAACTACCAGATCAACCGAGACTTGTAGAGTGAGGTATACTCAGTATATTTTTCTCTATCAATATTTCTTGTAAATGAATCGTCCGGTGAGACATTCAGAGTTGTATACAGAATCATTGTTGCTTAATAATAAAACCCTCAAATTTGTTGCACCAGTTTTCCCGCATTCGGTTTTTCCGGGGATGTTTGTCCAAAAATAACAATGTCCTGTGTGTGTGGTATTTCTCTTGCTCATATTCCTGTTTTCACATGTAATTTAATTAAGTGAAGACTGCTTCAGTAACTACTTTGGTATTTTCAGAATTAATCTGCAAATAGCTTGTTAAATATAATTTACAAGTAGGAGAAATAGTTCATTTTGTTGCAGTAGAGATTCTAGATCTAGATCTTGGAATTTTCACATGTTATCAGAGCATTGATTCCGAAACAGGAAGAGCAAATCCAACACTGAGTCGTGGGCCGAAGAGCTGCAAAAAGAAGCAATTCAAATCCCCAAAGGGATTGCGCAGTCCAGGCCAGAAGGGTTGAAATTTCCAGGAAGGTCTCTCTCTAAGTGGGTCGACAGAGAGGTAAGACTTCTAGATTGGAATTTTATAGAGCCAAAGGGAGCAGCGCAGAGCCTCAACGTAGAGCTAGTGGGACGCAGTTTCTGCAGGCAGATCTTGATTTTTCCACGCAGAAAGTGTCAGAAAAGGAAGAAGCATCACAATGAAGGAATTTTATTCCTGAGGAAGTTCCTAGCCGAGGAATTTCAGTTTTTCCAAGATCTGAGCAGCAGATCCGAGCAGCAGATCTACGAGCTCTACAAGGAGTGCGTAACCTTGTATAGTGTTGCGCAGAGGGGGAAGAGGAGGAGAAGATTCGACATTTTAGATGGTCGTGGCATCTCACGGGCTTAGAGATCAAGACTGGTTGGAGGGAGCCTCCAACTACGTGATCTGGAAGGCAAGAATCACTTGCTTCTACATGAATATGAGATGGTTGGAGGGAGCCTCCAACTACGTGATCTGGAAGGCAAGAATCACTTGCTTCTACATGAATATGATCTCAAGCCCTTCGTGATGAACATGGTACTTGTCCCTACAGATCCAGATCCATTGAAGCATTACAAGGCTAATATGGCGAAGGCAAAAATGCTGCTCCTGGATGGAGTTAAAGATCACATAGTATCCCATATAGCCGACAAAAATAGTGTCAGGCAAATGTGGGAAGCCTTGGCCACACTATATGAGGGATCTTCTGAGCAGCGAAAGATGTACTTAGAGCAACAACTAAGGATGGCACAAATGCAGAAAGGGAAACACATTGTTCCATTCTTGACTAGGCTTCAAGAAATCCATGACCAACTTGCAGTCGTGGGGTCTATCCCTTCTCCTACAACGATGGTGATACTAGCTCTTAACACAGTCACTGAGGATTGGAAAGTATTTGTCTAAAGTATCATGGTCAAAGGAACCTTGCCAGGCTGGGAAGAGATGTGAGCTGCTCTTCAGCAAGAATATTTGAGGAGAGACTTGGTCAAGTGCAAACTTGATGGTAGCAGTTGTTGTGGATCAAAGGTGAAGCAGGTGGAGTAAGAAAATGCAGCCCTTGCATCTAAAGGGAAGCAGGAGTAGCGAAGAGGTAAGAAAGATGTCTCGAAGATCAAGTGTTTCAAGTGTGGTGAACTTGGTCACTACACTTCCTAGTGTCCTTTGAAGCAAAAGGGCAAGGACGAGAAGCACGATCTGAAGGTTGCGACCACGAAGATCGATGAGGATGAGTACGCCATGAGTGCCCACGCATCTCTAGGAGGGAGATGGGGCGACATTGAGCAGTAAGTTCGCAAGAACTTCAGTTTGGCAGGATCCTTGAGGAGTCCACCTCTCAGATCATACCTTGCTACGAGTGCCCAAGATCAGTGGTAGCAGGCTAGAGGAGTTTTCAGTCGGTGCAGAGGTGTGCAGAAATGAATGATGCAATAGGTAGCAGTGCTAACATTTGAGCAGCGCAGATCAGAGTCACAGCAACGCAAAGGGATGCAATGCAGAGCAACAACAACGCAGTGCTTCCGAGGGACAGTGTGGCACTAGCAGCAATCAGTGTTTCAGCATCGATATGCATCTTGAACACTGGTTCAGATTCATGGATGTTTTTCAGTTGCTTCTCTCAGCAGCTGAGTTGCAGTACAGAGTTAGCAGTGGCAGTGGTAGCAACAGATGCAACATTTGAGAGGGAGTTGTAGTACAAATGCAGTGTTGATCGTGGCAGGGTCAACAGTAGTAGCGCAATGATTGATGGGCAACTGTCAGACATCATCAGAGCAGAGGAAGATGCTTTAGAGTCATACTAGTGTGCAGCAGGGTATATCTGTTAGAGCACATTCCTCGCTTAGAGGGAGTGTTGATTTGTGGTATCATCGGATGTGCTCTAAGTCTCAAACTTTATGGAGAGGCTTAGGCACATGCATTACAGATAACCCAAAAATTGTTTTGGGAAATTCCACCAAGAAACAATTTTATAAGAAAAACTAATTATTTTTAATAAGGACCCTAAGTCTAACTTAGGAAATTAAAATAGTTAATGAGTATTGATGTAAATTGTGGGTGAAACTTCTAGAAAATGCAGATCAAGTCTAATATAATCTTAGCCGGTTATTGGAGATCAAATATCGACCGTTGAAGTCTCAACGAGAAGACTATAAAGGTCTTGAGGGACATTTGTAAGACATACCGAGAGGATCTAGAGATCGATTTTTCTAAACTGAGCAGTGCTCAAGACGAAAATCAGATCTAAGTGATTCTTCAGCATAGTTGAGGGGCAGAGACAATTTTGGCAGGAGGATCTTCTCCGGGGACAAGGATTATTAACAAAGAGGCATAGAAAGACGGAGAGGAGGCTGCGCAGATCCCAGAGTGAGTGACAGAACACCCAGAAAGGGTCACGCAAGGCCAACAGGGGCATCACCGTTTCTCAGTTGAAAGTCCGAGCATCATAGTTTCTCAGCTGGGGAAATCCAGATATGAGCCGGGAGGGATGGATCGATTTTCCAAAAGGGTTCAAAGATCACGCAGAAGGGGTGACGTAGTTCCAAATCTGACCCTACACAGGCTTACACAACTACTACATAGAGGCAATGCAGAGGGAGTTGGGGTTTCGTCAGTTCAACGACAAGATCAACTCGGACTTGTAGAATGAGGTATACTTACTATATTTTTCTCCGTCAGTATTTCTCTGTAACTGAATTGTCTGGTGAGCCATTCAGAGTTGTATCCAGAATACCTGTTGCTTAATAATAAAACCATCAGATATATTGCACTGGTTTCCCACATTGGGATTTTCCGAGACGTTTGTCAAAAAATAACGGTGTCCTATGTGTGTGGTATTTCTCTTGCTCAGATTTCGGTTTTTACATGTAATTTATTAAGTGAACGCTGCTTCAGTCTCTGCTTTGATATTTTTAGAAGTAATCTGCAAATAGCTTGTTAAATCTAATTTACAAGTAGGAGAAGTAGTTCAGTTTGTTGCAGTGGGGATTCCAGATCTAGATTTTGGAATTTTCACACAAAGTGGGCCAGCAGAATCTCCAAGGGTTGAGCAACAACCACAAAGACAATAGAGCACAAGTACTATTACCAGTACGAGCACTAGCTTAGGAGCAGGTGGTCTAGTGAGTTCACAACAGATGGAGCAATAGGGGTAGGATGAGGAGCATGAAGCTCCAACCACCACTAGCGGAAGAAGAAATAGGGAGTTGCTTCAAATATTGAAGGATGTGCAGGAGTTCATGGGAGCTCCTAGGGCAAGCACCAGAGAGTGCAAACAAAAAAATAGGTACAAGGCGTTGGTGACAAAGGTCATTGACAGAGAGCCTTACAGCTATCTGGAGGTTGCACAACATCAGGTGTGGAAGGATGTAATGGTGGAGTACAACTCCACCATGATCAATGATGTATGGGAGGTTGTGCTTAGACTAATGGACATCTCAGTCGTTGGCTCTCGATGGATCTACAAGATCAAGTATGCTACAGATGGCAACGTGGAAAAATATAAGGCTATGTTTGTGGCCAAGGGTTATGTGCAGACTAAAGGCATAAACTACGAGGAGACCTTTGCTCCTGTGACCAAATACACTTCTATCAGGCACGTGATACCTCTATCAACACAGATGGGATGAAAGATTCACTATATGGACGTGAAGACAACTTTCTTGAATGGGGTGATAGAAGAGGTGTATATCGAACAACCAGAGGGATTTGCAATGCATAGGAGAGATACACATGTTTGCAAGTTGAAGAGGGTACTATATAGACTTAAGAAAGTTCCCATAGCATGGTATGGTTGGATTCACAACTAATTATAGAAGACGGCCTTCAGGAAGAGCAGAGCAGATTTTAACCTCTACTATTTTATGGTAGGTGGTGAGTTGTTCATTCTCGTACTATATGTGAACAATCTATTCGTGACACGGTCATCAAGGCTCATAGAGCACTGCAAGAGGGGCTTAGCAATTGAGTTCGAGATGAAGGACTTGGGACTGATGCATTGTTTCCTAAGATCAAAGGTATGGCAAATAGATGGGGAGATCTTCCTTGGTAAAGGGAGATATATTATGGAGATCTTGAAGAGGTTCAGGATGCAAGATTGTAGACCACTGTATAGTATGCCTATGATTACCAACTGGAGGAAGAGAAACGCATCAGAGGATGCAACAATGGACCCCACCTTGTATAGGTAGCTCACCGGAGCTCTCATGTATCTGGTCAACACAAGGCAAAACATTTGTTTCACAGACAAAACTCTCAGTTAGTTTATGGTGGAGCCGAAGAGAGTACATTGGACGACAACAAGACATAACATGGATTACTTCAGCTATAGTATGTTCACACAGATCAGTGGGTCACAGATATTCTCATGAAGGCCTTGGGTAAGAAAAAGTTTGTCTATTTCAGGGATAAATTGGCAGTAGTTGAGAACACCTTCGTGACTAAAGAGGGACTGCTATTTTTTCAGTAGCTTGGACAGGTGTTCTAGTCTCTATTGTTGTCTAAGTGGCTAAGAAACGCAAGAAGATAGTTATTTCTAGGACCCAAAAAAGTTTCTAAGGAAAATGCCTTAATTAGATGAATTAGCCAATTATTAAATAATTTCCCAACTTAAGAAAATTGGATAATTAAATCAAATTAATTTAGGTAAATCGATTTTTCTCTAGAGACTTTTGGAAAAGCCACTTGATGGGGTCATGATGATCTTAGCCATCAATTGTGATTAGATAATGTCCATTGGGACAATTGGAGACATCACAAGGAGTTCAAATCATCGAGTTGCATAGATAGCGAGGGCACAATTTGAGCGAGGGAGACACTAGCAGAAGTGTTTCAACAGAGAAGATTGAGAAGAAAATTGTCGAAGGAATTTTATTAGTGATTCCAGTGGGAGGAAGGAGGTCGATTTCATCAGCAAAAGAAAGGCCAAGTTTAGCAGTGAAAATAGCTAGTTATCCAGTGCAAGTGATAGGCAGATTCGTTTCAGTTGCCAAAGCCATCACTCGGAGGAAATGCAAGTTGGTCAGATGAGTTGCTGGAAGCATATTTGGTTGTAGAATAATTTTTGGGGAGGCAGTGCGAATTACTCGAGCAGTTAGTGCGATTTGTAGATCCAATGCAAATTGCTAGGAAGGGTGTGTATTGCATAGAGAGGCTGAATACATCTACAAAGGGAGACTATTTGGTTTCCAGATCATTTTTGTGAAGAGAAAAATATTTGTCAGAGATTTTCTAGGGAGAGGCAAGTAGATTGTAATTCTCAATTTTTGTTGAAGAATAATAATAAATCGCTCATTTGCAGAACTATTTTTCCCCACATTAGGGTTTTTCTAGGGACAATTTGTCCAAAAATACTGGTGTTAATTATCTGGTGTGTGTGAATTATTTCTTGTATCCTATTATTATTTGTGAAAATTGCAATAGTGATTTAATCGTTATTTGTTGTGATTAATTTTCGAAGACAAATAATTTGCAGTAGATAGAAGATTAAATTCCAGTTGTTGCAATTATGGAAATTTCACATAAGCCCCCAAAAGATGACCCTTCTAAGAGTGATGATGTAGCATCTAGCCTCCAAATTCCTTTCAATCACATAAATTCTTCAAAAAGTCTTCTAATCTGCCACCAAAAGCCTTTAAATTTTGGCACACAACCCCAAATGGTGAACACTCCAACAAATCAGTAAGTAGAGCTCCAAAGGAAGCCTCCAAAGTGAGTGGAGAGGCCATCCACAAATGATACAACGTCACCAACAATGGGTATGTTGCTCAAAATTAGGTCTTGGGAAGGGAGCTCACAAGACAAGAACTAGAGCAAGGGACAACAATGAGGTGGAGGCCCATTGTCACCATAGCACTCCATCTCCCACACTTTAGTGGATTTTCACCACAAGGGTGGCTTCTCGGAAGAAGTCACCTAATAGATATTCTAAAGCAATGGTTCAAAGGTGACAGATTGGATAAGCTCAAGAAGGGCACTCAGAGTAAGAACCAGTTGGTTTCCAATAAGACACGAAATAAAATTCTCTTCAAGAGACCTATCAAAGGTACTTATGGCCTGGGGTTTAAGGGATAAGCAATATTATGGCTTACAAAGGCACGCAAGACCAAGAACAGGCTCATGGAGAAAGGATATGATCAACAAAGGAGCCACAAGCCTTCAACAAGCCCAAAGTTTAAGCCTTGGTGCTAGGTTAGGGTTTCCCTAGCGAAAAAATACTAAGGGCTTGTGACGTGAGCCCTAAGGAGGAAAATTTAACCCTGGAAAAGGCTAGAATTTGATGCAATGGACTCAACCCACGTGTATGACTTCACAACAAGCCAACATCCTCCCCCTATTTGAATTCATACCTATGCCCTATGCCCTATCCTAAGAGCTTGGAGTTTAAGGGAAACCTACTATGGAGATATCAAACCCTAGAAGGGAGTTGGGGAAAGAAAAATGTTAGTTTTAACTTTTTAAAACCCTAGTTACCACTTTATAAGGCGATAAAATCAAGAGAAAAGCTTACCTGAAGGTCCTCTAGGGATTTCATACATTATTAGGTTAAAACATACAATATTTACCAAGGTTCCATAGAAAGATACGCAATTTTGACAGGAAAATAGAAACCCTAGCAAAAATTATTCCATGCAATAACCATCAAAAGATAATCAACAATAAAAATATCTAACAAGATATGCATGAACAATCCTCCATTATCCTAAAGTGATGTCTCAACAACAAGAGTTGGTCTCCAAAAGATAAGTTATCCCAAAAGATCACATCTCCACGGGAATAGAAAGCTACAACAACTAGGTTGAAATCCTCTAAGGAGGTCAAAATATTCCATAAGTGATGATGAGAATGAAATTTGAGGTGACTTCTATTTATATGAGGTCTACCTCAACTAATATTACCCTAATAAGCCCCTAAAACATGTTTTACAACAAGTCAACCTTGTGTTACAAGCCAATCCACTAGCTTTATGCAAATTATGCCTCAAAAGACCCACACATGTGAGTCGTAAGCCTCAAAAATGTTATGTCATGCTCTTTTTGGGATCCAAATCTAATGTCAAGGTGAGGTGAAGGTTGAAAATGTGTTTGTGTGCTTGGAACATCTATCATTTGAGGAGTTTCCCTCAAATCCATCTCAAATCATCCTTTGGGGCCCCAAATACAACAGGGGTGTCACCACATTATCTCTAAATGTCTCCAATAGTCAATGTAGGGCCTCCTCTCTCTAGAGTTAGGGCTCCATCAAGTGCAACAAACCCTACCTAGTCATATCTTGGAATACCATCCTCATCTGGGCTCTGAATCAAGGCCTGCCTATCAGGTAGTGTCAAGGTCAACCTAGGGTCATGGTGGGTTGAATGTTTGTAATCATCAAGAATCCTTTTGCTCGGTCAAAGAAGATCAACGTTCTGGGTGCCAGGGGTTCTCTAGGGCATGCATCGTCTACTCAAGTCATCATAGGGTTCAATTCTCTCATGCAAGTGGGAAATGTTTGATCCAGGTGGATATTGGTGGCTACCCGCCTATTCCACTTGAACCCCCACCATTGTTTCTTTCAATTTTTCAGTTTCCTTAATTGTAGCACAGTTTACTATTTTTGGTAGTTTTTCGGGTGCTGAACTTCCAGAGCTGTTTTGAGGCCCTAAATGACATTTTTTGGGAAAACCAAGACCAACATGGGACCAATGTTGGTCCCTCGAAAGTTGTAGGCCTCGGATATATCTTTCTAACGAGGTATTGTGCGCATCAAACAGAGATCGTATACCAAAGTTGTGTCCCCTGGAAGTTGATATAACAATTTACCCAAACGGGGCCCATAGTTTTGGTGCTTCATCTCCTAAGGTTAGGTTTTTATACGTTTAGGGTTTTCCATTGTTTCTCAATAATAAATAGGCCTTTGAGCCTCATTGTAACACAGTTCAGAGGCATGTAGTCGCCACATATCTTCTTAGAGATAAGCTACCATCGCCCAAGCTAGTTTATTTTCCATTATGTATGTAACCATTTTTCAGTATTTGATATTAATGAAATGAAGTGTTATTCATGCTGCATCTCTGCGTTGATTTTCATTTATGTATTTTATTGTGTTCCTACATAAGTCTAGATCAGTGGTACCAGAGTAGTCTGCTCTTTCTCGATCTTTCTTTGCATGTCCCCAACGAGGTCGGGATATAAGGAGTTAGGGCTCGATCTAGTTGAACCTTTGCAAGATCAACCTCGCAAACCCTGACGGACTCCCATGGCGAAAGAAAAGAAAGACGAGGGAGTAGGAGATCCTATCAAATATTGTTCGAGGAGGCCCTCGAGAAACAAAGGAATGGAATGATGGATAACTTTGCCCAGATCCTTCAACGACTACCCACCAACGACGCACCTTCATCCAGCATCCACTCTAGAGGTGCCACTTCTTTTAAGGTACAAGTAAACTTTGACATAACCCATATTTAAGGGCCAAATAGATGCATACGCCATAGATAAATGGTTGAATCTCTTAGAAGAATATTTCTCAGTTCATGACTTTTGCAATCAGGAAAATATTAATTTTGCACTCTTCAAAGCCGCCCCCCATGTCCAGGACCGGTGGGAAACCTACTGTGAGCAAAAGGATGAGAGGGAAACCTCCCTGTTCTCGGTCACACCCACTTGGAATTATTTCTGAGACGCCATCAAGGACAATATTATTCGTGGGGAGCTATGAGGACAAGTACATACAATGGACTACGTTGCGGTAACAAAGGGATCAAGATGTGAATGAGTTGATGAATATGTTCCATACCCTGCGCACAAAGTTGGGTATCAAAGATTCCGATAAACATTTGGTGTTGAAGTACCGCAGTAGTTTGCACAGATACATTAAGGAGGAAATGGAGTTCCTTGACATCTGCTCACTTGGTGTAGCATACCGGTATGCTACCAAGATTGAGCAGAAATTCAAACAAAAGAAGCGAGACTTTGGATCTATGAATCAGAATCAAGGGAAAGGTGCCCTCAAATCACAAAACAAAGGACAAAGCCAAGGCGGGGCAGCCCAGGACAACCCACCAAAGCCGCAAGCGAAGAACAACACCACAAAGCCAAAGAAGGACACTGGAAAGTGGTGTGAGTTCCATAAGAGCTCCACTCACAACACAAGTGAGTGTCGGGCCAAGCAGTCACTGCTATCCAAGCTGAAGGCTTCTGAATTAGATGCATGTTCCGACTCTGAGTTAGAACCCAACAAGGGGAATGACAAAGGGAATCAGATTATCGATGCAGAGCCCAATGCCATTGTTGCCACCACCAAGATCGAAACAGAGGAACCCGAAGATCCAGAGGAGGGGGAGCGCCTCTTCCATTCCGAGATGTGCGTGAAGGGTGCCCCACTGCAGTTCATTGTCGACAGCGGGAGCCAAAAGAACCTCATTTCAGCAGAGGTCGTCCAGCAGTTGGGCCTGTCAACCACAACATACCCACAGTCGTGAACCATTGGATGGCTTCACCAAGGATGGGATCTCTACGTTAGCTAGAAGTGTCGCATTCCCTACAGTATCAAGCTCTTCATAGATGAGGTATTATGTGATATTGCTCCTCTTGATGTTTGTGATGTATTATTAGGCCAACCATACTTATGGAAGCGACATGTTGTGCATGAGTCTAGGCCTCGCGCTGTTAATGTTACTTTGGGCAATAAGTTTTACACGATACAGGAGGTAGCACCGCCTACCGCCATCTCTTTGATCACTACTAAACAATGCAATAAACTCATTTCCAAAACTGGGAAATTTTTTTTCTTGATGATCTTCCCTGAGGGAAAGAAGAAGACTGTAGCCACAACCTCCAAACAGGGCTCCTCTGCATGACAACAACAAATGGACAAGGTCGTGGAGGAGTACGGGGACATCTTCACCGCACCCGTAGGGGTACCTCTACATTGTCAAGTTAAGCACTCCATTGATCTGACCCCAGGCGACCCGCTACCCAGTGGACCAATCTATCAGCGCTCTGTTGTGTTGAACGACGAAATCAAGAGGCATATTCAAGAGCTGCTGCAGAAAGGTCGCATCTGGTCGAGTTCATCATCCTGTGGGAGCCCGATCGTGTTGGTGCAAAAGAAGGATTGGACTTGGAGACTCTGTATTGACTATCGAGTGCTAAACAAGATCACTGTCCGGGATAGGTATCCAATCCCACAAATTGATGACCTTCTAGACCAACTCAAGGGGCCAAATATTTCAGCAAGATTGACTTGAAGTCCGAGTATCACCAGGTACCAATCGAACCCTCCGATGTGTGGAAGACTACTTTCAAAGCCAAGGAGGGCCTTTTTGAATGGTTGGTCATGCCTTTTGGGTTGACGAATGCTCCCACAACCTTCATGAGGCTGATGGACGTCATCTTGCAACCATTCATTCACCAACTCATTCGTAGTGGTGTATTTGGATGATATCTTAATCTTCAGCCAGAGTTGGGAAGAGCACCTCCACCACATTTGATAGGTCATCCAAACGCTGCGGCAACACAAGTTGTATGCCAATTTGGCATGACCCAAGTTCAATATCTGGGATACATTATTGAGGAGCGGGGATGCATGTTGACCCAGCCAAGATCCAAGTCATTCAAGATTGGCCAGCCCCAACCACTCTAACAGAGCTCCGCAACTTTCTGGGTCTTGCCAATTTGTACTGTAGGTTCGTGTTGGGGTTCTATCATATCACTTGGCCTTTGAGTCAAGTCACCAAGGGAGGAGCGAAAGAAAAAATATCTTGGTCTATATCTCAACAAAAGGCATTCGCAGAGTTGAAGCATCGCCTTTGCTCTGCACCAGTGCTCACATTACCAAACTTGCAACAACCATTTGAGGTCGAGACAAATTCCTCTGACTATGCTATTGGGGCAGTGCTTAATCAGCAGGGGCATCCAGTGGCATATCACAGCGAGACACTTTCAAACACAGTCCGAAAGTATCCCACCTATGAAAAAGAAATTTATTCCATTGTGCAGGCCTGCCGACAGTGGAAGCATTAAATTTTGGGGAAGGAAACGGTCATACACATAGATCATTGACCCCTGCAGTTCATACAGACACAAGGGAAGTTGCAGAACGACTGCCATCACAAATGGTCCACATACCTGCAATAGTTCCATTTGAACATTAAGTACAAGAAGGGAAACACCAATAACGTTGCAAATTGCCTCATCCGACCGCCGATCGTGGCGCTAACCACTGTGCTCGACCCTTGTGGGCATGAGACTGTGGGTTGGCTGCATCTCTACCAAAGTGATCCAGAATTTGGCAACAGATACCAGCTGCCCTTGGAGGGTAAGCAACTTCCAAATTTTCACCTCCAGGATGCACTGTTATGCCACCTGGAACGCCTTTGTGTTCCTTCAAGTGATCGTGCTAAGATGATTTGGGAAGAGCACTATAGTCGGGTCGCTAGACATTTCGGGGTTGAGAAAACGATGGCAATACTGCAAAAGTAATTCTATTGGTTGAGCCTTCAACATGATGTTGGGAAGTACATCAGATCCTACACTGCCTGCGCCATTTCCAAATCGACCATCAAGAAGCAAGGCCTATATACTCTGTTTCCTACCCTTAGTCGACCTTGAGAATCCATCTCCATGGATTACATGCCCGGCCTTCCTTCTACCAAGCATGGAAACGATTGTGTTTTTTTGGTCGTTGACAAATTCTCTAAAATGGCCATTATGGCAGCCTGCAAGAAGAATATCGCAACAGAAGCCACTGCTAAAATCTTCTTTGAATGAGTGTGGGTACACTTTGGGATCCCACACTCCATTATCTCAGATCGGGATAGCAGATTCCTCAGTACATTTTGGTAAAGTCTTTGGTCGATGTTGGAGACTAAGCTCACTAAGTCCACAACTTTCCACCCCCAAATTGATGGCCAAACAGAGGTCGTCAACAGGATGTTCGTGTTGATTTTTGTAGCATTGGAAAGTGTTCCAAGTCTCAAATTTTGTGAGGAGGCTTGGACATCAGTATACCAAAGAACACAAAAACCATTTGTGGAAATTCCACTCGGTTCATGTTTTATTAAAATAATTTATTATTTTAATGAGGACCCTAAGTCTAAACTTAGGTAAATTAAATAATTAAAGGGTATTAATAAAACAGAGTGAGAATCTTCTAGAGAACAAAGATCAAGTCATGTTTTAATCTCAGTCATTGATTAGAGATCTAATCTGGGCCATTGATTCATCAACAAGAGGATTATAAGGGAAGGCTTGACAGACATTTGGAAATCAAGTCGAGCACACACTCAGTAACCGAAGGAAATCGATTTTGAAGGAATATAATTTGATTTCAGAGAGAGAGTTGCAAAAGCAGAAGAAGGAAGGGGAAATCAGCAGTGACAAAGAAAGGCAAGAGGAGGACGCAGAGGGCCACAGAGGACAGCACTGAGCAGTAGCATTGAGTCCCCACATAGAGTGACACAGTACAATGTACGAACTACGCAGAGGATCACGCAGAATGAAGCAGAGGGAACTAGGGTGTCTTTCGGGTGTCAAAAATTCTCCAAGAGGATTCAGAGAATTTATCTCAGGTGTATTCTTAAAGATATTTGCTCGTCTATTCTTGTAAAAGATTTTCATTGCTAATGAATAATACAAACCCTCATTTGTTGCATCGGTTTTCCCGCATTAGGTTTTCCCGGGGACAATTGTCCAAAAAATCACTGTGTACATGTGATTGTTTCTATTGCGTTATATGTGTTCTGTTCTATTCTCTGCTTCTGGTTAAGTGCTTACTGCAGTTGTACTTATTTCAGAATTTACTGAAAGAAATTCATAAATAACTTATCATAATAAGCAAGTGAAATAAATCTATCACTGCAGTAGCATTCCAGATTTGAAATTTTCACATGGTATCAAAGCAAAAGACGAAGTAACAGAAAAAGAGATTCTGCAATGGTACGAAGATTCGACATTGATGCAGAAACAACTCGGAAGGATTCACGCAGTTCTCCAAAACGCATGGAAGAACAGAGGAATCAAGACATCTCAGTTCTGGCATCCAGACTAGAAGTGGAATTTGCTTGTGTGTCAAGTATGGCCTCTGCAGAGATCTGGTATATTGACAATGGAGCATCTGCTCATATGACGGGAGTTCGAGGATGCTTCTCAAGCTACCAGGAGGACCAGATGAATTCTCAAAGCACTATGGGAGACAAGGCAAAATGTTACCTTGTTGGAAGAGGCACCATAATATTTCAAACAGAAGTTGGCAACAAGCTTCGAGCCACCAACGTACTGCATGAACTAGGGTTGGGGATGAATTTTCTCTCTACGTCTCAGCTTCAGAACAAAGGTTACAACATTTACTTTATTGGCAACAAAGTTTACATCAAACACCCAAGTTGGAAAAAGAAGGCACAAATTGGAGTTAGGAGCCACAAAATGTACAAGTTACAGCTCGAGTCCCTAATGGATTTGATAGGCAGTACTGATGAGAAATATTTGAATGAGTTATGGCATAGAAGAATGGGGCATCTACATCATGGAGCCTTGAAAATTCTCAAGAAGACTGTCACGGGAGCTCCAGAACTTAGCACCAAGCGAGACGATGTTTGCAGAGGGTGCGTACTAGGAAATTATGCCAAGGCAGCATATCATAGAAGCAGCAATAGGGCCAAGAGTGTGTTGGGATTGATACACTCAGACATATACGGACCAATGTCCACGAATTCTCTTAGTGGTGCAAAATATTTTGTCACCTTCATCGATGACCATTCCAGAAAGACATGGATCTACTTTCTGAAGACCAAAGATGAGGTCTTTGATCGATTCAAGGAGTTTAAAGCCTTTGTGGAGAATCTGACAGGAAATCGGACCAAGACATTGCGATCAGACAATGGTGGAGAGTACATTGACAAGGAGTTTCACAAGGTTCTGCGCAAGGGAAGACATCAAGAGAGAATGGACCGCCCTGTATAATCCAGAGTAGAATGGAGTCGCAGAGAGGAAAAACATGACTATTGTCGAAGTCGCAAGGTCAATGTTGTATGATCAAGGTCAAGGTCAATTCCTGTGGGATGAGGCTTGTAATACAACCGTAGATGTGCAAAACAGGGTTCCTCATAACACATTGGGTAAGGTTACTCCTGAGAATGTGTTCACTGGCAGCAAGCCTGAAGTGAGCCACTTTAGGATATTTGGCAGTATAGCGTATTGCCATGTAACCGATGTGAAGAGGAGAAAGTTGGATCAAGCTACAAAGAAAGGATATCTGGTGGGATATAGCGAGAATGCAAAGACTTGCCGCATCTATATTCCCGAGAGCAAGAAGATAGTAGTGAGACGAGACGTGAAGTTCATGGAGGAAAGAACCTTCAAGAAATCCTAAGAAATGTCTTCAGCTACGCAATCTGAGGAGGATCCGCTAGTCTAGCCACAACGACCTGCAGAAGATGGCTCTAGTGCCTCTCTAAGGCACAAGGATCCTAAGGATAGCCTTTCCGAGGAAATGAAAGAAGGAGGGTAGGTAAATCCACCCACCACTAGTGGAAGGACGAGCAGAGAACTACAACAAACTCTGAGGGATGTAGAGGAGTTTGTTGGAGCTCCTAGAAATGAGAAGAGGCAGCGCAGACAACCAGACAGGTAACAGGCATTGGTGGCACAGGTTGGAGAACCCTCTAGTTTTCAGGGGGCAACTCAGCATCAGGTGTGGGTAGATGCGATGGTGGAGTATAGCTCCATCATGACAAATGATGGCTAGGAAATAGTTCCTAGACCTCAGGACAGATCGGTTGTAGGTTTGAGATGGATTTACAAGATTAAATATGTTGCAGATGGAAGTATAGAGAAATTTAAAACCAGGTTTGTAGATAAGGGGTATGCCAAGAAGGAAGGGATAGACTATGAAGAAACCTTCGCCCCAGTAGCTCCAGTATACTTCAATCAGATCTGTCATATCCCTTGTCGTGCATATGGGATGGGAGATTCACCAGATGGATGTGAAGACTGCGTTCTTGAATGCGGTAATAGAAGAGGAAGTATACATAGAACAACCAGAGGACTTTGAGACGCATGAGGAGAAAATTCATGTGTGTAGGCTTAAGAAAGCCTTGTACGAACTGAAGCAATCCCCTAGAGCTTCGGTTGGTCGAATTGACAGCTACCTGCAAAAGATGGGATTTGTGAAGAGTGACGCAGATCCCAATCTCTATTATCTAAGAGTAGGGGATGAGCCTCTAATATTAGTGCTATATGTAGATGATCTGTTTCTGACTAGATCATCTAGGCTCATTAAAGACTGTAAGGAAAATCTCGCAACAGAATTCGACATGAAGGATCTAGGGCGGATGCACTACTTTTCGGGTTTGGAAGTTTGACGACAGAAGGGAGAAATCTTCCTTGGGCAAGGAAGATATGCTACAAAGATTCTGAAGAGATTTCAAATGGAGGATTGTAGACCCATGGCTACACCAATTATCACAAAGTGGAAGAAAATCGTACATCCGAGGATGATGAGGTTGATTCTACCTTGTATAGGCAACTCATAGGATCGTTGATGTACCTGGTCAATACTAGACCAAACATCTATTATGCCGTGAATACCCTCAGTCAGTTCATGGTAGAACCAAGGAGGGCTCACTGGGCAGCAACCAAACATGTTCTCAAGTACTTGAGGGTAATAGTCGAGCTTGGATTGACGTACACCAAGGGAAATGACATCCATCTGAGTGGGCTCACTAACGCAAACTGGGCTGGAAGTCCAGTAGATCGGAAGAGTACCAGTGGGTTGACGTACACCAAGGGAAATGACATCCATCTGAGTGGGCTCACTGACGCAGATTGGGCTGGAAGTCTAGTAGATCGGAAGAGTACCAGTGGGTATTGTTTTAGTGTCAGATCAGGAATGACTTCCTGGTACATGTGATTGTTTCTATTGTGTTATATGTGTTATGTTCTATTCTCTACTTCTGGTTAAGTGATTACTGCAGTTGTATTTATTTCAGAATTTACAGAAAGAAATTCGTAAATAAATTATCATAATAAGTAGGAAAAATAAATCTATCACTGCAGTATTATTTTAGATTTGAAATTTTCACAGATCGTACACATTCTGCGCATGTACAACTCGAAGCATCCATGCACATGGGATGAAATCCTCCCCTATGTCCAACACAATTATAATCGGGCTCTCCACAGCTCAACTGGCCACAACCCCTTTTAGGTTCGCTTGAGATTCCAGCCACTATGTCCCATTGATGTGTCCATACCATTTGCATCTACTCAGGAAGATTTGGCTCATATCCAGTCCGAAGCCGACAAGGAAAACAACTTCATTGAGCACATTCAGCACATTCGCTAGCAGGTTCACGACATCCTAGAGAAGTCCAATGCCAAGTACAAGCAGCGACGTGATCAACATCAGGTGCCACACAAGTTTCAAGTGGGCGACAAAGTTTGGTTGCATTTGCAAAAAAAATGCCTAACTAGAGCTCATCGAAAGCTCAGACCACTCCGATACGGGCCTTACACCCTTATCAAGGTTGTGGGAGATAATGCTTTTGAGCTCAACATTCCCCCATTCCTTAGCCAGCACTCAGTGTTCAATGTCGACCACCTTTGACCATACTTTCCACCAATACTGGACACATCAGACATTACAGAACAACTCACACCAACAGAGCTAAACTCTAACTACATGGAACAGGCCCCAACTGATAAGATCAAGAACACTCGCCGGCAAAAGATCCAATTGTATCAAGTTATCAACACTGGCCAAATCCTACACCAAGACAAGTGGCTCACTAGGGACTAAGTTCAGCATAAGTTTCCTCATCTCGTGGAGGAACTCAACGCAATGGGGACCATTGCTTCCTAAGGGGGGAGGATTGATCCAGGTGGATATTGGTGGCCACCCGCCTATTCCACTTGGACCCCCACCATTGTTTCTTTCAATTTTTCAGTTTCCTTAATTGTAGCACAGTTTACTATTTTTGGTAGTTTTTCGAGTCCTGAACTTCCGGAGCCGTTTTGAGGCCCTAAACAACGTTTTTTGGTAAAACTAGGATCAACATGGGTCATTGATCGATGTTGGTCACTCAAAAGTTGTATTCCTCAAATAGATATTGCTAATGAGGTATTGTGTGCGTCAAACGGATATTGTATGCCAAAGTTGCGTCCCCGGGAAGTTGATGTACCAATTTACCCAAATGAGGCCCATAGTTTTGGCGCTTCATCTCCTAGAGTTAGATTTTTGGACGTTTATGATTTTCCATTGTTTCTCAATAGTAAATAGGCCTTAGAGCCTCATTGTAACACATTTCAAAGGCATGTAGCCGCCATATCTCTTCTGAAAGATAAGCTACCATCGCCTAAGCTAGTTTATTTTACATTTTGTCTGTAAGCATTTTTTGGTATTTGATATTAATGGAATGAAGTATTATTCCCGCTGCATCTCTGCGTTGATGTTCATTTTTGTATTTTATTGCGTTCCTGCATAAGTCAGGATCAATGTTGTATCTTCTTAATCATCAATCTCTCTAGAAGGCTTGGATACCTATGGAGTGGTTTCCCTCAAGCCCTCGCTAACAAAAACCAACTTAAGCTCTAGTGAAAGCTACCATTCATCAGAGTCTAAGATCATATAAGCATCTAAGAGGACCAAACTTGCATGTTAAGGGCACATTAATACTTCACACTTGGATCACCTTCCAATATCTAACTAGACCCAAGACCTGTAAAGGTGTTCCCTACCTTGATAGAGATGGTAATGGTCAAACCTATTAGGCGCTTCCAACCCCCAAGGGGAAGTGGAATTTCCAAGATCAATTCCTTAATCAATAGGTTCTAGTGTAAATGGGGGGCAATGAAGGGGAAAAGGCTTCATGGCCAAGTGCCATGGTCAAGGGGACCAATTGATGGGGGAGTCCACATCCTGTGTATGGATGTAAAAGGAGGGAGAAATTGTGGATGCGTGAATTACCTTACTTGGGTTATTTTTCCCACCCCTCTAGCGTGTCTTTTACTTCTTCTTGATAATGCTTTGTATTACGATGCATATCTCAACGATTAGAGCTTTCTCTTTATGATGTAGCATTTCATTTTACCCCTTAGGACAATAAATTTATCGCTCATCATGGTTGGGACATGCAAGGGTTCCCTTTGATGTAATGGAGTATCCAGTGCTCAAGAATTAGGTGATGTCTAATGAGGAGGGTGAAGCTCATGTTAGGCTTTTCCCATGTGCTAACTAATGTCTCTGCCATATTTTCATTTTGATTTTCTTATTTTTCTTTTATTGTGACCATCATATGCTTTTCCATTCTTTTAATTGCATCAACCTCCAGGGAAATATTTCCTGACCCTACTCAAGGAGTGTGGACATGAGTGGGAGACAAATCCCAATGAACTAGTGACATGCTAGACCCAAAGAATGTAGGTGGTATAAGGGGTGTATAATATGAGATGGAAAGTGTCAAATATGGTGCAAGGGAAAAGTGAACATGCATTTAATCATCCAAATTATTCCACAAATTGCAAGTTCGAAATCTTTCGAAAGATATATCCCAAATCCAAGTGATGATGAGGAATGAAATGAACCTGACATCAATTTATATGATTATATAAGGGATTCGAAATTCCTAATTAGGCCTAATGATGCCCCTAATAATAAAGTAATTTACAGAATAACATCCTTTTGGTGACAATCCCACCAAATAGCTCCATAATATGAAAAATATGCCTCTCAAGGGGGTTGAGATGGTAATACAATAGCTAGGAGGGTTGTTGAAAGGCCTAGTGAAGTCCCTCATGTGCCAAAACGAATGGAAGGGATCCAAAAATAGTGACGAAGGGGATGGCCCCTTGATCTCCAAGAAAATGACTTGTGGTGCTCCCAAGTGGTTGCGGGGGAAAAAAAATCATCCTCATGGTCTCCAACAGAATCAAACAATCATGTATCCCATCTGCAAGGGCTAGAACAATGGTGCAAGCCCTCCCTTTGTCTCCCATAGTGAGACACAACCCCATCTAGGCCCTGGATCAACTGCTAAGTGTGTTGTGCAGGTCTGTAACCGACTAGGTGAGGTGGTCCAGGTGCATCATCATCATAAAATAATTGGAACATAAGCAAGCAATGAATGGTACTGAATGGTCCCATGGCATGGCAATCTACTCTATGCTACAATGGAAGCGCATGGCTCTCAATGCACACCCTACAAATGCCATTAAATCCCTCTGAAGGGCTTGGACCCGTATAGGGAGACCAAACCCCAGGATGAAGACCCACCTGCAATCCTGTATAAGATCCAATGTGACTCCTTACCTTCTTGTACAACAATTCATTAGTGAAATTGAGTAAATGAGCTTACAAATCACGGAAACAAGTGGGCACTTCATAGTGGCATGCCCTTCCATAATGGGATTTAAAGTGTACTGGTGTCTCCAAGTTCAAGAAAGAGGTTAATCAAGGGCCCTATTGTGAAAATTTCTGAATTTTCTCAACAGAAATCCTACAACATTAATCGGATTTACTTCTCCTACTTGTTCATTTAACTTAACAAATTATTATTCTGAACAATACATGAAAAACATCGAAGTAAATATATTGTTGCCTACACAATTATAAAAATCAAGTACTAAAGAATTAAGCACATTCAGACAAAGGACACACAAGATTTTTTGGACAAATGTCCTCGGAAAAACCCAATGCGGGAAAACCGGTGCAGCAGCAGCTCGAGGGTTTTATTATTATGCAAATTTCTGAATACAAACTAGGGTGCCAAATGTGGCTCACCCATTAGAGAAGAGTCCAAGCAGAAGTACCTCTATCTGGAGACAGATATTATGGTTGATCCAGCTTCAGAATGACGAACCCCACAGGTGCCTATGCAGTCACTGCGTCACCCTTCCTAGTGGTTGCGTCACTCTTTTCTGATCTGTTGAATACGAGCCCGATCTGCCCCACTGAAATCACAGCATTGCCCCTTCTAGCTCTACGTCAGCTCCTCTAGGCCTACATCACCCCTCTGGGCCTATGTGAGCCTCTACATTGGATATGTGTGAGCCTGGTGGGGCTGCGTCACCCCTCCTGGGCCTGCGTCACCCTTCATGGGCCTACCTTACCCTTCCTGGGCCTGCCTCACCCTTCATGGGCCTGTGCTGCCTCTTTGGTGCTGAGCTGCCTCTCTACTATTGTATTCTCGGCCTTGGATCAAAAATCCCACTACCCAAATGACCCCTCATTGCACTGCAAGCTCACTCGAAAATTCTCAGCAAACTGTGCCCCAGAATTTCAACTTAGCTCAAGTGCTGCCACTCTATGTGTGTTCTCCAACTAACCTCGAGCCTTCCTTTAATATTTTTTATGTTGATCAATCAACGACCGTGATCAAATCTCTAATCGACTACTAAGATTAGAAAAGACTTGATCCTCGTCACTTAGAACATTCTCACCCACATGTTTAAATTAATTCACTTTAATTATTTAATTTCCCTGAGTTAGACTTTGGGTCTCCATTAAAATAATTAATTATTTGAATAACTTAAGCTCCAAGTGGAATTTCTCCAAACGATTTCTGGGTCTTGGAGATCTCATGTGTTCTAGTCCCTCCACAAAGTTTTGGAGCTAGAGCACATCTGATGCTACCCAAAAATCAACACTCCCTCTTAGTGAGGAATGTGCTCTAGCAACACTTCAACTTGAAGCATCACCCTGATCCACAGCATCGGTCCCCTGCGCTGCTGATGCTTGGCCTGCTGCCCCTCATCCTCTGCGTTGCTGCCTTCTGTATTGCTACCCATGACTCTTCCACTGTCACTGCCTCATCTGTTCTGCAGCTCCCTTTCAAATGTTGCATCATGCTACCTAGAGCACTGCCATTGCTAACTGTTGCACTGCAACTCAGTTTCTGAGAGTTTAGCAACTGAAGGACATCACCCAAAATCCTGAAAACACCTCAGTCTCAATGCACCTCGATATTGAAGCACCCTCTGCTGCTAATCTGCGCTGACCCTCTAGTAGCACAGAGAGCTAAGCCCAAGAGGGCCAATTTTTGGGGTCAACCATTCCACAAATCCTTCACGGTTTATTGTGGGTTTTGTGAGTAGAGACCGGGGTTAAAAGCCCATAATTTTCTGAGCATTATTCCAGGCCCAACCAATAGTTCTAGTGGAGCAGCAACAACATTTATGGGCATAACTGCATATAGCCAGGACAATGCAGTGTACTCTTTGAGGGTGGATTTCAACTTGCTTTCGAGGCTATCTTCAGATTGCCTTGAGCAAGCCCAGGTGACATCATTCCAGCACCCATATAGTACACATCATAGCAGATTAATAAAATGACTCGAACTTTATTTTTATGGCCACAATTTATGTTTTAATGGCGTGATTGTTTTTGATGTTAATGTCTATTGAAGCATTGTTATTACTACTAATTTCCTATTAGGAATATTACAATGGTATCAGAGCTCATAGACTTGGCTCAACCTGTGGAGCAGCGCAGTCTATGACACCAGAGAACAAAGAGAATGTAACTTACCTGAGGAAAAGATACAAGAGCAGGGAAACGGAGCTTGAAATCACTCTAGATCTTGTAGATAGTGTTTCGGAGGTCGTAGAGGAGAAGATGGGTGACGCAAAAGATGGAAGGAGCAAGGAGGAGGAATTTGCTCAACTTCCGCTAAAGTCAAACCTCTCCAAGAGGATTGAGGAGGTGGGACAACAGATTAGAAATAGCAGCAAAGGGAAAGGAATCCAAGGGGATTTTCATATTGGAGAAGGGTCAAGAACTTCGCAGCACCGGGAAACACCACACACAACCATGTCGGTCGTACCATACACATCTCCACGGTCCACTATCCCAACGTTTCTAGCTTCAGGGACAAGAGGGTAGCAGGAGCCGAAAGAGGCTCACTATGGAGAGTATTTCATAGAATATCAGTTCTATGGCCCAGATTTCAGGAGGGCCATCACATTCAAAGATTTATGCCAGTTGAAGATAGGAAAAAAACCCAGAAGCCAATCCGAAGGAGCCTACATGCAGGGCAGTGATTTACAGCGTATTGTGGGAACGTTGTTCCTCCCAACTTTTGATGGCTCTTCTAAGAGTTCAGCGGAAGCATGGGTGGAGAAGCTGGATGTCTATTTCCATTTGAACCAAATGACCGAGACAAAGGCCATCAAGGTTGACATGCCACATCTGGAGGAAGAAGCCCACGATTGGTGGTTCCAAGGATTGATTACGCTAGGTCATGTAGGAGTGACAACGTATGATGAGCTTACTCGGAGGGTGTTGGAGACGTTTAACAGGAAGGACCCAGAAGAGTACTTTGGGGAGCTGAATAACCTCAAGCAGACTGGGAATCCAGAGGTATATATTTCGGAGTTCTTGAGATTGTCAGTGATGGATCCAGATCTGTTAGAGGCTAGGAGGATTTATATGTTTGTGGAGGGGCTGACAGAGCCATTACGAGGCTTAGTGAGGTGAAATAGACCTTCTACGCTACATGACGCACTGGAAAGGGCTAGAGATTTGCAGGATGCCCTACCTAGGGCTAGAGCACCACTGCCCAACAGACCGGGGTTCCAACAGAAGGGGACCTACATGAGAGCTCTACCCCCAAGAGTAAATCAAGGTCGAGGGTATCTAGATGATGATACCAGGAGGGATCTTCGGAGGAAGAAGCTTTGCTTCACTTGCCAGGAGCCATGGGCACTAGTCCACAGGTGTACATGAGGGAAGGAACACTATATAGAGGTCTTCTCAAACAGTGATGGAGATGAGGAGACATTCTTTGAGATGGGAGGAGAGGACAACGCAGAACCCCGGGAGGGAGGACCTCCACCTCCACCCCCACTATCAGCAAGAGGATCTGCATTTGCACCTTCAGGAGGGGTCCTCGCATCACTGTGTGGAGTAGCCAAGTATTTGACTTTGAGGATTCGGGGGACAGTACAGGGGAAACATGTCTCAGTGCTGATGGACAATGAGGCCAAGCACAACTTCATTGATGCTCAGATGGTGCAAAGGATGGGCATTACTACAAAGTTGTTCGATGGATTTTCAGTGCTGGTATCGAGGGACAGGACGATGCAGTGCATATGTTATGTCCCAACGCTGACTGCGACCATGGGGAACTACTCCATGACTTACAACTTCTTCGTAGTTGACATTCTGGACACCAACATAGTGTTGGGAGTCTAATGGCTCTACACCCTTGGCAGAGTCACCACCGAATGGAAGAAACTAGGGATGGAGTTTTTGGACAAGGATGGAAAACCAGTGTTGCCAAGAGGCATGCACTCGTACCCACCACAAACAATTTCTGTGCATATGATGGAGGCTGCTTTGAGGCATGGAGATATAGGGTGGGTTGTGGAGTTGAGGCTCAGAGGC
Organism: Pinus albicaulis; assembly: GCA_034641835.2. Classification (NCBI taxonomy): domain Eukaryota; kingdom Viridiplantae; phylum Streptophyta; class Pinopsida; order Pinales; family Pinaceae; genus Pinus; species Pinus albicaulis. Next base: position 795,647,203 of record CM076574.1, read on the forward strand.
TGGGGGTGTGACCAAGCCACCACATCCTGAGATTCAGGCTATTCTTGACAGGTATCCAATAGTATTTGGGGACATACCACCGAGCCAGCCACCGGACCGTGGATTTGAGCATACCATTGAGTTGGAGCACGGGGTGAAAGCCGTGATCACTACCCCCTATAAGCATCCTAAGGCCTACAGGAATGAGATTGAGAGAGCCATTCATGAGCTCTTCTTCAGTTGTCCTAGTGAAGAAGAAGGATGGGTCACTGAGAATGTGTATTGATTACAGGGCCCTGAACAAAAAAACCATGAAGAACCGCTACCCCATCCCCAGGATCGATGAGTTGATGGATGAGCAAAGGGGAGCTAAGTTTTCTCCAAGATCGATTTGAGGTCTAGGTGTTGATTTTTGGTAGCATCGGAAGTGCTCTAAGTCTCAAAGTTTGTGGAGAGGCTTAGGCACTAATATTCCAAAGAACCCAAAAACCGTTATGTTTTATTGTAAAAATTAATTATTTTATTGGTGACCCTAAGTCTAAACTTAGGGAAATTAAATAGTTAAAGGGTATTAATAAAACAGAGTGAGAAAACGAAGATCAAGTCAAGTTATAATCTTAGCCGTTGATTAGAGATATAATCTCGATCGTTGATATCTCAACGAGAAGACTTTAAAGGAAGGCTTGAGGACCATTTGGAAAGATACACCAAGTGAATCAAGTGATCAATTTTTTTTGATGGAGCAAGTGCCCAGACGAAGATCAGAACTAAGTGATTCCAGTTGCAGTGAGGGACAGAGACAACTATTGGTCGGAGGATCTTCTCCGGGACCAAGAATACATAGCAGAGAAACAACATAACCAAAAGAGGAAGCAACGCAGCCTCCAGAGGGTGTGACGCAGGTCCCAGAAGGGGTCACGTAGGCCCACGCAAGGCCCACAGAGACATTGCGCAATAGTTTCGTGAGATAGTCCGAGATTTGTCAGGAGATCGGGGTTCTGAGCTGGGAGGGCTGGAACTCGACTTTTTGAGGAGCATATCGATCCCAGAGAGGAGGCGACGCAGCCCACAGAGGTGCCCATGTAGGCCTATGCAGCTACTGCGCAAAGGTAGCGCAGAGGGTGCTAGGGTTTCATTAGTTCAGCTACCGGATTAGCCGAGACTTGCAGTGTGAGGTAAAACTCACTATATTTTTGTATGTCGTGATTTCTCTGTACTGGATAGCCAGCAAGGCATCCAAATATTGTATTCAGAAACTGTTGCTTAATAATAATAAACCCACAGATATGTTGCATCGGTTTTCCCGCATTGGGTTTTTCCGTGCACTTTCGTCCAAAAATAATGGTATACTATGTGTGATTTATGCTTTGCTCAGTTTCCTTGTTTCAGAATCATAAAGTATTAAGTGTAGGCTGCTTCAGTAATTTACTTCAATATTTTCATGAAGAAATCTGAAAATAACTATGTACTGTAAGCTACAAGTAGATTCCTCAGATTGTCAGATCTAGGAATTTTTCACACTGGGTACCATCAGATCAGGGTGAGGGACAAGGATGTCCCTAAGACCGCGCTCAGGTGTCACTATGGACACTTTGAGTTTTTGGTGATGCCCTTTGGGCTCACCAATGCTCCGACCACATTTTAGTCTTTCATGAACCACATCTTTCGTGCCCAATTGAAGAAGTTTGTGCTGATATTTTTCGATGACATCTTGATCTACAGTCGGACTTGGGAGGAGCACTTGCATCATGTGGAGGCAGTACTGCATATCCTAGAGGAGCAACAATTTTATGCGAAGTTGTCCAAGTGAGAGTTTGGGTTGATTGAGATGCTCTATTTGGGGCATATCATTGATGTTGTTAGAGTGAGGGTGCATGAGGAGAAGATCAAGGCCATCTGGGATTGGCCAGACCTTAAGAGTGTGACAGAGACTAGGGCATTTGTGGGCGTATGCACCTACTACCGGAACTTCGTAAAGGGCTTTTCACAGTTAGCAGCACCCCTCACGAATTTGACCAAGAAGCGAGATCTTTCGGGACCACAACAAAGCAGGAGGCTTTTGAGCGCCTCAAGCAGGTGATGAGTAGTTGTCCAGTGCTTGCTCTTCCTGATATCACATGACACGAGGACACGTAAATACGAGTATTCGACACGAGACACAGTGACCTCAGAAACAGGACATGAGGGACACACACACACACACACACACACATATATATATATTGAAAAGATAAAATCATTTAATAAAAATTAAAATCAGATTTCTGCTAGAAATCTGAATCAGAGAGGGTAAGGACAATAGTGGCTTTGCATTTATTGTCTCTGCTCTGCCATTTTGGTAACTTATTTTGATCCATAGGTGATGGCTTGTTGAAAAGATAAAATCATTTTATTCATTAATAAATATTAAAATCAGATTTATCATTTATGCTAGAAATCTATGAGAATTACTGTTGAAATCAATGTCGGGCATCAAATCTGGCATGAAACTGATAGATCTAGCCAGATCCAGGAAAATACGCTGAAAAGCTAGTGAAATTTCTGCAATTATATGATAGAATCAGATGTATGGTTGTTGCAAGGTGTATGGGCTATAGAAATCAATGTACTACCTTAAAAATTCTAAAGAAAAAGTACAGGAAAGAACTGTACAACAGTATGATGGTGGTTGTACTAATAAAACTAGCAGCTCTGGTTGGGAAGCTAATCTTTAGACTTTAACCCATTGATATGACTTTCTTGGAAACAATGTAATAAAATATTGAAATATAGTTCTTGATCCATATTATTATTTAATATTAACAAATTACAATTATACAAGGCTATAAGCACATAAGAAATAGTCATTAAAACCATAACAATAACTAGAAATTTAGAAGAACTTAGATATTAAAACCATAAAATGCATATTTTCCATTAAGTCATCAAAATCAAAATGTATTACATATATACTCAGGGAATGCCACTGGAAAATACAAGAGTAGATACAAAATAAGTAGGAAAATCATAGCTCGTCACTTTCGTGACTCGTCAGTGATACTGGTCATGACCCACGTCACTAGCCAAGAGTCCACGACTCATAACTCTATCAATAGTTCATATCTTCCTCCATGTCATAATCACCATCACTACCACTGCCATCTGACCCTACTCCATCCTCCTCCTCTATGCCCAATCAAAGATCTCCTGCGCATGCTACATTTGTTGGTGTGGAGGATGACCCTTCAAGAGACACATCATCAAAAGTCATTGGATCTAGCATTGAGTCATTAAAATCCATGTTGACTAACACCAACTCAACATTGTCGTCCAAGCCCATATCATCAAGAAACACATCCCACATCTTTGTCTTGCCCTTCAACCATTCCTGCCTCTGCCTATAAATAAAATGAAGATTGGTGTGCACATACACCATTTTCTCCGCCTTGGATTGCTCAAACCTTTTTTTTTTCAAACTATATAGATTCCCATAAGTGCTCCAATTCCTCTCACAACAAGAAGATGAAGTAACTTGAGAAAGGACCCTCAAGGCTAATTGTTGTAGAATAGGGCACTCTGCCCCATAAGTTGCCCCACCAAGCATATGCATCTTTGACCCCCCTACCTCCAAGTACATCATACTTGCCAAATCTCCTAGTCCCAGTGGAGAACTCTACAAAGTCTTCATCCACCTAAGAAATGATGCTCTATCTTGAAATATCCTTCTGAATGCTATCTTCCTCCCCTGTGAAATCTCTCCATCTATGTGAGGAGGGTATCTGTGTGAAGTCCCACCACGGAGCCACTCTTGACTGTAGTACTTGGGATTCAAAGAGTGAGCTAAGAAATGCAAAGGTGCATAATTCTTATCCCACCTAGAGATAAGAATATCTTGTATCGTGGACCATAAGCTCTCTGCTGATGTCTCATATCTAGGGCACTCATTCTCCATAACAATAGTCTTCACAGACTCAATCATGGAATCCAACTCTCCTAAGATCGACTGGTCCGTGTCTACAAAAGGCAAGAAATAAATGATAGGGCTCATGATCTTTATGGTAAGATACACCCTCTCCCACCAACCATCCTCTAACACTGTATCCTTTACCTTTTTGAAACAGCTTGATCCGTCTTTCTCCAAAAATACCAAAGATCTAAAATAACAATGGCCCCAAGAGCAGCCTCCACCTCCTTCAACCTCTTAAACATGATGAATGAGGAAGAAAACCGAGTATCTGCAATCTTCAACATTGATAGATGTGTGAACTCTTTACATATTGTGAGAGCATTGATATGGTTCTGTACAAAATTTCGGATATGGCATGAATCCTCAATAAGATTTCCAATCCATGTCACATCTGAAGCAATAGATTTAAGTGCAAAATTCAAGGAATGAACAATGCATGATGTCCAAAATACTTGTGGATATTTAGTTTCCACAATCAAGCCATCAATTTTGCAAACATCTTCAATAACTTTAATAAACAACTCTCCCATATACTATGCATCCTTGTATTAACCAAGAATATCAACTGCTTTCAAGAATACCGGTCCATTTTGGGAATATACCATGAAATTGATGAGAGGATGGCGTGTTGTATCTGTCCTCTCATCAATTTCATGGTATATTCCCAAAATGGTATTTTGGGAAGCTACCATGAATATACATATACTTAGAACCACAAAAGCTTAGAGCCACACTGCACCATATTTGTGTACCTGGAGGCGACTCACGAATCTCCAACAATGGTAGCAATGGCAACAATGGCAACAACGAAAAACAATGCAATGGTAGCAAAGGCAGCGACTCACGAATCTCCAGCAACGATAGGTAGCAAAGGCAGCGACTCACGAATCTCCAGTGACGGCAACAACGACAACGACCATATCGAATGAAGACCAAATGAAAATTAACCGAATGAAAAATTAAACAGCGTGGGATTATTTTTATGTTTTTCGTGTCACACGTCTCCAAACACGGGGAAAACGGTAGGGCACATTTTCTAAACATAAAAAACATGTTTTCTATCCAAGGGCACGTTTTATGTTTCGGAGGATACGACCAAAATTGTATTGGACACATTTTAGGTCATTTTTTGTGTCTAGCACGTGAAATGTGAAATTTTCAATCTGAAAATCTACAGTTGCAGTGATAGATTTATTTCTCCTACTTATTACTTCAATCAGTTATTTACAAAAATCTATCAGTAAACTTCGAAATAAATATTACTGCAACATTCACAATTATATATGCAGAGAAGTAAACAGTAAAGAACTTGAGCATAATAATCAATCACATTTACATAGTTATTTTTGGACAAATGTCTCGGGAAAAACCCAATGCGGGAAAATCGGTGCAGCAGATGAGGGTTTTATTAATATTCTTCAGAAAATGAATCTTTACAAGGAATACACTGGCAGATAAAATCTGAAAACACCTGAGACAGAATTCTCGGCTCCTCTCAACAATTTCCTGACACCCAAATCAGCACCTGCTTGCCTCTGTGCCTATCTACGTGTTTCTCTGTGCTAGACTGCCTAAGTATGTGTAGGCTCTACGTGGGTTCACTGGGTTGCAGTCTGCGCTTCCTCCTGTGACCCGCTGCGTCCCTCTGTCCTTGAGCTCAGTCACTACTGACTCCATCCTCCTTCTGTTTTTGCAACTCTCCCACTGAGATCGAATTATATTCCTTCAGAATTGATCTCCTTTGAGTACTAAGTGTATCCCCGGCTTATTTTCCAGCTGACCCTCAACTTTCAAGTCTTCTTTTATAATCTTCTCGTTGATGAATCAACGGCCCAGCTTAGAAATATAATCAATCGCTGAGATTAAAACTTTACTTGATCCTCGTTTTCTAGAAGATTCGCACTCTGTCTTATTAATACCCTTTAATTATTTAATTTCCCTAAGTTTAGACTTAGGGTCTCCATTAAAATAATTAATTATTTTAATAAGGCATGAACCGAGTGGAATTTCCACAAACAATTTTTGGGTTCTTTGGAACACTGATGTCCAAATCTCCTCACAAATTCTGAGACTCAGAACACTTTCCGATGCTACAAAAATCAACATGAAATATGGGACACGTGACCCTGGAGGACATGTCATGTGACTTTTAGTGATGCAGGAGCATCCTACTCCATAAATTCATTTTTGAAGAAACCTAAGGGGAAGGTTTATTTCATGAAGGAAGAGATTCCCAAATGTTTAATTTATTAAAATGATGATTAATTTGTGATTGTTCTCAAATGTGTGAGAACATTTGAGATCTTAGGTGTTACAAGTTTCATGCATATTTTATGGAGCTGAAATATCTCTTGGAGATTGAGTTAGGGATTTTAGGAGTTTGGTCAGGAAATTTTACAGGATCTGAACTGAAATTAGTTCAGAATCCTTTCATTGTAAATATGATATGCCTTGAAGGCATTCAAGGTTGGATTAGATAGGAAGCAGATAGAGTGAGGTTGGTGTGATAGGAAGTGTGCAAAGGCCAATTAAGGCCAGAAGACTCAAAAGGGCCAAAGGAATGAGATCAGGCCTATGCAGGCTATGTGGAAGCCTTGTATAACTTGTATGTTTGTGAGATTTAATGAAAATTCTCTATTTGTGTGTGGGAATTAGACCTCTGCATATTAGTCCTTACATGTGATGTTAATTCCTGTTATAATCTGTGAGAAAGGTTATATTCTGGATGAATAAAGCTTTGTCTATAGGTTTGGAAGTAGGAAGGAAACCCTTTTAATTGAATTTGTAATTGGAATCCCTGAGCCAGAGATAAGATCGATTAAGATCATTCATCTATTCTATGATCAAATGATCTACAAAACGAACCTATGTGAGTTACGTTTTGGGATTGAATTTCTGTGGTTGTTAATCCTGTAAAATGTGGTTTCTATTTTATTTTAGTCTCTCTCATCTCGCATTGGAGTCGTGACAAAGAAACAGCTTGCTCAAAGTCTAGGTTGAACACAAGTTGAATTGCATGCTTTTGGCCGGATTGAAATTTGGTTGGATCCTTCAAGGATTCATCAGTTGAACTTGTGGATCGTGTCTCAAAAACTAAGAAATTGATGAAAATCAGAGAAATTCCAGCGACGAATTGGAGTGTTGGGTCATACAGAGTATCAATAGGCCTTTGATGAAAAGACGCACAGTCAGGTCGCGAAAGCAGAAACCATGAATTTTCCCCAAAATTACAGAGGATTCTGAACGAGAGCTGAAGATTGGATGGATGGTCGAGATTAGATCGCAAAAATGAATCAGGAGAATGGATGATCCAAATTATATCGCATTCAGCCTTAAGATTTTAGCGCACATCGCATTCGGCAGAAAGAGCTTTTGCTTTGCAATGAGTAACCATATTGATTTGGTGATGCGATGCGAAATCAAGATAAGAAGTGGATTTGTGATGAGGAGCCACATGTCGTCTGAAGATTTTCATCACATATCGCAATCGGGTGAATGAACCTTGAAATTGCAATGAGTTAAAATGTGTGATGCGTGATGAGGCTAAAGTTTGAAATTTACGATATTACAATGGGCCGATTTGCGATAAATCCTAAATTTGCGATATTGCGATGGGCTGATCTACGATGAAGCTTAAATTTGCGATATGGTGATAAGCAAACGAGGAGAAGGTCGGTGAACGTGTATCGGTCACGTGCAAAAGCGGAAAAGGGCGATGAGGTAAGGTATTTGTGTTTTAATCCGAAATGCCACATATTTGGTTTCAATAATTGAAAATGGATTCAAAAAGATCCATAAGAGATCTAATGAAATTATGCGAGGTGTGTTTAAAAGTTAAAGCACACTATATGTTAGAATAAATCTTGGGATCTAGGTAGACTAAGTTTTGGGTCTTCACATGGAGTATTTGCGGCCATATGGTTGCATTACCTAGCATGCAACCCTTTGTTATGGAGGGAAATGCATCCGGGGAAGAAGTGGGGGATAGATGGTGTCATTAACTTTTACTTTATAATCTCAAATCCTTCTTGGCATGGATTTGTCCAACCAAATTTAGCATCTTTGGTCCATAAGGAAAACAAAGGAGAAGCAATTTTACTAAAATATTTTATAAACATCCGACAATATCCTACAAGACCTAGGAAGCTTCTAACATCTCTTTGATTTTAAGGTATAGGAAGGTGCTTAAATATGTCTATCTTACTAGTGCCTACTTGAATTCCTTTTGAGGAGAGGAAGTGTCCTAGAAAAACTCCCTCATTCTTTAGGAACAAGCATTTTTCATGGCTTAAGGATAGGTTCAGATCCCCACATATGTACAAAACCTTGCTCAGGTTGGAGAGAGATTCTTGGAAATAATTTCCATAAGGTGTGAAGTCATCCATGTAGATTTCTACTAAATCATGTACAATATCAAAGAAGATGTTAATCAAAACCCTCTGAAAAGTGGCAGGTGCATTAAATAAGCCAAATGGGAGGACCTTATAAGAAAAATTCCCCCAAGGATAGGTAAAAATGGTATTATCCTAGTATTTGAGACTGATTTGGATCTTATTGTACCACTAAACCCATCTAAGAAGGAAATGAACTTTTTTTCTGGCCATCACATCAAGGACTTGGTGAATGAAGGGGAAAACATGATATTTCCTTGTGGATTTATTAATTTCCATGTAATCAACACAAATTCTCCATTTTATATTTTTCTTGAGAACAATAACCAAAGGATATATGCATTAAATATCGAAAATTAGATAGATGAACCCCACATCTAGTAATTTTTGTAATTATTCTTTCACAATATCTTTTAAGGCAAGGTTCACTTTCCTTTGAGGTTGGAAAATTGGCTTCTGATCTTCTTTTATGCATATTTAGTGAGTGCATACAAAAGGATGTACTCCTTTCATACCCTTGTAATACCATGTGAATGCATCAATGTGTTGTCTCAATACAATGAACAATTGATCCTCTTAATCAGTTGTAAGTGAGGAGTTGATTTTCAATAGTTTAGAGAGTTTGATTTCTACCATTATGTTGTTCTTGTCATAAGAAGAAATCAATAATTATTCCTATGGAATATCCTGGGAATAGCTTGGTTGTCCTATAGATAATCCTTTTTTCATCCCATTAAGGTTCATAGCAGTAGGATATTAGTTTTGCAGAAAATTATCTATTACATCATCTTCTTCATCATGCTTGCTACTAAGGGTGGTTTCTATTATACACACGGGATAGGGTGATGAGAGTTTATAATCCTCTTCTTATTCTTCTTCTACCCACATAGGAAAGTCATACTCAACAAGAGGTTGAGCTAGGGGATATGATACAAGCTATTTTTGAGATTTTTCATTGGTAATTGGCATGTTTCTAGCCCTACAACTGATATATGCATCAGTGATAGCTACCCATGGTATCCTTGGAATGAGTGGATAGCCATTGAACTTGGTTTACGAATAGAGGAAAAGGAATTCTGCGAGATAATCCTAGGAATATATGGATACCATTACATCTTCGATTATGCCTTTTGGTGCTATTGTGGATTTTTCAACGAACTGCAACACAATATTGGTCTTGTCAAGGAATCTTGGAGATTAATTTTGAACACGATTCCCTTGGTCATGACATTCATTGCATCTTCCAAATCAATGAGTGTTTGGAACTAAATTGTTATTTATAAGCACATCTACTATTGGGCTTCATAGATCTAAATACTTAGGAATGATCACTCACCTAGGCATTATATTGCCTAGTTTCCTAATGACATTGATAGTAGGGGCATCCCCTCTATTCCTTCCAGGATTTCTGAGACATTCTTCTCTGATGACCTTGCTACAAATGGTAACATCTTTGATACCTTGGATGAGAGAAATTTTGACACACATATTCTTTGATTCTCCCTAAAGTTCAACCTTTTCCTATGAATGTGATTTTTGGGTTATCAACCTTTCAAGACAGCGGGGTTTCTTGTGAATGACATGCGGCAGAAGATCCTCCTTCTCTTTCTCAAGATATTCATTAGGAGAAGGTGGATGGGAATCTAGGAGAACCTTCTCTAACCTAAGATTGATTTCTTAGATTTCTACATAATATGTTTGATAAGTAGTCTCCCCACTATAGACTAGGTGAGTCTACTTATTATTGGGATTGGTATTTAGTTGAGCAGGAATATAGTGTAGTTTATAGGAATGTTTTTGGGTACTTGTTGTTGCTAGGGAGGAGGAAACAGAGTATATGGTTGTGCCACCTAAGGCCCCCATCCTTGTGATGGATTACCCCATTGAGGAGTTTGATTATAATATGGTTGGGAGGGAGGAAAAACAAGTTGAGGCAAAGGAATCAACATAGGCCAGGGTGAAAAATTAGGAGGAAATTCATACCTTGTTGGAATTGTCTTGGATCTTGTGGTCTCTTATGGTTGAGAAACAACAATTGGTCCATGTTCCCTTCTATCCCTTGGTACAAAACCTTCAAACCTAGCAAATATGGCCACTTATTAGTGGAATTTGTTCTTCACATACATAATAGATTTCTATGACATGCATTCCTAGAGTGTATTTTAGTGCACTAGGGGAAAAATATGGCTAATTCCTTTTTTGCTTCTTCTTGTTTTATTTTTATCTACAAAGTATCCATCCACATATCAAATGTGTGCAATATATCATTTTTCATGTCTTTAAAAATTCACCCTATTTCATTCTTAGTAAGCTAAGAAGAAGATGAAAGACTTACCAAACTCTTGCATGTTCTACTTCTTTTTCTAGTGGCTCTCAACTTATTTTTAAAAACCTCCTTAATTTCATCATATGTGAGGTGGTAGATATCCCCATTAACCAACAATTTGAGTTTTCCATGAGATATTCTATGGATCCCCTCAATAGTAGCATTTTTAAGGAGTTTAGTCCTAAAGTGCAAGTATATTCCCTTCCATAATTTAACTATAATTTTTTGTTATAGTCTTCAAGAGACTCATTTTCTACTTGAATCATTATGAATATTTCATCTCTGGCATCCCTTTCTCTATAGTAATCTCGATACTTATTGTTGAAATCTTGTTGCATTTGATCCTAGGTGGTGATGTTATTTCCTTCAAGGCTCATTAACCACCAACCAATTGCATCCTTCAAGTTTGAAGGAAACAACTTGAGCTTCTGATCATCTGTGCTGTAGTCATAAGTCTTGCACACAATAGAAAACTCAAACATAAGTTTTAGGGTCTTATGTGATCAAACCATAGAAGTGTGGGAGCATAAATGGGTTACTATTTTTCATAATTTCTTCCCCATCTATTTATCTAATGGGAAATATAAACACTTTAGGTTGTTGGTCTTTAGCCATAATAGTGGTAGGTGTGAAGGATGATTTTCTCCTCTTACAAGGTCCTCAAATATCCTTTATTGTTCACTAAAAAGGGCCTTAAAGGTCCCTATGGATAAGGGAGGAGGCTCATAGTTGACTAAGAAGGGCTAACTAATAGTAGAAGTGGGGGTTTTTGGTATAAATTTTCTTGTTTTGTCCCTAATTCTTCAAGGAATAAAAAAAATGAAATTTTGAAGAAAAACAATTTGTTCATGTATTTTCTAAAAAGATGCTAATGTTTTTTTTCTTTTATTTTTGCAAAATAGAAAATGAAAGAAAGAGTAAATCAACTAAAGAAAGAGGCAGTACATACTTTGACACCTCCCTGGTAATGGTGCTAAAAAGTGATGTCCCTCAGTATTGCAACAACAATGTTGCAACCTCCAAGTGTCTCAACATTAATTATCAACCAGGGGTTCGAAAAAACCTAAGAGGATTCATAATTGTATGTGAAGTAGGCACTATCTTCTTTTTTTGTCAATTTTTATACATGTGGGAAATATTGCAATGAAGGTTAGATGCACAAAGACCAAGTTAAGCTGCTAACTAAGTTATGCTACAAGAAAATAGATTTATAGAAATGAATTGTAGAAAAGGAAATTGAACACACATCTATGTTGCCTTCAATGAATGAAAAAACACACTTGATGGAATAATGAATTGAAAATCTAAACTATAAATTACATAAAACAAAATTTAGAAAACAATTGACAAATGCTACTATGGAAAACTTTGGGAGGTCTCTATACTTCTAAGTTTCATCATCAACATCCCAGAGGTGTTGTAATACATCAAGGAGGCCAAACCATGTGTTTCTTGTGAAGTTGAGCAAGAAAAGGAGACTAGTTATAGGGTGCTACAAGGGATAGTCCAACAAGCTTGTAAACTAGTTCGAACACAAATCTAATATGAGAAAAGGAGGTCGGAATGCTAAGAAATGATGTCATACAACCAATCAAAGCTCAAGGAAACTCATGTCAAGCTTAATCATTATGAAAGCAATTCTCGGTTCTCTTATAGTTGTGAAATTAGTTGTACAATGAAATAATGAACTATAGAATCTATATCAATAAGAGAAATTGATTAGAGAAATATTTGGAAATGCATTAAAAATTTCAACAATTGATGAAAAATTATATAAATAACTTACAATGAAGAATTTTTAAAAGAAAAAGAACCCCCTACTTAATTGTACACAAAAACCATTAAAATGTAATTTCCAGAATTGCTAATGTTAGAAATTGAACAAGGAAAATGGAAATCATAATGCCAACAAAAGTACATGAGGGATATGAAGCTCCTAGGGTGGGCCCAACCCAAGGATGCTAAGTGACCTTAAAGGAGAACCAAGATAAGAGATGGAATAAAGCACTACTTCCATTAATTGAAAATATGTTCATACATTACAAGACTGCAAAGTTTGCTTGATAATACAAAAAGCATAATCTTACTTTCTACTTCTTCCGTCTTTCTCTATCTCCTACTAGGCTAATTTGAGCCTCTTATTTGTACATAAAGTGGGGAGCAACGTCCTTGAAAGGTGGGGGGTTTCATTTCCCTCCAAAAAATCTTAGAAAAGGGGATATTATTGTAGACAAGAGAAGGCATTAAATTCCATATGCCAGTCAAGTTTAGGTCTTCATGTTGTACAAAACAAGTCCTCGAAATATCTCCAGTGTTGGATCTCATGGAATTTGTTCAATATGTCTATAGATCTTGCACAATATACATGTTAAGGCACATTAAATATGAAAAATTGGCCTAGCTGACTAGGGTGCTCGAGCTCTAGATAGAGCATCCTGCATATCTCTTGCTCTCCCTACTGCGTCATGCAAGGTAGTGGATCTTCTTAATCTCACTAACCCCCGAAGTGGTTCTGCAAAGCCCTCTACAAACATATAGATCCTCCAAGATTCTGACAAGTCTAGCCTCAAAAACTCTGAAATATTTGCCTCTACATTCCCGGTCTTCTTGAGCTTTTTCAACTCTCCAAAGTATTCCTCCGGATCCTTCCTCTCAAACCGCTACAACGCCCTGTGACTGAACTCATCGTATGATGTCATACCTCTATGCCCAAGCGTAGTCAACCCATGAAATCACCAGTCATGGGCTTCTCCTTCCAAATGTGAGGTAGCCACCTTGATGGATTCCATCTCAGTCATCTGATTGAGCTGGAAATAAATATCCAGCTTCTCCACCCATGATTTATTTGAACTCTTTGAGGAACCATCAGATGTCGAAAGGAAAAAACTACCCACAGTATGCTGCAAGTCACTTCCTTGTGTGTACCCTCCTCAGGCCTGGCCTTTGGGTTTATTATTGTTCTTTAGGTGGAAAAACTCATTGAGTGTAATGTCCCTTCCGAACTCTGGCCCATAGGATTGGTACTCTAAGAAAAAATCCCCATAGTGAGCCTCCTCTGGCTCCTGTTGTCCCCCTATCCCTAAAGGTAGGAACGTAGGAATGGTGGATCGTGGTGGAGTGTAAAGTACAGTCGGAAAAGTAGTGTGAAGGCCTGCCTGATGCTGTGAATTTCCAGAACCTTCTCCAATATGGAATTTCCCCTTGAATTCATTTTCCCTTACTACCATTACTAAGCCTCTGGCCCATCTCCTCAATCCTCCTAGAGAGGTATTGTATTGACTTCAGAGGAAGGAGAGCAAAATCCTTGTCCTCATTCCTCCCATCATCTGTGTGTTCCATCTCTCTAGATGCAACCTCCGGAATGTTGTCAACCTGATCTGGAGTGATTTCGAGCCTCCTTTCTCTACTCATGTATCTTTGCCTCCGGTAAGTCACATTTTGTCTACTCTCTGGTGTCATAGACTGTGTGCTCCACAAGATGAGCCAAGTCTATGAGCTCTAATACCACTATAATATCCCAAAAGGGAAAATGACAGTAATACAAGTGCCAATAGACTAAAAACTATAGCAAATAAAAATACACCATCAATACATGAAAAACAGAAGCCAAAAGTTGAGTTGATCCCTTTTATTAATGTCGAGAATTGGGTACAAAAGAGGTGTTGGAATGGGTGCACCTGAGCCTGCTCAAGGCAGGCTGAAATACTTCTCAACCCAAGATGAAATGACCCACTGCAACTAGCCCTGCGTAGCTCTAGAGTTGTGCTGCTCTGCCTAGAATTATTGTTGCTGGCTGAATTCAGACTGTTGGTTCGGCTACTTCCAATGCTCAGAAAATTCCAAGATTTGGACCCCGGACTCTACTCAAGGAACCCACAAAAACCCGTGAAGGAATTTTGGAATTCTTGAGTTCAGAAATTTTTCCCTATTGGGCTTGACCCACTGCGCAACTTATCGAGGCTCCTCTGCTGGGAAAATCACTGCAATAATGCCTCTGATGCTGAGCAATACCCCTGTTAGGTAGCCCTTAGCTTCCCCTCCAAATCTCAACTACAATTGCTCCTCATTCTCACCTCCCAGATCAACTCACAAAATGGACTACATCCCCACTCCATAGTCACTGAATTGGTAAATCTCTCCTTGTAAGTTTGTATGTGTAACGCTCCTCCGAAATGGTGAATCTGCTCTCCTGAGCAGGCACTTGAAGTCCCCCTAGGTAGGGGTTGAGATCTCCGCCTGAAGACCTCATGTGCTAAAATAGCACTATAGACTTGGCACCCGACACAAGTGTGATATGTCAGGAAGACAATCAAAAGATAAGTTGAATGAATGAGGAAACGAGTTGCCTTCACTTCCTTTTGTCAATCAAGCCCCCAAATTTACCCTTGGGCCCACCATGGACTGTGCACTCCCCTCATCCAACCACTCACTGCATTGCCTCCATCGTGGCTCTCCCACGCTGCCACCTAGAGAGACGCCTCCAAATCGAATGTTGGCCACTTAGACCCCACTAAGGCTGCAATTTTTCCTTGTGAACTATAAGAGTAGGCTATAGATTTTCCTCAATAATTAATTGTGGGTCCCGGACCCACCTTATTTCTGCCTAACATTAGAAACATCAAAATTTATCAAAAACTAATATTCTAATTAGCAAAACTGCTAATTAGGAATATTATACACAATTACCAGGATTCGGTAAATGGGAGGGAGAAGCTACCAAAGTGGGAGCGTTTGTGGTCCAACTTGGTGCAAGAAGAGATTCGGCGGAACACCAGAGATGGATCCTCATCCAAGCACAATGATGACGAGAATTGTGCCATGGCTGGAAAGGCAAAGAAAGGGAAAGGTAAGTCATCCCATTCCAAATCAAATTCTGGTATAGGCGGGAAAAAATGACTTTTCGAAGATTAAATGTTTTCATTGTCATGAGTTGGGACCCTGTGCCACGAAGTGTCCGCACAAGAAGGCCGACAAGAAGCCCTTAGGAGGAGTGGCAGGTGAAGCTCCTACTGCACAATTCGAGTTGGATTTCACCCTCATCACATGCATGGTGACATCAGTGATGGGTAGTGTGTGGTACCTGGATAGTGGAGCCTCATTCCATATGACCGAAAACAAAGAATTCTTCAGCGACTTGGAGGAGAAGGACCTCTAGATGCACATCGAGATGGGAGATGATGGAAGGTGTAGCGTGATCGACATCGATACTGTTACTTTTCAGAGGGAGTCTGGTTCTCCTCTCACATTGAAAGATGTCTTGTATGTTCCGGATCTAAAGAAAAATTTAGTTTCAGTTGCTATGTTGGAAGATCACGGTTACGATGTGATATTTAGCAAAGGAAAGGATTTCATTCGTCACATAGCCATGTGATAGGTGAATTGGATTGGGGTTCAGGTGAATAACCTCTACAAATTAGATGTAGAAGATTGTGCTTCCCTGAGTATGAAAGCAGAGAAGGTGCAAAGTCAATACATCGGTGATTTATGGCATAAAATATTGGGCCATCTACACCATGGAGCTTTGAAGATCATGCATTAGATTTCTACAGGACTTCCCAGGGATGCACTAGAGTAGAATGATACATGAAAAGGGTGTACAATGGGGATGTACACCAAAGCCACCTTTCATGATAAGGACATTCGAGCATAAGCGATCCTTGAAAGAGTTCACTCAGATGTGTGTGGACCGTTCTCGGCAGCCTCCACTGACAAGCATAGGTATTATGTGATATTTGTAGAAGATTTCTCACGTAAGTGTTGGATATTCTTCATGCAAAAGAAAGATAAGATGTTCTCAGAATTTTGTGAATTTAAAGCACTTGTTGAGAAAGACACAGGCAGGAAAGTGAAGGCTCTCAGGAGTGATAATGGTGGATAATATGTGTCGAATAATTTCAAGAACTTATGTGCATAAGAAGGAATTCGATGGGAGTTCATAACACCCCATAACCCACAACAGAATGGGGTTGCAGAAAGAAATAACATAAGTATTGTGGGAGTTGCACGGTCAATGTTACATGATCAGGGTCTATCGTTGCATTTGTGGACTGAAGCATGCAACACAACGGTATATGTGCAGAACATGAGTCCTCATCAAATTATCGAGATGAGTACACCAGAGGAAGATTTTTTTAGGTAAGAAACCAAATGTGGCACACTTCAGAATCTTCGGTTCATCAATTTACTGTCATTTTCCAAGGATGCACGAAAAAATCTAGAACCAACGACTGAGTTGGGCATATTTATGGGGCACACAGATAGACCTCACAACTATCGAGTGTACCTGCCATATCACAGGATGATAGTTGTTCATAGAGATGTGAAATTCGATGAAGAGAAGGCCATGACAATTTCCCTTGAGAGGGAGCTTCAGTGGTATGGAGATGAGGATATTTTATCTCCAAACGAAGAACCTCAAAATGTTGTCGAGTAGCCACAAGCAGAGGAGCAGAGAGTGGAAGCACCCACTCATGCAGAGGCATCCAAAGATGGAAGGAAGCGCACCAAAGAGGCTGACAGGTTGATGCATGATGCTAGAGAGAATGTGGGGGCAGCCACATCACAGCGCAGGAAAAGGAGGTCACTAGATTGATACACTGGCTACATGGCTCTTATGAGTGAGTGTAGAGACTGATCCATCCTCATTCAAGGAAGTAGTGCAACAACCCGTATGGGTTGATGCCTGTTAGAAGTGTTGCCATTGATGGCAAAGGACAACAACAGAGGATAAGGAGAATACAGTGACAGGATATGTAGGCAGGGAACATGAGGAAAACATAGTGAGAAGTCACTTACACTACAGCAGCAGATATAAGGCTAGTAGAGATAGAATGAGAGCTTGGGAGAGTACAGGACGGTAGACTATGTACCGAGAATACAGAGACATGGCAGCAGAATATTCAAGGCTACTCACATGCAGAAGAGAAAGAAGCACAAATGGTTCAGCGTACGCAATATTCAGGGCTACAGTGCAATGCTATTCAACATAGACACAGTAAGCATAGAACTGTTGGTTCAGCATGCGGAAGCGCCAAGAGGGCAACAAAAACGTTGAAAGATCAAGACGGAACCCTGAGGGTAATGGAACCAAGCGTTTAGCAAGGTGGGTGTTAAAACCTAATGTAGTCGGGTATTAAACCTTATGGTAGCGTTGAATTAACATAACAATGAAACAAGGTTCATATATTAAAGCGCTGAAGAAATAAGAAATGAAACCTTTGAACCAATGTTGCACGACTCGTACTCGTATAAGACTCGTCCAACCATTGACTCGTCGACTCGTATAAGCCTCGGGAACAACCCGTATAAAACTCGTATAAGACTTGTCAAAATGCAAAAAAGAATTAAAATATGGTAAATTTTAAGCAGAAAAAAGAAACTAATGATAATTCCAGTCCTTATAAGTTATAAAAATCACAATATATGCAATAATTCATAACATCATCTCATATCTATAAAAGTGCAACATAGCATATTCGATTTTTGTAAGCAAAACATTTAGATACTGAATAAGAAAAGGAATCATGATTCCATAATTAAAATAGAAAATGTCAGCAAGTTCAAAATTCAAATACATATGTCATAAATGATAAAGGATTGTCTCATAACAATCTTGAGTCTCATCACTCATGGACGACCATGCCTATAATAAGCCCTCATGGAGCTCATGGTAGCATCGGAAGGCTGAAGCAACTGTGAAGCAGGTGTATTGGGAGTCTCCATTTGAGATGGAAAACTAGAGAGATCCTCAGTCTCTTCATCAAGCCAACTCAAATCAGGGGGCTCTTCCTCCACAACCCAATCAGACTCTAAATCAATAGTATCCAATAAAATTGGATCTGTATCCTTTGGTTGCACTTGTTTTGTGAGCATTCGAAGGTTGTAGTAGATGAAAACCAACTTCTCCAACCTTTCATGCTCCAACTTGTTTCTCTTTTTGTTGTGGATGTGCTCAAACACTGACCAATTGCGCTCACAAGAAGAAGCACTACAGGGTTGACTCAGAACTCTGATGGCGAATTCTTGTAATTGCGGTGCCTCAGAGCCACAATCTATCCACCAATGAGCTGTAAAAAAATAACAACAAAGATTATCAATTTGCAATGCCAAACATATAAAAGAGAACTAGCAAAATTACAAGCTAAGTTCTAACAATTTGCACTTACAAGGCATTTTCTTGTCCTTGAGACGTTGGCTTGAGCTAAATCCAAACATGCCAGATGCTTCCTTGTACATATCTCGTTGTAGGTTGATTTTGTCTTGAATATCTACATCCGGGAACATCTTCTCAATGCATATCATGACACCTCTCATCACCTCGGGATCTCTTTGAATGTTAGACCCCTCATTATAGAATAAGCTCGGATTGAGATATGCTCCTGCTGCATGCAATGGTGAATGTAGTTGTTTGTCCCACTTGGAATCAATAATTTGCCATATAGGGAGATATTTAGATTCATCTCCTTTATAGAAAGTCTTGATGGCATCTTTGGCCCTATCCATGCCCTCATAAATATATCCCATTGGAGGTTTCTCTCCATCCATCAATCTCAAGACTTTCACAAGGGGCTCAGTGAAGCTGACATTCTCAGTGACTTTGTCCCACAAACTATCACCAAAGACAGATGCTTTCACAAACAATGCTTCTGGTTTTGTGTTATCTTTCCAAAATACCCATTGTTGACTACAAAACATTCTTCGCAAAGCTTGGTACTCATACAAAAGGCTTTGGAGGGAAAGAAAGTTTGTAGCAAACCGTGTGACAGCTGGGCAACTAAGCTCACCCTGTGTGAATTCCCTCATAAGGTTCAACACCCAAGCATGATTATAAATATACTTGGTAATTTGCTTGCATTCTTGGACAACATCCTGCACCCACTCCAACTTCCCAATATCCTCTAGTATCAAGTCTATGCAATGGGCAGCGCATGGAGTCCAAAAAATCGTGGGATATTTGGCACAAAGCAACCTTCCAGCTGCTACATAATTTGCTGCATTGTCCGTGATTACTTGGGCAACATTTGCAAACCCAACTTCCTCCACCACATCAGCCAACAATGTAAAAATCAAATGTGCATCTTTTACATTTGCAAATGCATCAATGGATTTTAGGAACATGGTTCCTTTAGGGCAAGCTACAACAAAATTTATTATTGTTCTACCCCTCTGATCTGTCCACCCATCAGACATAATTGTACAACGTGTAATTTTCCATGAGCTTTTAATGCTCTCCAATTGTTCCTTGACACACTCCAACTCCTCATCTAGCTCTTTCCCCCTAAGTGCATTATAAGATGGGGCTTTGTATCCAGGGCCAGCACTTGCAATGGCATCCACCATGGGCTAATAAAAATATGACTTTGCATAGTTGAATGAAAGACTGTTATGGTACCAAAACCTCCTCACTGCCATATCTGCCTCCTTCCTCTTCTTTTCATTAAAACTATCCAAGGTTGGTTGAGATCTTGGAGTTGTACGAGGAGTGAAGAAAGAAGAGGTTATACTCCTGTTTGCTACAACACTTGAAGAGGAGTTACCAATACCCGAGCTTTCAATCTGTGTTTCACTCTGAGATGAAGATCTACCTATCCCAACAATCTCATCCTTCCTTCTTGCCCTCTTAGAAGTTTCCTTTTTAATGGCTTCCAAAGCAACTGCCATTTCAGTAGTGACTTCATCAAGGCAATTTTGACAACATCCCACACCATTCCCAGGAATTGTAGCTAGGTGGTATTTTACCCTGTTTCTTCCTGCATGCATTGTGGCATTACAATAATTTCACTTCACATGGTGGTCATTACCGGCAATGATTCGTTGACCATGTGCCCATGCTGGATCACGAGACTTTCTATATCCCTTTGGTGGCATCGTGACGAAATTTGGAAGAAAAAAATTAAATTTTTAAAATCTAATTCATATTTTTTATTTTTTTTTGGTTTTTTGGTTATTAATTTTTTTTTAATTTACAATTTTTTTTGGCCCTGTGGCTGAGTTTCTCAACCACACAGGGCCGCTGTGTGGCTGAGAAACTCAGCCACAGGGCCTGTAGGCTCAGGGGGTAGACCGTAGGCCCTGTGGCTAAGTTTCTCAGCCACACAACGACCCTGTGTGGCTGAGAAACTCAGCCACAGGGCTTGCGCGCTGAGGAGGCAACCCATAGGCCCTTGTGGCTAAGTTTCTCAGCCACACAGGGCCGTTGTGTGGTTGAGAAACTCAGCTACAAGGCCAAAAAAATTTGCAAATTGTAAGTGAACAAAAATAAAATAAAATTGAATTGATTAGATAAAATTTTAAAAAAATTACATGCTAGCAGCTAGTTGCAAAGCAATGAAACAAAGATCATGGAGCCTACTTGGACAATGTGTTGAAACTCTGCCTGTGCTGTGACTCTGCCTGTGCTGAAACTCCGCCTGTGCTGTGACTCTGCCTGTGCTGAAACTCCGCCTGTGCTGTGACTCTGCCTGTGCTGAAACTCCGCCTGTGCTGTGACTCTGCCTGTGCTGAAACTCCCCCTGTGTTGTGACTCTGCCTGTGTTGAAACTCCCCCTGTGTTGTGACTTTGCCTGTGTTGAAACTCCGCATGTGCTGTGACTCTGCCTGTGCTGAAACTCCGCCTGTGATGTGACTCTGCCTGTGCTGAAACTCCGTCTGTGTTGTGACTCTGCCTTGCTATTACTATGTGCTGCTACTCCGCCAGTGCTCACTTCACTAGTGTTGCTACTCCGAAAGGGAGAGAGGTGCTTATAAAACATTTCCTTCCCTCCAAATTCCCTTTTCCTCCACCTCATTTCTAAAAAAAATAGAAAATTAAAAAAATTGAGAAAAATCCAAAAAAAATGTTTTTTGTTGTGGGACGGGTCTTATAGGGGTTCAATATGGGTGCTATGAGAAACCCGCGAGTCTTATGCGAGTAGGCGGGTTTAATGCGAGTTTGCGCGGGTAAGGGTAGAGAGCACGGGTTCTCACGAAGACCCACGAGTCTTATACGAGTGGTGCTTCACTGCTTTGAACAGAGCTTATACGTGTATATATATATATATATATATATATATATATATATATAACGAAGGCGCGAAGTTTTTTATTGAAGTGGAACCATGAATGTAAGCGGAACCCTAAGTGTGAACAGTAAAACTAGAGGTAAGTAAACCGGCAGTATCACGCGGTGTCAAAAATGGTAAGTGGATTTCTCAGTTTGAACGCAATCTATGTCTTCAAACAACACGTGTCCTAAGGCGATTTTACAAAATAACTTTTATCGTGTTCATTTGAGCGGTTAAAACTCGGCTCAATAAAAAACGCGATATGGGTGACATCTGTTGGATCATCGGAGTCGATGCGATAAACTGTCCGTCGTTGGATGCAAAAGGCATGTTAATGGAGGTGGAACCTGAGAACGTATATGTGTTAAAATATGTATCGGGTTTGATATCTATTACAATATTGGATATATATTAAAGTTGAGTGCGCATATAAGAATGGGTTCTGTGCAGAGTATATATTTGATGCAAGTTGATACATTATGTTATGCCGAGGGTTAAAACCATGGTTGAGGATCGAATTAGGTTTATATATATATATGTGTGTGTGTGTGTGTGTGTGTGTGTGTGTGTGTGTGTTCAAAGGGTGTTGTCATTTGGTACGTATTAAAAGTGAAAATTTTATCAAACATATGTGGGCCCGTGAATACAATACATCATAAAATCTCGCACTAATGGTATAAGCCTTGGTTGGAGTATTATAAGCGCTGGCATATTGGGTTAAAGACACGAACCTTTGTTATAATGTTAAGTAATAAAGCTGGGAGGTTGAATGTGTTTTGTTATATTTTGCCTTAGAGGGTTGGTTAAAAAGCTGTGTATACCGGGTTAATTACCATTTGATACATAAGTCAGAAGAAAAGCTCCAAATATACGTAAAGCGCTTCATAAACAAGGGACTAAGATTAAAGTACAAGGCATATATATATAGTGGGTCGAACTTCACCAGGGTGAGAACCTTTGGTTTATTGAGCTATTGATTTCATAAATGTATGTTGAAATGAGTCGGTATGCGGATATATATATATATAAGTTGTGGGCCCGAAACCTTATGTTAAAACTTGAATATAAACCAAAGTTAATATGCAAGTGGGACCCTCTACATGAAATTCCGAGAATCTTAACCCAAGCTGGAGGATACATTAAAGCTGAAGCGAAAAGTTTATATATATGCAACGCTTTATATACAAAGGACCAAAGCATATATATATTTATATGTAGCACTCTATTGTTCAAGTTAAAACAAACTAAGTACCACATGGTGGGACCCTCGAGTATCTCATCGGAGAAACTAATGGCAGATGAACATATTAACAAAAGTTCTGATGAAAGCGGACCCGATTGAATTCCGCCTCAAAGCGCATCGGAGCAAGTTATCGCATCGAAAGTAAAGTGCAATTGAACAATCTGTGAATGTTGCAATCGCGATGGTGTGATTCAATCGCAACCGTCGGATCATTGAAGAGTGCAACCGTTGGATCTAAAGAAAAACAGAGTGGGGTCTACAGTGACACATCACATTGACGCAGTGAAGTGTACAGTAATTGATCGCATCAGAGGAGAACAGAACATCGGAGCATTCGATTGAAAGCAACGATTGCAATTATCGTATCGGGACTTTCGCAAAGGCTCATCGCATCGGAGCATAAGTAAAGTTCGGCGAAGTGGGCCCGAAAGGGCATTTTGTGTATTAAAATGATCTATTATCATTATATTGTCGAAAGTTATTTCAGTTATATAGCAAGGCAGTTCATGTGTTAAACCCGCCTTATTATTATGCCGAGAATTGAATTGCATTATATAAAAAGCGTAGTTACATACATGCAGGAGTTATGCAATAGCAATGAACAGAAAGGCTACAGAGAAGAAAAAGACAGACACAGTCACAGAAAAGACAAATACGCAGTGATCCAAGAGGCTGAATGAGTGAACTGGAGTTCTCATTGTAATTAAATTTTAATGTTTTAATTGGTTTATATTGTTTGTGATCCATTGGCAAGTCTAAGGAAGAAAACAAAAATCCCACTGGAATATTAAAATTAGTACATACAGTTATATTTTTCTGAGTGAGCTGGAAAAGAAATGAGAAAGCAGAGGGCTAAGAGGTATGGCTATCAATTTCGAATTCCCTGAGGAATACAAACAACCATAACGAATCTCTATAAATGATATCACCTTGATATGCATAAAAAAGTTAGTGACTAAGGTTGGAGAATGCAGAGTATGAAGAATTGAGGCAGAGAAGATAAGAAAGATAGGAGCAGAAAGAGATGCTACAAAATAGAGTTGATATCTGAGGTAAATCAGCAAATATTTTCTTTTGATTGAATGAGGAAGTTGGAGCTTCCCTATCAAGTTGAAGCTTGATAGAGGTCAGTTGTACCTGACTGAAGTTGGAGCCTCCTGTAGGTTGGTGCCTGCAGAAAATCAGTGGTGAGAGGGAGTTGGAGCTTGCCTTTGCATCACAACAATAATAAGATGTGGTTTTCTCCCTTTATGGGTTTCCACTTATATCTGTTGTCTCTATGTGTGTTGCCTATGTGTTGATATGATCTAACCAATCTGCTTAATGTTTGTTGCTCTCATAATAAGTTTGGTGTCACATTAATTTAATACTTGCTGCAACATATTAAGACTGTTCACATATTAAAGTTGGTTATAAAATTAAGTTGCAAATAAGCCTGATGGAAAGTTTAAAAAGCTTATGTATGTGTTAAACTGATTCACCCCCCCCTCTCAGTTTAACTAAGGATTCAACAATTGGTATCAGAGCCAATTCCTTTAGTACCAGTCTAACCACTGAAAGGAGATCCTAGGTCCCCAGGATGGCTAGTCAAGAAGGAAGCTCAACCAATAAAGCCCCTTTTTTCACCGGTGCTAATTATGCCTTCTGGAAAATCAGAATGAGAGCATACATAATGTCTCTAGGAATAGAGGTTTGGGTTGCTGTGGAATTTGGATATGCCCCAAAGGCAACTGACCCAGAGAGAGAAGCTAAACAAGAATTTGTAGCAAATGCAAAGGCCATGAATGCAATCTTAAATGGACTATGTGAGGCTGAATTTATCAAAGTAATGCACAGCAAGGCTGCCAAAGATATGTGGGATACTCTTGAAAACATCCATGAGGGAAATAAAAAGGTAAAGACAACCAAACTTCAAGTATATAGAGCTCAGTTTGAAAATCTAAAAATGAATGATGATGAAGATGTTGGCAGCTTCTTAAGAGTTGCAGAAATTGTTAACAATATGAAAGCTCTTGGAGAAACTATACCAAAAAGTGTAATTGTACAAAAGATTCTAAGATCTCTTCCACCCAGCTTTAACCCCAAGGTGTCTGCAATAGAAGAAACAGCTAATTGGGAAACCTTGACCATGAACCAGTTACTTGGAAATCTAACAGCCTATGAGATGAGACTCCCACAGAAGAAGCCAAGTGCGAGGGAGGCAACTTTTAACACAGAAAAGAAGAAAGAAGAAAAGGAAGATACACGTTCTTGCTCTGATGAAGAAGAGGCCAAGTTTGTCAAGAAACTGGATAGAGGCTCAGGTAAATATAAAGGTAAACTTCCATTCAAATGCTTTAACTGTGGAAGAGTTGGACACTACGCTGCTAAGTGTCCTCATAAGAAAGCAAGGAATCAGGCTCATGAATCAGAAAAAACTACATCAAAGAACTAGCATAAAGGAAAGAAATTCAATAGAAAATCTTACTATGTTCAACAAGACAGCAGTGCATCTGAAGACTCAGATGAACCCTCAAGTGAAGAAGGAACCTCTGAATTTTTATTGATGGCCATAGAAGAACTTGAAGGACTCCTTCTAGAAGATGAAGAAGAAGGTGAAGTTGACCTTGAGGGGGAGCTAAGAAGTGCCCTGGAGGAGATTGACAGACTCAAACTGAAGTGCAGAAAACAAAAGGACATTCTCCTCAAGTATGTAAGAGTAGAGCAAAATTCAGAAGTCCTCATGCAGCTGAAGGTAGAGCTTGAAGAAGCCAAGAAGATAGAAGACATGTTACTTAAGCAAATCAAGGATAAAACTCAGGAACAAGAGAAGTTGGAAAAAGAAGTAGTATGTCTGAGGAAGAAATTAGAAAATGCTCAAAGGAAAGTGTCTATAAATTCTTCTCAAACAACAAGCTCTGGTAAGTTGAACGAAATTCTGGATGCTCAAAGATATCCTCTGATAAAAACTGGGATAGGCTATGAAGGAGAATCAAGTAAAAATAAAGAAAAACAAAACAAAAATATTATTTTTGTAAAAGCAAAGAAGGCTGATGAAGCAGCTCAAATAATTCCTACAAAAGAAGAAACATGTAATGAGGGAGACAGAAACCAGAAGAAACCTCTAATAACAAAGAATGAAATAAATACTTAGACAACAGAAAAAGGATCATATACCCCTGAGTATGTCAAATTTGGAAGCCATCAAAGGAGATTATTCCCTCCTATGAAAAATGCCACCTGCTATGCTTGCCACAAGCTGGGAGACATTGCTGCATACTGTCATACAAGGAGGAGTAATTCAAACCAGCAAAAGATGCAAACAGTGAAGAGACTGTCTCAAGCAAACAAATGGAGAAGACAACCTCACATCAGGTATGCAAATTGTTTCTATGGTCACTGTTTTTATTGTAAGGAATTTGGCCATAAAATCATTGAGTGCAGAAAATATGGACAAAGATTGATGTTCAACACCTCAACGAGGCTTATGAATCAAAGAGATTTTACTCATACTCACAATTCTGCGAAAATTATGATCAAATGCTATGTATGCAATAAAATTGGACATATGCCTTCCAAATGTCGTCTGAGAGGATGTGGTTCATCATCTCACAAAAGATACCAAACAAAAGGATGTTTCCAGTGGAAAAAGAAGGTGAATAAATGTGACCTGGCTCTAATTGCTCAAGACCTGAAAAGCCAATGGTATTTGGACAGTGGCTGCTCAAAACATATGACTAGAGACAGAAGCAAGTTTATAACTTTTGATGAAAAGAAATCTGGTAATGTTACTTTTGGCAATGATAAATCAGGAAAAATCAAAGGAAAAGGCTCAATTAGCCTAGATAATGGCAGAGGAAAGGCCCAAGATGTACTATTTGTAGATGGGCTGAAAGCAAATTTGCTGAGTGTCAGTCAAATGTGTGATAAACGCTGTGAAGTTATTTTTAGAGCACAAGACTGTGAAGTCAGATCAAGCACCACAGGAAAGACTCTGCTCAAAGGTCCTCGAACAGAGAGTAATGTTTACATAGTGAAAGAGGAGAATGAAGCAAGCCATCTTAGCAAACTTGAGGAGTCATGGTTATGGCATAGGAGATTGGGACATCTTAGCTTCGACCATATTATCAGACTGAGCAAGAAGAAAGCAGTCAGAGATATGCCAGAAATAAAAAGGCCTTCAAATACCATATGCAAATCTTGTCAATTGGGCAAACAGACCCGCACATCCTTTAAGGCCAAAGATGAGCTATCAACAAGAAGAACACCCCAGCTTGTGCACATGGACCTGTGTGGACCTGCAAGAACTAAAACACCAAGTGGAGAATCCTACTTCATGCTGATAATAGATGATTTCTCCAGAATAACATGGGTTGCATTTCTCAAGAATAAATCGGAAGCACTGGAGAAATTCAAGATATTCAAAGCATTAGCAGAAAATCAAACAGGATGCAAGCTAAAATGCATCAGATCAGACAGAGGAGGTGAATTCATAGATTATGACTTTGCAGACCTATGCAATGAACATGGGATAAAGCAACAATTTACTATTGCAAGGACACCTCAACAGAATGGAGTAGCAGAGAGACAAAACAGGTCTGTACAACAAATTGCCAGAGCCATGATGCAAGAGAGTAATATTCCTCAAACCTTCTGGGCAGAAGCAGTACACACAGCTGTGCATATCCTAAACAAAGCTCATTTAAGGCCAAGCAGTGACAAGACTCCCTATGAACTATGGCATGGTAAACCAGCTTCAATCAAGCACTTTAGAGTCTTTGAAAGCAAGTGTTACATAAAGAATAATATCTGGGGAAATTTGATGCAAAAGAAGATGAAGGGATATTTCTAGGATATGCATCCAAAAGTAAAGGGTACAGGTGCTACAACAAGGCTCTTCGAAAAATTGTAGAAAGCGTTGACGTAAGATTTGATGAAGAACTTCCAAACAAGACAAGAAGTACAGACTGCAGCAGTCCTTCAGACAATCATGAAGAAGAGAACCAAGATGATGATGAAACAAGCAAGACAACAGAAGATGCTGAACTGAGCTCAAAAGCCCCCTCAAGATACACTCAAAAGAACCATCCAAAAGATCAGATCATTGGATACAAGATTGTAGGAGTTCAGACAAGAAGGCAGCTAACTGAATAGACAGAAGAGGTATACATAGCTATGTTATCACAAATAGAGCCCAAGAAGTTTGCAGAAGCTAGCAAAAACAAGTATTGGGTGAATGCCATGAATGAAGAACTGGACCAAATTGAGAAGAACAATACCTGGGAATTAGTTCCTAGACCCACTGAGAAAAATGTCATAAGTTCAAAATGGGTATTCAAGAATAAAATGAATGAACAAGGACAAGTAATCAGGAATAAAGCCAGACTTGTATGCAAGGGATATTCACAAATTGAAGGTCTGGATTACGATGAAACATTTGCCCCTATGGCCAGAATGAAAGCTATCAGAATATTTCTGGCCTTTGCATGCTACCAACACTTCAAGGTATATCAAATGGATGTGAAATCTGCATTTCTGAATAGAGATCTAGAAGAAGAAGTCTACATGGAACAACCAGAAGGTTTCTCATTAACAGACAAAGAAGACTATGTGTGCAGACTAAAGAAGGCTCTATATGGACTGAAACAAGCTCCCCGTGCTTGGTACTCAAGGCTGGATAAGTACCTGCAAAAACAAGGCTTTAAAAGAGGAGGAGTAGATAGCAATCTATACATAAAAGCCCATGAAAATGAACTCTTGATTGTTGTAGTATATGTTGATGACATTATGTTTGGAAGCAACAAAGATGAGCTAGCAAAAGGATTTGTTGAAGAGATGAAATCAGAGTTTGAGATGTCTATGATTGGAGAGCTCAGTTTCTACTTAGGACTTCAAATTCAGCAAAATAACACAGGTACATTCATCTCACAGGAAAAATACTTAAAAGAGATGTTGAAAAAGTTCAAAATGGAAGACTGCAAACCTGTGTCAACTCCCATGGTCACTAGATGTAAGCTATGTGCTAATGATGAATCAGCTGATATAGATCAAAGACTTTACAGATCCATGATAGGAAGTCTGTTGTACCTAACAGCGTCAAGACCAGACATTATGTTGGCAGTAGGACTTGTGGCTAGATATCAAGCAGCACCTAAACAAAATCACCTTCTAGCAGTCAAAAGAATATTCAGATATCTACAAGGAACTGCAAAGCATGGACTTTGGTATCCAAAAGGCAAAAGCTTCACTTTGACAACATACACAGATGCAGATTGGGCCAGCTGTGTGGATGACTGGAAAAGCACAAGTGGAGGTGCATTCTATCTAGGAGAAAGTCTGGTGGCATGGCTAAGCAAAAAACAAACATCTATTTCTCTATCTACAGCAGAAGCAGAATACATAGCAGCAGCAGCATGCTGCACACAAGTCATGTGGATGAAGCAAACCCTCCAAAACATGAAGGTAAGCATTGATGAACCTATCTCTATCAAATGTGATAATACAAGTGCTATAAGCATATCAAAAAATCTTGTGCTTCATTCAAAAACTAAACATATCCCAATCAAGTATCATTTTCTAAGAGAACAAGTAGCACAGAAGGTAGTAAAGTTGGAATATGTGCCAACAAAAGAACAAACAACAAATATATTCACAAAACCTCTCACTAGAGAGCCATTCGAATATCTGAGAAACAAACTAGGGGTAGTGTCTTCAGATACTACTCTCTGAAAGAAAAAGAAAGCTACATTCCAGGGGAAGAACAGAAACGCAGACATCATTCCAGGGGGAGATCTGTCAACAAATAGAACTATAAAAGGGGCCAGAGCAACTAAACAGAGCATGGAACAGGTCCTCAAGATCAAAGCAACATGGATGAGATTTAAAAGCAACCCTTTGACATTGATGTCAAAGGGGGAGGAAAAACTATAGACAGAAAATATGTTAAAACAGACAGGACAATGTTGTTGCCATCAATGCCAAAGGGGGAGACTGTTAGAAGTGTTGTCATTGATGGCAAAGGACAGTAGCAGAGGCTAAGGAGAATACAGTGACAAGATATGTAGGCGGGGAACATGAGGAAAACAGAGTGAGAAGTCACTTACACTACAACAGCAGATATAAGGCTGGTAGAGACAGAATGAGAGCTTGGGAGAGTACAGGACAGCAGACTATGTACCGAGAATACAGAGACAGGGCAGCAGAATATTTAGGGCTACTCACATGCAGAAGAGAAAGAAGCACAAATGGTTCAGCATGCGCAATATTCAGGGCTGCAGCGCAATGTTATTCAGCATAGACACAGTAAGCATATAACTGTTGGTTCAGCATGCGAAAGCGCCAAGAGGGCAACAGAAACGTTGAAAGATCAAGAAGAAACCCTGAGGGTAATGGAACCAAGCGTTTAGCAAGGCGGGTGTTAAAACCTAATGTAGTCGGGTATTAAACCTTATGGTAGCGTTGAATTAACATAACAATGAAACAGGGTTCATATATTAAACTGCTGAAGAAATAAGAAATGAAACCTTTGAACAGAGCTTATACGTATATATATATATAATGAAGGCACGAAGTTTTTTATTGAAGCGAAAACATGAATGTAAGCGGAACCCTAAGTGTGAACAGTAAAACGTAAGTAAACCGACAGTGTCGCGCGGTGTAAAAAATGGTAAGTGGATTTTTCAGTTTGAACGCGATCTATGTCTTCAAACAACACGTGTCCTAAGGCGGTTTTACAAAACAACTTTTATCGCGTTCGTTTGAGCGGTTAAAACTCGGCTCAATAAAAAACGCGATATGGTATGACATCCGTTGGATCATCGGAGTCAATGCGATAAATTGTCCGCCGTTGGATGCAAAAGGCGTGTTAATGGAGGTGGGCCCTGAGAACGTATATGTGTTAAAATATGTATCGGGTTTGATATCTATTACAATATTGGATATATATTAAAGTTGAGTGCGCATATAAGAATGGGTTTTGTGTGGATTATATATTTGATGCAAGTTGATACATTATGTTATGCCGAGGGTTGAAACCATGGTTGAGGATTGACTTAGGCATTTATATATATATGTTCAAAGGGTGCTGTCATTTGGTACGTATTAAAAGTGCAGAGTTTATCAAACATATGTGGGCCCGTGAATACAATACATCATAAAATCTCGCGCTAATGGTATAAGCCTTGGATGGAGTATTATAAGCGCTAGCATATTGGGTTAAAGACACGAACCTTTGTTATAATGTTAAGTAATAAAGCCGGGAGGTTGAATGTGTTTGATACAACTTGGATTCAACAATGCCATGGTAGAGGAGTATGACTCCATTATCAGGAACAGTGCATGGGAAGTTGTCCCAAGACAAGAGGACATGTCAATTGTAGGATCGAGGTGGATCTACAAGGTGAAGCAAGCAGCAGATGGGAGTGTCGAGAAACACAAGGCTAGATTTTTGGCCAAGGGTTTCTCTCGGTTGGAGGGAATTGATTATGAGGAGACCTTTGCTCCTGTAGCAAGGTACTCTTCAATCATATATATTCTAGCCCTTTCAATGCAGATTGGATGGAAGATACATCAGATGGATGTGAACACAGTTTTCATCAACAGAGTGACTGAGGAAGAGGTGTACATAGAGCAGCCGAAAGGATTTGAGATCTTCGATAGAGATTCACGTGTGTGCAGACTCAAGCGAGTGTTGTATGGATTGAAACAAGCACCCCATGCTCGGTACACCAAGATCGAAAACTATTTCATCGGGTTTGGCTTTACCAAAAGTGAATCAGATGCAAACCTTTACCATATTGTGTTTGAAGGTAAATTATTGATTATAGTATTATATGTCGATTTAATTATAACAGGTAATGAGAAGCTGATAAAATATTGAAAAGAAGATTTGGAAAGAGAATTCAAGATGAAAGACATAGGGCTCATGCATTATTTCCTTGGTTTGGAAATTTTGCAAGAAGATGGGGAACTGTTTGTCTCTTAGGGCAAGTATTCCAACGAGACACTGAAGAAGTTTCACATGGAGAGTAGCAAACCCATGGAGACTCCTCTAGCAGGGAATTGGAGGAAGAAAGATGCTACTTCAGGCGAAGTGGTAGAAGCTACCATTTACAGACAACTTATGAGTTCACTTATGTACTTGGTGAACACATGACCGAACATGTGTTATATGGTTAACCAGCTTAGGCAAGCAATGGTTAAGAAAACCAAACATGTTTTGAGATACCTCAAAGGCACCACTCAATTTGTTCTTTAGTATAGACGAATAGAGGCAGTGAAGCTTCAAGGCTTCACAGATGCAAATTCGGCAAGGAGTCCATCAGACATGAAGAGCACATCAAAAGGAATCTTTAGTATTAGGTCAGCAGTTGTTTCTTGTTACAACAGGTGTCAAAGATCAGTTTCACTCAGTTCAGCAGAAGCAGAGTACATGGATGCTAGTCAAGCAACTTGTGTGGCTATCTGGATGAGGAAGATCCTTGTTGGGTTATTTGGTAAAAGGATGGATACTACAGTGATTTACTATGACAACCAGAGTTGTATCAAACTCTCGTTGAATCCAGTTTTTCATGACAGGTCCAAGCATATCGACATCTTGTACCACCATCTCAGAGATTGTGTGCAGAGGTGGATCATGATGCAAGAGTACATTACTATAGAGGAACAAGATGCAAACATATTGACGAAGGCAATGTCAAGAGGAAAATTTTAGTTCCATAGAGGTGGGATCAGGGTATCTGATAACCCCTTTCTTGCTGAGATGGAGCATTGAAAATGACACCAAGAAAGATTAAAATTTAATTTTCCCTTGAATTACATTAGAATAAAATTGTAATTCCACATCTTATGACAACTTGTACAAGTTAATTAAGTTAGTTTGAATTAGTTGGTTCAGTTAATTCGAGTTGAGCACCTCACTTGAGTCATGAAGAGTGGTTTCCACTTTTTAGTAGCCCTAGTTGAGTTTATTTTGAGTTGTAATTAATTAATTCAATTTAACTGGATTAAAGACAGTTAAACTAGTTACAATTGTTGGAGGAACTAGTGGGAGGTCTAGTAGTGGGGTGTGTACTCTATGATCAACCAGTTAACTGATAAATCAACCATAAATAACTCATGCATGTGTGAACTGAGAGTTGGCCAGTTGATATTGGAGTTCAAGGGCAGTGTACTATCAATTGTATAATCATCCAAATTGTGCAGGTGGTGCATGCAATGAGAGGAAGGCCATTAATGGATTGCGCAATATTGGATGGGAATTTCCCTAATTAATATGGGCTAATTACCCAAGGAAACAATGCAAGGAAATAGGGACTTGGGCAAGCCAAAATTTGGTTAAGTATTTGCCTAGGCTTGTCTAGCAAGCAATGATACAAATAAAGATAGTGCAGAGGTTTCTCGAGCATTAGCAAAGCATTGTAATCTTCTCATATTTTCTAACTAATGCAATATACAGATAGTGGGGTTTTTAGCTTATGATTTTCCCCAAGAAATCATTGTGTAATGTGTTGATTGAATTCTTTCTCTTGCATGCTTCGTGATTTCGTGATCGTTTTAAATCGGTTTCCGCAATTGGTAGAGTAGATTCAAGTCTATTGTTTTAGCAAATCGCAGAAGGTGATTCATTGGTCGCTACCCAAGACTGCAAAAAGCTTCAACAAGGCAAAAGCGCCTTGCAAGTCTCGGATAATTGGAGACTTAGCAAAATCCTCCATAGGATAAAGCTCCATATTAACCAAGTCAAAGGAGTTTCTTTCCATGTTGTAAGGCGTAAAGCCAATCATCTGGCGGACACGCTGGCGAATACTGTGGAAACCTCCGCCTCCTCTCCACAGCCTGGGAGGATTTTGCACATACTGACATCAGGGAGGCATGCTCAAACATAATGAAAAAGGAATGTCGAGTTGGCATAACTAATCCCACTGATGGTACACTCCACCTACAAAACCATAATGATTTGGATCATCCATCACTCTGATCCCTACGACCTCGGTACGATCGCTCCTAGTATCGCCTCTATCAGCCGCCCTCTGGGCCTCTCACACACAAGGAGCACCTGCTGCAATTACTCCTCTCTACACTCGGATCACCAGCCCATCATTGCTCTCCCCCTCTCACCGCATCATTTCCTTCCATCCTCTGCCTATATAAACCCTGCCCTCATCCCAATTGTCTGATCCTTCTGTGAGTTCTTGGGCCTTCGTTTTCGCTCCCCTTTCCTTGTGCTGCCCTGTCTCAATTCTCCCCCCGTACTCTGTTGCCCTTGGCCCTCCTATCTTGTCTATCCCAACTCCATGTTCCTTCATCTGCAGTCGGCTGTTATGGCTCCCCATCGCCCTAATCCATTCGCTCGAGAAAGGGGCGGCAGAGGCTGTGGCTTGTGTTAGACCTCTTCAAATAGACCTCCCACCATGCGAGTGGAAGAAGCGACATGGAATGTTGTTCTGGGTTATGAAACGAAAATCAGTCAATCCGCCAAAGATCAAATTGAGAGGCTGGAAGCTAGGGTCAGAACGGCTCGCGGGAGAGTTACTATAGAGGAAGTTGAAGAGGCGTTTAACTGGATCCATGACCCATGTTTAACCCGTGCCAGAGAAAACTTTTTCAGCAAAGCCATTGAGTTGAATCGGCAAACAAAGACTCCCCTAGCAATGGCCCTGCAAGAAAAAAGGGACAACAACAATGTCCTAACTAAAAAGATTGATGATCTAACTGCAAAATTTGTGATTTATGTGGGCGATGTTCATCATTGCAGATTCACAGAGAAGAATTCCCCCCATTACACCCTCCTCAAGCGCTGCTCTACCAGTCATCAAAACAATTTGCAACCTAAAGAAGAACCAGGTCGCCTCTCTACCAGCAAACCCCTCCACGAGCTGTACAACCCTACATGCGCATGCCCCTCTTTTAGTGGAAAACCTCAACTCACTTCTGACTACAACAACACTCTGGAGCCCTATTAGCATCGACGACCACTCGGGGGAAGATCTGGACTAACCTGGCCCATCTCTCCCTAGGTTTTTTTACTGTCATCTAAGTTCCATTGCTCTCTCTTATAAATCCATGCTAAACTTCAAAAGCAAGGCGGACATGCCCTTTTTCTTGGAGTTGTGTCTCAATTTTCTCTATTTCAGTTTTTCCCCCTTTGTTTTCTCGCCTGTAAATTCATTCCCAGAGGGCAAAATGCAGTCCAAAGCTGTGGACTTGGCAAAGACTTTCGGTGTTGAATCTACTCTCACAATAGTATACTTTTGAATATCGATGTAATCTTTGGTTCCCACTGTGAATAGTTGTTTTAAATTACAAAAAAAAAAAAAAAAATCTAAAATCTAAAACTAAATTTAGGACTTTCAACTTATTGATATTTTTCTTCCATCGCCTCTTTTATAATAGTCACTGATCTAAGAATGAATTATTAATAATTTAATAAAATAACAGACTAATGTAAAATAAATATTATACTGACATATTTAAATATTAGACAATTATAGAGGTTTGTTTATATTTTAAAATAAGTTTATTTGTTTTTGTAAAATTCAGGAATATAATTTTTAGTGAGATTGTACTTTTTGTATTTTTGAATATATAAATAGATTTAGTGAAAATTTTCCACAACACTTAAGATTTAGTGAAAAAAATCCACAACACTTAGATTTTGCATGTTACACAAATCCCTATCAAATTTAGGACAAAATTAACCAAAAACATGCTTAAAAAAGAAAAATTATATAAAACATTCAATTATGTTTTTCAAATATTTCAATATTCATAATATTAATATGTGTGTGTGAGAGAGCAAAAACACTTCATTTCTTGAATACTCACAAAAAGACACATTGATTTGCCTTGGTCTATCACTAGGGAAACTAGACTAGTGGAAAAACCAGAGCTTCTTAAGAATCCAAAAATTGATATTATTGTAAGAGTCCAAAATTACAATAGATGTATGATGAGGTGTATGGCCTACTAAAGCTATATTACATTTACAAATAGCAACCATACATAAACATACACAATAATAGAGTAAGCATAAGAAATCAACCAGTCTTGGGGGAGTCCAATTCCTCAATAGAGATGAGTTCTTTGTTGCTTCCTGGCAAGGAACTTAGATCTAGAGGTAGGCTCAAATGAGCCTCAAGTTGTTGCAACCAACGATCCAATCCCTTAGCTGTGAGTTATAACTCATCCAACATCAATAAGATCTCTTCCCATACTTCATTTCGGTCCAAGAAAATTCATCCTAATAACATCTTCATATGCCAGTAGATGTTAATCATGTACATGTATTGGTTGAACCTCCCCCATGAATGTTTGACATTTGGAACTCAATCAATAAATTCACATGTAATTTTCACATCAAAGAGGCACTTGTGTTCCCCAACGATGGCACCTTCAACTGTGGTGATTTCTTCTAGTATTTGTGGAAGAGTATGGGCTTTGTATCACTCCACCAAATCCTTTGCGCATTGTTGAGCCCGAGACCCCATTTATTAATAGTAAGTTGTCCCTCTCGTGTATCTAACTCGTTGTCTGGGCATGTCAAAAAGCTGGAAGATATCAAAATCAAAACTCTCAAAATGAGGGACGAGGCTCAAAAGAATGCAAATAAGAAGGAATGCAAATTCCAATGCCCAACTAGGATGAGGATGGGTGCAACATTAACTAAAAGTGGCCATGGAGGGAGGGGGCATGCTCAAGAGGGGGATGAAGAAAGAAAAGTGAAGAGCGATCAGGGTCCAATGAAGCCTATGAAAAGACAAAACTTTCGAGCAAGAGCATGCTAACAAGAAGGCGAGTGGAAATCCTAAGTGTATCAAGGATCTAAATGGAAAGAACAAAGAAGAGTTAAAATTTGGATGCGAGCTTGTGATTTAAACTTGAGTTTGTTGTCTACATACCATGCAAACCTCAAGCGAGGGTTGGAAGCCATGAATGACATTGAATATTTTCCGTATGGAACCCCGAATGGAAAAATAATATTTGGCCTGCGTAGAACGAGGTTGGTACAAAAACCAAGCCTCCATCGCAAATGATGGAAAATTTTCATTGTTCACCAAGCTGCAAGTAATTCCAAGTGTGGGGTCTTGAGAATTCTACTCACAAAACTACCCATTGTAATGAATACCCATTAAATCTACATTAACCACCACTCACAAATATCCTCATTTGAGGTGGGTGTTGGGCTATGATGTGTCCCACTTGTTTAAACTTGTGGGGTGGTGGTCGATCCTCATTTGATCGCATGGAAGAGTTACACTCACAAAACATGTGGGGTGGTGTTCGATCCTCATTTGATTGCATGGAAGAGTTACACTCACAGAGCCACCCACTATAATGAGTACCCATTCAACCTGCATTGACCACCACTCGTAGATATCCACATTCGATCACATGGAAGAATGTGAACTCGCATCTGGGAGAGATTAGACATGATAACTATTTAATGGGGGTTGGCTATGCCACCTCCCCTTTGTTTAAACTTGGTGGGGTGGTGGCCAATACTCCCCCTCATCAACCTGTCTTCTCCCAGGAAAATTTATTTATATATAATTAAAAATAAAATGTTTTTGAATATCATTTAATTTCTTTAATAATCTCATGAATAATTAGACCACGATGAATATTTAGTAAATATTAATCATTAATTATAACTAGTTAATACTTTAATTTGTTTTAATTAACAAATTATTTCATTATTCAAAATTTAAAATATATATAATAAATATGAGAATCTATCTTTTTTTTTGTGAATAAAGAAGGATTGGTTCTATTAAAAGCTCATAGTACAGAAGGAGTTACAATCAAGAGAAGCAGGAAATCGGGGGAGCATGAAGAAATCAGCGATCCACCACGGTTTCGTGATGCTGTCAAGAGATGCAGAAGAAGAACAGGAAGAGCCAAGAATGACAGACAGAGGGCTCTACCCAGAATGGGTAGAGTCCGCAATACGAATTTTCTTTCCTTTCTTTTTTGTGACTTTAACCCAACCGTCAGGGGGCGGGTGGACTGAAACCACTTGAAGATTGTTGCTGATCAAAGGAAGAGAGTCTTTATCCAAGTCGGAGGAGCTGGACTCATGCGTATGTTTTTGGAGATTCGAGGAGGCGGGGGTGGCCTATCAAGGACAGTCGTGGAATGCGATTGCTGTTGTGTTGCAATATCATCGTCTGATTCACATTCTTCTTCATTTGAGCTAGAGTACTCGATGTCTTCCATGGGAGGCAGAACAAAGGGTTTTCAGCTTTTATCTTTCGGTTTGCAAGTGCTTCTTTTCTTTCGGGAGAGAAACAGGGCGCAATTGTTCTGAAGATGACCTGTTTGATGCCAATGCTAGCAACGGAACATTGTGTTTTCATAGTCTAAAGTTAGTGGCCAAGTGAAATCACCGACTTTGAGAATGATTTGGTCGGGTAAGCCTTTGTTGATGTCAATCTCAACACATATTCTGCCGTAGGTGCAAAGGCCCTTTAGGCCTCTCGAGGGATCTGTTGCTAGAAAACGTCCTAGAGTATTTCCAATGGCTTGGAAGGTCGCACAGTGCCAAAGGTGAGCAGGTAAGTTTGGAAGCCTTACCTAGATCAGAAGTTTGGTGATGACAATCATGGAGGGATCAAAGTCTAGGAACCAGGGGGATAGGAATAGTCCTGCTGTTCCCCAGAACCAAGGACCACCTGTGAGGGCTGTTTGGTAGTCCTTGCTATGAGCAAATATAACGATAAAGAAGCCCTTGGAGACCTTGCAATTTTTGGTCCAAGTGGAGTGGATCCATTGGTATAAATCTTCTAAGTGAGGCCAGAGTCCATTGAATCTACAGATGAAGGCATTTTTTGCATATAGTTGAAGGTGCTCTTCCAGATCTGGGTGGGAGATTTCTACAGTTGGCACTTCCTCCATTTTGTCTAACAGGAAAGGCTTGGGAGCCTCTGGGGGTTGAGTTGAATGATTGGAGGGTTGAGCATGAACAACATCTTTATAGGAGAAACCCTTGGCTGCAGAGGTTTGCCCGGCTTCACCTCCCCGCAAACGGAGGGAAGTATTCACCAAAGCATTATTTTCAATATTGTAAAAGGAGAGAGGGAGAGGGTCATCGAGATGTTTACCTTCATGAAGGAGACGTAGAGATGAGGAGGGGATCCCCAGTCTGAGTTCTAGAGTCTTTGAGAGGTGAAGCACCAGGTCCGTGGATTGAACCCACAGTAGCAAGGTTTTTCCCATAAGAAGAACAATCTGAATCTGAAAGGACTAGGGCAGAGGATGCGGGGGTTCCTTACTGCCAGAGCAGAAAGTCAGGTCAAGTCCAAATGGCTCGCTGAGCTGCAGGGCTATCTCCTTGCGCTTGATGAGATGCTGTGTCAAATGGTCGCCTAGAAATGAGGTTTCAGGGTGAAAACGAAGAAGCGAAGGGCAGTTGAGGAGTCGGTACAGGCAGGAGCAGTCAGAGTCGGGCTCATAGAAGGACTGCTCACAGATATGCTTCCCTGACGCAAGGAGACAAGGAGATGACACGGCGTTGTTTGCAGGGGCGCCCTCGTCCTGCAGAATGCGAAGGTGTTTGATGCTTTCTGCGGCCGGGAAGGCAGAGAGAAGAAAACACTGTTTTTGAGAGACCTGTGCATCCGACGCATCCCACGCAGTCGACGCCATGAGGAAGCCATAGAGGGAGCGCAGGTTCAAAAAAACTGAGGCTGCCATGGCAGCAGTCGTGACGGCGGCAGAGGAGCCAGGGGCTAAAACCCTAAGAGCCATTGTGTTCCCCTCAACAATTGAATCAATTTTCAGTTTCATTCCGATAGGAAATTCTAAAAAATAATATAATATGAGAATCTTTCTTTAACATTAATAAAAATAAATATTTAAAATAACAAGTTTTTTAGGCGTACAATTACACGTCAAAATCTAAAATTTTTATAAATAAAAATAACTTCTAAAATTATATTTAAAAAAACTGTAAATTGTTTATAAATAAAAATAAATTTTAAAATTATGTTAAAAAGGAAACTAATAACACTTCTTTATTATAGATTAAAAAATATCCAAATTGTAACTCAAGGGAAAAAAGAACCGAGTAGTCTTTAGTGCGACTTTTTGAAGGCTTTTACGGTGTAATTTCTCTAAATTCCGGCAGGTTTTTGAGGGTGCTGAATACATATCTAGTGTCAAAAAACCAGTTTGAATAACAAAAACCAAGATTTTACCCCAAAATTTTTCACCAGATTCTAACACCTGAAACTTCAAAAAGTCACACTAAAAACAACTCCAAAAACAACACACATTTAAATGAACTTCGATATTAAATGCAACCAAAACCAAATTATTAGCGTATTTAACAATAAATTCAGTGAAATAACCTTCATTCAGAGTGGAGCGTTGCGCCTATGAGTATCTGCAATAGTGATTTAAAATGATAGAAACGTAATGTCTCTTTTTGGAGCAGAGCATCAGGTCACACGGTGCGACCTCGTGACCTACATTAGAAAATAGAAATTGAAGTTCTCAAAAGCAACACAACACACATCCAAATGCCCTTTCAAACTTGTTTGGGATTAAATGTAAGCACAATGGAAGTTTCATATGGAATGTACCCAATAAGAAAGTGTGAGGATATCGACAAACATGATTATAATAATAATTACATATTTGCATTTTCTAAACTTGTTTTATAGTTAAAAGCTTAAAATTAAAAATAATGACTCTAATAATAATTAGATACTTGTATTTTCTAAAGTTGTTTTATAGTTAAAAAAGTTAAAAATAACTTCAATTCAAATGTTACTGGTAGTGGTTATTATAAGATTTCACAGAAAAAATACAAGAAACAAAAAACCAGATAGAAAAACAATCTATTTACTGGTAGTGTTTATTATAAGATTTCCCAGGAAAAATACAGAATAAAAAAACCAGATAGAAAAACAATCTATTTTATAAGCTATTTTTAACTTTGTAAAAGTTAAAAATAATTTCGTTGTTTATTATAAAATTTTACTGAAAAAATACAGAATACAAAAACCTCAAAGAAAAACAATCTATTTTATACGCTATTTTTAACTTCCAAAGTTAAAAATAATTTCGTTCTCTTTCAAACTGAAGCTTTCCAAAGCATAGAAACTGAAGTTCGGAATTCTGTCTTTGAGAGAGAGCTTTGCGTTTTGTGAGAGAGAGGCTCCTTCTGTGAACGGATGCCAACACTTTCGACCGTCTCACCTCCAGCTCTGAGAAAGGGCCGCTTTTGCTCTCAGGGTGAATTTTTGGTAGAATTGAGTTCGGTCTCCACCCAGGCTAGAGAAATAATTTTCTGAGGCAGTATACTGAGGATTAGAATCGTCGTTGGGTCTGCTAGTTTATGTTCTGGTGCAATTTCTGCCAAGGAGTGCAGGTTTCAGACACCAAAGAGGGAATATCGTAGTAGTTTGCCAGCCGCGGAATGGACTCACGGTATCATCTCTGTTTCTTTCTCTTTATTTGACTTTGTGGACTGACCAGCTTGTTGGTGTATGTTTGTGCTCTTTCGTATGGTTGGTGAGTGTTTCATTCTTGTTTTCTGGAGTTTGATCTTATCCATATGGGTGAATAGTCTGAAGGGAGGACTGACACATTTTCTTAGTAATGATAAAATGCTGGGGATGTTCAGGCATATCTGGAGGAATGTGTCTTCTTTTCGAGGTCTGGACTCCGGCTAACATCACTGGTTTTTCCGACTGAAAAACAGGGAAATTTTTACCTGAGATTTTCAAATCTCACCGCAATCGTTATTTCACTCCATGATGAAACAACCGTCTCTTCCTCTGACAATGTGGACTGTCCTTTAATATTCGGGACTGACACTTCATATCACTTCGTAGCACTATCTGTCGGGTAGTTGGCTCGCCTTCTTAACTGCCTACGACAGTAAGGGGCCTTACAACCTTGCGTGGCGGAAAGACGTCCTGTCTTAGCTGGAAGGTGGCCGATTGTCAGCCGGCGAGCCTTATTTCAGCGGCCATAGGCCCATTAATGCGGCCCTGGCATCAGCTGCCAGGGCCGCATTAATGGGCCTATGGCCGCTGAAATAAGGCTCGCCTGGTTTTGCTAGCTATCCTTGGCTGGGATTGATGTTATGGCGGATGTATTAATTTTTAGATTTTTATTTTCTATTTTTTTATTGTGATTTTGGTGATGGGGGAAATTGCATTATTCATTGCCAAGCCAAGTGTGATGAGGATGTACTGGACTTGTCATTCCTACGTGAACTTGGGGTGGCGGAAGAGGCGGGGTCATTTCGAATAGGAAAAGTGCAGATATCACATAGTTCGTTACCTGCTGGGCAGTTTTCGGGACATAACGAGCAAAAGAAGCCATTGTCACCGGGTGATGTTTGCAGCTCGTATCTTATTTATTCTTCTGAGAATCATCGGGGTGAGGCGACGAAGTCAATTAAACCGGGCTCGCAGTGCCGTCTACTCAGTTTTGGCAGTGATGTTATGTGGGAAAGACTAGAAAGTCTTTCAAACAGAGCAGTGGTAGGAAGATGGAAATTCCAAAACCACAGCAAGGGCGAAGTAATGGAGTGGCTTTTAGGGTCCTCAGAGAAGTTGCTGGGATACAAGCCTATAATCAGTAAATTAGAACGGAGTTGGTTCTGTTTTTATATGTTGAAGGACGAAGATGTTGCAGCTTTTCTCAGTAGGACATGGGTGAGTGGCAGGTGTTTTTTGGCTCTGCACAGTTGGGACATCGGTTTCCATCCGCGACTGAATGCGCCTACTAATCATCTTCTTTGGGTGAAACTTGATGGTCTCCCACTCCAATTCTGGAGCCAGAAGGCCTTAATGGCGATAGGGGACTGCTTAGGGAAATGTCGCTACGTGGATCCAAAGTGTTTTGGCATTTACGATAAGCGGTCGGCCTGGATTTTAATTGAAGCATTGTTCGCTGGTGGATTGCCAGCCAATATTGATTTACAGTGGAATGAGGTAATCTATAGACAAACTATAGATTACTAGAAAATGCCTTTCCGGTGCTACAATTGTCATGCTACGGGACACCTGTTGAAGAATTGCCCGAGGAGAAAGGTTTTCACTGATGAGAAGAGGCCGGAGGCTGACAAAGAAGATGATCAGTCGCGCTCGAGGACCTGTTGAGGAATTAAATGAACCCTTGGATTGCGTGGCAATGAAGGGTAAGTCTGATTGTATAATTGAGAATTCTTCTCCCTATTGCATGAGGGTCTTGTTGAGTCTGTGTCGCCTTTCTCTTTGTCTAATGCTTTGGGTAGACAAGGGGGGGTTTATCTTCGTTTATTCCCTGGGGTATGAGGGTTAATATGGTAATGAAGGGGAATTTGGAACCGTAAACATCTGATCCTCCTATGATTGACCTGGTGTCATCCTCTCCTCTGGCGTTCCTGGTCCTACCCTCTAAGGATGTTGGTACTGCCACTGAACCTTTGCCATTGAATCCTGAGTCCCTTTCTATCAAAGCGGAGGATTCCTTATCCTCGCGGAACCCCATAGGGAGTGACCTAGATTTATTGTTGTCGGGAATTGATCATATTTTGGTGCCGCTGAAAGTGGATAAGGGTAGATTATCGTCCCCTACCATTGTTATTAGTCCGTCGTCGAGATCGAATGTAACTCTTAGGAGGGGTAAGGATAAATCGAAAAGAAAGAAAAAGACGGTCCCAATTTCTGATATACAGGACATTTATCCAGACTGTAATTTTCGAGACATACTGGTTTCTCTAGCTATTAGTAGGGTCCTTGGAGCCTTGACCCCGGAAAACCTGGTTCCTCCATGAAGATTGTCTCCTTAAACTTAAGGGGTCTGGGGGTCCAGGAGAAGTTACTATCGGTCAAGAACTTTCTTTTTTTATGTGATCCTACTTTTATTTTTATTCAAGAATCAATGCACTCTGTTGATAGTGCTATCATGTACTTTCGTGCTATCTATTCATATTGGCATATGGTAGCAATAGATGCAGTTGGACACTCTGGAGGGCTGGTGGCTTTGTGGGATCCCAAGTGGACGACCATGAGAGCTTTTAGCTTCTTTGGAGGCATCCTTCTCTCATGACAATGCCGGGGTTTACCTCACCGAATTAATCTCATTAAGATATACGCCCCTTATCAGGATAGGCTTATTTTCTGGCGAAGGATGGAGGATTGCGGCATCTTATTTCTACAAAATCTTATGATAGCAGGGGATTTCAACTATGTTCTAAATGATGATGAAATTTGGGGTGACAGAGGGAGACGAAACCATATGGCGGATGTCATTAAGAAGATCTTCTGGAATGCAGGGGTTAGTGATATCTCTTTTATTGCTAATAGTCCAACATGGTTAAATGGCAAGAAAGGTGGCGATTTCATCGAAAAAATGTTGGACAGATTTGTAATTAGCAATAGTCTGAGAACTTATATGGACAATTTGAGAGCGCAAGTTGAGGATCTAACGGTGTCTGATCACAGGCCGATAACATTACAATGGGATTTTGAAGAAAGGAAAGGTGGAATAACTTTTAAGTTTAATAGAACATGGTTGAGAAATGAATCATTTAATGTGCTGATTAGGGATTATCTATTCAGATTGGCATATGGTAGCAATAGATGCAGTTGGACACTCTGGAGGGTTGGTGGCTTTGTGGGATCCCAAGTGAGCGACCATGAGAGCTTTCAGCTTCTTTGGAGGCATCCTTCTCTCGGGACAATATCGGGGTTTACCTCACCGAATTAATCTCATTAACATATACACCCCTTATCAGGATAGGCTTATTTTCTGGCGAAGGATGGAGGATTGCGACATCTTATTTCTACAAAATCTTATGATAGCAGGTGATTTCAACTGTGTTCTAAATGATGATGAAATTTGGGGTGACAGAGGGAGACGGGACCATATGGCGGATGTCATTAAAAAGATCTTTTGGAATGCAGGGGTTAGTATATCTCTTTTATTGCTAATAGTCCAACATGGTT
Organism: Pinus albicaulis; assembly: GCA_034641835.2. Lineage (NCBI taxonomy): Eukaryota > Viridiplantae > Streptophyta > Pinopsida > Pinales > Pinaceae > Pinus > Pinus albicaulis. The sequence goes on from CM076574.1 coordinate 795,692,056, forward strand.
AAATGGCAGGAAAGGTGGCGATTTCATCGAAAAAATGTTGGACAGATTTGTAATTAGCAATAGTTTGAGAACTTATATGGACAATTTGAGAGCGCAAGTTGAGGATCTAACGGTGTCTTATCACAGGGCGATAACTTTACAATGGGATTTTGAAAAAAGGAAAGGTGGAATACCTTTTAAGTTTAATAGAACATGGTTGAGCAATGAATCATTTGATGCGCTGATTAGGGATTATTTGAAATCACACAGAAGGACAGAGGAGATGTCAGCGATGTCATATTTAACATTTAGACTGAGGAATTTAAAGAAACTGGTAAAGATTTGGGTGCTGGGACAGAAGAAAAAAATGAAGAACAGAATAATCGCCATTAGAATGGAAAGGACTTTGATATTAAAGGAAGTTGAAGAGACAGTCGACTGACTATTGGGAAAAATTGAAGCTACTGGAAGAAGAATAAGGACACATCTCCTCATGCAGGAACAAGAATGGAGACTTAAGAGTAGGGCCACGTGGCTACAATGTGGTGACAAAAACACAAAAAAAATTCACAAAGTAGCAAATGGGAGAAGATGCACAAACGCAATTTGGGAGATTGAGGCAAATGGGGAGACTGTGTGCTCGACAGAGGATATAAAGAGGGCGGCAGTGGAGTACTATGGATTGCTATATGAGAAACAAGACTCCCCACACATATCATTACAAATGGATTATATAGAAGATTTCCCTATCATGTTTGACCAGGCAGATCTTAACAAAATAAAACAACAAGTCAGTCCGGATGAAATTAAAGCTATTCTTAAATCTTTTGCAGTCGACAAGAGTCCGGGTCTGGATGGATGGACTCTGGATTTCTTTCTGCATTTCTTTGATGAATTATCTCATGCGCTAACTAAGATGGTGGAAGATATAAAACTTTCAGGGAATATGCATGGAGCCATAAACTCAACCCTTGCATTGATTCCAAAAAAGAAAGGGAAATTAACTTTCGATGATTACAGACCTATTTCACTGTGTAATACACTTTATCAAATTAATTCAAAAATTATTGCAAAGCGAATTAAGGACATTTTGTCGAAGTACATTACTATGAAGCAAGCAGGTTTTCTAAAGGATAGGACCATCCATGAAGCTGTGGCCATCACACAAGAAGTTCTTCATTCTATGCAGACAAAGAATCTGAACGGGGTGGTCATGAAAATAGATCTAAATAAGGCATATGATAGGGTCAAGTGGAATTTCTTAAGATTGATTTTATTTAAAATCGGCTTGGATAGGGAGGTGGTGGCCTAGATAATGCCATGTACAACTCAGACTTCTATGGCGGTATTAATTAATGGAACAGCATTAGCTTTCTTCAAACCGGGCCATGGTTTAAGGCAGGGTTGTGCGTTGTCACCCCTGTTATTTATATTGATCATGGACGCTCTTAGCTTGAAGATCAAAAAAGCAATGAATAATGGAATTTTTAAAACGCTGGAGATATGTCAGGAGAAGATGGTGTCTCACAACTTCTTCGTTGATGACGTACTTATCTTTGGGGACAAGGAGAGAAGTAATTGGGAAGGTTTTAGGGTCATACTAAATGGGTTCTGTGAAGCATCGGGCATGATGTCAAGCGTAGGGAAATCCTGCATATATTATACAAATGGGGAGGAAGAGGAACTTAATGCGCTGGGATCCATCTTTAATTTCAAATCAACCCTCCTTAGAAATGGTATGACATATCTGGGATTTCGGTTGAAGCCGATGAGGTATACAGTGGACGACTGGAAATGGCTAACTGAGAAATACAAAAAAAAGATTTTTGTTTGGTCATCTAGATGGTTATCAAGAGGAGGCAGGCTTATTCTATCTCAAGTGGTACTTCAACAGTATACTGTCTATTGGGCTCATATTTTCCTGATACCAGAGCAAACAATAGCAGAGATAAATATGATTATAGCAAGATTTATATGGAGTGGGGTCAAAGAGAGCAAATCCATCCATTTGGCACGGCTGGAGTGCATAACGAAGCCGCAGGAGAAGGGAGATTGGGGATTGTTGGACCTTGACACATTTGGGAAGTCACTCATTTTTAAATCTATGTGGAGATGTATTACCATAGATAGTCTCTGAGCAAAGATCATTAGACTTAAATATATTGGTTCAAAGGAACCAGAGGACATTCTCATCGCGGGCTGGGAGGATGTAAAGTGTAGATCCGAAATCTGCAAAGGATTCAGCAGATGCTGGGTAAACTTCAGAGAGAATATTGAATGGAAATTTGGAAATGGCAATAGGATACAGATTGGAAGTATGAATTTGCTTGGTCATGAACGATCCACAACTCTGGAAAGTGCGATCATAGATAAATTAAATCAAAGAGGAGCTTTTTTTATGGGTCAAATAATAAGGGAATGGAATAAGGATACTCCGAGTTGGAAAAATTATAAGGAAATGGGACTAGAAGAAAACAATAAAAAAGAATGGGATAGTTATATCATGTTGCTCAGAGGTCTGGAATTGAGAAAGGACACAGCAGGTGACAGTTTGACCTGGAGAGGAATTCCAATGGAATCTCAGATTAACACGAAGGATGCTTACTCTATTTTGTCTAACAATAGACTAGATCAGGAACCAGATAGTTGGTTCAAATACATGTGGAGGGTTAAGGTTCAGATTAAAATGATCATCCTTATGTGGCTTATATGGAAGAATAGAAACTTAACTTGGGAAAATTTGCTGAAAAAGGGATGGCAGGGTCCTGGAAGATGCCCAATGTGTGGAGAACATGAGGAAGACAACTTACATTCATTCTATAGTTGTGTTTTTGTTATTGAGACATTACATTTTCTATGTCAGTTCCTTAAACTACCAATCCCAGAGTACAGATCAATGACTGATTGCATAAGATGGTGGTTTAGCGGGGGAAGTCATTTAAAAGCTATCCCTATATTATTACACTGGCATATATGGTGTGGGAGGAACATAAATATTTTTGAAGGGAAGCTCAGTACACCAAGGGAGATTAGCATAAAGGTTTATAGTTCAATGGAGAAGCTGAAGGTAAATCAAAAACCTCCAAGGGATTTATCCATGAAGATGAGACCATTTGAAATCCATCATCCTACCGGTTTTTTTGATGGGGCATCTCAAAACCAAAACTGTGGTTGTGGGGCATGGTTAATGATCTCTCCGGAATGTCACTATAAAATCTACTGGAATGGAGGAAGAGTAACTAACATGCGTGCTGAAATTATAGCATTGTGGGGCTTCTTGTGGTTCGCCAATCAACTTTATATGGAGGAGCTCTGGGTTTTTGGAGATTCCAAGGTAACCATTGAGCATCTGAACAAAGGAACACATCTTAATCCGGGTTCTCTCGTTCACTGGTGGGAAAGGATCAAAGCTTTGAAGCAAATTTTCTCTGCTATCACTTTCAGCCATGTCTTTAGGGAAAAAAACACTGAAGCAGACAGATTATCCAAGCAAGGATTGAATGGACGATTCGAAGAGATGTACTATGAGCTCCACATCGCAAATGGGCATGGAGCAGAGGGTAAGGTAAACTTCAGTTAAAATATAGGTCTCAATTTTGTTTTAACACAGGAGTGACAGAATGTAAAAGCATGATGAAAATTGTGATATTTTTGTTTTATTTTTGAACTGTAAAAAGCTGTGTAAGGATAGACTTGATGACTGGAAGAAGCCTGAGAAGTATAGGATGCTTATTGACATTGTATTTTGATCAAAATAGAATAAACTATGGAAGAAATTGTATATGTCGAATTTGGAAACTTTTGATATTACATAGACATGTGCCCTGGTACACTTATATAAACCAGAAGTATTTTTCTTGCTGAAAAATAGAGAAAAAAAAAAAAAAAACTGAAGTTCAGAGATATTTGAAGTTCCAATGACCTAGGGATGGAAATTGAAATTCAGAGATATCGGAATTTCCATGGAGGCCGTGGAATATAAGAGATTTTGTTTGGAACTGTGGATGCCGGTTGGACTGTAAAATAGTGAATGTGGATTAAGGGGAGAGTGGGAGTGTTGTCCAAGCTTTAAATTCGAATTGTGCGATATAACTTTTTGTAACGGTGGGAATCATCTGGATCATCGTAGGATATAATTCGACCGTTCACAAAAGCTAATTACCGTCAATTACTGCTCACAAAAGCTAATTTCTGTTCATTGTTGTTAAAAAAGCTAAAATCCATGTTCTATTTTTTTCGTCTCAATCTCCTTCGCTTCTTGCAATCTCTGAACTCTCTGTGCTCCTCTACTCTCTGTCTGATGTGATGTCTTGTGGAGCGCTCCCCCTTGTTTGCACCACTGTGATGTCTTGTGGAGCGCTCTGTCTTTGTTTGTTGTGTGTATTTGTGGCTCTTTGTTGTGAAGTTTCTAGTGTCTTTCTATATTTTTGTTTGAATATTCAATGTGCATTTAATATTAAATGGTGAGGCTGAGAGATGGAGACAGACATACCTTTCTGTCAAGAAATATTTGGATGAGCAAAATCAGAGATAGACAATAGATGATCTATGCCGGCAAGAATCTCTTGTGAAATGTAAATTGAATTTCAACTCAGGGAGAAAGGAGATCTATATTTTTATTTTTAGGAGATCTATATTTTTATTTTTATTAGTTATGTATTGATATGTTATTTATAATGATATATAATAGATTAGGTTTATTCGTTTCTTTTCTGCTTCTTTTCCCTTTCCTCCTTTCCTGTTTTAATTATTGTAAGTCGGTCAGTGAAGAAGAAAATTCTGAAAATTATGGAACATTTCTTATTTCTTTTCACTGTTTAACTACTTTTACTGCATAGATCAGGGTTCTCGCAGCATTTGTTTTAACTATCATTTGCAGATCTAAAGAAGTTAAGCAACCATCTTTGTTTTTAGGGTTGTTTATCACGCACATCTAAAGTGAGTTCTTTTTATACACTTGTGTTAAGAATTTACGCTAACAATTAGCGACTCTGCTGGGGAACTTTCTCGACCTGAACAAAGCTTGTCCCAAAGACAACTTCCCCACACCGTTTATTGACCAGATCATTGATGAGTGTGTGGGGCATGAGGTTCTATCCTTTATGGATGGTTTCTTCAGGTACAACCAAATTGTTATCCGCCATGCTGATCATTTAAAAACTGCGTTCATTAGTCAGTAGGAAACTTTTGCTTAGAGGGTCTTGCCGTTTAGCCTAAAGAATGTCGGAGCCACCTTCTAGCAGGCCATGTCATATTGTTTCCATGATTTGGCTCATATTATCCTTCCCTACCTTGACGACCTCACTACTCGTTCTAGGCATCAGGCGCAACATATTCATGATTTGCACACCGTCTTTCTCCGATGTCGCAAGTATAATATTCGCCTCAACCCGCTGAAGTGTGTCTTTTGCGTTCCGGTCGGCCGTCTCTTGGGCTTCATTGTGTCCAAAGATGGTATAACGCTTGATCCCCTCAAAGTTCAAGCCATCCTTGAGCTTCCCATTCCTCGTACCTTGCGGCAGTTACAAATCCTTCAAGGTAAAGCCAACTTCCTTCGTCGGTTTGTCCCTAACTATGCCACCACTGCGCATGGGTTTCTAAGACTCCTTAGATCTAACATTCCATTTATTTGGGATAAATACACTCAACAGTCTTTTGATGCCCTGAAACATGCTCTCACTTCTGCTCCCTTGATTAGTCCTCCTAACTTTGAGAGGGATTTCATCCTATACATCTCAACTTCCACCCATTCGGTCCCTAGTGCCTTGGTCCAAGAAGATGACACCGAAAACGAACATGTTATCTATTATGTCAATAAGAATCTTGTGGGTCCTCCTATGTCCTACTCGCATGAAGAGAAGTTGGCGTTGGAAGTTGTGTTATCAGTCCAACAACTTCGTCATTATATCCTTACGCGTTCCACCAAGGTCGTGACCAATTCAAACCCTATGGATTTCCTATTGAGTTAACGAATCATCAATGGGAAGTATGCCCATTGGATCATTATCCTTCAGGGATTTGATCTTGAATTTGTCACACCCAAGAGTAAGAAAGGTTTAGCCCTTAATGAACTCATTTCTAAATTGCCTTCTAGTGTGCGAGATCCGCCGATTAATGATGATTTACTTGATGAACACTTGTTTGTCATTACTTCGAATGACCCTTGGTATGGCGACATCATAACCTATCTGCGAACCCAAAATTTCACTCCCCATCTTGATCATGATGCTCAAAGACGTATAGGACACCAATCCCCTCGCTATCTTCTCATTGGTGACGATCTCTATCGTCACGGTGTTGATTTTGTCCTTCGTCGTTGTCTGAAGTACGCTAAAGCTAAGAAAGTCCTTAATGCCTGCCATAGTGGCGCTTGTGGTGGCCACCTCTCTAGTTTTGCTACTGCCCAAAAAGTCATGCACGCTAGGTATTTTTGGCCTTCTCTCTTTGGTGATTGCATTGAAGCAGTCAAACACTATTCCAATTGCCAACTATTCGCCCCAAAGGCGTGAGCTCCACTCGCTCCCCTCCATCCTATCATATCAGCGGGACCCTTTTGTAAGTGGGCCATTGAGTTTATGAAGTGTCGACCTCCATCTACTGGTAACCACACGTATAACATTGTGGCGGTTAGCTATTTCACCAAATGGGCTGAGGCCATGCCAACGTTCAATAACACGGCAGCTACTGCAACTCCCTTTTTATTTAACCACGTTATCGCTCGATTCGGGGTTCTTAAACAATTGGTCTCTGACCATGGCTGACATTTCGAAGATGATATATGTCGTGAGCTATTCTCTTTGTTGGGCTTTGAGCACCAATATTCATCGTCCTATTATCCCCAAGGTAATGGTCAAGTTGAAGCGATCAATAAAATCCTTAAAACTATGCTTCAACGGACGGTGAACAAGCACAAAACCAACTAGCACCTTATGCTCTTCCCAGCTTTGTGGGCCTATAGAACTTCTGTTAAAACTGCCACCGAGTTTACTCCTTTCCACCTTGTTTTTGGCGAGGAGGCAGTCTCACCGATCAAGTGTGAAATCCCCTCCCTTCACCTAGTCGTCGAACTTCTCCCTGACACCCAACCTTTAGAACAAAGACTTATCATGCTTGAGCGTGCTTCCGAAGACCGTCGTGTTGCCTTGAAAACCATCGAAGCGGCCAAGAAGCGCACCAAAGCTCAATATGACCGAAAATTCCACCCTCGTACCTTTCACGAAAACGATCTTGTTCTAGTGTAGGACCAGGGTCACGATGTCCTTGGTCATGGAAAGTTTGACTCATTATGGCTAGGACCTTACATCGTTAGTAAGGACTTGGGCAAGGGAGCATACCTCCTAGAGGATTTTGAAGGCCAACTCCTTCCTAACCCTCGCAATGCACTCTATCTTAATACCCATAACATCTCCCATTGAGATGCGTGTTTTATTTCTGTCATGGATTTAGGTAGCCTGCATTATTCATCGTCATCTCATTTGTTGTCTTGTGGCGCCTTTCAGATGGATCCATCATCCACATCGTATATCGGCTATGCCGACGGTGCAAGTGGCTTCTCCCGGAATATAGCCTCGGCAGCTTGGGCCATTTTTACCCCCATGCATTGGTTAGTCCTCTCCAACGGCGTATGCATCGGATCTGCCACCAATAACCAGGCCGAATATGATGCAGTGATAGGTTTGTTAGTCGATACCCTTGATCATCGCATCATTCATCTTCGTGTTCATTTAGATTCCTTGCTGCTTGTCATGCAATTGAATGGCGTGTATTGTGTGAATAACCATGTCCTTTTTAGAAGTTATTTACGAGTGAAATTCTTAGTGCGTGAATTTGAAACCATTACATTCAGTCATGTACCTAGAGCCCAGAATCACTATGTAGATAACATTGCAAGCAATATTCTAGATTGGCACTTATCATATGCATTTAACACGACAATCATAATACAAATGGCAAACCATATACTCGTCATTCATATATAAAAAGATGCATATCCATATTATGTATCGACAAAATCATAAATGTTTTGGAGTCCACTACTCTAATACATCGGACATGCCCACAGCATGTTACAAAAATCAAAACTGGGGGCGCCACACGCCCCTACATCTAATCACTATCTGGAGGGTCTTGAGACAATGGCTTGGCTTCTACAGCCCGCAGATCCCTCACAGCCTGTTCGGGCATTGCCATGTACTGCATGACCCCTCACCACTCAGAGGGTAGCCCTATACATCCCATGACATACTAGTCCTCCAGATCGTGCCATCCGCGCTCAGATACGCCGGTCAGCATCAGCTCGCACCTGCGATAGACATCCTCTAGCAGAACCTGATAGTCAGGTCTCTGGTCTCCTCTCGCTCCACTAGACTCTACAACCCCTGGCGCTGCGGGTCGTCCCATATACCTTGCCAGATTCACCGGTTTTATATTTGCATACCAAAAGTAATGAATTAGTACCACATACACATTATAAAAACTTTAAAATGCATCATAATATATAGCAACATTAACTTACCATTTGGTCCCCATGCTCGACCCGGTGGAAGTGGCAAGTCAAGGTCCCCCTGAAAGTTTATCCCATTGTATGGATAGTCGTCTATATACAACGACATCTTATCCCAATGTGCGAAGAGCTCGGGTAGGAACACCTATCTGACTCCCCCGCCTCCTCTCAGCAGTAGCTACCCCCAGCGGCGCATCCTAGGCTCCTGTGGACCCCCATCTTGGATCTGTACATGAGGCCAAAGTGCGGGGATATTCTCGAAGAAGAACGAGCATAACACTGTATCGAAAGCACAGTCATGGTTCACCTGTTGCTTGCATAGCGACAGTTGTCGTTTCACCAAAAACAACATCATCTAGGCCCACCATAGTAGGTCTCACTCAGTACACTCTCAACTAACATCATCTGCCCCCCAGTGATGTGGTGGAACACCTGGTTGCCTAGGATCCGCAGTACTACTGCAACGACATCTCATGTCTCTAGCCTCACTAGATCACCGATTAGTATGGTCGTGCCCTTAGCACGAACATGTGGTCTCCAGTGGCGTTCCACAAACTCTGATATGTTTCGCCCCTGCAGTAATACCAGGTGTATATTTCCCCCCACCCCTAGTGGCGGGAGTTCAGTGAAGAAGTAGATATCCTGTATGGTCAACTCGATCATGTGCCCCTGTACTATAAAGGCTTCTTGGTCTGGATCCCAGTAGCTAACTATCCTGGACAGCAAGGGCTCCCCTGCCCTCATTAATGGGTTATCAACCAACTTGAGAACCCCGTACCTCCCAAGTGCACCTCGAACCACCTGATCCCCCTGGATCTCGGCATGAAGCGCATCCAAATCCCTCTCTCTCCAGTTGATCTTCATCTCTGTCATACATGCACAAACCCATCATGTTTATTAGCTCATAAAAAGATAAACTACATCCTAACTCATCAAGTCCCGATCCCTAGCCAAAAATAAGACAAAACCCACTTTCTAGCCAACTCGCAATTTCCAAGCCCTTTACTTGCGAGCTCGTAGTTTTCCCCTTTGGAAACTGCGAGCCAGGCTACAGTACAGGCCCCAGCAAGTGTGAGATGGTCGTAAGGATGGGCAGAGTGTTGTTCCTAGGCTCCAGGCACATAATCTAAAAAACTGAACCGCTGAAAAAGTAGAGTAGGGTTAGGCCACCAACCTGCAACTTACGGATCTCAATTCCAATGATCGATTTGTTCGCTACAATCGCTGCAAGATTTAGGGCCTTCTCCTCCTCTCCAAATTCACCACAACTCCACTAGCAAATGAATCAAATTGGAGGGAAATGACCCTATTAAAACAAAACCTCTAATTTTTCTTTCGCTAATTGCGACCAAACCGTAGCTCGGTTTGACAAACTGTCAGCACCATTGGAAAGCTCTCACCGAGCTCTAAAATGGGTATCCTTTTGTTGCTGGGAATTTGACACTTCACTCAGAAGCCATTTTTCCAAGAAGGGTCACTTTGCCACCTCTCAAAATCAGATTTCTTCACTTGCGCTGCTTGTACTTGTGGCACCACTTTGCCTTCATACTTGACAGCGCGTGTCGATTTTTGTCGTGAGTAACTATCTTTTGCTCATGCTTTTATGGTCGCCACCGACTCTATTCTTTGTGGCAACCTCATCGAGTCACCCTTGTTCAAAGCATCCGAGTTGAGTCACCATCACATTCATGGAGTCTATCTCGAGTCCCTTTGCCTCCTTTTACAATATCCCAACCATTTGTGCCTTGTCTCTCTCTCGTGTCGCCCATTTTGGCCTCCAATCATACTGTCCCCCATCCCCCAAGGAGTCGAGTCAATTGTTGCCAGGTCATCCATGCTTTTTATGCTCTCACAAGGTAAGTCGTTCGTCTGCTACTCAGTATCCCCCATTCCATCATCATCCCTAGTGTCATTCCATCAGTCACTTTACTATGATCCCTCGTGCCTTAGTTGAGGATTCCTCATTGCCTCACCTATGGTGGACCTCCTTCTATCGACATCAACACATTCATTCCAGAATACAGGTCTAGAGAGCTGTGTACCTTGGTTCCAGCTTCCCTTCTTGTTCGGTGCCTCGGATCAGGCAAAGGGACTCCTCATTGCCCTCTGACTTGATTGTTTCTCATCCGCTCTGCTACAAAGATTCGTATACTTGATGGTTCGGTGATCCAATAGATTGTCCCAGTGATTCCTGGGTGTGTGATATGTTTTAGACCTCATGAGGAGGTGGCCATTTAGGTAGCCCCCCACATGCCCGGATAACCTCATATTATTCTACAGCCTCAGATGCAGCTCCATAGATTCGATCGGTTCGATTCCAACTGCTTGCAACGCCCATAGCATGCATGTATCACTCAAGATCATCCATTGATATTTTCAGAGCCCTTTCCTATTTATCGAGGCTCTTTGGTTGTTATTATGTCTCATGTACCCAGATATTATTGTCTTCAGTCCTGGTTGTTGTCCTAGGTGAAGTATGTATGTGGGATCCATTATATTTTTGCCTGGCCCATTTCATGCCAGCTTGTCATGTACTTTATAGCTCAGTCTCATTTTACTGGGCGCACCATTATTCTTTGTACTTTTTCATCTTGACGGGCATAGGTATGCCTCTCCCGCCTCACTGAGAACAGGTACCCAAACATTAAAGGAGACTTATATCATTCGTAGGTCTCGCCCCTTCGATTATTGTCTTCTCTCCCTTCACTCCGTCTATGTATATCTCTCTCTCTGACTCCCCTTCAATGTCTAGTGATTGTGTTCTTAAAACGTACTTCGGTCATACAATTGAACTCCTAACGCTCGCACGTTGGGGGGCAATCTATTACACCAATTTTTGGTCATCTGACCATTTACAATTAGATGGATCAAAGTACACCATGTAAAACCAATTTTACCATAATAAAATTTCTTTCACTATAATAAATAATTTAATAAACCATATTTTATTAAGTTATTTATGGTTCAAAGAGGAAACCCCATGACGAATAATTAAATAATTCCTTATTTATTTGATTTTACTTTAGGAATAATTAATTAAACCATTGTTTAAATAATATTCCTAGTCATATTTAATCCAATGATGAGAAATAATTAGATAAATCATTATTTAACTTATTTTTCTCTAGGAATAATTAATTAAATCATTATTTAGTTATTATTCCTCGTTAAATTTGACTAAATCACCTAGAAATAATTAAACAAATCATTATTTGTTAATTATTACTTAACCTCATTCTCGAAATGATAAAGAAATCATTTATTTGTTTATTATTTATAAATAAAGGTATTTAACGAATTTAAATTCCTTTTCCCTCCAACAAAGTAGAATAAAATATTCCAAAGCAGTTAGATCTAGATCTTGGTTAATAATATTTTATTATTCGCCATTATTGAAGTTAAATCAATATTTTCTTCTAAATAGGAGGGTTTTCCATTCATTATTCACTTTGATCACTTCATTGTCTCGCTTTGATCATTCTCATTGCTGCTACTACTTTCTTTGCTTCTTGAGCTCCCATAGAGTTCAACATATTTCGTGTTTTTTACACCATTGAGAGAGAGAAAATTTTGGATCTCAAGCATCGAGGACAGCCAAGAACCCATCCCATTGAGGGGGACTGGTAACGTCATTCTTTGTTCCCTTCCTAGGTGTTATAATACATATAAAATTCTTTATATATTGTCTTGTACATTGGGTGTATAGAGCATTTCTTATTTCTTTTCATTGTTTAACTATTTTTACTGCATAGATCGAGTTTCTGACAACGATTGTTTTAACTATCACTTGCAGATCTAAAGAAGTTAAGCAACCATCTTTGTTGTTAGGGTTGTTTGTCATGTGCAGATAAAGTGAGCTATTTTCATACACTTGCGTTAAGAATTTACACTAACAATGACCTACAAGAGTCTAACTACATCAACATGAAATGGAAGCAAACTAAACACAGCGAGATGAAATGTAAGCAAACTAACTACAAAACATGAAATAAACTAACTACAATGGTTGGAAAGGAAACACAAATACATAAGAGATTATGAGGTCAACGGATTGGGCCCTAACCCACAAGCTCAACTCTCTGAAACTAAGTCAGTGAAGGAGAAGGAGAAACTGAATACTCATTTTATTGCATGACCAATCTCATTACATAGCATATGAAAGTCGCAAATGCATATTACAAGAGCTAAGAGTGCTCTAGCTATCTCCAAAAATCGAATCCTAATGAGATCTTTCTCTGCCCTATTTATCCTAAAGGGTAGCTACCAACATCTCTGTTGAAGATTGTGCAATCAAAGCTCGGAGTAGACAGCAAGGAGAGATTATAGGAGGGTTTTCCACCTCCTTAACTCCTAAAGGCAGCTAAGGGATCCTCAAGATTCCCTCCAACAACTCGAAATCAAAGACAACCAAGCAAGTGGAAGATCAAGTGCAACAAAGCTCCAATTCTATTGCAAGCAAAGGGGACACATCAACTAATTTTTAGGGAGTTTTTGGTAGCTACCCTTTAGGTTAAATAGGGGCAAAGCAAGAGCTCATTAGGATTCAAATTTTGGAGGAAGCTAGTAGACTCTTAGCGCTTGTGATAGACTCTTGAGACTTTTATGGTTATGTAATGAGACTATTTTTGCAATAAAATGAGTATTAGTTTGTCCTTCACTGATTTAGTTTCAGAGAGTTGAGCTTGTGGGTTAGGGCCCAATCCATTGGCCTCAATCGCTCTCTTGTGTATTTATGTTTATTTTATGCCATTGTAACTAGTTTACTTCATGAGTTTTAGCTAGTTTTCTTACATTTCATTTTACTGTTTTGCTTTGCTTCCATTTCAAATTTGTTGTAGTTAGGCTCTTGTAGATCATGGTACATTAGCATATAAACTCCAAAAGTTGTGTCAAAGACTCCCTCTCTCACCTCTTTCATTGGAGCTTGAGGAGGGATGATCTTAACCACAGGCCCAAAATTGCTCTTCAGTTTATGATTTCTTGGAAAGAATAGATATGTTTTTGTAGTTGTCATGAATATGTTGAGAATACTAAGTTAGATTTATGTTTGAATGCATAAGTAGGTTTTCCTATCAAATTTAACTCATCTTTTCCATCTTCATCATAGATTTGTCAATGTTTATTGCATGAACAAGTAGTTTGTTTGCAGTTTTGAGTAGAGCAGTAGAGGAGGACTCCACCAGCATCCCTAGCTCCATTTCTCACCCTTCACCAACCTCCTTTCAATAAAATCGCCCTTAGTCCTCTTTTTGGGATTTTCACCACCACACCGAGAGCAACCCTAGAAGTGCAAGAATGGCATGAAAGAAGTTTTGAGCTTGGACAAGGGGTTTTCCAGCTTCCATCCACCTAAATACACCTTTATTTCACCTTCCCTGCCGCTTTCCTAATCAATTTTGGCATCAAAACACCCTCGGCCTGTTTCCTGTATCATTCACAGGACATCCTATAGCACTACAGGTTACCTGTAGCAGATCTTGTAGCAGCACCAGTTAGCCTCTCCTTCAGCCCAGAAACCATCTTCCACCTCACCTAACCCTGCCACAACCTCCAAGACACCTTCAAAACTGAATCCATGAGTCCAAGACCTTCTTAAGCCACCTTAGCGCCTCCTCCTTTTGCTGCAAAACAGAGTATTTACAAGCATAGTTAGCCCATGACTAGATGCATTGTTAAAGCATAGCAGTTAAGCATAAAATAGTTAGAGTTTACTTAGCCATTTGGCCGAGCAATGTGTGATTAGATTAGTCTTCCTTTCTGCAATTTCAATTCAGCAATTTACTTCATGAATGTTTCCTAGTTTACTTCTATTTCTTGCAATAGCCTAAATTGTAGATTTCCTTCCTTGAAAAATAGATAGATGTATCTTCTTGCTTTAGAATAGTCCTTTGATTGTTGATAGAGTAATGGTTTTGAGTCATTTGTAGTTCTAGGTCTAATTCAGAAATGCGACAAACTTCACTCAGAAACCCTAGCGATAGCACCCTTTCATAGGACTCAGAAAAGGATGGCATGAGTAGAATGCATTTGCTGTGCATATAGCACTGTCACCTCCAAGTTTGTACGAACCCCGAGTTGATAAAGTAAAGTAGAGTAGCCTCTGGGAGTTGCAGCACTCTTAGTGCAATACCAGGGCTCACCACTTTTTTTGGCGTCGTTGCCGGGGAGGTGTCTAAGTAGATGCTTTGATTCTGTTTTAGCATTATTTTCTGCATTTATTTTACATGCAGTTCCAAAAACATTTAAAAATAAAAAAACAGTTTGACTTTCATGCCTCGTAGGAGTAGGGATAACCAAGGAAATTTGTTACCGAAAACCCCCACATCCCCACACAGTCACCCTTCACTCTTCTTCAGTGACTGTGAGTTTGAACACACCATAGGTGAGTCTCTTGAACACTTTGAAGAACCTATTGGAGAAGAAGAAGAACTTGCTTCACCTAAGGAACTTGCTTCACCAAACCAAGCCATGGCTGAGACTGGGACCCAAGGAATCTTTACCATTAGAGAAATACATGGGGAAACTAGGAAGAAGAACATCAGTCCCTCAGCCCTTCCACATTTCCATGGACTTACCTTTGAGGATCCTGACACCTTCATGTTTAAATTTGTTGTTGTTTGCAAGACCTATTACTATGCCTCAGATGATCAAAAGTTGAAGCTATTCCCATCCACCCTCGAGGATGTAGCCTTGCGTTGCTTCATGGGTCTGCATGGGAACAACATCACTACCTGGGCACAGATGCAAGAGGCCTTTAACAACAAGTACAGGGACTACTGTAGGTCCAAGGAGACTAAAGAGGAAATATTTAGGATCACTGTAGGTCCTGATGAATCCCTAGAAGATTATGAAGAAAGATTCCAGTTAATTATAAAAGATTCAATTGCACCCTTGATCCATGTTCTCTTAAACTGGTACTTCTTCGAAGGATTGGGGAGGAGGTAATAGAAACCCTTAATATGCTATCAGGAGAAGATATCTACCATTTGCCTTAAGAGGATATCAAAATTGTCTTCAGGAACCATTCTAGGGTAGTTAGTGAGAAAGGTAGAGCTAGCCAAAGTATGACCAACACCCGTTCCTCTTCCACCTCCATCAAGCATGAGATTGGAAATATGTTGGACGACTTTAAGAGTGAGATGATGCACACCTTTTCTTTGCAAATGGACATAGTGAAGATCAAGAGGAAGAAATAGGAAGCAAAAAGATCCTTGGCTATCTTCTTCCCTAAATGTACTAGAAAACACCCTCGGAATGAATTTCCATTGAATGTCATATAGGTTTTCCTAGTCTGTGAAGAGAATCATGCCACGGATAAGTGTCCCTCCTTACCTAGGCTCAAAGTTGTATATCAAGGTGGGGAAGTAAGACCAGAGCAACTAAGTTTCATAAATCAGAGAAGGCCTCAAGGGCCTAGGTCATATTAACAAGGTATGCAATGTGCACCTTACTCCTATTACCATAACAATCAGAATGCACCAATGCAATCGTGGTACACCTCAACTCCTCCATCATGGCCTACACCTCCTACTTGGCCCTACAACCCTCCATATCACCCTTAGCTTGAGAACTAATCATTTTAATAGTACGTTCCTCAACTACCTCAGTGGAGAAACCCATCACAAGGGTGGAGGCCTCAACATAATCAACCACCTGCTCTACTGCCTCTGTTGTATCTCAAGAAACAATCCCTTGGCTGTGGTAAGGAATCAGTGCTTAAGACATTTAATAAATGTATGTCACAATTACCATATCAAATGGCCTTTGTTTAAGACCCTTGGAATTCAGTTACTTAATACCCTGAATAATCTGATATAATGAAAGCCTTCACAATGCCATAAACTGTTGATATTTGAATGGAATGAAAAGAAGAACTGTAAGAGAAACTCAAAATGATATGTTGAAAACACAGAATCTACCACTTTTAAGTTTCAGAGGAAATTCGTGGAGGAAGACAGAACATAAAATAATATGTTGTAAACACAGAATCTATCACTTTAAAGTTCTATCAGGAGTTTATTAAGGGAGAAGAGATGAGGTGAAGGAGCGCAAATTAAGGTTATTTAACTCTTACTCACAAATGTAATTAAGAGACCGATTGCTACATTACTTCACTTCATTCAAAGAGGAATAGCCACAGAGCGAAACAGGAAAGACGTATCAACTTCGACACCTGTAGGAAACTCGATATTCTTTCATTAATTTCTAAGAGATCTAACAGTCATCCAGAGGTCCAAAACTCGAAACCCCTTTTCTTTATTTCTATCAACTTAAATACATCACAGTGGTTCGTAACTGTTGCACTTCTTGAAACTATTCGACTACCTAAGCTGTTACGATAACTTGTGCAATCATACTTGAGAGAGCAAATTCAAACTAGAAATATTGTTTGTTTGTTGAATTTGATGTTGTTAATGCGTCCTCCCGCGGTGCCGAGGTGGCCTTTTTGGTCATGATGCAGTGGCTGCACAGCTCTATAACGACACCTCCATGCCCGAATTGACCCCGCTGTCATGCTCCTAACGACGCCGCTATATGTTTTTTTGCCCGACTCTGCCTATGCCCCTGTGCTTCAAACATTGTCACTCGTATCACCTGCTACCCGACTCTGCCTCTTCTCCTTTTTCAACGTCGGGTCACTTACCCGAGTTTCTTTGCCGCATTTTTCCTATTTCTTCATTTCCAAGGAGTTTCACCCGTTCCACGTTATAACCTCTTTTCTTCCTCGGACACGGTTAACGCACGAAAATTCCTTACTTTCGAATCTGAAAACCTTTGGAATTCACTTTTGAAACTACATCGCATCCGCCCGCACATCACATTTCGTTGCTTTTAGCTTGTCTTTGACACTTATCTTCTAAGTTCCGCGATGCGCGCTATGCGATCGGGTCCCACCGGGCAACGCACGTCAGATTTCAGATAATTTATCACTTACCTCCGCGGTTATCCTTTAAAATTTGTGATTTGCAATTTTGCGATCAGGCCCAGCACATTGTGCTTCGCGCTTCTCCAAGTTTAACATTTACCTTAGCCCTTAACTGTTAAAACTAGCGATGTACGCTATGCAGTCGGGTCTCACCGGGCATCGCACATCGCACTTCAACCAGTTTATCATTTACCTCTCGCGCCTGTCTTTTGAAACTTGCGATTTGCGGCTTGCGATTTAATCTACACCGTCCATCTCTCCACTTCGGTTCCGCTCTTTAATCCCAACCGTCTGTTTTAACCTTTGCACCTCCTCCGGAACTCTTAAGTTTTTAAGGGAAGTGCGCCCTTTCTCTGACTTTGGGAAATTAGTTTTTTTACTCCACGGGGTAACCCTCCCGAACTTATTCGATGTTCTGTTGTGCTAGTCCCTCCTGAGCTTGTGAATGAGCCCGACTTGACCTTGCCTGGTGTGCAATGTCCTGAACGTGCCCTTCGGTCTGGCTCTTGAATTGTTCTGCACGTGACCAAGCCCGACTCAACCCAGCTTCACATCTCATCACGCAATGTTAAATGTTCCAACATATAAATCAAAATTCTTCTATGACGCACAAACTTTTACATTTTCTAATATATATGCTTTTTTGGTGTTTTGAAAAAAAATTCAAAGGTAAATGCAAATGAGCCACAATAGCCTCCACCCCAACCTCAACCTCAGCTCACTCATTCTGCTCCACCCAAGCTGCCTCAGATGCCTGCACAACTTAATCTGAACCCGAACAACAAGTTTACAGTGGAGAGACATCCTTCCAGCTTGTGTTGTGGAGATACATGAGATCAATCTCAGGTCGGGAAGAGTAATCCCAGACAATCATACTCCATCTCCACCTGTTGAGGTTGAGGACGAAAAGGAAGAAAGTAACACTCAGATCCAACAACCTCCTTTTCCTGAGCGCTTGATCCACTATACCTAGCACACCCTAGAGGAGACTAAACTTCTGGGAGAACTGAAAAATTTGTGTGAAAATACCCCTTCTCCATGCCATTAAGGATGTCCCTATTTACAATAGGCTCATCAAGGAAAAGTGCTTTAAGGAACTCGGGAGAAAGAAGAAAGATACCCCCACCATTAATGTAGTAGGACAATTGTCCGACTTAATGTTGGGAAGGGTGATCTTCCTGAAATACCTGGACCCTGGTAGTTCAGTTGTAGATATACACATAGATGGTATCATAGCCCCCAATACTCTGATTGATCTTGGGGCTACCACAAATGTAATGACCAAGGAAACTATGCTTAAACTCAACCTCCAAGGGACTTTGAGGAAAACCACAACAACAACTTGCAGATCGGTCCACAGTAGCTCCAGAAGGAATTGTTGAGGATGTTATGGTTTCAATCGACTCTTGGGAGTACCCTACAGATTTCCCAGTTCTCCATCCAAAAACCAAGTTTAATGGATATCCTGTCATTTTAGGGAGACCTTCATTAGACACTGTCGATGCTTATATCAGCTGTCGGGCTGGAAACATGATTATAAAGAATGGGCCCTTGTCTAAACAACTGGTATTATGTCCTCCTGCCTGGCCTTCCATTGACCATGACCTACCTTTATGGCTGGAGGATGAAGAAGAAGAAGATGAAGTATACAACACTACGCCCTACCCCATTTGTACCATAAATATTGTTCTTAGAGGGGGGCAACCTGATGAGGATGACATCATCGATCAAATCATTCAAAACCAACCCCCCACTGACAATCCACTTGATGACCTAGTCAAAGAGTCTAAAAGCCACCCTTGGATGGAACTGCACTCAGTGGATTCAACTTCTGAAACCACCAAGGCTGTGGAATTTGGCCCATCAAAATCTCTGAAAATTAACTCATCCCTGTCAGCGAAAGAAGAAGAGCAGCTATGCCAACTCTTGAAAGAAAACCTTGATGCATTCGCTTGGGACTACAAATACATGAAAGGGTTTCATCCCTTGGTGTGCACACATCATATCTACATTAAAGAAGGGTGCAAGCATGTGTGCCAACCCCAAAGAAGGATGAGCCCAACACTAAAAGACATAGTAAAGGAAGAACTACATAAATTATTGGATGCAGGTTTCCTCTATCCTATATCAGACAGTGAGTGGGTATCTCCTCTTGCCCTAGTCCCAAAAAAAAATGGAAAATGGCGAATATGTGTTGATTACCGGGAACTCAACAAAGCCACCAAGAAGGACCATTTCCCCTTGCCCTTTATAGATCAAGTTCTGGATGGCCTTATAGGAAAGAAATTATTTTCTTTCCTAGATGGATTCAGTGGGTATAACCAGATCCAAATTAGCCCTGAAGACCAGGACAAGACTACTTTCACATGTCCCTGGGGCACCTTCGCTTATAGACTCCTTCCCTTTGGTTTGTGCAATTCCCCAGCTACCTTCCAAAGAGTTGTCTTGAGCATTTTCTCTGAGCTAGTCTATGACTCAATTGAAATCTACATGGATGATTTCACACCTCATGGGGATGACTTCCAAGAAGCTCTCTCCAATTTGAGAAAGGTGTTGAGAAGGTGCATTGAGATGCATCTCTCCCTGAGTCCTGAAAAGTGTGAATTCTTAAAAAGAGGAGGAGTAGTATTGGGCCACTCAATATCACAAGCAGGAATACAGGTGGACCCGAACAAAATCACCATCATAAAAAGGGTGCCTACTCCTCAAAAGCAGAGAGAAGTCAAAAGTTTCCTAGGTTTAGTTGGCTACTACAGAAGGTTCATCAAAGACTTTAGCAAATTGGCTTTGCCATTATTTGGCTTGTTGGCCAAAGATTCTGAGTTTATTTGGTCCATTCTCTGTTAAGAAGCTTTTGAGCTCATTAAGGAAAAGTTAACTACTGCCCACATTCTTCGAGGTCCAAATTGGGCTCTGCCTTTTCACATCCACACAGATGCATCAAACAAAGTTGTGGGGGCAGCTTTGGGGCAGTTGGAAGACAAATTACCCTATGCCATCTATTTCATTAGCAATAATTTGTCCGAGGTTGAACTCAACTATACTGTGACAAAAAAGGAATTGTTAGCCATTGTCCATGCTTTAAACAAATTTAGACATTATATCACTGGTTATTAAACCTTTGTACACACCAAACGTGCAACCATCAAGTACTTAATGAATAAACCTGATGTTAATGCTAGAATAATTAGATGGTTGTTTTTATTACAGTAGTTTGACCTAACAATTGTCGATAAACCAGGAAAGGAGAATGTTGTTGCAGATTTCTTATCTAGTCTAAATATACCTACAAATGAGGAAGGAATGGTGGATGACCAGCTTCAGGATGAACACCTATTTGCTATCTCAGCGCTCTCTCCGAGGTTTTCTGACATAGCTAACTACTTGGTTGCTAAAAAATTCCCCCCAAACCTCTCATCCTGGGAGAAGAACAAGATCATCAGAAAAAACGCCCCTTTCACCTTGATCGGTGGAAATCTCTTCAAGCTAGGCCCTGACCAAATTCTCAAAAGATGTGTGAGGGAGGAAGAATTTTTTGACATCCTCTCGACATGTCATGCTAGTCCTTGTGGAGGCCACTTTCCTGCAAAAAGAACAACCTTCAAAGCTTTGCAGGCAGGTTACTATTGGCCTACCCCCCACCAAGATGCTAGGAGATGCACTAGTAGATGTTTCCAGTGCCAAAGGATGGGGAAACCTACACAGAGGGATGAAATGCCTCTGCACCCTCAGGTGGATCTAGAGCCATTTGAAAAGTGGGGCATGGACTTCAACCCATTGATCCCCCATCTGGGCAGAAGAGGTATATCATAGTCTGCACTGACTACCTGACCAAGTGGGCTAAAACAAGGGTTGTAAAGGTGGAAACATAGGAGAAAGTAGCAGAGTTTCTGAGAGAGAATGTGTTCCACAAGTTTGGATATCCCAAAGAGGTATTCACCGATTAGGGGGCTCAATTTACATCTCATCTCATTTAAAAATTCTAAGACAGCACAAGATAAAGCATAAAACTTCCACAGCCTACCATCCTCAAGAAAATGGCCAGGTGGGAGTAACAAACAAAGCCTTGGAGAATATCTTGACCAAGGTTGTGAGCAGCAGCAGGAAAGATTGGGCAGACAGACTGGTGGAAGCCACTTAGGCCTACAATACCACTTGGAAGACAACCACAAGGTTCATTCCTTATGAATTTGTCTATGGGAAGAAAGCTCTGCTTTCCACTAAGTTTGAATACAACACCTTGAGGATGGCAACTGAGTTAGACCTAGATATCACAAAGGCCCAATAAGAAAGGTTGATGCAGCTAAATGCTTTGGATGAGTTCAGGATGCAGACACTCCTTCACACATAAGTGATTCAACTCCAAAGGAAGGTTTGGCATGATAAGCACATTAACGAAAAGACCTTTCAAGAAGGAGAGTGGGCGCTGCTCTATGACTTAAGGTTCAAGGAATTCAAAGGAAAATTAATGAGAATATGGCTCGGACCTTACAAAGTGGAAAAATGCTATGATAATGGCATAGTTTAGATCAGGACCATAGATGAGGAGGGGATCCCCCTGCTTGTCAATGGTTACAGCCTCAAAGTATACATGAAGCCCCTATTTAGGGCTGATTTTATAAATTCCATAAATAAGGAGGTGTATGTCATTGGAAGCTCCATAGTTTCCAATGCCTCCCCCTCCTAAAATAAATAAAAGAAAAATAAAGAATAAAGAGGCATGGGTGACAACCTCTCTGAGGCACCCAAGGCCAACTCCAGGGT
The DNA here is from genome assembly GCA_034641835.2 of Pinus albicaulis. NCBI lineage: Eukaryota > Viridiplantae > Streptophyta > Pinopsida > Pinales > Pinaceae > Pinus > Pinus albicaulis. The sequence continues at coordinate 795,714,228 of CM076574.1, forward strand.
TGAAAACCTCCATGAGGCAGTCCTAGAGCAGAAAAAGAAAAAAACAAATAAATAAAAGATCATTGGGTGAAAACCTCCTTGAGGTACCCAAGGCAGGTTTGTGGGTTGAAAACTTCTGTGGAGGCAACCCACCTGTCCTCAAAAAAAAATAGAAAAAAATACAAAAGAAAAAAAGAAAAATCACACCTATGCACTCACTTATTTATGTTTTGCAGGTTGCTGATCAAAGGCAGTTTTAGACACAGAGGAGCATTTTTCTTCCTATCTTCTCTCTCTCCTCTACCTACCCACTCCATGAGCAACTCCAACATGCATCCATCCACCCATTTCTCCCTTCAAGTAAGCAGAAAACCCATTTTTTGCTCTTTTCTGTAATTGCTACAAGATGTCTTAGCTGCTACAGGATTTCCTATTGTGCTATAGGAAACCCTACAACTGCTACAGGAAACTCATATGCTAGAAAGGAATCTATCTCAAGGGAATCTAAACTTCAATAAAAGCATGAAAATGGATTTGTTTCATATACCCTACCACTCCTAACCCTCACTCCACTCCATGCATGAGTACTCACTCTCTAAACCCTATATTTTGCCACTAGCAACTAGGTTACCAATCTACCCTCACCTCTCCATCACTCCACTCACTCCATATCTCCATACACCATTTCCCTTCATTTCTTAGCAATCTGGAGCTCCAAAGAAGCAGAGAAGGGACTGCTACAGGAAGTTGATTACTTCCTGTAGGAATCTTGTACATGGCACAGCAAAGTCAAAAAGTGAGAAGAAATCGATGGAAATGGATTCAAAGGACCACCAACAGACTCTAGAAAGATGATCACACTAGCAAGAGCACCTGAGGACCTCCATGTAGGACCTGCAAAAAGAACAAGCAAATAAAAAGGTTAAGAAACTCACTCAGAAATACGCTGGTCACTTAGAAAATGTATAAAAAAAACACAGCAAAAGAAAAAATAGTCATGGCTATAACCAAACTCTAGCTCCCTGCATCAAATGATGTCTGCAACTCCTCAACAATAGGTAGGCTTAGGTATGGCCCTTCAACCTTCCGCTATGCACTCATGTTGACCAAAATGATGAATGTCGAGAATTAGATATTAAAAAGGCAAAAAGGTGGCAGTGAAAGCACCAACGGAACGAATTGAAGAAAGGACGAGAACCAGACAAAGATAAAGGCAAAGAAAAAAATAAAAATAAAGACAAAGACAGAAACAGAGATGACAGATGCAAAGAGAAGAAGAAAATTATGTTAGAGAATCTAATTCCAACTACCTGCTAAGTGTCGAAACCATCCATCCAAGTGTCCCAATTCAGTTTTACTTAGTCCAGTTTTAGTTGAGTCTCGCTGCAGTCATTTAAGGTTGATGTCTCCACTGTAATGTTATTTAACTCATTCGTAATATTTAGAAGGGCAATCCTCTGCTCCACTTATTTTCAATTTTCAATTCTTGTCATGGTATCAGAGCTAGTTTGCATAAGACTCCTGTAAAGAGCAGCAATGAGAGCGAAGTTGGAGTAGCAGAGAGAAGAGGCGAGCCTGCATAAGACTCTTTGAGAGAGTAGCAGAAGTTTGAAGAAATTGGAAGAAGCCTCTTGCGAAGAGGCAACAAGAGAACGAAAAAGCCAGTTACTGCGAAGCCAATGAAGGCTCCCGCGAAACGAATTGAATAAAAGTCAGCTCAAAATCGGTTTTCATTTTTATTTTATTTTTTTTAAATTGTTTCAGCATAACGCACTTAGGAATTCAGAGCAGCATGTTATTAACGCAACCTTAACTCTTGAGATCCGCGTTAGCATTATCAGATCCACGTTAGTCAAAACGTTACTAACGCTAGAGTCCATAGCAAAGCCTCGCATTATTTTGAGTAACTTACACCATTTTCAAACCCACGCGGGTCCGGGCTGAAGCACCTGCGTTAGGGTGATTTTTTTCGTTAATATGATTTACGCAAGGAAATATGTTTGCTGCATGAAGGTACGAAGCATTCACAACATTCAAAGTATTACTTCATTCAAATCACTTCATACTTACCTTAAAAAAAGGCATTCGAAGAATTCAACGTGATTTTAATAAGCTTTATATTAAGGTTTTTAAAAGCTAAGAAAGCTCATAAAAAGTTTTCTTTATTTATAGATAGATTATAATAAATTAAACCAAAAAAAAAACAAAACAAAACAAAACAAACTTTAAATTTTTAAAGGTTGTTTAAAAAAAGAAGGGTTTTATTTTGGCATGAATTTTTAAAAAAAAAAAGTGAATGTGTGAAAAGAGATTTTTTTCAAAAAGGAGATTTACAAAGGGGCATTGTGAAAGCCTTGTGAAAGTATTGCCTTCGTACAGAATTTTTGGAATTTTTTGGAAGCAAGGTATATTTGATCAGCGTATGTAGACTCGTCTGTTTGTGGAAGCCACGCAATGAGGTCATGGGAAAAGCCAAAAGGCTAAAGCGAAAACAAAAGATGTTTGAGATCTTTTTAGATCTGGAAGTGAAGAGGCAAAAGGATGCCTTTGCATTAAAACGCATAAAAGAATCGGTGGATGTCAGCATTCTTCCTCTGATTTCAAATGCCAAAACAGCCAAGGAGGCTTGGGATACGCTCAAGAGGTGTTTTGGTGCAAGGGTGAGCATTGAAGTTGAAGATGAAGGTGGATCTATAGCAGCTAATTTACAACGAGATGAAAAGACTCAACCACAAGTGGATGATGTCTGTGAACAAATTGCAGAAGCAGCATGAAGATACTCGTGAACCCCATTGTGCACAACCACAAGTGGACGAAAATTTGGTGAATCCAGCAACACAGCTTGTTGATGACAACTTGTTGATTCCAACAACAGAGCTTGCTGACAAAAATTTGGTGAATCCAACAACACATCTTGCTTGTGACAATTTGATGAATCCAACAACAGAGCTTGTTGAAGAAGACTTGGTTATTCCAGCAACAGAGCTTGCTGATGATGATTTGGTGATACCAGCAACAGAGCTTGCTGATGAGAGTAAAAATACTATGGTAAATCCAATGTTTAATATTCCTAATGTAAACTTTGATAGAGAATTTTTGGCTAATGATAATTGGTTGCAGATGATGCAACATAAACATAATATAGACATGATATTATTCAGTGATAAAAGCCCACTTGAGTCAGTGGAAGACAACCTGTTTACAGTGGCACAGGTTAGTGAACAAGAGACAAAGACATAGACAGAAACATAGATAAACACAGATGTAAAGAAAGAAGTCTGCAAAGGGAAAGCAGCAACAGAGATTGAGGCAGAAGCAGACAAGGAAACACAACAAGAGAAAGCTCTCATTGCAGAGCAGAAAGACCAGAACCAATCTCGTTCTGCAAATATTTTTAATTCTAACTTTGATTTCCAGTGTGCAGGTACACATGATGATTATGAAAAAGAATTGAATTTTCTTGAAACATGGCTTGCAACACCATGTATTGATGAGGTCTATACAGAAGCTGTAGATATGAATGTTGAAGACAACATGCATGACGAACACGTCAATGAAATTTTCAAGTATCGGATTTTTGAAGAGATAAAATATTATTGTAATCTTATGTTGCAACAAATTGTTGATGGAAAGCACACTACAGAAGACAATATGTGGCAGCAACCCACATAAAAGACATTTCTTGAAGAAGTCTAGGACATGCTTAGACAACCTGGAACAATAGAAGACCTGCACCAACAAATGAAGAATCTGAGGTTTGAAGAATACAACGAGAAGAAAATGATGAAACAATTTAGAGGCTACAGAATCTGGAAGAAGAGAAGAAGAAAACTAAATCTAGTTGAAGTCAATTTTTTTTTTAAATTGTAAGCCTCGCTGAGACATAGACCAACAGGTATCTTAATTAAATTTTTACGTGGTTCTCATTAAGGGGGAGTGTTAGAGAATCTAATACCAAGCACCTCCTAGGTGTCGAAACCGTCCATCCAAGTGTCACAGTTCAGTTTTACTTAGTCCAGTTTTAGTTAAGTCTCGTTGTAGTCATTTAATATTGATGTCTCCAATGTAATGTTATTTAACTCATTCGTAATATTGAGAAGGGAAATCCTCTGCTCCACTTCTTTTCAATTTTCAATTCTTGTCAAACTTGGCCACCCTAGTGAAGTTAAAGTGAATGAGAATTTGAATTTGCATGCCACCTGGGCAAGTCAAATCAGTTAAGGGTGAGTTCACGAGGACATGGAGGTGACTATGAGGCAGAGGCAATGATTAAATGGAGTGGGACCAACGGTCCAAAAGAGGAAGACTCGTGCCATAGTTCAAGTCATTAATCCGCTCCAAATTCAGTTAAGTTGCCATAAAGGGAAGTGTTGGCTCATTCTTCTCATTTCATTTAGCATTTTAAGAGCAGTGGGAGGAAGGAAAGTCAGAGGAGCTATCGAAGAATGCAATACCAAGGCCGAGTCTGCATGCAAACCCCGTACTATAGGAAATTGTGGATGCTACAGGAAACTTCCCAGAAGGTTCAGCAGTGAGAAAAAGTACAAATAAGAGCCACTCATATGTGGTATTAACTCCTAAGACCACCATCTCCCAAGCAAAAAACACTAGAGGTCAGAGGTAAGTGGTTGCCACTCCCCAAAGTTGTGAATTTTCCATGATATTTATACACAATTAGCAATAATTCAGAAATTAAGAGGTTAAATCAAGGTAGCCTGAGTTTAATTCAGTCAGCAATAATCTCTAATGCCACACTTCAATAACTCTCAGAAAAAATCATTTAGCCACCTTCCTAACACAGCCATAAAATGGGAGGAGAATTTAACAGAAGGGAGCCCACATATATCAAAATGATAAGATCGCACCCTCAGGTGGTGGAGATTTTCAGGAACCACAAGTGGTGAGGTTTCTACGAGCTCCTCAAGGGCTTTGATGAGGAGATAGCTCGAGAATTTGCAGTGGCCCTGTAATCACAAACAAATGAGAGAACCACCACTATGGTTAGAGGCCTAGCTATCACAATTACACTTGGGTTAATTAGCAGAATCACCACTTTGCCCCTAGGAGTCAAGTGGAATAGGGAAGATAGGGTGTCCAGCACTGCAGCTAACAAGATCTTATTTTTGCCAGGTGAAGAATTCGTTAAATAAAAAAATGGAGTGAGGAGAGAGCCTTCCATACCCTTAGGATGAAGTAGCATTCCACATTATGAAATTCATTTCTAGTGAGGGCAGACTTAGTGTGGTTTATGGATACCACTTCAAGTTGTTGAATTAACTTAGATTTCAAGGAGAACTCCCTCTAGAATAAATATTGAGCATTCCTTATTTCAATTTGCATTCAATTAGGGACATGAGCCAAGAGGTGAGGGAAAGGAAGTACCAACACTTAGCTCACCATGGCCTCATCAAGCTGATAGTGAATGACTCTCTAAACAGATTGAACATCCTTATTCCCTGTTCCTCATTCATAGATATGGATAGGGAAGCCTTCATAGCCACCCAAACTAGACAAACCTCTGTCTCTAGTCTTGGAGAGAGGGGAATGGAAGAAGAAGAAGAAGGGGAGGTTGAAGAGACAAAAGGAGAAGATGAGGAAGAAGAAGAGATGGAGGTTGAAATAGAAAACACAGAAACCCTAGAAACAGAGGAAGGAAAAGAAGAAGAAAAAGAGGCAAATGAAACAGAGGAGAAGAAGGAAGAGAAGACAGGTGAGGAGGAAAAATATGAGACCCTATCCTAGGCATTGATACCTCTCCTCAACAAACCAGCATATCACCTAAGATAACAGAGAAATAAGTGGTTGCTACCTTAGCCACTTTGAGCACACCTGTGAAGGCCAAGAGAAAAAGTCAAACACCCATGTACTTCAGGACTAGAAAGAGTGCCAGGGTAAGGCAGGGAAAGCCACTGACTCCAACCAAAAGCCCTATAACAATTGAGGAGTCACCCAAAAAGGATGATGGGATAACGTTGGAGGAAGGGAAAGTTCAAGAGGTCACCTCACCTGAGAGGACACCTGTGACCTATAGGAGGAGACATTCATCTAGGTTGGCATCCCCTACACATTTTCCAACCCCCACAGACCCTTAAAAGACAAAAAAGAGGGAAAATCAAGTAAGGGAGGGTTTGCTACAGGCAAAACAGAGTTTGCTACAGGAAACTTTGTCTGTGCTACATGAAACTCCAAAAGTGCCTGAAACATAGCAGGAAGCTTTAGGGGAGGGAGATATGTCACCCATGGGTTGGAAAGAGGCCCAAGAAGTTGAGAAAGAGCACAAGTGGAAGGGCAAGATGCCAAAGGGAAGGAAGAGAAGGAGAAAAAGGAGGAGCCTGCCTCCCCAAAATCTGTCCCTAAAGATATATAAGTAGTTTCACACCCTAGCCCTCAACCAAATCTCAGTTCTTATTATACATTTATTGAAGGCGGCAGAATGATTCCCTAGAAGCTTTCAGTCCCCTTATTTTATTAGTTAGAACAAGAAAGAGCACACATTCATCATTGGATGAAAATTGCTACAACAAAAGGTGTGCATGACATAGGGATCACAGAGGAGAAGGTCACTGAGTTGGGAAGGGATTTGTCTGATGTTAGACTCAAAGAATCCATGTTGAAAGAGCAATTTCATGAAACGCACTCAAAGAATGCAAGATTGCAAAGTCAACTTTAGAAAAAAGACAAACAAATTGCCACCGCGACAGATTTGTGCATGGATGCCATCCAGCACAGATATCCATCAAACTCCTATGCCATCTACCTCAAAGAACAGTGGCTTGAATTTCAGATTAAGACATTAGCCTCACATGGGTCCTTACCTTTTCATAATTGCAGGAAATTCATTAAATTTTTCAATCAATCCAACATGGGAGACAAGGCCAAGATGTCAAAATTATACATGCGCAATCTTATTTTGACAGACTTAAACATTTGGGACCCTAACCCTAGCTTGGGAGATATGCAGTTAATGGCATAAGCTTCTTGGGTGGTCAATGAGGAAGCAAGAGCAGAGGAAGTAAAGAAGGTGATGACGAGAGAAAACAGAGAACCTCTACACATAAGAGAAAAACTATTCAGCCCTAGGGGAGTCATCAACAATCACCTCATGATAGAGAATGATGTCAACCTTGCAGACAAGTACCTCAGCACACAAGCACAATCCATTGCACATTTTGATGATATTTCTAGGTTGTTGGGAAATGAATGTGTAATGGCAAGTCAAGTAAGGTGGAATGGCCTCACTCTTAGTCTTAGAAACATGGAATATCATACCCCAGAGAGATTGAGGAGTGCCCTAGAAAGGGCACCATTATACAAGAGGGGTATGCAGGCAATGAAAAGACAATGGCTTGGCTTGAAACTCAGTCCACCTTTGCTAATGGGACTGGGTGAAGGGAAAAACCAAGATGAGGAAAACAGAGAATGGGAGGAGGGCAGAAAAGAATGTTGGATTCTACCCTCTTGAAGGAACTCCTTCACTTCTTCTTTGGGAGGTCAGAGGGGCTACTAAATCACTTAAAGAAATGAAGGAGGACTAAGTTGCTCAAAGGATGAGCAACCATTTGGTAGGGGGGTGATTATGATCACCATCATTAGTTATAATTGGAGGGGTCTCTCATTCTCACATTTAATTACATTATGCTCATATGTTGCTTAGTGTAGATGGTGATTAAGGTTTGTCATACTTCGAATGCCTAATATGGTTTAAATGCAAGATAATCACAAAGATATTCCATTTTTGTTGAATATTGTGAAATCAAAGCTCGAAGTAGACAACAAGGAGAGATTATAGGAGGGTTGTCCACCTCATTACTCCTAAAGGCGACCAAGGGATCCTCGAGATTCCCTCCAACAACTCGAAATCAAATGCAGCCAAACAAGTGGAAGATCAAGTGCACCCAAGTTCCACTTCTCTTGCAATCAAAGGGGACACATCACATACTTTTTAGGGAGTTGTTGGTAGCTACCCTTTAGGTTAAAAATGCCAGAGCAAGAGATCATTAGGATTCAAATTTTGGAGGAAGCTAGTAGACTCTTAGCTCTTGTGATAGACTTTTGATACTTTCATGGTTATGTAATGAGACTATTTCTGCAATAAAATGAGTATTTAGTTTGTCCTTCACTGATTTAGTTTCAGATAGTTGAGCTTGTGGGTTAGGGCCCAATCCATTGGCCTCAGTCTCTCTCTTGTGTATTCATGTTTATTTTTATGCCATTGTAGCTAGTTTACTTCATTAGTTTTAGCTAGTTTGCTTACATTTCATTTTACTATTTTTGGTTTGCTTCCATTTCACATTTGTTGTAGTTAAGCTCTTGTAGATCATGGTACAGTAGCATATAAACTCCAAAAGTTGTGTGTCAAAGCCTCCCTCTCTCACCTCATTCATTGGAGCTTGAGGAGGGCAGATCTTCACCACAGGCCCAAAATTGCTCTTCAGTTTATGATTTCTTGGAAAGAATAGATAGGTTGCTGTAGTTTTCATGAACATGTTGAGAATACTGAGTTAGATTTCTATTTGAATGCATAAGTAGGTTTTCCTATCAATTTTAACTCATCTTTTCCATCTTCTTCATCATAGATTTGTCAATTTTTATTGCATGAACAGGTAGTTTACTTGCAAGTTTGAGTAGAGCAGCAGAGGAAGACTCCACCAACATCCCTAGCTCCATCTATCACCCTTCACCAACCTCCTTTCAACAAAACTGCCCTCAGCCCTCTTTTTGAGATTTTTGCCTCCACACCAAGAGCAACCCTGGAAGTGCAAGATGGGCTTTGAAAGAAGTTTTGAGATTGGCCAAGGGGTTTTCCACCTTCCAACCACCTAAATACACCTTTATTTCACCTTCCCTACCCCTTTCCTCATCAATTTTGGCCACAAAACACCCTCAACCTGTTTCCTATAGCATTGACAAGACATCCTGTAACACTACAGGAAACCTGTAGCAGCGCTAGTTAGCCTCTCCTTCAGCCCAGAAACCATCTTCCACCTCCCCTAACCCTGCCACAACCTCCAAGACAGCTTCAGCATTGAATCCATGAGTCCAAGACCTTCTTAAGCCACGATAGCGCCTCCTTATTCTGCAAAACAGAGTATTTGCAAGCATAGTTAGCCCATGACTAGATGCATTATTAAAGCATAGAAGTTAAGCATAAAATAGTTATAGTTAGAGTTTACTTAGCCATTTGGTCGAGCAAAGTGTGATTAGATTAGTCTTCCTTTCTGCAATTTCAATTTAGCAATTTACTTCATGAACGTTGCCTAGTTTGCTTCTATTTATTGCAATAGCCTAAATTGTAGATTTCCGTCCTTTCAAAATAGCTAGATGTATCTTCTTGCTTTAGAATATTCCTTTCATTGTTGATAGAGTAATGGTTTTGAGTCATTTGTAGTTCTAGGTCTAATTCAGAACTGTGACAGACTTCACTCAAAAAACCTAGCAATAGCACCATTTTGCAGGACTCAGAAGAGGATAGCATGAGTAGAATGCATCTGTTGTGTATAAAGCACTGTCACCTCCAAGTTTGTACGAACCCCGGGTTGATAAAGTAAAGTAGAGAAGCCTCTGGGAGTTGCAACACTCTTGGTGCAATACGAGGGCTCACCACCTACACTGACTACTTGACCAAGTGGGCTAAAACAAGGGTTGTAAAGGTAGCAACAGAGGAGAAAGTAGTTGAGTTTCTAAGAGAGAATTTGTTCTACAAGTTTGGATACCCCAGAAAGGTAGCCACTGATCAGGGAGCTCAACTTACATCTCATCTCATTGAAAAACTCTTGTGGCGACACAAGATAAAGCACAAGACTTCCACTGCCTATCATCCTCAAGAAAATGGCCAAGTGGCAGTGACAAATAGAGCCTTGGAGAATATCCTCACCAAGGTTGTGAGCAACAATAGAAAAGATTGGGCAGACAGATTGGTGGAAGCCACTTGGGCTTACAATACCACTTGGAAGACAACCACATGGTTTACTCCTTATGAATTAGTTTATGGGAAGAAAGCTTTGCTTTCCATTGAGTTTGAGTACAACACCCTGAGAATGGCAGCTAAGTAACACCTGGACATCACAATGGCCCAACAAGAAAGGTTGTTGCAGTTAAATGGTTTGGATGAGTTTAGAATGCAGGCCATCCTTCACACAACGGTAATTCAATTGCAAAGCAAGGTTTGGCATGACAAACATATCAAAGAAAATACATTTCAAGAAGGAGATTGGATGTTGCTCTATGACTCCAGGTTCAAGGAATGCAAAGAAAAACTATTGACAAGTTGGTTGGGACCTTACCAAGTGGAAAAATGTTATGACAATGGGGTTGTTCAAATCAGAGCCATAGATGAGGAGAGGATCCCACCACTTGTCAACTGTTACAGGCTCAAAGTGTACAAGAAGCCCCTCTCAAGGGTTGAGTTTATTAATTCAATAAAAGGGGAGGTGAATGTCATTGGAAGCTCCATAGTTTCCAGTGCCTCCCATTCCTAGAGAAAAAAGAAAAAAGAAAAAATAAATAGGCATGGGTGAAAACCTCTATGTGGCATCCAAGACCAACTCCTAGGTTGAAAACCTCCATGAGGCAATCCTAGAGCAGAAAAACAAAAACAAAAAAAGATCCTTGGATGAAAACCTCTTTGAGGCGCCCAAGGCAGGATTGTGGGTTGAAAACATCTGTGGAGACAGCCCACATGTCTTCAAAAAAAACAAAGGGAAAAAGAGAAAGATGAATACAACACCTATACAATCACTTATTTCTGTTTTGTAGGTTTTTGATCAAAGACGGTTTATACAAAAAGAAGAAGATTTCTTCCTCTCTTCTCTCTCTCCTCTACCTACCCACTCCATGATCAAACCTAGCATGCATCCATCCACCCATTTATCCCTTCAGGTGAGCAAAAATCCCATGTTTTTCCTACTCTCTGCAGTGCTGCAGGATTGTCCTAGGCTGCTACAGGATTTCATGTAGTGCTACAGGAAACCCTGTACTGCAACAAGAAAGACATTTGAGAGAGATGAAGCTCACTCAAGGACACCTAACCTTCAATAAAAGCATGAAAATCATTTCTTTCCCATACCTACCACTCCTAACCCTCATTCCACTACATGTATAAGTATTCACTCTCTAAACCCTCTTTTTCACCACTATGAACTAGGCCACCTACATCTTGACACGAGACCTCTACCTTCATCTTTCGATGACTCCACTCACTCCATAGCTCCATCCCTAGCATCCCTACACTGTTTCCCCTCATTTCTCAGCAAAATGGAGCTCTAAAGCAGCAGAAAGGGGATTGGACATCTTCCTGTAGAAAACTTGTACCTGACACATCAAGCCTAAAAACCGAGTTTTTAGTTGATGGAGATGGCTCCAGATGACCACTAGAAGACTCCAAGAGGAAGGCCACACCAGAAATAGCACCTGAGGATCTCCTTGCAACACCTGCAAAAAAAAGAAATAGCAATAAAAGTGTTAAGCAACTCACTAAGGAATAAGCTGCTCACTCAGAAAATATGCATACAAAAAAACACAGCAAACGAAAAAAGAATGATGGTTATGACCAAACTCCAACTCCCAGCATCAAAGAAATTATACAAATCCTCGGCAGCAGGTAGGCTCAGCTACGGCCCCTTCACCCTCTCGCTATGCATCATATCAGCAAAAACGAATTAATGTCGAGAATATGAGGTTAAAAAGGAAAAAAGTTGGCCAGTTAACTTGGCCACCCTCGTGAAGTTAAAGTGAATGAGAAGTTAAGTTATGCATTCCACCTGGGCTGTAAAATCAGTTAAGAGATGGATCACGAGGAGATGGAGGCAATTCCGAGGCAAATATAAATGATTAAGTCGAGTGGGACCAACGATCCAAAAGAGGAAACACGGTGCCAAATTGCAAGTCACCACTCCGCTCCAAATTCGTTCAGGTTGGCATAAAGGGGTTTTTTGGCTCATTCTCCTTCATTCTATTGAGCATTTCGAGAGACGTTAGAGAAGGAGAGTGACCAAAGCCATCGAAGAACTCTGCACCAAGGTTGAAGTCTGCATGCAAAACCGTGCTACAGGAAATCTGTTGATGGTACAAGAAAGTCTACAAAAGGTTGCACAGTGATCAGAATTGCAATGAGGGCCACTCACAGATGGTATTGACACCCAAAACCATCATCTCCCAAGCAAGTAAACACCAGAGTTCAGAGGTAAGTGGATGCCACCTCACCAAGTTGTGAAAAATTATGATGAAAAATTATACACAGTCACAACAATAATTCAGAATTTAAGATATTGCTTAAATAAATAGAATCAAGGAAGTTTGAGTTTGTGTGAATTACAACCTCTAAGACCCCATCTCACCAATATTCTCAGAAGGAAACCTTCCAGCCACCTCCTTAACACAGCCATAAAATGGGGGGAGGTTTTAACATAAGGGAACCCACAGATATCAAGAGAATCATATTACACCCTCAGGTGATTGATATTTTTAGGAATCATCAATGGCTAGGATGCTTCAAGCTCCTCAAGGGCTTTGATGATGAGGTGGCTCCAGAATTTGCAGTGGCCTTGCACTTACAAGCAGATGATAGGGCCACCACTGTGGTCAGAGGTCTAGCCATCACCATAACACCTGAATTGATTATCAGAGTGACCACCTTGCCTCTAGGAGTCAAGTGGAAGAGAGAAGATAGGGTGTCCAGCACTACATCTAAAAAGAGCTTCTTTCTGCCAAATGAAGAATTCAATGAGGATAAAAATGGACTCAGAAGGGAAAGCCTCCCTTACCCTTGGGATGGGATGAAGTAGCATTTCACATAATGAAATACATTTCCTGTGAGAGAAGACTCAATGTGGTTTATGGATACCACTTCAGACTAACTGCATGAGCTTAGATTCCAAGGAGATCTACCTCTAGAACAGAGACTAAACATTCCCTAATTCCTCCTACATTCAATCAAGGACATGAGCCAGAAGGTGAGGGAGAGAAAGTATCGCCGCTTAGCTCACCATGACCTCATCAAACTTATAGTAGGAGATGCTCTAAATAGATTGAACATCTATGTACCTTTTTCCACCTTCATAGACATGGATAGGGAAGCATTCATAGGTACACAGGTTGTACAAACCCCTGCCTCTAGTCTTGGAGGGAGGGGAATGGAAGAAGAAGGGGAGATTGAAGGGACAGAAGGAGAAGATGAAGAAAAGGAAGAAGAGGAGATGGAGACAAAAGCAGAAAACATAGAAACCCTAGAAACCGAGGAAGGGAAAGAAGAAGAGAAAGAGAAAGATGACACAAGAGAAGGAGATGAAAAGGAGGAGGAAGACACATAAGAGAAAAAGGAAGGAAAGACAGGGGAGGAAGAGATATTAGACCCCATGTTGGGCACTGACATCTCTCCCCAACATACTAGCATCACCAAGAACATCAGAAAAAGAAGTGGCTGCCATCTTAGCCACTCTAAGCACACTATTTAAGGCCAAGAGGAAAAGACAGACCCCCATGTACTTCAGAACCAAAAAGAGTGCCAGGGTGATGCAAGGGAAACTCCAGACTCCAACCAAAAGCCCAATAACAATTGAGGAGTCACCCAAAAAGAAAGACGAAATAAGCTTAGAAGAAGGGAGAATTCAAGAGGTCACCTCGCCTGAGAGGACACCTGTAACCCATAGGAGGAGACATTCTTCAAGGCTAGTTTCCCTTAAACAAGTATCAACCCACACCGACCTTCAAGAGGTAGAAAAGAAGGGGCAGCAAGCAAAAGAGGGTTTGCTACAGGAAACTCTGTCGGTGCTACAGGAAACTCTAGTATTGCCACAAAAAGAGCAGAAAGTCATGGGGGAGGGAGATAAGGAACCCTTGGAAGGGCAAGCGGCCCAAGATGTTGAAAAAGAGGCACGAATTGAGGGGCAAGATGAAAAAGGGAAGGAAGAGGAGGAACCAAAGGAGAAGCCTACCTCCCCAAAATCTGTCCCAAAAGACATATCAGCAATTTGACACCCTAGCCCACAACCAAATCTGAGTTCCTACTACACATTTATTGGAGGAAGAATGTTCCATCAAAAGCTCTCAGTTGCCCTACTTTATCAGCGAGAGCAAGAAAGAGCACTCACACATCACTGGATGCAAATTGCCAAAACAAAGAGCGTGCAAGATGTAGGAATCATGGAAGAAAAGATCACTGAAATGGGGAGGGATTTGGCTAATGTCAGACTCAAAGAAGCCATGTTAAAGGATAAACTTCAAGAAACACAGGCAGAAAATGCAATGTTACAAAGAGAACTCCAGCAGAAGGACAAACATATTGCCACCATGGCATATTTGTGCATGGAGGAAATCCAGCACGGCACCCTTCAAACTCCTATGCCATCTACCTGAAATAAAAATGGCTGCAATTTCAAATTAAAACACAAGCATCTCATGGATCATTTCCTTTTCAAAACTGCATGCAGTTTATTGACTTTTGCTATCAGTCCAGCATAGGAGACAAGACCAAGTTGGCAGAATTTTATATTCAAAATCTTGTTTTGACTGATTTAAAAATTTGGGACCCTAACCCTAGGTTGGGGGATATTCAGTTGATGGCCTTAGCCTCTTGGATGGTCAATGAGGAGGCAAGGGCAGAAGAGGTAAAAAGGGTGATGAGAAGAGAAGGGAGATAGCCTCTACAAATAAGGGCAGAGCTATTTAGCCCTAGGGGGGTCATCAACAATCACCTCATGATAGCAAATGATGTCAAGCTTGCAAACAAGTACCTCAACACCCAAGCACATGCCATTGCACACTTTGATGACATTTCTAGACTATTAGGGGAGGAATGTGTAGTGGCAAGTCAGATAAGATGGAATGGCCTCCCTCTTAGTCTCAAGAACATGGAATATCATACCCTAGAGAGATTGAGGAATGCCCTAGAAAGGGCACCATTGTATAAAAGGGCTTTGCAGACAATGAATATCCAATGGATCGGCTTAAAAATCAGTCCACCTTTGCTGCTGCGACTAGGTGAAGGGAAAGACCACGCTGAGGAAAACAAATAATGGGAGGAGGCAGAAAAGAATGTTGGATTCTACCCTCCTGAGGGGACTCCTTCACTTCTTCCTTGGGATGTCAGAGGGACCACTAAGGCACTAAAAGAGATGAAGAAGGAGTACTAACTTGCTCAGAGGATGAGCAACCATTTGGTAGGGGGGTGATGATGAGCACCATCATTAGCTATCTTTTAAGGGGTTAATTGTCACATTTTTAGCCTTATTAGTCTCTCTTTCTCACATTTAATTACATTATGGTCATATGTTTCTTAGTGTATATGGTGAATTATGGGTTGTCATACTTTAAATGCCTAAAATGGTTTAAATGCAGGATAATCACGAAGATATGCCATTTTTGCTAAATATTGTGCAATCAAAGCTCGAAGTAGACAACAAGGAGTGATTATAGGGTGGCTGACCACCTCCTTAACTATTAAAGGCAGCCAAGGGATCCTCAAGATTCTCCTCCAAAAACTTGAAATAAAAGGTAGCCAAGCAAGTGGAAGATTAAGGGAATCAAAGCTCCACTTCTCTCGAAGTCTAAGGGGACAAATCACCTACTTTTTAGGGAGTTGTTGGCAGCGACCCTTTAGGATAGATAGGGTAAATCAAGAGCTCATTAGGATTCAAATTTTGGAGATAGCTAGAGCACTCTTAGCTCTTGCAATAGACATTTGCGACTTTCATATGCTATGTAATGAGATTGGTCATGCAATAAAATGAGTATTGAGTTTCTCCTTCACTGATTTAGTTTCAGAAAGCTGAGCTTGTGGGTTAGGACCCAATCCATTGGCCTTAGTCTCTCTTATGTATTTGTGTTTCCTTTCCATGCCATTGTAGTTAGTTTAATTCATGTGTTGTAGTTAGTTTGCTTACATTTCATCTTCTTGTGTTTAGTTTGCTTCCATTTCATGTTGTTGTAGTTAGAATCTTGTAGGTCATAGTACAGTAGCATATTAAACTCCAAAGTTGTGTGTTAAAGCCTCCGTCTCTCACCTCTTTCATTGGAGCTTGAGGGGGGTAGATCGTCACCATAGGCCCAAATTGATTTCAGTTTATGATTTCTTGGAAATAATAGATAGGTTGCTTTGTTTACTATGAAAATGTTGTGAATGTTGAGTTAGTTTCATGTTTCAAATGCATAGGTAGGTTTTCTTAAATTCAACTCATCTTTTCCACCATTCTCATCATAGATTTTTCAATGATAAATGCATGAACAGGTAGTTTACTTGCAGGTCTGAGTAGAGCAGTAGAGGACTCCACCATCATCCTTCGCTTTTGTTTGCGCCCTTCACCAACCAACTTTCAACCAAATCGCCTTCAGCTCCGTTTTTTTAGATCTTCACCACAACACCGAGAGCCACCCTGGGGGGTGCAAGACCGACTTTGAAAGAATTTATGAGCTTTGCCAAAGGTTTGGCTACCTTCCATCCACCTATTTCCACCTTCATTCCACCTTTCCTACCCCTTTCCTCACCATTTATGGCCTCAAACTACCCTCGACCTGTTTCCTATAGCGTTTCAGGAGTAGCAGATCCTGTAGCAGTGCCAATCAACCACTTCTTCAGCCCAAAACCTCTCTTTCACCTCACCTAAACTTGGCACAACCTCTAAGACACTTTCAGCTCTGAAACCATGAGTCCAATACCTTATTAATCCACCTCAGCACCTCCTCATTTTGATGCAAAACAAAGTATTTACAAGCATAGTTAGCTCATTAATAGATGCATTGTTAAGCATAGCAGTCAAGCATGAACTAGCTAGAGTCTAATCAACCATTTGGCCCATTGTGTGCTTAGATTAATTTCCCTTTCTGCAGGTTCAACTCATCAATTTACTTTATGAATGCCACTTAGTTTAACTCTATTTCTTGCATTAGCCTAATTGTGGATTTCCTTTCTTGCAAACAGCTGGATGAGTCTTTATGCTCTAGAATAGTTTCTTTCTTGTTGATAAAGTAATGATCATGAGTTATTTCCAATATTAGTTTTCATTTAGAAGTGTGACAGAGTTCATTCCCTAGAAGAAACCCTAACAGTAGTACTCCAACATAGGACTGAGAAGAGGATGGCATGGGTAGAATGTATTTGATGTGTATATAGCACTTCCACCTCCAAGTTTGTATGAACCCCGGGTTGATAAAGTAAAGTAGAGTAGCCTCTGGGAGTTGCAGCACTCGTAGTGCAATACCAGGGCTCACCGCCCTTCATCTCTGTGATTATATTCCTTTGATGTGTGAACTTACTTGTCTTCCAACTCGTGCAATCCTTCTTTTATTTATACATGGTTTTGCCCAAATTCGAGTCTAAGTTGAAGCCCTTTCACATGTTGAGCCGACCTAACATGTTTTGTTGGCACGCCCCTGCCCGTTGCCTTGGCGTGCATGGCCTACGATGCCCTTTGGGTGCCTAGGCACCCTACTGTCGTGCGGGCACACCCAGGGTGCGAGAATTCCAACTATTGTGCACCACACTCTATCCTTGCCACTCCTTCTCACTTCGCTCACATGTCATTCTTCACTCGACTGTTTGCCTTTACTTGTTTCACACGTCTGCCCAACCGTCGCCTATGTCACCCAATTCACCTATCACCCATCTCGCTCAATCCACCCGATGTGCCTAGCTCGCTTGCCCATTGTTGTGTCATGCAAGTAACCCGTGGGCACCCGAGTGCCCCACCTTTATGTGGGCGCACCCTTCGTGTTATGCACACAATGTCCTCACAGGGCCACTTATGCATTTTTTGTTTGGTTCACCTATTGTGTCGCCCAAGCTCACGTGTGTTAGCCTGTCCTGCATGCCACGTTTTATCATGGGCACCTGTGCATCTTGCCTGTCCTGCATGCCACGTTTTATCATGGGCACCTATGCATCTTGCCTTCATGCGAGAGCGCCCAAGGTGCTCTCCTCTGTGTTATCCACGCAACACCTCCACGGCTCCACTTTAGTTTTTTGTCACTTCAAGTGAGCATGGGCTGTCATAGGTGCCTGCTTGGCCTTAGTACCAACTTGGAGCCCTCACATCCTCCCCCACTTCAAAATTCTTGTTGTCCTTGACAACAACTTCACTTGGATAACTTCATACCAAGTCTAAACTGTCACAAAGTCTCCAACGCCTATTGCCTTGTTGCATGAACTCCTTTATTTTGGCATATGAACCTTCACCAAGGCTCAAGTATTCATGCGGGTAAGACTCCTCAATCTCATGGTCATCAACCACAGCTCGTCGCAATCTTCCACACTGCCCCAACTTACGGAAGGTTTGCCCCTCCAACTTAGTTGCATGCTTCGGTCGCAAATCATATTGTGCCAACCCATCACATATCATCATGTGAACTGTTGCTTCCATACTGCAAATACTCCAACACACCTCAACACATTAGCGTCACCCATGGCTCGAACTAGTTCGGTATCTAATCTAGCTGTCACATCTAACCCATGAGAATTCACCTCCTGATGCCTTTTTTAAGTCATTTCTCCAACACTTAGTCACATCTTCAAGTTCAATCAAGAACTCCTCCCATCTTCACACATCACTCCTAGGTCCATGAAGAAACTTCATCTCATCTCAAATATGCGGCCCATCAACTCTATCGAAGGGGCAAGTCTTCACTTGCCTCATCTTCTCGTCCATGTGTTTCCCTTAGTCAACATCCTCCATGTCCATCAAAATGGTTGTCTCATAAGAATCAACCCATGCCAAAGTGCTCCCACCAAGGAACCTTCATCACTACAACTCCATCCAACTCTAAGGTGTGTCGCTCCTCTCCCAACTGTCAAGCGAATCCTTACGAATGCATCCCACACTGTGCCCAAGTTATGCACCCCATACCGCATAAAAGTTAATTCCAAGACTGACCTTAGCTCCTCAACGAACTAGATACTCCAAGACCACCATCGCATGAAATATTCATTAGCTGCAATTTCCTTCAAGTTCTTCAAATCCTCTTAGGCTCCTTTGAACCATCTTCATCTCAATATTTAAGGCAAGCACACTTGTCTTGGTCAAACAGTCCCATCGCAATTTGCCTCTACCTTCTTTGTCAAATAAACGCTCTCATAAGTCGCCCATGTCTTCCTTCAAAACGACCATGGCTTTGCTACTTTAATGCACCAAGCATTCCCATTGGTCCATCTACAAAACATATTCATATGCACCGACATGTCCATTCTACATGACATCCATGCTTCGCTCTTCTGCTCAATGCCCATATGCTACATCCTTTGCTATCACCCTTGCTTAATTTCCTTGCATGAAGTCTACATGCCCTTCTTCAACTTCAGTCAGGGGCGCCCTCGATCGCCCTCCCTCATATTCATCAGAGGCCCCTTCATTCATCATCGTCTACCCCACTTCAAGTTTGCCAAATACTTCTCCTTGGACCAAACGAGACTCCAATGATGAAGTCCACTCAACTATGTATCATATTTCCTTCCTCTTTGATGTGCCCTTTCTTCCTTTTTTCCATGAGTCATGTCGGGCACTTAGCCAAACCTTCACTTGGTTAAGCATGACTATCCCAATGCATAGGCTTCATCATGTTCCACCCTTGTCAAGGGCATTCACACCATTTTCCCTAAGGCCGAATACCACCAAAACAAGTCCTGCAAACATCAAAATAACCCATCGCATAACTAAACATAAACTCACCTCAACCTTCCAAGTGAAAGTCATCCATCACACCAGCAATCACAAGCTTCCTTCCCCCATATCTGCATAAGAACTAGCTTCCAAACAATTCATGAAAACATGTCACTACAATACTTACTTCACTTGTGCGAGGTCTCTCCAAGGGAGTGCCTCCTTTCTTCAATGGTTGTAATATGCCAAAATCTATTTCAACTTCCACAAGCTTCATCTTGCCAAGTTCCTCCTCTTTTGGTTGCACACTCACAACATTCTCTTCATAATTTACAACTTCAACCTACCCAACCAGATGATCAATGCTAAGAAGATCCCTTCTAAACTTATCTTCCAAAACTTCAAGTTCTTCTCGAAACTTCGATCTCTCTTCCTTCGTGCAGCCCAACATGTCCATGAGTTGCATAAGTCTATTATGGACCCATTGCAGAACTACCGTCGTGTTTTCCAACTCTTAATGAGTTCAAAACCTTGATCGTAGCTTCAAACAATAGTGGTCGTTGTGCCAATGCCTTCAAATTCTTCCAAACACCCACATTCATAAAGCAGGATTTGATACCATCTATCACGGCCCCACGTTATGGTTGCCTTAAGACCATTGTGAGCGACGTATGACACCGGCAAGATTTTGTATCGAGTTGCTCGACTACTCACTCATGAACTATGCCCAACTTCTTTACACTTAACACTTAGTCAATTTTTCAAGTTCAGTTTACTTCCTATTCAATTACTTCATAAACATTCAATAGATATGCGATCTCACAACTTCACATTAACAAAAAAAACAAAATAATACAAGCATGTGCAACGGGGGGGGGGAACTCCCAATAAAAACTTCTCCCCTTTGCTTCCTTTATTAACTTCAGAATACATATTACAACAAAATTACAAAATAAGCAATCATTGGCCTACCCCAAAGCACTTTCCAAACTTCAAAAATACACAAGTCTTGACAGTTGTTGGCCCAACCCAACACAATTTGCCAAAGCACCAAGAGCCAAAACCTAGGGCGTGCACTACCTCAAGGTTAGCACCTTTCCCAAACCACAAAACCCCAAGAATCAACACTCTTCACAATTTAGAAAACTAGCCCTATGACCTGCACAAAAATTCGCCTCACTTGGGTGAGCCCTCCTTTCTACGACATGCCCTAGATGTGATATTCATGCTTGCGATTTGTGCCTTTCATCTTTGCGGTTCTATTCCTTTGATATGTGAACTTGCTTGTCTTCCAACTTGTGCGATCTTTCTTCTCTTTATACATGCTTCTTCCTGAACTCATGTCTAGGCCGAAGTCGCTCCATCTTACTTCACTCAAATGTCATTGTTCACCTAACCGTTTTCCTTTACTTATTTCGCACATCTGCCCGACTGCCGCCTATGTCGCCCGATTCGCATGTTTCCCATCTCGCTTGGTCCAATTGACATGCCGAGCTCGGCCACTCGTCGTCATGTTGTGAAAGTCACTTGTTGTCACTCGAGCACTCCACCTTCGTATTTTCGTGCCCAGGGCACACACCTTCGCGTTATGCACACAACATACTCGCAGGTCCACTTCTGCGTGTTTCGTTTAGTTCACATGTTGTGTCACCAAAGCTCACTCGTGTTGGCTTGTCATGCATGACACGTTTTCTCACGGGTGCCTGAGCACCCTGCCTTCGTGCGAGCATGCTTAGGGCGCTCACCTCCGTGTTATGCACGAGACGCCCCCACGGTCCCACTTAGGTTTTTCGCCACATCAAGTGGGCATGGACCATCATGGGTGCCTATTTGGCCATGGTTCCAACTCGGGGCCCTGACAATTTGTTTATTGTCTGTGATAGGATATGGATGTAATCCCATATTTGTGGCCCATTGTTTAGCTTAACAGAGGTGTTGACATTATTTACTAGCGATAGAATTTGGTGGGTAAATTCCCTGTCACGAGGTAATTTACCCATCAAATATGATCACAACTCTTCATTACCCGTCACTAATCTACATTGAAGTGATGAGAAATTTACCCATCAAATACAATCACAACCTTTCATTACCCATCACTAATCTTCGTTGAAACATTCCATACATTTGGAAACTTGGTTTTACTCATCAAATTTAATGTGCAGGTTGGATTTTCAAATTCCAACCCTGATGACCACATGTCGATCCCCTATGTGCATAGTTGAGGCCCTTTATGACCAAATTGTAGGAAGTCATGGGTTGTTACACCCATTACTAGACTTTATCATAATTTCGGGTAAGGTTGGCCTTGTCTCCTCTTTGGAGCTAGCACCTTAACCGTAGTGTAGCTACATAAATACAACGCCTCCTTCATTTAAAACAACATCTAGTTCAAGTATATTCATTATTTTTACCTAACGACACCTACATTATTTCAATCTACCTGTCTTGCACACTTTCTTGAACTCTAATGTGTTCATCATTTAGTCTCTATTATATTTTAGCTTGTTTGTCTTATTTGATTGGGGTTTGTTAGGAGATTCACAATAGATCATTTGTATCATGATTTCTATCATAGAAATGAAGAGTGGGCCACTATAATAGTAACGAGGCTTCCAAGTTTTTCCATTACCTATAAGACTCACAAGATGGAAAAAAGGAAGCAAGAAGAATAGGTCATAGTAAGTGTTTTGCTTGCAAAAAGTGAAAAATCTACAAAGGAGTGATCTAAGGGGAAGAAGGAACACTCATCAAGGTAGAACAAGCAAGGATAGGTGCTTTCAAGGAAAATCACATTTTAAGGTCTACGAGATCAACACAATGGAAAAGAGGTTCCAACAATCTAAGTGGGTGTAGGCATGAAAAATTTTAGGAAATAATTGTGTTAGTTGAGGTAAGCCATAATCAATGTGTCATAGTATGTGGAGGTGGAGGGGGAGAAATGGTTCACAACAAGAAATAAAAGAGCATCATTCCCCAAAGGATTAAACATAGATCAAAGAGAGGATGTACAAGACTTTGATGAGATATGGGCGGGTTCACCATGGGAAAGGACTAGGTAGGAGACAAGGGGAGCACTTTTGGTGAAGCGAGGGTGAATGAACTAAGAAGGGGAAGATCTAGAGGGATAGGAGAATTCTCTGACAAAAGGAAATGAAAAAGAAGTTTGTAGACCAAGGAAGAGAAACATGAACCTCTAGATATGGGTTCAACCCATGAGGAGAAATTGAAAGGATGAACTATAGATTGGGTCTCACCATGGACCAACAATGTAGTCACTAAAAAGGTAACAAACAATTTGGGGGTTAAACTACTTGCTACATTTGAAAGGAAGTGATGACTCAAGAGTTGATTTGAGCCACTTGGGGTCCCAGGATAAGCTCAATAACAGACAAAGCGAGGACAAAAAATAGAGAATTTGTTGATCAAGATTGTTAGAGTTGTGTTGAATTTAAGAGGTTTGATTTCATGCTTCATATTTTTTGCATGTGCATATATCCCAGAGAATGAAGACAATGTAGTTCATTTACCCAATTCCTCCTCATGTGTCCCTACTTAGACTATTTAGAATAGTAAACAAAAGTAAAACAAAAATGGAAAGAAAAGTTTATTTAGCCAATTTAAAATAGTAAACAAAAGTAAAACAAAAAGGGAAAGGAAAGTAAACTAGTCATTTGACTCTATCTAGGGAAATTAAACAACTTTAATAACTGGTACTAGTCAAAATTTACTATACCAAAATACAAGACCTTTAAAAGAGGGAGATTATGAAGCAGCAATAGTATAAAGAGTTGTGATGGGTGTATCTTTGTTAAGCCGAAAACAAGTATGTTTTACATCTCAAATTTTATGATCTACAACACTCATTTGAGATTACATGCATTAACCACCTTGCATTTAAATATGCATTGGATGTGCCATCATGAGATTCATTATCTAGATTATGGATCATGTAATATTTAAACAAATGAAATTCAATTTCAACAAAAACAACCCAGCATGGTAAGACACTTTTATGTAATGTGTTTGCATTGTGTCAACTTTTAGCTATGTCTCTCTATTTTGTATGACTCAACGAAGTTATAACATTTACAAAATTATTTAGAATTATTAAACTAAAACTATTGTACTATCAATCTCTTCAATTGGTAACATTTGAACAACTATGATATTAGGCTCGTACACACACAAACATGTGTGTATGTGTAGAGAGAGAGATAAACATGGTTATACCTATTTATAAAAATGAAATAGCACAATCATAAAGAATCAGTTCTATTTTTTATTATTGAACTTTAGTGATGTACTAAACAACATTTGGGTTAGCTTTAGTAACCATAATCTCTATTAACTTATTTAGGAATAGGAGTTTTTTTTGCACTCCCAATATGCATTTACAATAATTTCAAGCTAATACACACATTTCACTCCAAAAAAATATCAACAATATGACTAATTGCGAAAATCTACACTCTTGAGAAATGCAAGTTTAGTTTAATTTTCAAAAAAACATAACCTATAAAAGCAACAACAACATTCCAATCTTGCTCAAACAATAAAAGGAAAAAAAGAAAACACACCAGATTATATGTGTGTGTGTGTGTGTTTGTGTGTGTGTTTTCTAGAAGAAAAATACCACTCTAAAGTAACCAGGCTTAAGATCTCATTACATCAAGGCTTGAGTAACCATGTGTCTTTTTATGGTTAGATTCTTATGATCCTAGTTCAACATAAATAGATAAAGATGGAGGCAAACCATCCACTATGGAGCATTACATCACATTGATGCTTTAGCTAGCTAATTAAGGTGAAGTGTGTTTTTGTATGATTATATTATTGTGATCCTCATTCTATTTCCAGAAATATAATGTTATATATAGATAAACAAAATTTGGGGGAGATTTTTAAATCTATATTAATTTTATGATATGATAGACAAATATAGAACTTAACATAAATATTAAAATAATGTTATTCCTTAACTAGGTTTCGATAATTTAGTGAAAAATATATTTAAATATATATTAATTTTATGATACTATTAATGAAAATAAAAATTTGAAATAAATCTTATGATAGTGTTAATTCCTAACCAAGTTCCCTACTCAAAACCGTAACAAACAAGTTTACTCTAGTGAAAAAAGAAAAGAAAAAGAATGATAAAATGTATAATTAAGCATTCATTTATAATAATGTTAAGTCTTCACTAGTTTTTCAATGCAAAATAAAACCAAGGTTACTCATTAGGTTAACTGTTTTATTTCTTTTCACAAAGAAAACAAATAGCAGAATGTGTACATATGGGTTTATTTACAATATTGTTAGCTTAATTAAGTTTTTTTTATTCAGAATCATATTAAGTCTTAACTGGTTTTTCAATTCAAAACAAAACCAAGTTTATTCATTAGGTTAAATGTTTTCTTTCTTTTGACAAAGAAAAAGAATAGAAGGTGTACATGTGCATTTATTTACAATAATTCTAAAGATTTTTATTCATAATAGTAACAAGGTTAACTGTTTACTTTATTTTATAAAGCAAAAATAACATTGTCTTCCAAAAATTACAATAATGTTAAGCCATATTCAAACCATAACTAGATTAGATGTTAAAATAACATTATGTTCCAAAGATTACAATAATGTTAAGCTATATTCAGTTATTATGTTCCAAAAATTACAATAATGTTAAGCTATATTCAAACCATAACTGGATTATCTGTTTTATTTGTTTTCTAAAACAAAAATGACATTACCTTCCCAAGAATTACAATAACGTTTAAGCTCTATTCAAAACCATAACTGGATTATCTGTTTTATTTGTTTTCCAAAACATAAACGACATTGTTTTCCAAAGAATTGCAGATATATGTTAAGCTAGCTGGGTTTTTAATTCAAAACTATAACTGCGTTAACTACGGTAGTGTCTGTTTTCGAAAGCAAAAATGACATTTGTTTTCCAAAGAAAAATGAATGTCAGAAGGTGTACCTTTCCGCCGCAGCATAAAAAGAAAAAGAAGATGTGAGGACAACATTACCGGGTAACACACGGGCCACACGTTCCGTCTCATAAGTAAGACGCAGGCCACATCACTCCCGACAATTGTCTCGCCTCAATCTCCTTAAAACTGCAAAGCAGCTCAATACCGCCCCCAAAATTTTAAGAGACTGAGACATGCATTTTAACTTTTCCTTTGTGAAACTATGTAAATGAATTATATCGTACTTTTTCTTAATAATGTAGTCAAAAAACTATCTCAACATTAATGCGTCAAAAAACTATCTCAACATTAATGCTGCTATTGACACATAAAACACGGACAAAAGGCAAAGTGTACCTGCCTAGAAATGAACGTTGTGAGGACGGCTTGGGAAGGGTCTGATATTCATGAATTAATGGACAATGAAAAGCGGAATTCTATTGAACTGGAGGGAGTTAAGCGTAGGAACTTCCCTTCAAGGCTCTTCTCCTCCCTTTTCTCCTGAAAGTACAGCGATGATAAGCTCTGTAACTGTTTGAATCGATCATTATCCTCACGAATACGCTCGCTCTCTTTTCATTTACTGCGCAAACAACCACACCTAATTTACCAAAGCAAACCCTAACATACCGAAATAGAGATAATTTATTTAATCTACAAAAATCAAGAAGGTAGGGTTTGCTGGTGAGTACAGATCAGAGCCAAATAATGAATATAATTTACTAAAGGAAAATGGAAAATGTGTACCTCTACTTGAAATACATAAGAAACCGTGACCAAGCCAGGGTAAAATTATCAATTCCCAAGACCCAGTTCAGTATAATCATTCACGTTAATACTTCCAAGTGCCAGTTCAATATATTCGTTCGGATTCATACTATAATCCAATCAAAATCCCACCTCTATCATCTTCACACAACATTTCACACAAATAACACACAACATTTAACAAACACACAAAATTTCACAGACACAGCCATAATTTCACAGACACAACCATACATATTCCAGATGAACACACAACAAAGCGAGATAAAGGAGAAACCGAATGTGAATATTCAATAAACAAATGTACAACTAATTAGCTTAAATAGACATATATGGAGCACTCATCTCGCTGATATTTTATTTCACTCTTTCCCTGCAACCTACTGATATTTCATTCTCTAGGGAGCCATCTTATTTCGAATTCAGTTCTCTCTCTTTTTATCATCACCACTATTTTAAATTGGGTAGACAAATTCCATTAAAGAAACAGTGATGCTTATCTAACAAAACCCTAAAAGTTCATCTATCCCATGCACCACAGGGTGGCTGTCTACATGTATCTCAATATTTTCTATTTTTTCCATGAAATGATTCGTGTAAAATGAAAAAACATGTGAAAGAATAAAATAAACATATATTTACATCATAAAATTAAATGAATACTGTGAGCTGCAATATAAGTAAGTAATTAATTAATAGAGAAATCTCTAAATTTCAAAAAAGTACCTACACATTTTGTACATTAATCTACTACCCTGGCATATTATACACAAATATTTGATTAAAAAGTACGTCTGACTTTGCCACACTAAAAAGAACTCTATCATATGAAAACAGTGAGACCCCCTTAGGAGAGCGCCGGTGGTTAAGCTCACGTCGGCCCGGCCCGGGAAGCCTCTCCCCTAGTATACTCTAATTACAGCTTATTCGAATAACTAACGTCTCCCCGAACAAGACCATTATAACAACTTGCTGCCCCCCCGTGAAAAGCGTAGCCGCTGCATTATTGTTGTCCTGTCCCTCGTGAAGAAGACAAGACAGATAGTGGAGGAGTGACTCACATTGTACTTTTATAATCTATATTCGTGCTGAGTTTCTATATATAAAACGAAAAAATAGGTTCATGGTGACGTGTAACTGAAAATATGCAAACAGAGGCCTGCAAAAGCATAATCCTCATTCGCATTCAATCAAATATATTAAGTACGATGATAGTGACGTCTGGTTGAAAAATAGAAAGTTACCATAAATATTAAATAATAATAAATATATATTGAAATAGAAGGGTATGTTGATAGTGACGTCTAACTGAAAATAAGTTTAAAGAAGCCAACAAAATCATACGAGTATCTTATCCATTGAATGTTTCAAATGAAAAAGTATCTATTCTTTCTTGTGGATCTCTATGATATTTATTGAAAAAGAATATCTATGATCTTGTAATATTTTGAATGACAAAACAAAAGCTGGATGGTAAGTGTATATATATATTAATTTGAAAATTATAAAATTATTAGTGTTATTGCTTTTTAAAATTTAATTATAATTTTTTTTAATAATTATTTTTTATTTAAAATTTTGTGATATAAATGTGTTTTCGAACTTTATTTTTATTAATATTTCATTTAAAATTTTATGATTATAAATTTTATTTTATTTGTTGCATAAATTTGTTTTTCATTTTTTCCTTTTGTTGCACAATTTTGTTTTTTAATTTTAATTTTATTAATATTTTATGAAAAAAGTTAATAAAAATTTAAATATATTTTCATCTTATTTTTTAAATATTTTTTCTAATTAATTTTATGCAAAATTTTGTAGAGATTATTAAAAATTATAAATTTAAGTTGTGTAACATCGATGGCATCAGTCGGTGGGTCCTGTCGCGTGGGGAGGAAGGACACCACGTGGCCACCGCATGCAGGAGGCGGGTCGGTGGCTGGGTCGAAAAGACACCCATCACCTAACAAAATAAATGCGGAGCGTTTGGTGCGGTTTCCAGCTGGGAAAGCCAGCACAATTGTCAGGGGATCTTGGGGAAAAGCGCCGGCAAAAGGGTAATATGCATGGATAGGGATTGTTTTTCGTTATGTCGATTTTCTGGGAAGGTTGTTATGTAGCGTTCAGAGGCGAACAGAAGCGAAGATACAAGGTGATGGTTCAGGGGGTAAATTGGTATGTATCATCATATCCCTCTTCTGTGCCGAAGGTTTCATATTATCGTCGAATGCGGAAAGTAGTCATGGTATTTTTAGATTACCTGTTTGAATGGGGTTTTGGTCGGTCTTGGTCTGAGCAAATGTTGAAAGATATTGAAGTTAGGTGCATGCAGAAATTTGTTTGGTGGTTTTTCGTTCTCTTGTCTACCAATTGGTTTTATTTACCGAAGAAAGAGTGTTGCGATTGGGGAGGATGGATATTGTCTTTGATACCTGCTTCTATCTCATGCTTAGTACTTATGACGGTTTTAAACCATTCTTGTATATACTTGTTGGCTCGGTTCCTTTCCGAGTCGGTGAAAATGCTGAAAGATTCAGGTGTTGTTTGCTGACATTGTGTCGTTTTGGGGTTTCTGGTTGGTTTCTTAAAAAGTCCTTTTGCAATTGTTGGGCAGTTGGCCTATGTTGTAGTTTATGTCTTTTGCTTGTCAATTCATAAAATTAACTCGGGCAAGAATCTGGGTAGAATTTGGTTCAATATTGTGCAATGTCCCATGGATAAAGATCAAATTGTTTGCATTCATGTGAGTTTTAGGACTCTCATACTGGTGGGATGGGTTTTCTTCTGTCTTTCTTTAACTGGTTTTGTTAACAGTAGGGTGCTGTGGGAAATTGGGAGGGACATTCATGCTTGTCAGCTGGTTTATAGAATTTATAGAATCCCTCATAAGACGAAGGCTACTGCATATGAGAGGAAGAATAATATCGCCTGCGGTCTCTGTTATGATTTATGGGTTCTGCTTCTGGGTCCAATTCTCATAGCTTCGGTTAACCTGGGTTATGGAAATGGTCTGTTTGCCGGTTTTCAAAATGTTTTTAGGTTTATGATTTGTCTTTGTCATGGTTATGTTGTTTTCTTGATAGCATTCGAAGTCTTCCTTCTTGGTTGCTCAAAGATGGTGAAGAAAACACACGGAAGAAAGCCAAATGGAGACGAAGGCAAGTAGCCAATCTCCCAGCAACCTCATAAAAGAGGAAGAAAATCAACAAAGAAGCTTCTAGAGCCACTTGTGCAAACATTTGCATCAAAGGTTCCTAATTCTGTTCGAACTCGCATTTATGGTTGGGAAAGCGAGGCTATAAACAAATTGGATATGGAAGATGATATGGCATTAGAGGATATGCAGAATGTGGTGGCTGACCCTGGGCACACCCGAGGACACATTTCTTTGTTTCAACAGTCAATCATAACTTACTGGGTGATAAAATGTTTATTAGCAAAGGCAATCATGTCGACTCAAGCGATAGCGGATTCCAAGCTGGAATCTACCCTAGCTGATATTAACAAAAATATTCAAGAAATTAATCTCCAACAGATAGTTACATTAGTATGCTAGATTAGGAAGGATGGAGAAGGATATCAAGTCCATGCAACAGGTTGAAGTTGAATTGCATGGGTCCAATGCCAAAGACCCTGCTCCTGTGGAGTCAGAGGATGATTAAGGATATCATGTTTAAAGTTATCAGTTTCTTTTTTAGCGGCTATTACTCTGTTGTTAATGTTAATGCTTGTAACTCCACACTTAGATATTAAGTATCGTCATATATTGTATAGGCTATTAAGACTGTTTATGTTTTGGTTTACATACTTTGCACTCAAATGGCCAAGAGCCCTGGTTTCCTACGGGCAGGTTGAGGTCTAAATTTTTGTATATTTGATGCCCAGTTTAAATTAATAGAAAATGGAAAGGATCTACCTAAGCTTACAAACAAACAAACAAACAAAAAATTTAAGTTGTTCAATCATAAAGTTATTTCATCTATTATTAGACTATGCATTTTTATTAAAATAAATAGATTTGAAAAAATAATATGTTTGTCCAACATTATTTTTATTAATATTTCATTAAAACATATTCATACACATATAATTATAATAGCCTACTTATTTTAATAAGTGTGTCTAATTGGAATAGGATATTCAAATTTACAATTTAATTATTAAATAAATGATAGGAATTTAACCTTCATTTGGATATTTTAAAATAATTTTAAACAATATCAGCTATTTAATTTATATGGCTATAATAGCTAGTATAATTGCTATTAAAAAATGACTAATCAAAACAAAAAAAACAAATATAAAGTATTATAAACTTGTATTATTTATTAATCATTTTTTAGAATATTATGGGAAAAAATAAAATTAACTTCTTATTTTTATAATAAATCTACTGAAAAAATTAAAAATATTAAACATTAATGATTTTTTTTCTTAGAATATTATGGGAAAAAATAAAATTAACTTCTTAGATAAATGGAAATTTTTCTTATTAATAGATAAATAAAATCTAATAAAGGGTATTATTGTCTAGCTAGAGATAAAGGCATAGTAAAGCTTAAGTTGAATTTAACTTTTTAGAATGTCTAAAGTTTATTCATATTAATTAATTATCAAATTTATTCATACTAGCTAATTATGAAATTTGAACAATCATGAATGCAATTGGATAATGATAAAAATACTAAAAAAGGCAAAATTACTACCTAAATTTTAAAGTAGTAACTTATAAAATTAGTAGCAAACTAAAAAGGATAAAACTTTCCATACCAAAAGCGGGACGAATTTTCATGCTACATGCTTTGAGAAAATGAATCCATATCTAAGAAAAGGATTCAACTACATCCAACCCATCAAATGAATCAAAGTAGGTAGCAATTAATGTTATTGGACTTTCCTTCAATTACCGATCAAGCTGGTGTTGGTGGATATATTAAATTTCAAAATACCAAACAGAAAGGATAAAGTATATGAGGTATAAGTAAGATATAGTCTTTTGCTAAGTGAATTAAAGTCCACAAGTCATGTCCTTCAATTTTAAAAAGTATTTCCCCCGATGGGCGTGCACAAATGAATGAGAATCGAGCCTCAGGATCTCCCTATGAGGCACACGACGGTTAATTTCTCAGCTCTAGGGTTATAATGAGAC
Source organism: Pinus albicaulis (assembly GCA_034641835.2). Lineage (NCBI taxonomy): Eukaryota > Viridiplantae > Streptophyta > Pinopsida > Pinales > Pinaceae > Pinus > Pinus albicaulis. The sequence goes on from CM076574.1 coordinate 795,745,685, forward strand.
AGGACATCTCACCTCTTAATTCTCTAGAATCGATTATGAAGGATATCATATGATGCAGTTGAAACAACATGGGTGTTATATTTTGGGTGATGAGTACTCATTGCAGGGTGTCGAGTTCGCTTGTCGATGGCCATGCGCGCTTGCCAGGGGCATGAGCTACTTGGAGTAGTGGAGAGGTCTCTCGTTGCATCTACTAGCTTCAGTCTAGACTCCCAAGCTTTTACCTCGAACCCTGGGGCGACTCTAAGCAATGTATTTTTTGTCGGTTACGGGTTTAGAAGTATTCTTGTGCGCTCTAGGTTCCATCGGCGACTCAGTGATCTTGTCGGTCATGTCTTTATTGGGTTTCATGTATTTTTGTCTCTTTGTGAATGGTCTTGGTGTCTAACTCTGGTTTTGGTTATCTTTGGGGGCTAGCAAAAGTTAATGTCCCTCCTAAGTGTGAGTAATTGGACTATCGAGAGCTCCTGGGTGAGGGTTTCTCTCTGTATTATTTCATTAGGAGCTATTTTCTGTCCGTGTTGGGGTGGCTTGGCCGCTTGGTGTGTGGGAGATCTCTACATTGTGTCTTGGGCCTATGTTCTTGTTTTAATTGTTAGCCCTCAGAGTTGGGTGTCGCCCGGGTTTTTCTTAGACCTGCCCTTTTGTGGTTTCCTCCTCTAGGGTTATGCCTATCTCCATTGGACTTGAGTGGGTTTCGTTGGCTTAGGTATCCATGGCCGGGGAGTTGGGTGGTTTCGTTGTCTCCTTTTGGTCCCTTCTTGTTCTGGTGGTGTTCTTAGCCCAGGGCTGGTCGAGAATTCAACATTTTCTAGTTATCAGGTGTGTGGTATTATGCTTGGGTGGAGGTCGTGTTGTCATGGGAGGGTCCTTGCATTTGGTGGTCGGGCTCTAGTGGGTAGCTCATTCAAAGTTGCAGGGCTCTCTCTGGTTTCCTCGGTTAGTTCTTGTTATGTGCAGGTTTCCATGCCTCGTTAGAGAGGTCGGCCTCACCATAGTGGGGGGCATCAGGTCCTATTGCGCACTGGGCCAAAAATCACAATTCGTCCTTTGTAGAGTCAACAAGCAAGGAGCGCAAAGGGGAAGTGGCCAATGCTCGGGGTCAATCCCCGGGCCTCGTGGTTCCTCCAACATATTTCGAATCCATAGTTGAGCAACTCTGAGGAGTCCATGCAAATATGGACATCCTCAAGGAGCATCAATACGAAGATAGAAATGAGTTTGTGGCTTATGTCAATGATATTCAATACAGTCAAAGTGAAATTCTGGAGCAGTTGGATAACATCCACAGGAGCCAACGTCGAACCAATGACCTACTACGTGATCTAGAGGTTCGAGTGGAACATATCGATTTACAATTGCATGATCATTGTGGTATATTTGTAGCTCCTCCTGTGCTTCCTCCTCAACCACCACCATGATATGATATGTGTAAACTTTATGCTCTTTTTGTCTTATTTGTGGTCTCTAAGGTCATGCAATATCTCGGAAATAATGGTAATATGGACACATGTCTTGCATACCCTAGCTCTCCCAGCTAAAAAATCTTGTCAGAGTGAAGCTAGGGGAGTCATTTAGATACAATTTGTACTTTGTTTTATCATGATAACATAAATTAGCACTTTAGATTGAAAAAAAAGTAAAAAAAAAATTCTCCTAGCTCATTTGGTAAAACATGTAAAGGTGTTATGTAAAATATTATGAAGTCATTTGTTCAACCCCTCGATTAACCCATGTTGACATTAGGGCAAGCGTGGTGCATCTAGTAGTTATAGTGATAGTGGAAAAAAAACAGCCACATGTAACACAAGTATGAAACTACCCAGTTGTTGATTCCGCTAGTCATAATATATATATATATATATATATATATATATATATATTTCTCGATAGAATTATTTAATGAATAATTGATATTGAAATTTAATTTAATCTATTAATTATCACACGACATTAAATATAAAAGTAAATTCTATTCATTAATCAAATTTATAAGTAATTGTTTATGGATAAAATGTTTTATAATTAATCAATATTCAAATTTTATAAATATATATATATATATATATATATATATATATATATATATATAACAAATTCTTATCTTGAGCAATCTACATGGCACTGCATGTAGACATGCAAGGGCCCACCCTAATTGTGGACATCTCTAAAATGTCTCTAGATTGCTTCAACTATTAGATTAATTGCAATAGAAGTGAAGGTTATTGTAATCAAACCAACAACTTAAAAGGCTATTGAAGAAGCTCGTGCTAAGGAGGCTCTCATAGCCAAGAAAACATTTAATGAAAGCCCATCGCAATGGATACATTTGTAGAATAATTAACTATAATTACCCAAGCCTAAAGTAGAATGGTCCCAACTGGAATTTGAGGAAGATGGTGTCTAAGTACAGGCCAAAGAGGCCAAGCTCGTTAAAAAAAATTTGTAGCCATCGTTCTTGTTGATGTCACAACCATTGAAAAAAAAAGTAGGAGAAGAAGGTGAAGAATCATTGTCCAAGGAAGAGGCACATTTAAAGTTCCATTCAATTGGATTTATTCATCTTTGAAGCTCTTGAATGTTGCAACTCATATGAAATCATTATTGCCGTGAATCTATCTACATTGAGACAATTAGTAATTTGTTCAAAGTTATACCATATAAGAATAATGATGATATGAAACAATATATTCTAGGTATAGATATTCTAATATTATCATTTTGAGAAAAATTATAGGTATCTATACATGATGAGGTTGCAACATCAGCAAGTAATAATTCAATACAAATGATACGAAGATAGAAATGATTTTGTGGCTTATGTCAATGATATTCAATACAGTCAAAGTGAAATTTTGGAGCAGTTGGATAACATCCACAGGAGCCAACGTCGAACCAATGACCTACTACGTGATCTAGAGGTTCGAGTGGAACATATCAATTTACAATTGCATGATAATTGTGGTATATTTGTAGCTCCTCCTGTGCTTCCTCCTCAACCACCACCATGATATGATATGTGTAAACTTTATGCTCTTTTTGTCTTCTTTGTGGTCTCTAAGGTCATGCAACCTCTTGGAAATAATGGTAATATGGACACATGTCTTGCATACCCTGGCTCTCCTAGCTAAAAAATCTTGTCAGAGTGAAGCTAGGGGAGTCATTTAGATACAATTTGTACTTTGTTTTATCATGATAACATAAATTAGCACTTTAGATCGAGAAAAAAGTAAAAAACATTTTCTCCTAGCTCATTTGGTATAACATGTAAAGGTGTTATGTAAAATATTATGAAGTCATTTTTTCAACCCCTCAATTAACCCATGTTGACATTAGGGCAAGCGTGGTGCATCTAGTAGTTATAGTGATAGTGGAAAAAAAACAGCCACATGTAACACAATTATGAAACTACCCAGTTGTTGATTCCACTAGTCATAATATATATATATATATATATATATATATATATATATATATATATATATATATATATATATATATATATATTTCTCGATAGAATTATTTAATGAATAATTGATATTAAAATTTAATTTAATCTATTAATTATCACACGACATATATATATATAACAAATTCTTATCTTGAGCAATCTACATGTCACTGCATGTAGACATGCAAGGGCCCACCCTAATTGTGGAAATATCTATAATGTCTCTAGATTGCTTCAACTATTAGATTAATTGCAATAGATGTGAAGGTTATTGTAATCAAACCAACAACTTAAAAGGCTATTGAAGAAGCTCGTGCTAAGGAGGCTCTCATAGCCAAGAAAACGTTCAATGAAAGCCCATTGCAATGGATACATTTGTAGAATAATTAACTATAATTACCCAAGCCTAAAGTAGAATGGTCCCAACTGGAATTTGAGGATGATGGTGTCTAAGTACGGGCCAAAGAGGCCAAGCTCGTTAAAAAAAAATTGTAGCCATCGTTCTTGTTGATGTCACAACCATTAAAAAAAAAAGTAGGAGAAGAAGGTGAAGAATCATTGTCCAAGGAAGAGGCACATTTAAAGTTCCATTCAATTGGATTTATTCATCTTTGAAGCTCTTGAATGTTGCAACTCTAACATATGAAATCATTATTTCCGTGAATCTATCTACATTGAGACAATTAGTAATTTGTTCAAAGTTATACCATATAAGAATAATGATGATATGAAACAATATATTCTAGGTATAGATATTATAATATTATCATTTTGAGAAAAATTATAGGTATCTATACATGATGAGGTTGCAACATCAGCAAGTAATAATTCATCAATATGGGTTTTTGATGGATCTATACTCATAATATAAGGTCATCCTAAAAATTTGATGGATGTGGAGATCTATGGAGATATGGAAAGAAATACAAGTTGAGATGGGTTGATTACTTATGCCTCGGCCTTAAATGCAGTGCAATTTTACCATAAAAAGGGAATTTGATCATACATTTACAATTCATTCTCAATAATAGTTTTAATTTTATCAATCCATACAACTCAACTCTCTTATGTTCTCTGATTTAACTTCATTTATCTTGTTAGGTCCCTATATCACTAGTATAGTCCCTTAGTATTGTTAGTGTAAACCCCTTATTGTTATTATTGTACCCTTGTAACCCCCATTTTGTTATTATTGTGCCCTTAAATTATTATTGTTAGGTCGGCTAGGATTACATTATGGCCCTGTGGACTCCTATATATAGAAAGGAGGTTTTGTGAATTATATCATTGAAGAATTGTTCATTTATGTAATGTATTGGAGGTTTCCCCCTCGAAGTGGCTCATTTCTAAGGTGTTGATATCTCTTTTCTTCTCTTTTTGGAGCTGGTTACGCAACATTTGGTATCAGAGGTTTGGATTATAGGGTTTCGCTGCTCCAAACAGGTCATCGTGGCATTTTCGCTATAAATTTTTTTCTACCAAGTTTCAGAAGCTGAAATGTTTAGAGTGCGAAGCCAAAATCCTGAAGAATATTGTCTAAAAATTTCAGAGTTTGGTTCGCAATATTTTCGGAGATATGATTTGTGGAAGTTAGGTATTTTTTCAAGCTCCTAAACAGGTCATCGTAGCATTTGCGCTATAAATTTTTTTCTACTGAGGTTCAGAATCTGAAATTTTTAGGGTGCGAAGTTGAAATCCTAAGGAAACTCATCAAAAAATTTCAGAGCTTGGTTCGTAATATTTTTGGAGATATGATCTGTGGAAGGTAGTGCTTTTTCAGGCTCCTGAATTTCATCTCAAAAAGGTGATCGTGGGAAAATTTCAATAAATATCTCTCTGAGCATCGGATTGGAGTGTAGTAAAAAGTGGTCACAAGTACACGAACTGTAGTTTCTTAGCTATCAATTTCAGAGGTGAAGGACAAAACAATGACACGTGGCAAGTCGTACAAGTTCGCCATACTGAACTAGTCTATAATTAGGTCATTGTGGGAGATTGGACATAACTTTGTCTTGGAGAATCCAAATCAAGTCAGACCTGTGGCATTCAAAAGAGAATTAAAAGGGATAATTCAGTGCTGAATTTCAGATATTGAAGAGCTGCAATCACAGAGATAATACAATTTCAATATCGAGCTCCTTAAAAGCAAGTAAAAGGTGTGTATTTGTTTTCCGAATTGCATAAGTCTTGTTTGAAGAATCAAGTTGAATTGATTGCAAGGGCATATTGTAGAATAGATATCAACATTGGATTATAAAATGGCCCCTAAAAAGAATTCAACACCCATTAAGCCTTTGGAAAGCTCTACTATGACTCATGAAGACAAAGAATTGCAACATGATCTATCAAAATTACAAGAGCAAGTGCAACAAATTTCACTCTCGCAAAGAGCAACAAAAAATGAAATGGAAGTTTTGAAGAAAGGCGTGGAAGCTAAGATGGATGGTGTGAAAGCTAATATGGATGGCATGGAGGCTGGCATGGAATCTATGATGGATGACATGGAAGCTAATATCGATGAGAAAATGGAAAACATGAAGAATTTTCTAAAAGCAAACATGGAAGGTTTGACAAAGTTGATACAAGAAATGTTTCCTAATGGTGAAAAGATAGTAGAAGAACCTCATGATGAGAACAAAATAAATGTTAATTGTGATTTCATAAACTCTAATGTTGGCGGGAAGAACCACCATATTCCAAAGATGGATATGAGAAAGTTTGATGGAAAGGATCCTGTAACATGGATACTACAGATGGAGCAATATTTTGATCTCCATAACGTGTAAAACACACAAAAGGTACGTATTGCAACTTTACATTTAGAACAAAATACATTTGCATGGTATCGATGGCTTTTCTCCCATAAAAAAATTGTCACTTGGTCAATTTTTATGGAGGAAATGATAGCACATTATGAGGATACAAAGAGAAACACTTTCTTTAGCCAATTGATAAATCTCAAACAAAAGGGTTTAGTGGGGCAGGACATTGAGGACTTCCAAAAATTGAATATAAGGGTAACTGATATTCCAGAGGAACACAGGATTGATCTCTTCATAGGCACTCTAAAGGATAACATCCAACATGAAGTTCGTGTTTTGGAACTTGATTCATTGGAGAAGGCATTCAGGTTGGCAAGAAAAGTTGAATGTAAAATTATGGCGACAAGGAAGCCTACCACTCAATTCTATAAAGAAGGAAGTGTTGCTACGCCTAGATTTCTACAACCTACAAGGTTGACACCACAACAATTGGAAGAAAAAAGAGCAAAAGGGCTTTGCTACAGTTGTGATAGCAAATACACTAAATGTCATAAGTGTGCTGAGAAGAAATTATTTTACATAGATTGTGAAGAAGAAGAAGAAAATGAACAAGAAGAGGATATACACCAGGAACCACCCCTAGAAGAGGAAGAAATGAATCCGACCATATCGTGTAATGCACTGGCAGGAATTACTACTCCTCAAACTCTCAAGATAGAAGGACATATAAAGAAGAAAAGGGTAATAGTGTTGATTGATTCTGGTAGCACCCATAATTTTATTCATTATAAGGTAGCCAAGGAATTAAATTGTTTCCTATACCCAGCACCAGAATGTCAAGTGATGGTTGCAAATGGAGGAACTATAAATTGCTCTGGAAAATGCCATAATATCAAGCTAACTATGGGGGAATATGTATTGACTAGTCCAATGCTTGCCATTCCTATGGGAGGTGCTGATGTTGTACTAGGAGTACAATGGTTACAATCTTTGGGGACGGTAGCTTTTAATTTTCAAGAACTTTTCTTGAAATTTTTTTCAGAAGGAAAGGAAGTCAAATTACGGGGTATTGAAGGGAAGTCAGGAAGGATAATAAGCTCTAATGTCATGACAAAGCTTATAAAGAAAGAACAACGAGGCGTAATTGCACAATTATGCTCACTAGAAGTTCCAACATCAAAATCATCTATTTCTGCAGATCTCCAACAAGTCTTGGACAATCATTCCAAGGTGTTTGAAACTCCCCAAGGACTCCCACCTATTCGTGATCATGATCATGCTATTCATTTGATTCCAGGAAGTGTTCCTCCAAACATCAGGCCTTATAGATATCCTTACTTCCAAAAGAGCGAAATTGAACGTATGGTTGCAGAAATGTTAGAGGCGGGTATAATTCAACCTAGTCAAAGTTCTTTCTCTGCTCCTGTAGTATTGGTACACAAGAAGGATGGATCATGGCGAATGTGTCCGGATTATAGGGAGCTCAATAAGCTCACCATTAAAGACAAATTTCCCATTCCTATGATTGATGAATTATTGGATGAATTATATGGAGCAATTTATTTTACCAAGTTGGATCTTCGTTCAGGATATCATCAAATTAGAATGAAGACTGAAGATATTCCAAAAACAGCATTTTGAACTCATGAGGGTCATTATGAATTTTTGGTCATGCCTTTTGGCCTTACCAATGCACCTTCTACATTTCAAGGGTCGATGAATTCCATTTTCAAACCCTTCCTTAGAAAATTTGTGCTAGTATTTTTTGATGATATACTAATCTATAGCAAGTCTTGGAAGGATCATGTTGAACATGTTGACAGGGTGCTCAAACTATTGCAGGAGAAACAATTATATGCAAAAACGTCCAAATGTTTCTTTGGAGTACAAGAGGTGGAATATCTGGGTCATATTGTATCTCACGAGGGTGTTAAAGTAGACTCTAACAAAATTAAAGCCATTAAGGAATGGAAAGTCCCCACAACCATAAAGCAGTTGCGAGGATTTCTCGGGTTAACAGGGTATTATCGTAAGTTTGTTAAGAATTATGGGAGAATAGTAGCACCTCTAACAACATTATTGAAGAAAGATGAATTTTCATGGACTCCTGAAGCAACTAAGGCCTTTGAACATCTTAAAGAGGCAATGTGCCTAGTACCGGTCTTAGCTACGCCAGACTTCACAAAAACCTTTATTGTGGAATGTGATGCCTCAGGAAATGGAATTGGTGCAGTTTTAATGCAGGAAGGAATACCCATTGCTTTTGAAAGTCGTCCAATCAAAGGAAAGTATTTACAAAAACCTATTTATGAGAAGGAAATGTTAGCAATACTGCATGCACTAAAGAAATGGCTAACTTACCTAATGGGAAGACACTTCAAGGTAAAAACTGATCATGATAGTCTTAAACACTTTTTGGAACAACGAATATCTTTAGAAGAGCAACAAAAATGGGTCACAAAGATGTTGGGTTATGACTTTGAAATAATCTACAAAAAAGGAAAGCTTAATGTTGTTGCAGATGCACTTTCAAGAAAGAATGAAGAGGTGGAAGCATTGCTTTGTGCCATTTCTATTATCCAACCAGATTGGATAACCGAAGCAAGAGATGAATGGAAGAAGGACAAAGATGTATGGACACTCATTCAAAAGTTGCAGCAAGATCCTAGTACATCCGATACATTTAGTTGGAAAAATGATTCCTTATGGTACAAAGATCGCTTATATCTTTGTAAGAATTCCCAACTAAAACAAAAGATTCTTCTGGAATTGCACACTTCTCCTTTAGGAGGACACTCGGGATTTTTAAAAACTTACCAAAGGGTGAAGAAATAATTTTTTTGGGATGGCCTTAAATCTGATATTCAAAAGTTTGTGGCGGAATGTTTGGTTTGCCAGCAGAATAAAGTGGAAACAATTAAGACCCCAGGACTTCCACAACCTTTATCCATTCCAAGTCAACGTTGGGAGGAGATTTCAATGGATTTTATCACAGGTTTACCTAAGTCCGAAGGAAAGAGTGTCATCATGGTGGTAGTTGATAGACTTACCAAGTATGCACACTTTCGTGCATTATCTCATCCATTTAAAGCAAGTACAGTTGCTACTACATTTATGGACAGAATTCAAAAGCTACATGGAAGCCCAAGGGTTATTGTGAGCGACAGAGATCCCATTTTTACTGGAAATTTTTGGACGGAGTTATTTTCTTGTTTGGGTGCTCAATTAGCTCATAGCTCATCTTATCATCCTCAATCTGATGGTCAAACTGAGATAGTAAATAAATGTTTGGAAGGATATCTTCGTTGTTTTGTATCCGATAAACAAACACAATGGGTCAAGTGGTTACCTCTTGCTGAATGGTGGTATAACACTTCCTTCCATACTGCAGCAAAAATGACCCCATTTATGGCACTTTATGGATATCACCCACCATCCATCACATCATCTTTAAGGGAAAATTCGAAGGTTCAAGCAGTGGAAGATCACATCGAGCATCAGCAAGAAGTTCTCCAACTCTTAAAGGATAACCCGAATTTGGCACAAAATCGAATGAAACAACAGGCAGATCAACATCGTAGCGAGAGAAGTTTTGATGTAGGAGATTGGGTATTTTTACGGCTACAACCATACAAACAAATGTCCCTCAAGCAAGCAAAGAAGGATAATAAATTATCGCCAAAGTACTATGGTCCTTACAAGGTGTTGCAAAAGATTGGTACTATGGCATACAAATTGGAGCTTCCTCCTTCTTCACGAGTGCATCCAGTTTTCCATGTTTCATGCTTAAAGAAGGTTATAGGTGAAAATCTTCTAGTTCAAACAATATTGCCAGAACTTGATGAGGAAGGAAAAATCATATTGGAACCTGAAGTGGTCATGGAAATAAGAACTCGACAGCTACGGAATCGATCAATTTCAGAGTATCTCATCAAGTGGAAGAACTTACCCACTGAAGATTCTACATGGGAGGATGAGAATTTTATACAGAAGCACCCGAAGCTACTCAAGCGTTGAGGACAACACCTTTTATGAAGGAGAGGGGCATGTTAGGTCCCTATATCACTAGTATAGTCCATTATTATTGTTAGTGTAAACCCCTTATTGTTATTATTGTACCCATTGTAACCCCCATTTTGTTATTATTGTGCCCTTAAATTATTATTGTTAGGTCGGCTAGGATTACATTATGGCCCCATGGACTCCTCTATATATAGAAAGGAGGTTTTGTGAATTATATCATCGAAGAATTGTTCATTTATGTAATGTATTGGAGGTTGCCCCCTCGAAGTGGCTCATTTATAAGGCGTTGATATCTCTTTTCTTCTCTTTTTGGAGTTGGTTACACAACATATCTCCTATCCTTTATTTGTAGTTTCCTAAGGGAAATTATTTAGATAACATTTTTCTTTTAACAAAATTATAATAAGATGTGGGGTGATTCAAAAAAAGACATTTTTTACTTATTTAAACAATCATGTGTCATAAGAAAACAATCACATATGAGATCTACCAGCTACAAAACATGGAACCCAAGATTTGTGTGGAAATTTCAGGAGAAAATCACAAAACATATTTTTATAATTCTTTGTAGGCACTGACCTACAGTTACAAATATTTGTAGTCACTAACATACTAGAGACACCAATCCCCACAACTGTAAAAATTCACAGGCATAAGCCTATTGGAGACTCTACTCCTCACTATTATAAATATTTGTAGGCATCAACCTACTAGAAACACCAATCCCCATCGCAACAAATATTAGTAAGCATAAACTAATTGGAGAGACCAATCACTACCGTTACAAATATTCATAGGCACCAACCTTCTGGATACACCGATCCCCACTATTAAGCACCAACTTAGCAAGAGACACCAATACCCACTATTAAGCACCAACTTAGCAAGAGACACCAATCTCCTTGATCATGCAACAACCCGCAATTACAACTCTTCTTTAGTGTAGATAACTTCTTCAAAAGATAATATCATTCACATTATCTTCATCAAGTTTTCTTGCTACATTTTACTTCACTAGGTCTACTCACTACTTCTACTTCATTGGGTCTGCTCATTGCTTCTACCTTAACCAGGTTTGACCAAAATTTGAATCTCAAAATGAAATTTATGGTAACACTTGCAAAACTTGTTGTTTTTGGCCTTTTCCTATGAACAAAGTTGTACAACATGCACCTATGTTATGAAACCAACTCCAAAAATAGAAGAAAAGAGAGATCAACGCCTTAGAAATAAGCCACTTCGAGGGGAAAACTGCCTTTACATTACATAAATAAACAATTCTTGGATGATACAAAATACAAAACCTCCTTTCTATAAATAGGAATCCACGAGGTCACAATATAATCTTAGCTGACCAAACAATAATAATGTAAGAGCACAATAATAACAATATGGGGGTTACAGGGGTAAAACAATAACAATAAGGGGGCTACACTAACAACAATAAGGGATTACACTAGTAATATATGGACCTAACATGCCCCTCTCCTTCAAAAAAGTGTTGTCCTCAATGCTTGAATAGCTCTAGATGATTTTGTATAAAGTTTTCATCCTCCCATGTAGAATATATAGTGGGTAATTTCTTCCACTTGATCAGATGCTCTGAAATTGATCGATTTCGTAGCTGTCGAGTTCTTGTTTCCGTGAATACTTTAGGTTCCAATATGATTTTTCCTTCCTCATCAAGTTCTGAAAATATTGTTTGAACTGGAAGTTTATCGCCTATAACCTACTTTGAGTATGAAACATGGAAAATTTGATGCACTCGAGAAGAAGAAGGAAGCTCCAATTTGTATGTCATAGTTCCAATATTTTGCAACACCTTGTAAGTACCATAGTACTTTGGCGATAATTTATTATCCTTCTTAGCTTGCATGAGGGACATTTGTTTGTATGTTTGTAGCCGTAAAAATACCCAGTCTCCTACATCAAAACTTCTCTCATTGCGATGTTGATATGCCTGTTGTTTCATTCGATTTTGTGCCAAATTTAGGTTATCATTTAAGAGTCGGAGAACTTGTTGTTGATGCTCGATGTGATCTTCCACTACTTGAACCTTAGAATTTTCTCTTAAAGATGATGTGATGGACGGTGGATGATATCCATATAAAGTTCCATAAATGGGGTCTTTTTTGCTGCAGTATGGAAGGAAGTGTTATACCACCATTTAGCCAGACGTAACCACTTGACCCATTGTGTTTGTTTATAAGATACAAAACAATGAAGATATCCTTCCAAACATTTTTTTCACTATCTCAATTCGCTCATCAGATTGAGGATGATAAGATGATCTATGAGCTAGTTGAGTACCCAAACAAGAAAATAATTCCGTCAAAAAATTTCAAGTGAAAATGGGGTCTCTGTCGCTTACAATAATATTTGGGTTTCCATGTAGCTTTTGAATTGTTTCCATAAATGCGGTAGCAACTGTACTTTCTTTAGATGGATGAGATAATGCACAAAAATGTGCATACTTGGTAGGTCTATCAACTACCACCATGATGACACTCTTTCCTTCAGACTTAAGTAAATATGTGATAAAATCCATTGAAATATCCTCCCAACGTTGACTTGGAATGGATAAAGGTTGTAGAAGACCCGGGGTCTTAATTGTCTCAACTTTATTTTGCTGGCAAACCAAAAAAATTTCCACAAAATTTTGAATATCATATTTAAGGCCATCCCAAAAAAAATTATTTCTTCACCCTATGGTAAGTTTTTAAAAATCCCGAGTGTCCTCCTAAGGGAGAAGCGTGCAATTCCAAACGAATTTTTTGTTTTAGTTGGGAATTCTTACAAAGATATAAGCGATCTTTGTACCATAAGGAATCATTTTTCCAACTAAATGTATCAAATGTACTAGGATCTTGTTGCAGCTTTTGAATGAGTGTCCACACTTCTTCATCATTTTTCCATTCATCCCTTACTTCGGTTACCCAATATGGTTGGATAATAGAAATGGCACAAAGAAATGCTTCCACCTCTTCATCATTTCTTGAGAGTGCATCTGCAACAACAATTAGCTTCCCTTTTTTGTAGATGATTTCAAAGTAATAACCCAACATCTTTGTGACCCATTTTTGTTGCTCTTCTGAATATAGTCTTTGTTCCAAAAAGTATTTAAGACTATCACGATCAGTTTTTACCTTGAAGTGTCTTCCCATTAGGTAAGGTCACCATTTATTTAGTGCATGTAGTATTGCCAACATTTTATTCTCATAAATAGCTTTCTGTAAATACTTTCCTTTGGTTGGACGACTTTCAAAAGCAATGGGTCTTCTTTCTTGCATTAAAACAACACCAATTCCATTTCTTGAGTCATCACATTCCACAATACAGGTTTTTGTGAAGTGTGGCGTAGCTAAGACCAGTGCTAGGCACATTGCCTTTTTAAGATGTTCAAAGGCCTTAGTTGCTTCAGAAGTCCATGAAAATGCATCTTTCTTCAATAATGTTGTTAGAGGTGCTACTATTCTCCATCACTTGAAGCTATGGTACTGGGTATAGGAAGCAATTCAATTCCTTGGCTACATTACAATGAATAAAATTATGGGTACTACCTGATTCAATCAACACTATTACCTTTTTCTTCTTGATATGTCCTTCTATCTTGAGAGTTTGAGGAGTGGTAATTCCTGCCAATGCATTACAGGATATGGTCAGACTCATTTATTCTTTATCTAGGGTTGGTTCATGGTGTATATCCTCTTATTTTGAATTTTCTTGTTCATTTTATTCCTCCTCTTCACAATATATGTAAAATAATTTATTCTCAACACACTTATGACCTTTATTGTATTTTCTATCACAACTGCAGCAAAGCCATTTTGCTCCTTTTTCTCCCAATTGTTGTGGTGTCAACCTTGTAGGTTGTGGAAGTGTACGAGTAACAACACTTCCATCTTTATAGATGTGAGTGATAGGCTTCCTTTTCGCGATAATTTTACATTCAAATTTTCTTGCCAACCTAAATGCCTTCTCCAATGAATTAGGTTCCCGAAGGTGAACCTCATGTTGGATGTTATCCTTTAAAGTCCCTATGGAGACATCAATCTCGTGTTCTTCTGGAATATCAGCTACCCTTATATTTAATTTTTGGAAGTCCTCAATATGCTCCACCATTGAACCCTTTTGTTTGAGATTTATCAATTGGCTAAAGAAGGTGTTGTTCTTTGTATCCTCATAATGTGCTATCATTTCCTCCGTAAAAATTGACCAAGTGAAAATTTTATTACGAGAGTAAAGCCATCGATACCATACAAATGTATTTTTTCTAAATATAAAGTTGCAAGGTGTGCCTTTTGTGTGTTTTTCACATTATTGAGATCAAAATATTGCTCCATCTGTACTATCCATGTTACGGGATCCCTGCCATCAAACTTCCTCATATCGATCTTTAGAATATGGTGGGTCTTCAATAAAACATTACAGTTTACAAAATCACGATTAACATTTATTTTGTTCTCATCGTGAGTTTCCTATACTGCCTTTTCACCATTAGTAATCATTTCTTGTATCAACTTTGTCAAACCTTCCTTCAAACCTTCAATGTCTGCTTTTATATCATTCTTCATGTCTTCCATTTTTTCTTCCATGTCTTCCATACCATTCTTCAAACCATCCATCTTAGCTTCCACGTCTGTCTTCAAACCATCCATCTTAGCTTCTACGCCTTTCTTCAAAACTTCCATCTCATTTTTTGTTGCTCTTTGCGAGGGAGAAATTTGGTGCACTTGCTCTTGTGATTTTGATATATCATGTTCCACTTCTTCCTCTTCATGAGTCATAGTATATTATTATGAGGGCTTAATGGGTGTTGAATTATTTTTAGGGGGCCTTTTAGAACCCAATACTGATATCTATGCTTCAATATGCCCTTGGAATCACTTCAAACTAATTTTTCAAATAAGACTTATGCAATTTGAAAAACAAAATATACACATTTTTCTTGCTTTTGAGGAGATTGATATTGAGATTGAATTATCTCTATGATTTTGGATCTTAAATATCTAAAATTCAGTCCTGTAGTAGCCCTATGAATCTTCTTTAGAATGCCTTAGGTCTTACCTGATTTGGATTCTTCAAGGCAAAGTTATGCCCAATCTCCCACAATGACCTAATTATGGATTGCTTCAGTAGAGCGAACTTTTACCACGTGCCACGAGTCACTGTTTCTTCATTCGGCTCTGAAAATGATATACGGGAAACTAAAGTCTGTTTACTTTCAACCACTTTTTATAGAATTCCAATCTGATTCTCAGAGAGATAGGTATGACGATTTTACCAAGATAAACTCTTTTAGATGAAATCTGGGAGCCTGCAAAAACCCTAACTTTCACATATCATATCTCCGAAAATATTGTGAACCAATATCAGAAATTTTTACACGAAGTTCCTCAGGATTTTTTACAAATGGGTTTTTTTGTGTTTGAACCCTCGTAGAAAAACTTTTATAGCGAAAATTCCACGATGACATGTTTAAAGCAGCGAAACCCTAGAATCCAAAGCTCTGATACCAAATGTTATGAAACCAGCTCCAAAAATAGAAGAAAAGATAGATCAATGCCTTAGAAATAAGCCACTTCGAGGAGGAAACCTCCTTTACATTACATAAATGAACAATTCTTGGATAATACAAATGAAAAAACCTCCTTTCTATATATAGGAGTCCATGGGGTCATAATATAATCCTAGCTGACCTAATAATAATAATGTAAGGGCACAATAATAACAATATGGGGGTTATAGGGTGTTAGGGTCCTATAAATATAGGGTTCATAATTTTTGAATTGACTTTGATAGTCTTGTAAATATGTACATACCTTGCTTTATGCAAGTTGTTTTCCCATATTTTGAAGATAATAAATAATAAAAAAATGAAAAAAGAGGGTAAAAGTCCTAAAAGAAAGATCAAAGGACTTAGAAAAAATATAGACCCCAAAATAAAAAAGAGATAAAATAAGACCTGAAAGTGAGCAAGTCCAAATGCCACTACTTTTAATTTCACTGCAAGAATAATGATTATGTGCAGAGTGTCAATAAATGCCATAATCCATGATCAGTTAAACAGTTTAATATTAATTCTTCATGCTTTCAATTTCATGTTTTAGATAGTGAATAAAAATTTGTCAAACAGTTTAAGCTTGACAAATCAGTAGATAGGTAGAGAATAATGAGGAGCTCAACAATTTAATCTGAGCCGTCGGATGAAAAAAGGTAGACTTAGATAGTTTTATGTTTTGAAAGAAAAATGTGTTAGGGTTGCAAGCCTAAATGCACCCATGAAAATGAAGTAAAAAAATGTTAGAAATAAAGATGGGTAGGTAGAAAGCAGTTGAGAAAGCATGTAATAAAGCATCATCGGGAAAAAATCACTATTTTCCTCTCCTCTACAAGTATTCAGTATTCTAAACTATCAGTAAAAAAGGCTCAAAGCATTTCTCTGACTTTTGTTGGGACCGGACCCAAGGCTCAATGAATGGTTAGTTAAAAATATTGAATTCATACATTAGATCCACATTTATCATCATTTATCATCATTTACCCTTCATTCATACATCATAATCCCTTTTTCCTAAGTAAAGACACATTTTTACTTAGTAAAAATGAAACCCTAAACTAATTAACTTCATTCCCTTTCAAAATCATTCATAAAACCCTCAAAATGCATTTATCCTAAGTTTAAGTGAAGTAAAACAACAAAGACAAGCAATGCTTTATTTTTTACACTTTACTTAGAGTTAATAGGTGTTTTGTTTCCATTACAGTATCCTTTTTCATATTAACTACTAATTATTTTATTAAAATCCCTAAACTATATCTACACGTATAGTATTAAATCCCTTATATTAAAAAACCCACAAAACCCTCTATTTTAATGTTTAAGCCAATGTTATAATAACCCACGTGATGAAAATAAAACCTCTGCCCAACTATCCCATTGGTTTAACATATCTATAACACAAATATCCCGCCCCATATAGTTTAAACAAGTGTTAATTACATTTGATAAAACTATATAATAAACACTCACTCTGATGCATTGATTGAAACATTGGTTAAACGTTTTAATTAACACATATAAAACATTTCCCCCACCTATCCTATAAGCCCAAGGTTTAAAACTTTAAATAAACACATATTTGTAAAGTTTATAACCGACCCCTCCGCACATATTACACCCCGGTCCCACTCCCCCATCCCGATGCACCTTCCCAACCAATCTGGGTCGTTCACAGTCGAACCCCATATCCAACGGTGAAAACACTATATCGCATAGAAAATTTGTGCGGTCACCCCCATGCCAAACCTGCGCGAAATGGGCTATTTTGTAAATATATCTCTCCTCCACGTGCCCTTTTCTTATTTGATCGCGTGGGTTCAAGCTAAAACAACTTACTGTCGTAATGTCGCGCGATAACCACTGGTTGTTTTGATCCCGTGAAGCCCAAAACCACTCTTCCCGCTGATGTGACCAGCATTCATTGTAGAGTTAAAGAAACCAAAAATGCCCAATAAACATACGAAACTGCGCTCATTTACTCTTCTACTACGCATAAGCTCTATGTAAGCCCCCGACTGTCAAAACGAATCCTTTTACATTGTTTTCAAGCCACTGAGCCTGCAAAAACTCGACCAGTAGCCATTGAAGATTACTGAGGAGCTCTGCGTTGCTCCAAAAGATCAGCAAGGGATTGTCCAACCTATTCAAAAGACTTCAAAATACCATTTTCGAAACCCTATACTTGCAAATAACAGGTTTTTATTCTAAATCAAGCCTGTTTTCCATTTGAAATGCCTTTTTTAAGACAAATTTCATTCATAGATCCAACTATATCAAAAGAAGTCTATCAAAATAGTCCAAAAATAGGCCAAACCCTGTCAAATTTTTTCCAGGAACCCTGTTTTACTGCTGCGCACTATTGTGAAAGAAAATTGCGAATTTGTACAGTTTTATGAACTATTTCAGGCACCAAATCAAGTGAGAAAACCTCTAAAGGTATCCTAAGCCTCTGTGACCCATTTCAAAAGACTTTCAGCCCAATTTCTCAGTAAGGGACTCAGGAAACCCTTGTTTCTTGTTTAAAACCAGTCAAAAGCCATTATCCCTCCATGCAAACCTCTGTTTTATTAACAATTATTTTTGTTTTGCAGGTCATTAGCAAAAGGAGAATTTGGATAAAACAATCTAAATACTAGTTCAAGATCTGTTTTACTCTAAGAGTTCATAAATAAATGAATTTTAAATGATATTCCTTAACAAAAGTTTCCAGGCAGCAGAACAGAAAGAAGTCATTTATGCAGAGAGAGATCATAATGATGAAATTTGCACAGTGAATGATAAAAGTGAAATCAGAATTCACAGTGACAGTGAAAAAAGAGACAGTTAAAGTGTATCAGTAAAAATCAGAGTGAAAGTCACAATAAAGGTTAAAACAAAGTTACATAGAAGTCAAGGTAAAACAGTAAAAGTAGAAACAGAGGTAGTAATGGTTAAACAGAGATGAAAATACTTTCACCAATAATTAAGTTTATCTGAAGTAAAATAAAAACAGTTAAAAGAACAATAAGGTTAAAAGATGAAAACAGAGCAAGAAGGGACATTTTTGCAGAAATTTCATGTTTAAGTCATTGTTTTGCAGAAACAATTGTGACCAATCCAAGATTAATTTTAAAAAATTGGAGGTTTATGTTCCTAAGATGTCCAACTACATAACTCTCACTTTTATTCCAACGGTAATCCAAGATTGATGCGAAAAATTGGAGGTTTATGTTCCTAAGATGTCCAACTACAACAACCTCTCTCACTTTTCTAACAACCATTATGGGTTTGTAAATATCAAACAATATTTGAAAGCACTTTTTACAGAAAATTCTTGTTACGTCATCATTTTGCAGAGAAGATTGTGGTCAATCAGAAATACATCTTACAAAACTGAAGGAGATTTTTATTCCTAAGAGACCCATCTACCAAAACCTATCTCACTTTTTACACAGTGATTACAAAATGAGAGATATATGTGCATCTTTACAGCATATTGTTCAGACTCTGTAAAACTCTGTTTTACACATGTTTTTGCGGAGCCTATTGTGAACAGCTGGAGCAGAATTTTAGGGAACTGAGAGACGTTTATCTCACCAACATATTCATCTACAATAACCTCTTTCACTATTTACATATATATTTCGGATTGAGATATAAAAAGATATCATTGGACCCCAAGTTTACAGAATTTCTGGAGCAGAATGCACAAAGAAAGGAAACAATTAGTGACTTGGATGCCTCATCATCAACTAAGAGTTGATATCAAATTCGAATTCTCTTCTTTGTCACCATCAATCCATAAGTATAGTGCCAAATAGATGCATTATTTTTTAGTGTCCTTTATTAAAGTTATATTTACGTAAAACAGTTTGATATATTTGTAAACCAATCTTGATATTTTTTTAAGATATTCTAGTTTAGAATTTGTATATATACTTCATCTTTTGAAGTATTTTTGTGGAATAAATTGTTGGAGATTGCTATAGTCATTTTTTTTGGACATTGAAGGCTTTTGTGTTTCAAATTTCAAGTAGCAGACTGGATCAATTCAATTGGCCTCATACTTCAGGATTCCTGGGATGAGCTATTTGGAGTGAAGTATTTCCTTACTTGTCACTGTTATCTTTCTTAGTTACATGCATCCATCTATGTTTTTTGCTAAATTTGAATGTATAACTAGGAGTATTACTACAGGATTTGTTAAAAGTACCCTGTTTTTAACTAGTTATCATTTCTATGTTTTCCTCTGATTTTTTTTTTTTTTGGTAAATTAGCAGTTGTATTAGATCTAAAATATAGTACATAGTATTACAAAAAGGGCCTGCCTATCCCAGAACAAAAAGAGACGCAGAGGGCAAGGCCTACCAGCGAGATACGTCCACAGACACAGACATAGAAACATGTAAGCCATCGCAGGCCAGGAGTCAAACAATAACATTTTACAAAACTGATCCTTTGCCAGGACCGAGAGACTAGGATACTAGTCAACCCAAATGGGTAGCCTGACATCAAAACAAAAAAAAGACATAAACCAACTTTAGCCAAGGACAAAGCTTAAAAAGACTAACAGCTAGGACTTTCATCCTTACTGTTTCTATTATTTTCCACAGGATCTCCTCCATCACTTGGCCTGGCATTGTCCACGCGATTAGGCGTACTTCGAGGCTTGTAATGGCGGATGATAGTGGTCTGGTTGCTCTCCTCAAGCAGCTGGATCGAGATGTTCAACACATGCTTCAGATAAATTTAGAAGAGCCTAACGAACCCCTCAAGCCACTTCGATTGGGCTTTCATCTCTTCTACCAGGGATTTCAAAGTGACTTCCAAGCTGTCAAGCCTAGCCGAATTTTTTGCCGAAGTGAGGGTACCGGCTTGGTACGCATCCTTATGAGCTGCCTCCTGCATATTCAGCGCCTTGGATAACATGGTTTTCATTTTCCAGGCCGTGTGCTGGGTGTGCAGAAACTGGGTAGACCTGGTGGTCGGAGTACCTGTATCCTTTAACCAGTCCACTTCCTCACAAATATCCCTATCATCCACTGTCTCGCTTGCTTTGTCCACTTCGAATTGCAACATGTCGATTTTCTGTTTTCCGCTACGGGAGACAGAGGAATTGAAGCCTTCCTCCACCTCCTTCAGTTCATGGGCAGCCTTGGAGCTCCAGAGGATACACTTCTCCATTTTGCAATGCTTCCCTCTCACGCTCAGCTTACTAAAACCGCGACTCAGCTCTAGATCTTTAGGAACGTGACTGAGGATGGGCCGCAGGATATCACAGGTATCTCCTCTGCTCCCCAGACTAGTATTTATAATTTGATTAATAGTGTAGGGAATTCTTAATTGCTCCCTCTCTCGTTTGACCTCTTCCTACTACTTCCCTTTTCTGGATCAAAGGATTCTTAAGTGCCCTTTATCCCGATCATAACACCTCACAAAAACAACTTTCCAAGATCTCCAAGGGTTATATATCTTGCCCTGAAAACATTTGACCTTTTTGGCCTTGATCCCAGTTCTGTTAGCTTGATTTTGACTCCTTAGCCCAATGGACAAATATATTTCCCACTATCCATCTCTTCAAGTGATTTTTCCCACCAAACCGATCAAAAACAAAACCAATTGCACAATCATAGCTAGCCTAATGTTTTATAAATCAAAACAAAGTTAAATTTTATAGAGAGAACCCTCTCTGAACCCTAGGAAGGCTAGATCCTAGAGTTTAAAAGTTGGTCTGTGGTTACCTCAGACTATTTCTTTCTTTAACCTTGAGAAATTACTTTGTGATAACACAAGGGTACAACAATAACTATAAGGGGGCTACACTAACAACAATAAGGGACTACACTCGTAATATAGGGACCTAACAACATATCAAATTTTATAAATCTCTTTCTGAAATTTTATCTAAGGCACTTTTGTATATCTTCTTAATATCTAAAATTTTCATACCGTGATGTCCTAAAAAAGAAGTTATAGAAAAAAATTGAAGCCCACCTCATTGAAATTTATTTCAAGGCCATTCAAAAACCCTAAGTTCTACAAGGAATATCTCCAAAAGATTCTAAAATTTCTATCACATGTACCTGATGATATCACCTTTGTATCCTCAAAAGTTTACAATCTGAAACGTCCCATAAAATATGTTATAGCGAAAATGCCAAACTGACATGTTTGAAACTTATTTTAGGAGCATTCAAGACCCTAACTTTGACAGGGAATATCTGATAAAGTATATTGAATCAATGTTTGAAATTTTGATCACTTGTACCCAGAAATATCACCCGTCTCTCCTCAAAATTTCATGACCTGAAACATCCCATAAAATATGTTATAGAGAAAATTCCAAATTGACTTATTTGAAATTGATTTCAGAAGCATCTAGAAACCCTAACTTCCACAGGGAATATCTAAGAAAGTATAATGAATTAATGACTAAAATTTTGATCATATGTTCCCAAAGCTCTCACTTGTCTCCTCCAAATTTCATTGTCTAAAATATCACAAAAAATTAGGTTATATAGAAAATTCCAAATTGACATGTTTGAATCTAATTTCAAGAGCATTCAAGAACCCTAACTTCCATAGGGAATATTTCATAAAGTATAACGAACCTTTTATCCACCACCTGTGGGTGATAGCTATAGGAGAATTTTTTCTCCTAGATGGTCCTCATCCGGAAGCCAAAAACCCCTTGTAGCCACCAAATAGATTGTTGTGTCATCATCTCCACCACTTGAGCCAGCCATTATGGACCCTCACCCATTTGTCATGATCATATGTTTGAAAGTGGGCCTTCCAAGCCCGAAGGTATGGCTTTCATTATGTAGTTGGGCATTTTTATTATTTATCATGGACACTTTTGGGCACGGATTAGTGGGGGGAATTAGTAGAAAGAACGAGCTTGGCTTGTACTCTTGTCCCATTGTCCAACTTGGTGGATTGTCCAACTTGGTGGTTAGCCTTGTATCCTTGTCCCGTGGGATCTGCTTTATTGGATACTAGCTTTAAGAGTGGCACTAAATTTGAAATCTCAATTTTGGTTATGTGGTCCTACTTCTCGACATCACATACATCACTCCCCTATGCTCATTATAACCCCTTTTCACATATTTCCCATCTGGGTCCACATTTATCCATTGGGTCCACAAGGAGTTAGTGTCCCCTCCCCTTGTCCACACTTTGTGTCGGGCCTGGAACAATGCCCCAGAGGTTCATGAAACAAAAAATAAAGATAAAATCATAGTTTGGCTACTCTCAACAAGAAATATACTATAAAATTCAAAATATGGTTTGGGCATACAAATTTAGCACATGGCCAAAAGCCAACATGAGCTCCACCCCTATCATTATGGTCATTACCCTAGTTCCTAAGGCCTCCTATATTAACCCCTTGCATCATTATGGAGCCCATGATTGTCCCAAACCTTGGTAAGCAATGAACTACCCAACCTTAAGGGGTTATTCACTTCTATATCTTACACATCATGTTTTCATCCCTTGGAACCCCAAGTAATTAAAAATAAAAAAATCAAGAAAAATGAAAAAGGCATTTGAAGAAGGGTGGAAATATAAGGTCGAGGTAACTCATGTACCATGATTTATCCCTCCTACAACTATACACCCAACTGTGGGATCCCCTCATCTTAGCTACCCTTGTGCTATGGTGTGTGGCTTGGAGCCTTCCCCTGATGCCTCCACTATGTTCCATCATTATATCACATGACACCTGCCCCTTGATGGATGTACCATGGACCTGTCACTCCCTTAGAGGTTGAAACCACCTAATAGGGTCCTTGAATAACTTCCTTATTGAACATGGAGACACATGTACACTCTAAATCCCATTATGGGAGGGCATGCCAATATGAAGTTCCCACTTGGTTCCATGGTTTGTAAGCTTATTTACTCAACTACATTAATGATTTGTTGTACTGGAAGGCGAGGACACACATTAGATCTTATACAGGATTACATGTGGGTCTTCAACTTGGGGTTTGGTCTCCCTATATAGTATCCAAGCCCTCTAGAGGTTCATATTGGAATTTGTGTGCGTTGAGAGCCATGGGTCTCCACTATAGAAGAGAGAAGATATCCATGCCATGGGACCCATCAATGCCATTCATTGTTCAATTGTGCCCCACTTATTTGATGATGATGATGCACCTGGACCATTGATGGGCTCCAAATTAGCTACAATTTAAAGCCCATCTGACCATCCTTCGGCGCATTTAACCTCTCTCTTTGCATTTGTTGTACTGAAAGGTGAGGAGACACATTAGATCTTATACAGGATTACAGGTGGGTCTTCAGCTTGGGGTTTGGTCTCCCTATATAGTATCAAAGCCCTCTAGAGGTTCATATTGGAATTTGTGTGCGTTGAGAGCCATGGGTCTCCACTATAGAAGAGAGAAGATATCCATGCCATGGGATCCATCAATGCCATTCATTGTTCAATTGTGCCCCACTTATTTGATGATGATGATGCACCTGGACCATTGATGGACTCCAAATTAGCTACAATTTAAAGCCTATCTGACCATCCTTGGGTTCATTTAACCTCTCTCTTTGCATTTGATGACATGTTTTTGAGCTATAATGTGTTCATTAGGAAGGTTTAGAGATAATTGTATATTTGTGCCTAATATTATTTATTTTTGTAGAATATTGTGAAAATTATGCAGATTTGGAGGATGAGATTATCTAGGGACTTTCTCCTTGTTACAAGATGGACAAATATTGGATAATAAATGAACAAGATATTATGAAATTATTGAATAAAATCTGGAGCTCCAGTGATTGAGAAAATCAAGGAATGTGTTCCATGCCATTTAATGAAGATTCCTAGTGTTGGGAACCAAATCGACCTTTTGAGGGATTTTGGAGGGGAAAGTTGCCTCCTTTCAAGGAGGATGTTTCCCCATCTATTTGTATAAGTAACAATTATAATTTTCCTCTAGGGGCATGTATTTTTTAGTCTTATTGTGGCAAAAACTTGTTATTTTGCAGCTCTACTTTCATTTCTAGCATGGATTTACTTCGATTGATTCAAATAATGGAGTTTGGTGTCATTTTCAGCTTCTAAGGCTTCGTTTCCTTCATAAGGCTTTGAGTATCCTTCGACTTGGCCATCCCAGGAGCCTCAGATCTTTGTTGTATAACCTCTTTATCTTATTTGAGTATCTATGATTCATCTAATGTAGGTTATATTGGTTAAATGATTGAAGTGAGTTGTTTTGAAAGTTATTGATGAAGTCACAAGAATGATGCATATTTAGAACAACCTTGCAAAATCATATCCATGATTGATATACTTGGATTGGTTTACTACTTCACAATTTTGGAATTTTTGGAAGTATCCTATAGCAAAACAGTAGTAAATTTATGTTATTTTAAGCACGTGTTAACGAGGCTATTTTGATTCGATTCCACTTGGATTGAGTCCTAAGAACATTCTATTTAATAACAAAATTCACCCCATAGAATTTACACTTGATCAGGTTAGGCATTTGGTAGGTTAATTGGCTCACTAGTTCTAGAATTTCTAGTTTTTAGAGTAGCAATTTTCTGCTATTTTTTAGCACATCTTAACAAGGGTATTTTTGAATGATACCACTTGGATTAGAGTTCCACGATATCCTAATTAATAACCAAATTTACCCCATATCATTTTCATTTTATTTTCTTTGGCATTTGGGAAGTTATCTCGAGCAACATACATCCTATAGTAATCATGTAGCAATTTGTTTTCGAGATATTCCTTTCCCAAATTCATTCCAAATTCATGGTAGAAGTATATTTATAGCCTATGAATGCTTTGATACAACTTTAGTTGAGCTAAGGCTTGGTTAGGTCGACATTTATCACTTACATTTATTGCTTCTTGAATGTTGATTTCTGCAATTAGTCTAGATTTATTTTCCGCAATGTACTTTATGCAAAGTGTGATTTCCTTCTTGAAAGAGTAATATAGGACTTTCCTTTCCTACAAAATAAAATATAATTCCTTTAATTTTATTTCCTTTTCAGAAAAATAGATTAGATTTACTTAGTTGTCATTATGCTTTATTTTTGCAAATAGAATAGATTTCCTTTCTACCATTTACTTTCGAGGAAAAGTAGAATAGGCTTGCCTATGGTTATCTACCTTTTTCAACTTAGGATTGGCGACTTACCTAGATCTTTGCTCATTTGAGTTTATTTCATTGCCTTCTTTCACTTGCATCAAAGGCAGTCATACGAGGAATATGAAGGTGTTTGTTGCACATAAAGTTTCAACCCCTATTAAATTTGTACGAACCCTAGATTGATAATTTAAGTTGGTAGCCCTGGGAGTTGCAACATTCTTGTTCCAATATTAGGGCTCTTCAACCACCTTGCCCAAATGACTACACACTTGCACCACACACTTAGGCAGTTGATCCAGGGTCCAGATGGGGTTGTGTCTCACCATGGGAGAGAAAGGGAGGGCTTGCATCATTGTTCAAACCCCCATAGATGGGATACATGCTTGTTTGATTCAGTTGAAGACCCATGAGGATGATTTTGTGCCCCCATAGCCACTTGGGGGCACCACATGTCATTTTCTTGAAGATAAAGGGGAAATCCCCTTTACCACTATTTTTGGAACCCTTATGTTCATTTTGGCACA
The DNA here is from genome assembly GCA_034641835.2 of Pinus albicaulis. Classification (NCBI taxonomy): domain Eukaryota; kingdom Viridiplantae; phylum Streptophyta; class Pinopsida; order Pinales; family Pinaceae; genus Pinus; species Pinus albicaulis. The sequence continues at coordinate 795,772,111 of CM076574.1, forward strand.
TGTTGGACTTCATTTGGCCTTCTAATAATTATTCTTATTATGGAGATATTTGGTATGCTTTTCACCAAAATGTTGTTATTTATACATTATTTTATTATTAGGGGCATCATTAGGCCTAATTAGGTAATTTTAATCCCTTAGAAGATCATATAAATTGATGAGAGGTTCATTTTATATTTCTCTTCTTGAGAATTCTGCACTACCTATTGATAGATGAATTGGAGGATCTTTAATGCATTTTGGTGTTCAAATTATTTGTATTCTATATTGGAGCTTCTCTCTTGCAAATATGATGGATGAATTTACTCTTTTTTCCATGTAAGTTTCTCTTCTAGGCGAAATTGTTTATTATATGTCTAATGTATGGAATATTGCATCATGATGTTGCTTGTGCTCTAAATTTATGCAAAATTTTTGAATCACTTGGTAATCTTGATCTATTGCATGCATTATTCATTGGGAAACAAAGAATGAATGTTCCTAAGGGTTATCTTTGAAGATTCAACCTTGATACTCCATATAGCTTTGCAAATGAAGTGTAAATTCCTTGTGTAACGTAACTAGCACCTCTTGGACTAGAGAAGTTGCATCTTGGTATCCTTAATGAAGCAAAAGTTCTAAAATCAAATATCAATGTTTACTCCATTCTCCTAAGAGGCTAAGCATTGATCCTTGTCTTGGTGTTCACTTGAAATAAATTTTCTTTCACCCCTTTCTAAATTTTCTAAGCCCTAACCCTAGAGGTCTCATGGGGCATTAAGCGAAATTCATTTGGACCATCCATTTTTGGATCAAGTTTCACTACACCTACATTGGGGTTTTCTCTTGGCCCTCACAAATTTTGAGGCATTTTCCATGGCCATATTTGGAGATATCCCAAACCCTGGATCGAAATTCATTCTTGTCCCTAGGTTTATTTAGTTAGTGGCTTTCTCAAGAGTCATTGCACTAAAACTCAAGTGAAATCCACATTACATTGACCTTCTTATTCTCCCTTGCTTGGTCTAGATCTTTTATTTGAAGTTTCACCTGAAACCTTAGACTTTGCTTGGGTTGTCTTGGGCTTCTTTTTGGTCCCATACCCTCATCATTAATTTTTTCACGAGGCCACCTAGAAACCTTATTCGTTTAGGAATCCTAGGTCTAGGGTATCCCTTATCAATAAATTATCTCTAATCGTGAGGTCTAGGCCTCCTTTGAGACTTTCTTGGAGAGCCCCACACCTTTCTTCTCAAGCAAGTAAGCCTTATCATTTGAGTCTCTCATGTGAATGGGCTCTATAAATCACTACCCAACCCATCATTGACTTATCATTCATAGTGATTTCCCTCCTACCGGGACTCCTCCCATCAGTGAAAGTTTGTAAAGAGAAGGGGGCATCGAATGAGGTGACAGTGGGTCCACTTTTTCCACTTGATCTAGTAGCAGTCCCTTAGGAACCCCTACTAAATTGAGCGGTAACATTTTTGGTTTCGTTTTCAGGGACACGAGACATGTGTCTTATTCCCTTACAACATCATTGATATATCATTTTGGAAACTCCATTGGAAGAACTATGCCCTAATTCTTCATTGAACTTTAAAGATAAATGCCTGTAGGGTGAAGCAAACCTCTATCAGGCATCTGAATTCACCCTGACTAATTTGTTTGATCCTATATGCCAAGATATAAAAAAATGGTCTATGACCTCCCTCCATCTCTATATGATAGCCTTGATCGTAAAGAAGTCCTAAGGCTACTAGAGTTGAATGGGTGGATTAAGAATAGGTTGCCCGGGTTCAAAGGAATTCCTGAACAAGATGATAATGTCTACATAGATTATTTCTTCTGGTACCTAGCCCCATATGGAATCAAGAATGATGATACAATTAAGATGTTATTTTCTATATCACTTGAAGGTGAAGTTAAATATTGGTATGACAATATTCCCCCTGAAAGTGTTGTTGAGTATGATAGGTTTGAAGATATCTTCCTAGGAAGATGGAGAAACGTCCCATACCAAGAAGGTGGTCTTTATACCCAAGAGAAATAATATCCCTTTCTAGGAGATCAATTAGATCCCTTTATGCATGATCAACATGAGCCAAGTTATGGGACAAGTAATCTTGAAGGGGATCTTGATAAGAATTCCAATGAGGGATATGCATTCAAAGGTGAGGCTAATGATGTCCCTTTGATTCCCAGGGATAGTCCTCCTCTCATTACATATGACAAAGTCCCAAAGGAAGAGTCGTACTTGCTTGGAAATAATGATGTTTTTTAGGAAGATCAGGATGACCAAGCAAGTAAAGAATTTTTGGAAGATCCTAATTTGGGAATTAGTACGAATGAAGGCCCCATTGAAGTCTAAAAAGATGAATTTGATGAAGTATGGCCTCTCATTCAAGGAAGGAAATTAGAGGATATGGTTATTGTGGATCCCTGTGAATTATTCCATATAAACGATGGAAAATGGGATATCAACCATCATTTCGAAAATAACCCTATTTATGATACTAGCAAGGCAAATGAGGTTGAATTTGATTCCATTTTTCTCTGGGACATTAATCATAATGATATATCTACTCACACCATTGAAAGGGGGGGTCATTTTTTTCCCATGCAAGAAGAAGGCTTTTTGGAAGTACGAAGCCCCATTTATAATACCGATCACGACACTCATAAAGGCCTTACTTTCCCATGCCTTCTCCACGATCCCAATAACATGGCTACATTATCCATGATCCATTTCCTTGCCTATTCTCATGCCATAAATAATATTGATAAACCGTTCCCCCCTCCTGAGTATGATGTCAAGGAAGAGCCCCTCATTAGATATATTTTCCCTTCCACTATCACTAGCACAATAAACTCCTCACTAGTGTATGGTTGGCTATAGTGAGATTTTTTAGGAAATGAGTTATTCCCACCCTTATCAATGCTAATGTCTTTCTTGCTCAACATTCTCAATGGTCAAAGGCCACCCCACTCCTCTAGATCCCTAATCTTAGTTGAGCCTCCTATAATTAACAAATGTGAATTTTATGCCATCGAAGACCCTTTTTAGCATGATCAATTACAATATCAATCATGAAGGTTTTATTTGTGAGTAATATGGCTTCTAATGACACAACTTTGGCATGATGAGAGGTTAGTATGGCTATTGTTTGTGAGAATATATGTATGTAATGACATCTCTATTGCCCATTGTTTAGCTTAAAAGGAGTGTTGAAATTATTTACCAAGGAAAAAATTTGGTGGATAAATTGCATGTTGGTTGTCATAAGGCAATTTACCCATAAAATATGATCACATATCTTCATTACCTGTCAATAATATTCTTTGAATTGATAGGAAATTTACCCATCAAATATGATCACAACTCTTCATTACCCATCACCATTCTTCATTGAAACACTTTGTACATTTTGAAACTTGGTTTTAACCATCAAATTTGATGTATGTTGGATTTTCAAATTCCAACCCTAACGACCACATGCCAATCCCCTTTGTGCATAGTTGGGGCCCTTTATGACCAACTTGTAGGAATTCATGGGTTGTTACACCCATTACTACACTTTATCATATTTCAAGGTACGACTGGCCTCATATTCTCTTTGAATCGAGCACCTTAACCCTAGTGGAGTTGTAGGAATTTACATGATAAGTTCCTTAGATCAAACACCAAAGTTCACTGCTCACAAATAGATCACAGATTAGTACAACAATATTTGACGTGGTTAAAACCCTCGAAGAAGGAAACAATCCACGGCATGAGCCAATGCGGCCACTTCAGACAATTTATTAATATAAAGGAATAAAATTACATAAGCTTCTCTCATAAACAGTCTCCAGACAAATGACCCTCCATGCTCTTTAATAAAGATCATGGACCAATCGAGTGTTAAGCCACGGATCAAGTGTCGATAATATCGAGGAGAGAATGAACCGTCGGTTCACTATGTATCGTAACCGTCAGATTATAAGTTACAAAAGTACATACTAAATAAACACACTTTACCTAACTTTACACTAGACCAAGTTATACTTAACTATTTCCTATGTGTGAGAATATCCTGACATCCCCCTTATGAGCAACTTGGGATAACATTTACAAAGAAATTTAAAATTACTAAACTACTTTCACATTATATGGATGATTGTTTCTACTTGTCATAATTTAAGAATAAAGAATGCCCTCCCATAATAATCATGTCAAGAGGTTTACATAGCTACAAACCCCAACTAAAATAACATCCATATATAGTAGGTCTTACTAGAACATGTTTTCCAAATATAACTCCTAATTTTCAAATTTTGATATATATATAATCAAACTTTTGAGACACACCATAACCTATAAAAAAAGAAAAAAGAAGCAACAATAACATCTCAATCTTGCTCAAACTAATAAAAATAAAAGAAAAACGGTAGCACATATACATATACATAGATATATATATATATTACCGACGTGGCATTAAGTAGAAACTAAAATACACAAATATTCGATTGAAAGTACATCACAGCCTTCCCTCTCAAATACTCCATCATATGAAAACAACAATTATCTGCCCACCCATTAAAATATACAGATTTTCAATTGATAGACTCGGGCAATCATATCAGCTTGCCGCGGTATGATTGCCGCCCTCCCTCCCAAAGAAAATGAGATATATGAAGTTTAGCCCGTCACTCCTGAAACAGAAATGGCAAATAGTGGAAGAGTAGCTCACACTGTACTATGATACAGGGGGCAAACTGTCCGTTATGGGTGATTTTTTATTTTTATTTTTTTATACAGTTAAAAAAATATGAAATTGTCAAGATTCTGGTTTAAAATTGTGAAAACAAATAGGAGATGAAAAATGGTAAATTTGACGGGCGACCTTGTTTTAAAATTCTAACCCTGCTATGATATATATTAAGCCATCTATATTCATATTGAATTTCCATATATGAAATGAAAAATTATGTTGATGGTGACGTGTAATTGAAAACATGCAAAGAAAGGCCAACAAAAGCATGATCCTCACTCGCATTCGCATTCCAACAAAAGGATATATTAGTAATTGCTCATTAAAAAGCGCGAAAGGATCGTCCAACTTTCACGAATGCAGTATGGTAGGATGGCCGCCAAGTGTCAAATTTTTGATAGAATCTTGAGAAGATGTGAAGTATAGGAATTAACTGAAATAAACAGTGTTTTCTAATCAATCCCATAAAAAAACACCTTCAATGTAATTATGCACAAACATTCATGTAATGTTGAAAAATAAAATTTTTCCAGAAATATTAAATAATATATAATGAACTAGAAAGTTATACGTCTCTTTCCAAAATAGAAAGTTTCCATAAATATTAAAATAAATAAGATATTCAAGTTAGGTTGATAGTGACGTCTAACTGGGGCATGGAGCATGAAGTGTCTTGAAACAAAAGCTCATGACGACCAGCTTATCCCTATCCATAGAATGATTCAAATGCAAAGGAATGTATTCATTGGAATTTCAAAACAGATTTATTAGTTAATTTTCACATTTTTTATTTATTTTCAAAGATTTAACAAAAATAATTCATTTTGATGGTTGGACAAAATTTTTAAATGTATTTAAAGAGCAAATCACTTCATAATTAGTGATTTGCTCATTAAATTTCATCTCTGATAGTAATAATATTTCAAATAACATAACAAAAGCAAAATGGTTATAGTGTTTCATCTCTGTTAACAATTTGAAATATGATATTTTTTTTTTCTTTTAAATTTTGAAGGTTACTCGTTATTATTATTGCTTTTAGAAATTATTTTTATAAACTTATTATTAATGTTTTTTTTTATAAAACATAATTGTGTCTGATTTTTATTTCAAAATTTTGTGATATAATAGTGTTGGTCAAACTTTACTTTAGTAATTTTCTTATTTAAAAAAATGGTAATATAAATGTGTTTGTCAAACTTTATTTCTATTAATTTGCTTATTTAAAAATGTTGACAATGAAATTTTCATGATTATAAATTTTATTTTTATATTTAAAAATATTTTTTTGTTGATGAAATTTTATTTTTATTAAAAACTTGTTACTAAAAATAAAATATATTGTTATTATGTATAGTTTAATTAATAAATGAAATGACTATTTTCAAAATATTTTTCAGATATTTTTAAAAATCTTAAATTTATGTTGTTTAGTTTACAAAGAAAATATCATAAATTTAAATTGTTTAGTTTGCAAAGATCTAATGCCTCAAAGAGTATTTTAGGGTGTTAAATTAATTTAAGTAGTCAACAGTCCATTTTAAAAAATAAAAAATTACAATCTTATCAAAAATTGTATTATCACATTAATACTCATACTGAAGTTTTCAGAAAATAAATTTAATTATTAATAACTATTAAGTGAATAGTGAATCATAAGAATTTAACCTCTTTTGTAATATTTTAAAAACACTACTCACCATTTGTTTTATATAGCTACACTGGTTAATTTAAGTGGTATTATAAAAAGAACAATAAAAACAACCAAATATACATTATTATAAATATATATTATTTATTAATAATTGTTTTAGAAAATTAAAAAAAAAAAACATATAAATATATATATTTATAATTTAGAAATATTTAATGTTAATTTTTTTAAATCATAATAACAAATAAAAATTATTAAGATAAAGAATATTAATATCTAAATGTATTTAAATTTCTTTAAAAATGATTAGGTATTAATAACATAAATTCTTAATTTGAATTATTCTTTTCAGAATGTATAAACTTTTCTTATATTAATTAATTATCATATCTAAGCAAACCTTATTTTGAATTTATCTTTTTAGAATGTATAAACTTTTATTATATTATCTAATTATCATATCTAAGCAATCATGAAATTACTATTAAAAAATTAAAACTCCTAAATTTTAAACTAGTAACTAAAAATTAGTAGCAAATTAAAAAAGATAAATCTTTTCATATCCAAAGCTTTCTACAGCTAATTTTCATGTTACATACCTAGCTTAAATGAATCTTGATATGAATAGGATTCAAGTACACCTAATTCATCAAACAAAAGTAGGTAGCAATTAATGTTATTAGATTTTTTCTCAATTACTAATCAAAATGATTTTGGTGGATATATTAATTTTCAAAAGATCAAATAGGAATGATAAAATGTAGAAGGTACAAACAAGATATAGCTTTTTTCTAACCATATAAATGGATCAAAGCCCACTTTCATGTGCTTCAATTTTAAAAAACATTTGGGGTAACTCATTTGGAAAAATGTGTAAAAGGGTGTTATGTAAAACATTATATTGGGCAAGTATGGTGCATATAATAGTTATAGTGAAAACCAACAAAATCAACCATGTATCAACCACATGTCACAGGAGTTTACTATGAAATTTCCTGGTTGCTAATTCAACTAATCCCCAACAAAACAAAAAAAACTCTTACAATACCTATAAGTAATATTTCCCAAGAAAATATTTAATGAATAATCAATATTTAAATTTAATTAAGTTTATTAATAATTGCATGTTATTAAAATTTAAAAGTAGGATCTATTCATTATTCAAATTTATAAATATTGTTTTATTTAAAAATGTTTATACTTAATCAATATTCAAATTTTATCACTTACCAACTACCACACACACACACACATATAACAAATTCAACATCTAAGTGCAGTATGATTATGAATCATCTTGACCAATCTACATGGCAATGCATGTAGACATGCAAGGGCCCACCCTAATCATTGACATCTCTATAATGTCTCTAGGTTGCTTTAACTACTGGATTTATTGCAATAGATGTCAAGGTTATTGTAGTCAAACCCATAATTAAAAAGGCTATTGAAGAAGCTCATGCTAAGGAGGCTCTCACACCCAGAAAAACATTAAATGAAATCCTATTGAAGAAGCTCACGGTAAGGAGGCTCTCACAGCTAAGAAAACATTCAATGAAAGCCCATCACAATGTATAAATTCATAGATTAATTAACTATTATCCCCCCTACATCAAAGCCTAAAGTAGAATTGTCTGAACTAGAATTTAGGAGGAAGGTGTCTAAGTGCCCAAAGAAACTGAGCTCATTAAAAAAAAATTGTAACCAAAGTCCATGTTGATGCGTAGTTATTGAAAATAAATTAGGGGAAGAAGGTGAACAATCATTGGCCAAGGAAGAGGCACATTCTAAAGTCCCATTCTATTGGATTTATTCATGTTTGAAGCTCTTGAATGTTGCAACTCTAACATATGAAGTCATTCTGCCATGAATCTATTTGCATTGAGACAATTAGTAATTTTTTCAAAGGTATATCATATGAGAATAATGGTGATAGAAACAATATATTTTAGGTATTTAGATATTATAATATTATAATCGAGACAAATTTAGGTATGCATACATGATGAGGTTGCAACATGTGCAGGTAATGATTCATAAATATGGGGTTTCTATGGATCTGTACTCATAATATAAATTCACCATAAAAATGTGATGGGTGTGGAGAGATGGAAAGAACAACAAGTGATATGGGTTAACCAATTATGCCTTGCCCTTAAATGCGGTGCAATTTCAACATAAGAAGAGACTTTGATCATACACTTACAATCCATTATCGATAATAGGTTTATATTTTATCAATTCATACACCACAATTGTCCTATGTTCTTTGATTTAACTTCCTTTATCTCCTATCCTTTATTTCTAGCTTCCTAGTGTTGAGAAATCTAGGACAGAGAGATGGCGAGATTTCTCTAGCAATGATAACTACTTATGAATACTTTTTACCTTTCTTAATTAGGTTCTTCTTTTTCCTGATTATTATTGTGTGTTTTTCATCATCAAATAGCTATCAAATATTAAAGAACAATGAGACAAAGGACACATGATGTATGATTTCAGCCAGGGCGAAAACCTCTCCAAGATTGAGAGGAAAAATCCACTGAATTCTTCTTCTTATAGAATCTTCAATTGATGAATTCCAAGTCTAATACCCTTAACAACCCCTCCAAGACCAATTCAACCCTTAATTGAAGAAGCTGCAACTTCTCCTTCTTTCTTCACCCTTGATCCTGTAACTCAAGTTCTGAAGTTCTTGGCCTCTATCTTAGCAATTTTCGGCTACCTATAGATGGCTGCAATTTCCCACGTATGATCGAATTAGGATATTTGAGCCCTCCCTCTCTTTCACTTGAATAGGGCTGACTTCTTTGTGACTTTGGCCTTCAATATTTCTATTATTCTTGCCTTGTTTCAACCCTCTTGAGGTGACTATGATTTGGATTTGTAGTTGGTAGGAAACACTATTTTTCCTTGCATGTGTGAACAAAATTACCCAAAATAAACATGAAATTATTTCGCTCTTCCTTCGACCTTGATCTTCTCTTCTTCACTTGAATGAAAGGATACTTATTATTCCTTGTACTCAAACTTGTTGTGTGTGAGATGGTGTGTCTTGAATGAGGCCGAGTTCTCTATATATAGAATTCTTCCTCATGCTTGTAGTCTGACTTGACTTTATCTTAGGCTGACATGTTCTCTTGGGGTAGGCTTATTGATTCATTTGAAGGCCTACTTGCTAAAAGTGCCTGTACTTGGTCTTGGAGGGTCTTTTGACTCTTACAATGACTTAAATACATATGTAACATGCCCAAGAAGGGTCTCTTATACATGACAAAGACTCAATTTTATTTATGACTTAATTACCAATCCTAATAGCTCACAATGGGAGCTTCATCTATAAAATAAAATTCCTTGAGCATGAAACCCATGTCTCAAGCGTATAATAATTTTATTACATAAAACCATGATTACACATGTCATTATGAAGACCGAACCTAGTTACATATTTCAAAACTCCCTCTTAACTAGGGAGGTATCCGTAATGGACATTCTCAATATGTAGAACTGTCATAAGAAGAGTCGAATTGGTAACCCATATGTATAGCATCATATCATCCAAAATTTTCATATAGAAATGCCTTGAATTAACATCTCTATCTCTCCACAAGATCAAAGCACAATGTTGGAGAGACCAATGATTTATAGACACCCTCATCATAATTGTTTCTCTTGGAACATACCCACCCGAATTCTCTCAGAGTGTGTTCCACCAGGGATATTCTTACGTTGGATTCCCAGTCCTTAAATAATATCATTCCTTTATGACAAATTTTATCTTAAATCACCTAATACATCCTCAAAGAGTATCAGATGCAAGATGCTTACCCAATCCTCCATTCTTTTATTCCAAAGTGAAGATAAGCATGTTTTTTTTAGACAGGGAACAATAACCTCCCCAGGTATACGTAGCAGCTCATAAGCCACATATACCAGAAACTCATGACTTTCGCAAGGAACGAGGCGTCCAGCATTGGGGGCGTCTATCCCTCTAGCTTGGTCATGACGGGAAATAAACAACCCTACCCTACCCCTTGTAGGTTTCTCCATCTCAATTAGGGAGGATACCATTCCAATGAAGGAATGTACCCATTCCTATGTAAGGAATGTACCAAATCTCCCTCTTAACTGGGAACTTAACCAAGCTCCCTCTTGAATAGGGACTTGTTTCCAACAACTTTCTGGGTGGATATCATAGGACAAACAACTTCTTGTAGGACTCCCTTCTTCGATGTCATGAATTTCTTCTTTTTTATGGAACCTACATCTTTTGGGACTTTTTGTAGGGGACATACCATACATCACTTTCATTCATGAATTATGTCGATTATGTCATCCTTATTTTCATCAGAAAGTGATCCATTAATCCATATCTGGCCTTCCTCCATACCTTGCTACCTTCTTCATATCATGTTTCGTTCAAGCTACTTCATCCTACTACATGAATATCAGATGTAGATGACATCTACAACTCTTCCCTTGGCAGCCCTACATTATTCCATCCATATATCATTCAAAAATAGAAAATGCACAATAAATCATAATTACCTTTGTGATGGTATTTCATCATGGCATCTTTTTGTTTGCATCAACATCCTGCATATATATTGACACGTCTCCAAAAAGATATACAATGTCAAAGGTCTATTTTTTTTCCATACTTTATCAGGATCCTCATATCTTTTCCTTGGAGATATCATAGCCAAATATTTTAGTCCTTGGATGTTGATTTCATTCTCCATAGTTTCATTCTTCTGTGATTTCTTCCTTACACATTTCTTCCCAGGAACTTCTAATCATAGTTCCTTCAACAACCTCATATTTCATATGAGGATATATTATGTTGATTCCATATAGTCAATGTGTGAACCATTCCTTCATGCATCCTTCCAAAGGAGGATATCCTTTCTTTTTATTATTCTAATGGGGTTACTAAGAGCTACATCCTTCTATGGGTGACTGCCATATACTTTTATTTCAACGATCATTCATGCTTCTCTAAGATGATCTCATCATGAGCTCTTGTTATAAACTGTATGCTTCTATGATGCCCTGATGCATGCTATCATGCTTCTTAGTGATTCCAATCATGGTATCCATACAATAGAAAAATTTTAAATAACTAGGTGAGGAAGACTATCTCAATCATAGTAGAGATATTTTACTTCCTCCTTCTTAGATTTCTTCTTTTAAACTTCCTCCACTTCTTTAGTGATATGGACTTATTCTCTTCCGCTTTTGTTGTTGTCCTTCTTGAGTTTAGGATAATATATCTTGTAGTGCCCATATTCTTGACATCCATAGAATTGAACATTTTCCATATTCTTCTTTCTTTTTTTAGGACCAAATTTCCCAAACATCCCTTTTCTTTTCTCCATAGCAACATATGCTTGAGTTTGTTCATTTGATCCTACATTAGCTTTTTCCTTCAACCTAGTTTCTTCAATTTTAAATAGTGACCACAAATCATTGAATGGAGTAGCTTCTTTCTTCCCATAGATAAATGATTTGAAGTTTCCCTGTTCTTCCGATAGTGCATTGAGCATTATGGTATTCATCTTTTTTATCAGACATTATCTCTCATAATTCTTATAGTTGATCTCTTATTTCAGATATCCTAACAAAGTATCAGGTTGTTCCTTTTTCTTTTGATATCTTCATCTTGTAGAATTATTTTCTTAACAAGATTACTTATCTTGTAGTGTTTATGAAGAAAAATTCTACAAGTTTGTCATATATTTATTTTCATGTGTCTAATTTTGATACATAGGAATGAGAGGATCCTTGATGGATCCTATGAGAATCCTTTGAGCCCTTAATTCCCCTTTCATATACCTTGCAATTTCTTTAGCATATTCCTTCGGAGGTTTGGTGATTGAGACCTTAACATGTTCCATGACCTCATTTTATACGAGGTTTAGATTTGTCATTTTCTTCCATGCTACAAAGTTTGAAGCCCCAACAAGTTTGTTGCTTTCCTTGAAAAAATACATTTTGACAGATTCAGATGTAGACATAGATACACTTACTTGTGAATATCCTCCTTCAACCTGTCGCCTTCTTGAATTCGATGATGATATTTATAATAGAAAACTTCTTTTTTATGAAGATGGTTTTCTTCAAAAGTGATCCTTGACTCCAAAGAGTGGGATATCAACTTGAGTCTTTTAATGATGCCAACAACTCCTTTCTTCTTGATTTGATTTGATGATTTATTCAATTCAAGTGGAGTTAGGGGATTTTTAGGTCTCCTTCCTCTTGATGATGATTTGAGCATGGATCCCAGTAATTTTTTAATTATGGAATTCTTCTTTGATCGATCTAGGGTTTTGACCCTTACTCCAAGATGATGATGCAATCTTTGTCTTCAAAATGCCTTAGAGATGAGAGGATTTTCTTGATTCTTTGATTCCTTTGATATACTTATATAACCTTGATCTTTGAGAGTTTGAGTGTCCCTTATTGAGCTTCCCTTTCTTGACTTGTTACCTTAGCTCTGATACCATGTTGAGAAATCTAGGACAAAGAGATGAGGAGATTTTTCTAGCAATGATAACTACTTGTGAATAATTTTTACCTTTCTTAATTAGGTTATTCTTTTTCATGATTATTATTATTTGTTATTATTCATTAAATAGTTATAAAATCATAAAGAAAAATGAGACAAAGGGCACATGTTGTAGGATTTCAACTAGGGCAAAAACCTCTCCAAGCTTGAGAGGAAAAACCCACTAAATTCTTCTTCTAATAGAATCTTCGATTGATGAATTCCAAGTCCAAGATCCTTAAAAACCCCTCCAATACCAAGTCAACCCTTGCTTGAATATGTTGTAAATTATCCTTCTTTCTTCACCCTCGATCCCACAACTCAAGTTATGAATTTCTCAACCACTATCTCTGCAATTTTCGGTTACCTTTAGATGACTGCAATTTCCCACGTGTGACCGAATTAGGGATATTTGACCCCTCCTCCTTTGCTTGACTAGGGTTGACTTATTTGTGACTTCAGACTTTGATATAGCTCTTATTCTTACCTTGTTTCAACCCTCTTGAGACGAATATGATTTGGACTTGCAGTAGGTAGGCAACCCTAGTTTTCCTCGCACATGTGAACAAAATTACCCAAAAAAGGCCTGCAATTATTTCATTCTTCCTTCGACTTTGATCTTCTCTTCTTCGCTTGAAACTAAGTCTTCTTCTTCGTCCTTGTACTTGAAATTTTTGTGTGTGAGATGGTTTCTCTTGAATGAGGTCGAGTTCTATATATATATATATATATATATATATATATATATATATATATATATATATATATATATATATATATATATATATATATATATATACGTCTTCCTCATTCTTGTAATATGACTTGACTTGATCCTAGGCTGACATGTTCACTTGGAGTAGGCTTAGTGCTTCATTTGAAGGTTGAATTACTAGAAGTTCTTGCACTTGGTCTTGAAGGATCTTTTGACTCTTAAAATGACTTAAATACATATGTAACGTGCCCAAGAACGGTCTCTTATACATTACAAAGACTCAATTGACTTTATGAATTAATGACGAATCCTAATAACTCACAATGGGAGCTTCATCTATAAGATAAAATTGCTTGAGCATGAAACCTATGTCTCTAGAATAAAATTATTTTATTACATAAAATCATGATTACACATGTCATTATGAAGACAAAACCTAGTTGAAAATTTCAACATAGAGGGTAGTTTCTTAAATAAGTTTTTTTTAGGAACACACTTATATTGAGATGTGGGGTGAATCATTATAAATGAATCAATATAAGACATATTTTACTTATTTAAACAATCATGAACCATAATAAAACAATCACATATGAGATCTAACAATTGAAAAACATGGAACACATGATTTACTTGGAAAACATTTCAAAAGTAAACCACAAAATTTCTTTGTATAAAACTTTGTAGGCACCAACCTATTGTTACACATATTTTTAGTCACAACCTACTAGAGACACCAATCCCCACCGATATAAACCTTGGTAACCACTAACCTCCTATTAAAAATCTTTGTAGATTCTAATCTATTGGAGAAACCAATCCCCATTGCTACAAATTTTCATAGGCATCAACCTACTAGAGACACCAATCCCCACTATTAAAAATATTTGTAGGCATCAACATACTCGAAACATCAATCTCCACTTCTACAAATATTAGTAGGCGCCATCATGCTGGAGACACCAATCCCCACCATTACAAACATTCACAAGCACCAACCTACTAGAAAAAGCAACCCTCGTTGCTAAGCATCGACTTAGCAAGAGAAACCAATACCTTTAATCAAGAAATAACCCTCAATCACAACTCTTCTTTAGTGCATATAACTTCTACAAAAGATGATAACATTTAAATTAACTTCATTGAGTTTTCTTGCTACTTTTTTCTACACGAGGCCTACCCATTGCTTTTGCTTTCACTCGATCTACTTGTTGCTTCTACCTTCACCTGGTCTGACCAAAATTTGGATCTCAAAATGAAATTTATGGTAACTCTCCCAAAACTTGTTATTTTTGGTATTTTCACAATAACAAACTTATACAACATGCACATATCCAATTTTTAAATCCCATACTAATTTTTTTTATCTAAGGCACTTTTGTATATTTCCTCAAATATCTAAAAAATTTACAGCTTAAAGTCCCATAAAAGAAGTTATAGCAAAAATTCTAAACTTACCTGTTTGAAACTGATTTCAAGACATTTCAGAAACCATAACTTATATAAGGCATGTCTCTAAAAGAGTCTAAAAATTTGAGCACATGCACCTAATGATATTGTGTTTGTATCCTCAAAATTTTACATTATGAAATGTCGCAAAACCCTAACCTCAACAGGGCATATATCATAAAGTATATTGAAACATTGTATGAAATTTTGACCACTTGTACCTAGATATATTGCCTCCCTCTCCTCAAAATTTCATGGTTGAAACATCCCATAAATAATGTTATAGTGAAAATGGAATACTGAAATTTATTTCAGGAGCATTTGAAAACCCTAACTTCCACAGGGTATATCTAAGAAAATAGAATGAGCCAATGTCTAAAATTTTGATCCCATGTTTCCAGAGAGCTCACCTCTGTCTCCTCAAAATTTCACAGTCTAAAATATCACAAAAAATAAGATATAGAGAAAATTCCAAATTAGCCTATTTGAAATGAATTTCAAGAGCATTCAAGTACCCTAACTTCTATAGGGAATATTTCATAAAGTATAATGACCCAATGTTTCACATTTTGAACACATGTATATAGATATATTTTCTCTGTCTCCTCAAAATTTTACTATTTGAAACATCCAAGAAAATATGTTATAACAAAAATTACAAGATACCTTGTCTGAAACTGATTTTACAAGCATTCAGGTACCCTAACTTACACAAATCATATCTATGGAATCATGACCAGGAGATCATGTCCAAGTTATGAAAAATGCTCAAAAATGGAAGTGCTCAGAAGTGGTTGAAATCTGAATGACTAGAGAGGTCTCGTCGCTGTGATTCTGGTGCTGTGAACGGTTCTCAAAATCGTGGTCGTATGCATAAGTTATTGAGATTTGAATACGCCTAGTAAACTCCAAAACAAGACTTTTGACTTAGTTTGACTATGAAATTTTTATAAAAAAAAATATAAGTCAAAAATCATTTTTTTATATGTTTTTGGAGACCTATCACAGGCTGCCATGTGGCAAGCCCGGAGGCTGCCACGTGGTCCCAGACTATGGAGAAATTGGCATTTTAAAATTTTTGGAGCTTCAGAGGTTCAAACTGGCGACCTTGTCCGCTCGAGCCCAAAGGCCCGACCGTCTTTGCTGGTGGGTGTTACTTAACATGTACTGGAGTCGGGTTTGTTTTAACCTTTGCATTTGAAAATGACAGTGGGAAAAGGGGCCATCCCCTTAGGGCTAGCCCGTATGCATGTGACTATACGTTGTGACCAGGGGGACTAGCCACGACGGGAAGGCGGAAACTGTTAACATCAACCGTTAAAATATTTAATGTGACCACTCCAAAATTTAGACACGACGGTTTAGGTTGGAATTTTATGCGGGGAGGTCACATGCCCTCACCCAACATTTAATGTTGCGGTTAGGTAGTTCTGACGGTTTGGAGGGCGTGCCATTTTTGGCGGCCTTATCCAATTTGGCCCATAACTAACAGTTCCTCCACTTTTAGTGGGGTTTTGGGGGGACATTGGGCATTTTTCCTTGAGAGGTCATAACTCTCTCATTATAGAACCAAATTGAGTGCAAAAATAGTCAATTTTGGGTATTTTCGAGATGTTGAGCAGTTTGGCACAGGTTTCAGGTCGAATGGAGGTGTTATTCAGCAGATTTAGCTTTGAGGAAGATTAAGGAGCCATCAGGGCCATCATGGAGAAGGCATTGTATTGGGCTCTCTTTATCTGTTTTATATAAATGAATAGCCATCTCTGGTTAATTCATACCTTATGAAGCTGATTTTAGAGAGATGTTTGCCTATTGAGGCTTATTTCCAATTGTACTTACATTTTGAGAAAATTAATACAAACAGGGACATGTCATTGGGAGCTGGACCGGCAAATGTAGCCCAGGAGGGGTGAACTACGTCAACAATTTGCTGTGTAATGTGCTTTATGAAGTTTATTTTTATGTTCTTTACTGCTTCACAATGATAAACAGTTAAAATACTTAATCAGTTCTCACGCATAAATCTGATAAACAAAGCCATAATTAATTGTTTAACCTGCAATTTAAGGAGAACCTTATGCACAAATTATCATATATGTTTGGATATTTTTCATAGCGTAACAAATATCATCCATTCAGATCAACTTGGTATCAGAGCTAGAGTTCTACACTCTATATTGTTCTTGTGCAAGGCTTGTTTAACTGTTTGCAAGGTTTTTGATGCTTACTAGGCTTACGCTCAAGAGAGGAGAAGGTCAATTGGTGAGAGCTCCTAGAAATCCTAAACCAAGGAGGGCAAGAGTGCCATTATCTCCACCTTAAATTTCACCTCCAAGGGTAGAAGTAGAACAAGCCATAAGCATGAATTCAGGAGGAGGAGAAATTCCTGAAGACATTGATCCCAAAGAGGAAGAAAGGGTGTTTCGAAAGGCATTCCTAGACATGACTGAAATGGTGAGTATACTCTACCAAGAAAGGAATGAAAGGCTTGAAGGAGAAGGGTCTAAACTTCACAAGGAAGGAGAGGGATCTTTGGGAGGAAAGAAAAATTAAGACAAGTAAAATAAAGGACATGGAGGAAATGGTGATCCACCATCCCCATCTTCATCCTCTTCCTCATCATCGTCATCCTCTACTTCGGTGAATCAATCTCACAAGTCAAAGAACATTGGTAAAAGTCCATTTTTAAATGCCTATGTTTAATGGTGAAGTCAATGCATAAAAACTTGACAATTGGATAAGGCAGTTGGAGGTTTACTTGAGGATACAAAACCTTCATGATGACGACACCAAAATTCAGCTAGCTTCTTTGAGAATGGAAGGTACAACACTTGTTTGGTGGGAATCCAAAACCAAGGAGGAGATTAGAAAACATGGTAAGATCATTTTATCATGGGTTGATTTCATTACTGCAATAAAAAACCAGTTTTATCCATTTGCTCATTTACAAAAAGCTATCATGAATTGGCAAAAGTTCAGACAACTTAAGGGACAAAATGTACAAGACTACACCCAAGATTTTAGGAGAAGAGCACTCTTATTAGGGGTAGACTTGCAGAGTCAAGACACTTTTCTGAAATATATAGGTGGTTGACATAGCTACCTTAGACATACTATCCTTATGTTCAATCCTACTAGTCTAGATGAGGTTTGTATCCAAGCCACACATTTAGAGGCTAGAGGGAAACATACTTTTGAAGAGGGTAGAAACAAGCCTTTTAAGGGGAAAAACAAAGATAAACCTCAAAAGGAAAAGGAAAAAATAATGCATCTGTCAAAAAGGAGGGTGAGAAAGTGATATGTAAACATTGTTCAAGAGAAGGCCATGAAGAGAAAAACTGTTGGAAACTTCATCCCGAAAAAAGAACTCAATTTAACAAAAACAAAGGGAAGAAGAAAACTATAGTTACTACAACTACACAACTAGATTTAGGTGAAGAAACTAAAATTACAGCCATGGGTTTGAAGAATATGAAGGGTAAAGAAACTAAAACTAAGCCAAGTACTAGCACTTCAAACTGTCATGTACAAGCTCCAAATGAAGAAGAACGAATTGAACTGTTCCATGCGAGGGTTATTTCAAAACATACAAAAATTGACACATTGTTTGATAGTGGGTCACAAGCGAACCTTATCTCAGAAGACTTAGTCAAGCAACTAAAACTTGAGACCATTCCACATCCAAGACCATATCCACTTGGTTGGATTTGCAAGGATGCAAACTTGCAGGTTTCAAAGAAGTGCATATTACGCTTTGCAATTACTGCACATTTCATTGACACAGTTGAACTAGATGTTGTTCCACTTGATATATCAGGAATTGTTTTGGGAAGTCCTTAATTATATGACAGGAAAACTATCTTCCATTTCCATGAGAACAAGTATCATCTATTCAAAGATGGCAAGGAGTTTATTGTTAGGGCACATTGCAAAAAGACAAATATAGCGATGGTAAATGCTAGACAGGTAAAAAGGGTAGTGAATTCTAGTAAGAGTTTTGTACTTCTTATGGTTAAGCCTAAGGTTGATGTGAATCATGAGTCATTTAAAAATTGTGATCCCAAGTTAAAATCATATTTATATGATGTAGTTGATGCACATCATGAGATGTTTCAGAAGCCGACAAGTTTGCCTTCTAAAAGGGAGATTCAACATGAAATACAGTTGCAACAAGATTGTGCTCTTCCAAACATAGGCATGTACCGCATGTCTATCATGGAGAATGATTATCACTTGCATGATAATTTGCTGTTTCATATGGGCAATTTGTGCATACCACAAGGAGAGAGACTAAGTTTTATGAGAGAAACTCATTCTTCTCTTATTGCTGGACATTTCGGGGTAAGCAAAATTGTGGCACATTTACAGAGGTATTGTTATTGGCCTCGCATGGTAGATAGTGTTTCACGTTTCATTAGAGGTTGTTCATTATGTGCTACAAGCAAGCCTAGCAATAGGAAGCTTGGTTTATATACGCCATTATCGGTACCTTCTAGACCATGGGAAAGTGTTTCTATGGATTTTGTGGGAGGTCTACCAATGTCTAGAAAGTAGCATGATTATCTTTATGTAGTAGTTGATAGATTCAGCAAGATGTGTATTCTTATGTCATGTAAGAAATCTATAATTGCTGAAAAAACTGCTGATTTATATTTTCAACATGTATGGGTTCATTATGGCTTGCCTACTTCTATTGTTAGTGACAGGGATTCTAGATTTGTTGGGACTTTTTGGTCCAATTTATGGAAGATGATGGACACTAAGTTGAAAAAGAGTACTACTTTCCATCTGCAAACCGATGGCCAAACAGAGGTAGTGAACAGAACCATTGTACATCTTTTGAGAGGTTATTGTAGCAAGCATCCCAAGCTTTGGGATGAGCACTTGCATTACATTCAACATGCTTACGACCGGGCCAAGCACTCTTCTACAAATACTTCACCTTTTAAAGATTGTTTTGGGTATTTGACTAAGTCACCTTTAGATTTCATTCTTGAGAAGGATGTTGCCATTAATGGGCATAGTGACATTGACAAAGCTCGTATGTTCATTGAAATAATTTAGCTAATACATCAGCAAGTTCAAGAATAGCTTGAAAAGAGTCAAGGAAAGTACAAGGAGAGGTATGACAAACACATAGTTGATCATAAGTTTCAAGAAGGAGATGAGGTATGGCTGCATATTAATAAGAAATAATACAAGGAGAAGGTAAAAATTTGAAGCCTATTCGTTATGGTCCATTCAAAATTATTAAACAAGTTGGAAATAATGCTTTTCAACTAGATTTTCCTTCATATATGCAAATGTATTCCATTGTGAAAGTGGAAAATTTACATTTTTATGAGCCTCCTTTGATTTTTGATCAAAGGAGTGACATTCAACTGCCATCAATAGAATATTTCTCGCCAGAATATTTGGACGAGCTTAAGGAGGATACTATCCTTGACAAGAGGACACACACATCTAAGAGGGGAAGTGTCGATTATCTTCAGATTGGTTTTAAAGGCAGCAAACCAAGTAAGGAAAAATGGATGGAGGTGGAAAAGGTGAGGGGGTTGTACCCTCATCTTCTGAACTGGTAGTTGAAGGCTTTTGGGGTTGAAAAGCTTCCCAATGGGGAGGTGTGATCAGGAGACCATGTCCAAGTTATGAAAAATGCTCAAAAATGAAAGTGATTAGAAGTGGTCACAATCTAAACGACTGGAAAGATCTCGTTGCTGTGATTCTGGCGTCACGAACGGCTCTCAAAACCGAGGTCGTATGCAGAAGTTATTGAGGTTTGAATATGCCCAGTAAACTCCAAAACATGACTTTTGACTTAGTTTGACTATGAAATTTTTATAAAAAAAATATAAGTCAAAAATCATTTTTTATATGTTTTTGGAGACCTATCACAGGTTTCCATGTGGAAGGCCCAGAGGCTGCCACGTGGCCCCAGACTATGGAGAAATTGGCATTTAAATTTTTTTGGAGCTTCAGAGGTTCGAACCGGCGACCTTGCTCGCCCGAGCCCAAAGGCCCGACCGTCTCTGCTGGTGGGTGTTATTTAACATGTACCGGAGTCGAGTTTGTTTTAACCTTTACATTTGAAAATTGCAGAGGGAAAAGGGGCTATCCTGTATGCATGTGACTATACGCTGTGACCAGGGGGACTAGCCACGATGGGAAGGCGGAAAAAGTTAACATCAACCGTTAAACTATTTAATGTGACCACTCCAACATTTAAACACGACGATTTAGGTTGGAATTTTATGCTGCGGTTTATGCGGGGAGGTCACATGCCCTCGCCCAACATTTAATGTTGCAGTTAGGTGGTTTCGACGGTTTGGAGGGCATGCCATTTTTGGCGGCCTTATCCAATTTGGCCCATAACTAACAGTTCCTCCACTTTTAGTGGGGTTTTAGGGGGACATTGGGCATTTTTCTTGGAGATGCCATAACTCTCTCATTATGGAACCAAATTGAGTGAAAAAATAGTCAATTTTGGGTATTTTCGAGATGTTGAGCAGTTTGGCACAGGTTTCAAGTCAAACAGAGGTGTTCTTCAGTAGTTTTAGCTTCGAGGAAGATTAAGGAGCCATCAAGGCCATTATGGAGAAGGCAATATATTGGGCTCTCTTTATCTATTTTATATAAATGAATAGCCATCTCTGGTTAATTCATACCTTCTGAAGCTGATTTTTGCCTATTTAGGCTTATTTCCAATTGTACTTACATTTTGAGCAAATTAATACAAACAGGGACATGCCATTGGGAGCTGGATCGGCAGATGTAGCCCAAGAGGGTTGAACTGCATCAACAATTTGCTGTGTAATGTGCTTTGTGAAGTTTATTTTTCTGTTCTTTATTGCTGCACAATGATAAACAGTTAAAATAATTAATCAATCCTCGCACAGAAATCTGATAAACAAAGCCAAAATTTATTGTTTAACCTGCAACTTAAGGAGAACCTTATGCACAAATTATCATATATGTTTGGATACTTTTCGTAGCGTAACAAATATCATCCATTTAGATCAAATCACAATGAACCAATGTTTGGAAATTTGACCACATGTATCCAGAGATGTCAAACCCATATCCTAAAAAATTCACGCATTAAAACATCCCTACAAATAAGTTATAGATAAAATCACAAGATGATTCATTTGAAGTAAATTTTAGGACCAAACACAGATCATAAGTTCCACAATGTATATCTCTGAAATTATAACTAGTCAAAATCTAAAGTTTTAACTAGATGTTCTTTCTTCTTAATCTCTCCTCAATATGCTAAAAATTTCACCATTTTATGAACCATATTAGAAAAAAGTTTAGTGAAAATGCCAAAATGGCACATTCACTACAAAAATTACATTTTTTATCACACACACTTTCCTTCCAATGCTTTCTACTCTAGCACAATATCACAACCCTTCGTGAAAATACATGTTAATTCAAAAATTCAAGTCAATTATCAATTACATAGTTAATTCACCTTATTATTCCATTTTTCCAAATAGCATGGGAAAACAGACTTCCTAAATCATGGGTTTGAAACCACCATTACACTTTTTGACTTCTCATTTTTCATTAAAACTCACCTTTTAATGTACTTGGATACTTATATATGTTAGCAATGATATAAACCCTTTGACATCAATGACAACTTTTGTTCAACAATGACCCTTTTTTAATTGATGACAATAGTACAATGAAACACATAATCCATGAGAAATGTAAAATTAATGATATAAGCCCTTTGACATCATTAACAACAATTTGTTCAATAATCTCCCCCTTTGTCATTGATGGAAATCCTACAATGATACTCATAATCCACTAGGAACAAAATGATTATTCTTCTTGTAGCAATATTTCTCATATATGAAATGAAAGAATTATCCCCCTTGCTACAATACTCCCCCTATATGCAACACTCCCCCTTTGACATCAATGAAAAGGGGATTTTCATCCCCCTAAATTTTTGCTTATCCAATTTTTTTTCTAAAACAAAGTCCTAGTTGATTACTCAATTAGACAAAAGCACATCATTATCTATCAATCGAATGGTTTTTGTTATGTCAACAATATTTGTCAATTATAGTAGTACACAATAGGTAAGTTCAATAACACTCATGAAACTGAGGGAACTATCAAATCACATTTTAAGAACACTTATTCAAAACTCGATCAACTAGAATATTGTATTGATCCTTAGTAAACCATTATCAATTCTTTCGTTTAAAGGAAAAGTGGTGTTTTATGATTATACAACCAGGGAGACACATATGTATGAAGTCCTCAAGAAGTTGTTTAAGGAATTCCATGACCATCCATCAATCGATTCACATCCAATTAAGATAGTTGGCACAAATCCATGATTCATCCCTTCATGACATTTCCACAAAGATCTGAAAGCACGATCACTAGTATTCCAAGCAATTTGGTTCCTGGAAAATTTTTATGATGAGGAGAGATATAAGGCACATATATCTATTCTATTAGAGTAGGTGAAACACTCAATATATGAATGAGACTCAAGCAACTTGGAATATTAACAATGTCATCAACAACATTCTTATTTTTCGGAATAACCAACTCATCAATATGTGCATCGCAATTAGTATCGGGTTTCTCTTCAGTCTAAATCGCACTTGCGAAAATATAAAGGAATTCCATGACCATCAATTAATCCATTCACATTTAATTTAGATAGTTATCACTAGTCCATGATTCATCCCTGCATGACACTTCTGCAAAGACCTAAAAGCACAATCACTATTATTCCAAGAAATTTGGTTCCTGGGAAAATTCTAAGGCACATATATCTATTCTATTAGAGTAGTGGAAACACTCCATTTATGAACATGACACAAAAATACTGGCATATTATCAATGTCATCAACAATATTCTCAATTGTTGCAATAGCCGACTCATAAACATGTTCATCACAATTAGTTTGGGTTTTCTCTTCACTCTGAATCCCACTTGTAACAAATATCACTTCCCTATGTTCATCAATGTTGGGTGTAGACAATGAGGTAGCAATAAAATTATATCCATTTCCTCATATAGATGTAGGTACCTTGGGAGCAATATGAGTAGTAATGTCCTCCCCATTCTTTATAATTCCACCACCAATATATCTCATTCTACTTAGAATTTGGAATCCCATACCTACCATGTTTTTTTTAAACTAGGAGGAACATCACTGGTGACTAGTAATGTCTGAGTTGAATCAATAGGAAATACATTAGTTGTCTCACAAATAGTTGTACATCAAATAAGTGAGCTTGGAATCTCATCAACCACCTTCTTTTCAACATGCAACAGTCGATAATTGGTGTCTTATGTCTCTGTGATTTGCAACAGTAAGGCATCATGTCTTCATACAAAGATTGATATGTATCAAACATGTCATTTTCATCTACTTGAAATGGAGTAGCTTCTTCATCAAGCTCATCAACAATAGCTTACAAATGGGAAACCTCATTATTCATCTACGAATCGGTCCCTTCTATCTCATGAATGGTGGTATTCAAGTCAACAGTTTTTTGAAAATTAAGGCTTCTAATTGAATGAGAAGTTTGCTTCTCTAATTACTTTCTTAAGGAAACAATTTCATCTTCCAACTTCTCACAATTTTCTTCATTTTCCTTTAGTTTTATCCTCACCATTCCTTCTACCATTTTTCCTATTCTAGTTAAATATTTAGGGTATAATAGTCTTTTCTATTTCTCCAAGGCTTAATGACATGTTTTATCTTCTTCTTCATATTTTTTTAGCTACTCCTTTTGTTTTGAATTCCTTTTCCTAATATTCTTTATTTCGATTACGGCACACATGAGTTCTTCTTTGAGATCCACTTCCCCATATATTTTCAAATTTTCTTCTTTTATTGAATCCATAATTTCTTTCCCTTTGTCTTCATCAATTTTTTGTTTTTTCCCATAAATATATTTTCTTCCCAGTCACCATCCGAATTATTTTCACTACTTTCTTCAAACATGTCACTACCCCTTTTAGTAGAGGTTCTTATTCTGCTTATAAGAGTTTCTTCTTCTTTTCATTCTTTTCATGCTTTTGGTTGTTTTGTGTGGATGTTTTATTTCACACAAATTTTGTTATTTTATGTATAAATTTCTTCTACAAACATAAGCACTCTCTCTAGACCTAGTGGCTTACTCTAGAAATAACCAAGACAAAACTACAATTTTTTTCCTTAGATATGTTTGAAATATAGAAGGTAAACCTACTTGGAATCCAATGAAAGCTTTCTTATTCACCTTACATGTTAACTCCAGCTCCAACTCCAATTGCTAAAAGTGGAACTTGCAAATCATCCAAAACAAGCAAGAGAAAAAAATATGCAAGATAGAATATATGGAATTCAAGGATTCATGTTCTACATATGCATAATTGAGACATAATTTATAGGAGAAATAATTCACTTTTGTATTAATAAAGGCAGGAAAATATTACAACCCTTGGCGTTGACTTTGTGAATCTCTCCTAGTTATCTTGTCCTTCCTTTTCCACAATGGTAAGCTTTCAATCACACCTCAAGCACATGGATGGATCATGGAGTTCTAAACACAAATGAGCAACATAAACGCATAATTCAAAGTCTTAAAATCCAACCCAGAATCCATGGTAGGTGTTGGATTTATAAGGTAAATGAGGCGGTTTTGGATTTACCATTCTAGGGCTTAGATCCACTTTAGAGGGAGGTAAGTTCTAGGAGATAAGAAATAAGACCTCAATAGTAGGACTTTGAGATCAGATCTAACAGTAAATGGTTAATTGCACTCTCGTATCTTCTAGAGAGAGAAACTTAAAAATTATTTTTTATTTTTCCTCATTTCCAAGTGGTCATCACACTTTTTGTGAAAGCAACATGTGATGACCAATGCATGTTGTATGTATCCAAACTGCGCCATCGCAGGTTGTCTTAAGGGAAACTGTGATGATCTCAAAAGTTAGGGTTTTTAACCAATGTAATCCAAGATTCTTGTGACTTTGGAAAGGGAATGCTTTTGGATTTTTATGGGATGATTGCAAGGTGTAAATGGATGATGATAGATCTACGTTTAAGGTCATTTTTTTGAATGCAACAAAATGACATGTAACAACCACTACTTTAATTTTTCACATGTGGACACTTAATAACAAATTACCTACTTTTCCACAGTTAAAGTGTTTAAATGGAAGCTTACCTTTATATTTCTGAGACCATTTCTTAAGTTTCCTTACAAAACAAGATTATTATATGTTTGATTCACTATTGTATCTATCACTTGATTCATGCACTCTATTCTTTGTCTTATTTGAAGCTTTGAAACATACTTATCACTTTTATGGCTTCTCTCTCTTAGTATACATTTAATATGTCTACTGGACTATAGGGACGTAAGCATAGAAACTTCACTTCAAGGCTTGTCTCCTCCCTTTTCTCCAGAAATCACAGATGATAAGCTTGACTAACTATTCGAATCGATCATCATCCTCACGAATAAGCATACTCTCTTTTCCAATTTATTGCATAAAAAACACCACCTAATTTACAAAAAGTAGACCTTAAATTACATAAATAGAATGAATCTATTTATTCTACAAAAATCGAGAGGGTAGGTACTACTAGTGAGTACAACGTTGAGCCAAAGAATGAATATAATTTACTAAGGGAAAATGGAAAATGAGGATACCTAATTGTAATACATAAGAAACTGCGTCCAAGCCAAAGTGAAATCATCAATTCCCAAGACTCAACTCAGTATAATCATCCATGTTCATACTACCAAGTCCTAACTCAATATATTTGTTCATGTTCATACTCTAATTCAATCAACCTCCACCCTCTATCATCTTTACACAAGTAACACCATAACACAACATTTAATGAACACAAAACATTTAACAGACAAAACCACAAAAAAATAGCATTGACAACATATAGGAGAAGACATTGGAAACATACACACAACCACAAAACAATTCAAGTTGACAACACATCAAAGATGACATTGCAAACACTTCCATACACCAAGATGACCACACAACAAAATGAGACAGAGGAGAAGCCTAATGTGAATAAACATACCTACTTTAGCTAATTAGATATATATGGAACATTATCTCTTCCCTTATCTCAAGTGATATTTCATTTCACTTTTTCCCTGCGACTAAAGGATATCTTCATTCTCTATGGAACCTTCGTATTTCGAATCCAGTTATCCCCCTTTTTATTACCACTACCATTTCAAATTTGGTAGACAAAATCCACTAAAGAAACAATAATTTTTATCCAAAAAAAAGCCTAAAAGTTCTTCATTTATGCCATCTAGCATAGTATCATTGTCTACATGTATCTCAATATTTTATCCTTTTTTCCATTAAATTATTCTTGTAAAATGAAAAAACGTGTCACATGATATAAGACTAACATATTTAAATCAATAGAATTAAATGAATCCATTGAGATGCAATATAAGTAAGTAATTAGTTAATAGAAAATATCTAAATTTCGAAAATGTACCTAAGTAGAAATATATATATATATATTTGATTAAAGTGCATCAGATGTTGCCCTCCCAAAAATTCCATCATGTGAAAAACCCACCCATTGAAAAGAAGACAAATATATAGATTCGAGTGAAGGACATCTCCCTGAGAACTCAACCATTATACCAGCACTACAAGGAAAATGCATTCTAGCGGAGGTTATAATGAAGGTTTTCAGTGTTATAAAATTTGCAAAAATCATAAAAAAAAAACTCTGCTACAACATTTGTTTACGGTAGCGGATTCTTTAGCAGAGCTAATAACAGAACTTCATCGCAACTAAAAAAATATGGGCAGTCGAAGGTTTTAGCTTACATTTTTTTAATGGTGTGCTTGATGGAAAAATAACATTGGCGCGCTACCAATATAAAAGCATCATTGTTGTAAATTTAAATAAAACAATTGGGACTGGAAACAAATGTTTGGAACACCGGTGCATTATCTTTATCAAAGCACCTTTGTGTCATCTTTATCAAAGCATCGGTGCTTTAATAATAAAAATGCACCGGCTTGGACAATCTATGATACCATGCACCAAGGTGTTGAATGCAAACAACATTGGTGCCTAAAAAGTATACCACCCTGGTGTTTATGTCTTCAACAAGCGTCACGGGCCATATTTTTCAAGAATAACATCAAGGCAGTTAAAAAAATATTGTAGACCCAATGCTTTTATTTAAATTTACAACATCGATGCTTATTAGTTGTACAAAATCACCGATCCACTACTAATATAAAAGAAACAATGTTGTTAATTTCAATAATGCAGTGGGGTTGGAAACAATATTTTGGAGCACTAGAGCCTTGGTTCTATAAAGGCACCATTATTTAATAATTACAATGCACCAGGACATACAATATATGATACCATGCACCGAGGCGTTAAATGCAAACAATACTAGTTATTTCAAAGTATAACGCATTGGGTAATGAAAAAAATCTTGTTGTACTGGTGATTTTACATAATATAATGCACATGTGCGTATTTATTTTACAGACACACTGGAATTTTATCTAGGATACTATTTTTTATTATTATAAATATCATTGCTAGAAAAAACTTGTATTTGTAGCAGTGCACATTAATATACAATGTCTTGGTATCCATTTTCTCTTTTTTAGAAACATTGACCTATGACAGTGCAATTATTATGATTTTTAAAATATGTTATTCATTAAAAAATCGACATATATCTTATAATAGTATTCATATAAATTAAATTTAGATTAGTGAATTTCTATATGATGTTTGTATTAATTTGTTATATCATCATATTTCACAGGTCTTTGTTATAATATTTAATTAGTGGTGTAACATTTCACAACGACATTGGATAACACAATAGAATAAATTAAAATGTATTTTATTATGGGTAAAACCACAAAGGTGGATTACATTTTTGTGAGAATCGGGGGCTGAAAAGTCATTTTCCCAACAGTTCGGCCAAAAATTTATAAAAGTTCGGCCGAACTGTCTTAGAGTTCGGCTGATCTCTTGAAATTAGTTCGGGTGAACTCATTCTGTTGTTTACATTGATGGCGTATTGACAACGTGGGCGAACAGATTTTTAGCCGTAGATGAGAAAACCAAAAACTAAATTTTGGTTGAAATAATAGTTAGGCCGAACTATTAGTTCGACCGAACTTTTAAAATAATCCAGCTGAACTATAGTTTAAAAATACACCGGCCCGGAAACATGTATAGGTTTCGGGCTTATTACTGTTGTCGAATGGTGTTGCAGGGACACATGCGCAGTTGCAGTGTCACAGGTGCAGGTGAGAAATTTGATGTTGTGAATTTATTTTTTTGTTGTGAATTTTTTTGTCATATTACTTCTGTTTTGTTTTTGTTGTGAATTTTTTGTTGTTGTTGTTCTACATGCTATTTTAACTTTATAGTTGTTTTTTGTTTTGCAGGTAATTTTTAATCTGTGACGTCCTCTGCGATCTCCTGCTTGTCTTCTTGTTGCGGCCTTGACGTCTTCAGAAATCTCATTGCGGCCTCGACATCTTCAGTAATCTCATTGTGGCCTCGTCTTCTTCTCATTGCGGCCTCAACATCTCCGAATTTCCAGGTTCCTACTTTTGTCAAAGTATTGTATTAATGTAATTTTATGAAAGTTAGACTTAGTTGGTTGTCTAAATGTAATTTTCTGTGTTTAAATCGAAAATTTTTTAAATATAATTTTTTTGTGTTTAAATGTAATTTTCTGTGTTTTAAAGCTAGACTTTTGAATCATCATAACCAAGATCATACCAAATGAGCCC
Organism: Pinus albicaulis; assembly: GCA_034641835.2. Lineage (NCBI taxonomy): Eukaryota > Viridiplantae > Streptophyta > Pinopsida > Pinales > Pinaceae > Pinus > Pinus albicaulis. Next base: position 795,802,024 of record CM076574.1, read on the forward strand.
AACTCTGTTGAAGGTTGAACTTAATTCGATTTTAGAATTATGAAATACTGATAGGAGTTTTTTTTTTTTTTTTAATCCGATTCTAAAATATTCTTGCTTAAAACTTTGAAATTCTAAAGAGAGAGCCTTCTTAACAGTATATTTCATAAGGCCCACTCTTAATACTATAGCCCATTTAGATGCCGCTAGTCACTATATTATGGCCAACAGGGGATAAGAACTGCACATTTCCCCCATTGGATACATCTCCTGCTCAATTTATACATCCATGTCCCGAGAAGGAAAACATGAATGCAAATTCTCCTTCCTGATATGAAGTGCAGATCAGGCATTCTCACCCTCCAGATCGATTCACATAAAAACACATGCTACTCTGCATCATTGTCGCCTCTCCCCTGTATTGATTACGAAGATACACTCTTAGTTAGTATGAGTAATGTAAGGATCTAGGCAAGTTATGAAGCCGCCACTTATTTCTAGATGGCATGTGTTGCAACTAATTGCAATTAGAGTTTTTTTTTATTTTTTAATTTTTTTTTATTTTGTTTATCTTATTCTAAAATATTCTTGCTTAAATCTTTGAAAGTCTCTTTAAATTGCAGGTTGAACTTAACTCAGATTGAAAATTTCAGAAATACCTTTTGGAATTCGATTGCTCGAACATAGAATTCTATTGTTTTTGAGGTCATCTGTCTCATTTTAAAAATATTTTTCAATTTTTTTGAGGTCATCTGTCTCATTTTTAAAATATATTTCAATTTTTTTTAGGTCATTTGTCTCATTTTTAAAGTATATTTCAATTGTTTTTTAGGTCATCTGTCTCATTTTTAAAATATTTTTCAAATTTGAAATTTGTTTTGGATGCAAAATGTGTGGGTGTTGATGGTATTCATGCTAAATTTCTATAAATATTATTTTTTCCCATCTATTTTTGGCATTTTGTCTCCAAATTGTTTCTAATTGTTAAAATTCTTGCATCATGTTGAATCATCCTAACCAAGATCTAATGTGCTGAAAACTGACACAAAACAGAGTAATCACATAAAAAGTTTGTTTCCAGATCACAATCTCCTGTAAAAATGCAGTCATGTGTAATTAAAAATGAACTTAACTCAGATAGTAAATTTCAGAAATACCTTTTGGAATTCGATTGCCTGAACATAGAATTATATTGTTTTTGAGGTCATCTGTCTCATTTAAAAAAAATATGTCTCTGATTTTGTTATTTTCCCAGATTGACTACTATATAGTAATATATTTATATATTTGATTACTTCTCCATCTATTAATCTATTGCATTCTTGGAAGAATTGCTTTGATATTTTCAGCATCTTTACTCTCCATCTTTCCTCTTAGTTTTTCCCTATTCAATCTTATTTTCATATCTGTTTGGAGATTATTTGATCCAGGTGGATATCGGTGGCTGCCCACCTATTCCATTTGGACCCGCAACATCAATTCTTGCAGCTTTTCACTTCCAGTAGCTTACTATTTTTAGCAGGTTTTTAGCTCCTGCACGCCCGAAGCCATTTTAGGGCATTAATGATCCAGGTGGATATTGGTGGCCACTCACCTATTCCATTTGAACCCTCGCCATCAGTTCTTTCCCTTTTTAACTTTTAGCACAACTTACTATTTTTAGCAGTTTTTTGGGTTCTGAACTTCTGGAGCCGTTTTGAGGCCCTAAACGACGTTTTTTGGAAGTCCTTGGACAGATCTTTCTAATGAGCTATTGAGCGCGTCAAACGGAGATCGGTGTAATATCCCAAAATGGGGATGCAGCAATACATGAACACAAAACTGGAGTAGTAGTGTTAGATCAACTCATAAAATGTAAGAATAACACATAGCCATCATATTAATGTTAAAGCAACAAAATGTATACCATATCTGGAGGAAATAGTCACTCAAGTTATGCAATACAAGCCTCAAGTAAGCATGTACATGAAATATGAAGTATATTGTTACACAGAAAAATCCCAAGGCTATGAAAACGCAGTTTTATTAGAGACAACTGCTGCTGGAATATGTCAATACATAGATATGAAAATATACAACTCATACAATGTTGGGAGAAATGATCTAAACCCCCAAAGACAATTCCAAGACAATCCTGGAAGGATTTCATGAAATATGAAAAATGGCAAAAATGCCGGAATTACAGTCCTAGGACTGAATAGCAGCTGCAACTCAAGAACTAGATGGAGATGGCTGAAGATGATGCATAAGCTGAATAGACCTCCTCCAATGGATTTTCCAAGTGAAAGGCTGATCCTAACACTTAAGATCTCACCCTCCAAACAATCTGCAAAACCCTCACTACAAAAGCTCACAGAAAATAATGCAGTCACCGAGGGATACTGTGCTGTAGGTGAAATAAAATGGTTTGGCCAAGTGCCAAGATCTAAAATATGCTCCATGGGCTTCCTCACTAATCTCCCAAAGGAATGGAAGCTTCCTCCTCTCAAAAATAAGCTCAAGAAGTGGTGTTGTGAAACCTCCACTGCAACACCCTGCAACACAATGTTATACTGCTGCAAAAATTACGTTCTAGCTGAAGGAGGTGGCTTGGCTTGAATCCTAGATGTGGAGAAATGAAGTAAAAGCTCCTTCAATAGGCCTCTCAAGAAAGGAGAAGGAATTCCTAAACAGGAATGCCTTGTGCTAAGCAGCACAACAATCTCAAGTAAATAGTTGAAGAAAGCACAAAGTCATACAGACCATAAAATCAATAATCAATAACATATCCTCACATGGCTTCCTTGCCCTCCTTTTATACAAATGGAAGCCCTCTCACCTTGGGTCCCACTCATTAGGGTTTCCTCCACCAAGGAATCTTCCTCCCACTATCTTTGTGTTTTCTCTAAACATGATCTCCACCTCCTATCCCAGCACTGTTGACTTGGTCAAAATTGACCTTGTCCACATGCAAATGCCCATTTTCACACATGAGGGTGTGAAACCCAGCTCCTATGATGATCCCTTTTCACATTATGAGGGATTTTATTCCTATTTCTGAAATGTATGGGCCTCCTTACGCATTTATTCATCTCTTAAGTGAAATCAACAAAAATCAATATTCCAATTAGCTTCATGCTAATTTTGGAATATTATAGTCCTCCCCTCCCAAATGTTGCTTGTCCTCAAGAAACTACAAGGATAGAACTCAGAAGTCTCGCCTCCTCCTGCTGTAGCATCCACATGTGATATTCTCCTCCAAAGAATGAGATGTTGTCTCATCAATAAATCTCCATATTTCCCCTCCCAAGCATGCAAGTTAAATAAATAGCTATCATCATGAACAAGTAGAGTACTCAATAAGGCAATAAGGTGTTGTCCAGAGGTCCCTTTGAGGAATGGGATCTGAAATGTAGTGGGAACCATCATTCCCATGTGGATCCTCCATCCCCAAGCTATCATCCATGCAAAATGAGTTACCTCCCAACATGGCAACTCCTGAAAATACTCCTCCACCTTGAGCTCCTGCAATGTAGGTGGGTTAAAAATATGATCATGGTAGACAAAATAGCCTACCCCACACTGTCCTCCTCTCCACTTATGATAAGTGTAGAGTGTCTACTGCTCTAGGGCTGCAAAAAAATTGCCTCCAAGTGGCAAGAAGAAAACTGGATCTCCAAAGATCTTCCCTCCAACGTTGTGAATCATGCCAGCCCAAACCATCCCATATATGATGAATATGAAATCACCATCATATGGTATCCAAGTGAGGGAAATACTAAAGGTTTCATGTAGAGCTGAAAGGTACCAATAGTTTCCCAAGTGGTCACAGCGCAGTTTTCCTAACTGTTGTTGCACAACATGACATGGCAACTCATAGAAAAGTTTATCCCAATGATTTATGAGAGTCATAGCCCAAGTTCTCCAATCAATCTCATGGCTCACCTCATAAAGAAACAAGTGTGTTGCTGTGGTGGCCATATCACCTCCCATGCTCCCATTAGAAAATGTAATGCAAAAAGTGTGGGAATCCTCTTCCACAAAGGACACATCCAACCAATGTGTATCTCCCCCAACCATGCTCCCAATAAAAATAATAACTACATCAAATAAGGGAACTACAATGAGAATCATACTAGCTGCCATATGAAGCAAGGGAGAAGGACAATGGCCCCTCAAATGAAACCAACGCAGTTTGACTCTCAACTGCAACAAGAAATGACATAAGGTGTGGCTCCTCAACCACTTTCTTGGTGCCCCAATCTCCTCACAAGTTTGGAGAAAGTGTATGGTGTATGGTGAAAAATGAGCATGCCCTTCCAAAGATATAATCTCCCCAAGTCCTCCTAGGGAGTGGCCATCACCAACATTGCTTATTGCGTCAAGTAGACCATGAAATATAGAAGGAAGAATGCTCCTTCCTTGAGCAATATCATGCACATATATGGTTAATGGTTGCACATAAACATTATACAAATCATTATGCAAACAAACAATACCCTTACCATATGTTTTGCCCATGCAAATAGAGTGGCTCATAGATGAGTCTCCTCTCATCCTCAAAGAGAAAGAGGTGGTTGTGTTAACTCTTCCAAAGAGTTATGTATCTCCTCCATCTCCACATGATCCACGGATCTCCTCATATTCTGATATATCTCCTCCTCAAGGCCTTCCTGAAAATACCCCTCCATGATGGTGTGGTATGCTCTCATAGAATAAGTGTGGCTGAAAAGGAAATCTTCATGAGTTGTTTGTAACAACTTCTCCTTGAGCTTGGAATCTCTAGGTAAGAATATCCTACCATGATATTAGATGACCTCATCTCTAACTGAATATCCATCCTCATGCAGTTGGTCATCCAATATCATACAAGTAGAAAGATCCTTGGAATAATCCACCAATAGCTGGGATCTCCAATAAGGATCTATCCTCCATAGTGACAGCATTGATGATCTATCATGAATAACATCTATCATATGGTTGTCCTCTTCTTTGACATCTCCTATGCCAAAGATGCAAGTTGGAAGGCTGCTATCCTTCCCATATTGCTTATGCCACAACGCAGAATTTGAAATGAGAGTGGGTACTGATGATGTTGAGAGAATGCCTCTCCCCTCCTTGAGTCTACCCAAGACTCCCAACGCTGTACCAAGCTCTCCCGAGGTCTCCACTCTTCTCAAATCAATGAGTAATGCCTCCAAATGTGAAGCATCCCTCACCATCTAATGATCTAGTGGCCTCCCCGGTGAAATGCCTCCATGCAATCAGACATCATCATCAAAATTAGACTGCATACATGAATGGAAAGACTTGTCCCTGCCCTTACTGCACAATCCAGTCTCCCTTTTAGGTGCATCAACCTCCTGAAATAGATATGGGTGTGTGCCCCTCATCAAATGATGTTGGTCATCCTCCCTACCTCCTCCTTTTATCTTCATGGTTTCACACTCTACCAACAATGGCACATGATGATCATGGGTTGTGCCTTGATCTCCACATATGAGATCCTGGGGAATTTGTTGGAATGATACAAGAATCCTTCTTGTTGGAGCAAGAGCTCCCTCTTCCTCTGCATGAGGTGCTAGATAAACTCTAGACATGACAGTGTTGTTGCCCTCATCCTCATCAATATGTATGGGCAACCTCCCAAGAATTGGATTCTTTTTTGAAAAAGGGATCTCCATACCCTCTTGTTCAAGAATATGAGATAGAGGTATTTCCTCTAACAAGGTATGATGCAATATATTAGCCTCCTCAATGGTTTTCTGAAGTGGAGTTGAGTTTATGGTTTCCTCCATCACATGTAAGGTTTTTGTTTGCATATGTTTGTTTAGCTCCACCACATGTGTTTCAGAAAATTTTCCATCAAATCTTTCCACTAATGTCTTAGTGAACCTAGCATAAGAAGAATTATCTTCATTCTTCAAAGAAAAATACTCAAATATCCACCATGCATAGGCCTTACCTCCAAAATGCAGCGCTGCAACTCTAATGGCTTCATCTTAAAAAATTTGGTGCTGCTGCAAATAGGTGTCTAGCTCCTCCACCCAAGCTCTAGTTGAACATATAGGTGAACCATCAAAAGTAGATAGAAGAAATCTACCCCTATCATGTTGCTTGCTTCTCTTCACCTTTATCTTGCAAAACTCTAGAAAAGTGATATGATATCTAAACTTCTGAGTTTGAGATTCATACTCTTGTAGAAAATCACTAAGATTTTCCCTCCTAGTCATTCCTTCTTCTTCCCTTTCTCTCCTGGAAAATCTGGGCATATGATTGCACTGTGCATCATAGTGTGTGGCTGCATGCTCACACTCATCATATGAAAATCTAGAGTTTGCTTCAAAGTTAAACTCTCTTGGAGATTCTCTATTCATCTCTCTCCTCATCTTCTTGAGATCTTCATGAATGCTCTGCAAAGTTTGAGAAAGAAATTTTGGAAGTCTCTCCTTTTTTATTCCTCCAAAGGATGGAGTCTTCTTTTTGTCTTTTCTGCTCATCTTTTCTTCTTCTTTTCTTCTTGATAGCATATTGGCTGAGATTCCACATGTTGAGCCAAGATTATGCTCTGATACCACTGTAATATCCAAAAATGGGGATGCAGCAATACATGAACACAAAACTGGAGTAATAGTGTTAAATCAACTCATAAAATGTAAGAATAACACATATCCATCTTATTAATGTTACAGCAGCAAAATATATACAAGATCTTGAGGAAATAGTCACTCAAGTTAGGCAATACAAGCCTCAAGAAAGCATGTACATGAAATATGAAGTATACTGCTACACAGAAAAATCCCAAGGCTATGATAACACAGTTTTATTAGAGACAATTGCTGCTGGAATATGTCAATACATAGATATGGAAATATACAGCTCATACAATGTTGGGAGCAAGGATCTAAACCCCCAAAGACAATTCCAAGACAATCCTGGAAAGATTTCCTGAAATATGAAAAATGGCAAAAATGCTGGAGTTGCAGTCCTAGGACTGAATAGCAGTTGCAACTCAAGAACTGGATGGAGATGGTTGAAGATGATGCATAAGCTAAATAGACCTCCTCCAATGGATCTTCCAAGTGAAAGGCTGATCCTAACACTCAAGATCTCACCCTCCAAACAATCTGCAAAACCCTCACTGCAAATGCTTACTGAAATAACGCAGTCACTGAGGGATACTGCACTGTAGGTGAAAGAAAATGGTTTGGCCAAGCGCCAAGATCTGAAATATGCTCCAAGGGATTCCTCACTGATCTCCCAAAGGAATGGAAGCTTCCTCCTCTAAAAAATAAGCTCCGGAAGTGGTGTTGTGAAACCTCCATGCAACACCCTGCAACACAACGTTATACTGCTGCAAAAATAACGTTGTAGCTGAAGGAGGTGGCTTGGCCTGAAGCCTAGATGTGGAGAAATGAAGTACAAGCTCCTTCAAGAGGCCTCCCAAGAAAGGAGAAGGAATTTTTAAACAGGAATGCCTTGTGCTAAGCAGCACAACAATCTCAAGTAAACAGTTGAAGAAAGCACAAAGTCATACAGACCATAAAATCAATAATTAATAACATATCCTCATATGTCTTCCTTGCCCTCCTTTTATACAAATGGAAGCCCTCTCACCTTGGGTCCCACTCATTAGGGTTTCCTCCACCAAGGAATCTTCCTCCCACTATCCTTGCGTTGTCTCTAAAGATGATCTCCACCTCCTATCCCAACGTTGTTGAATTGGTCAAACTTGACCTTGTCCACATGAAAATGCCCCTTTTCACACATGAGGGTGTGAAATCCAGCTCCTATGATGATCCCTTTCACATTATGAGGGATTTTATTCCTATTTCTGAAATATATGGGCCTCCTTTCCCATTTATTCATCTCCTAAATGAAATCAACAAAAATCAATATTCCAAATAGCTTCATACTAATTTTGGAATATTACAATCAGATACCAAAGTTACGTCCCCGGGAAGTTGAAACACCAATTTACCCAAATGGGGCCCACAGTTTTGGCGCTTCATCTCCTAGGGTTAGGTTTTGGACGTTTTGGGTTTTATATTGTTTCTCAACAATAAATAGGCATTCGAGCCTCATTGTAACACAGTTCAGGGGCTGGTAGCCGTCACATCTCTTCTCAGGGATATGCTGCCAGTACCCTAGCTCATTTATTTCCATTATGTCTGTAATAGGCCTTCGAGCCTCAATGTAACACAATTCAGAGGCCTATGCACACTACATCTCTTCTCAAAGATACACTACCGTCTCCCTAGCTTGTTTCCATCATGTTTGTAATTTCAGTCATTCTTTTATTAATAAAATGAAGAATTATTTCTGCTGTATCTTTGTGTTTATGGTTATATCTGTATTCTGTTGCGTTCCTGAATAAATCTGGATCATTAATGTCTTAAAAGAAAACATAAGCGAAATTAATAGGTTTCACTGTTGAACTAGTGTGACGGTATTTACATAAGTAAGTTAAGCAACTTTCTATACAATGAGCATGGTTACAATGTTACTAAAGGTCAAATTAGCTCACTACAACCTTATCAAGAAGAGTAATCATCATTTTCATGCACATTTCTTGTACAGACTATTTGAGAGGCAGTCTCTAGATGTCTATATGTATATGCTCTTCAAGTTTTCTCCAAGAAACATACAGTAGCTTTGTCATCCTCCATATTATAAGCCACATGGTACATTCATTGTTAGTTTTGTCCCTCCAACATATGGCATGGCTGTATTTTATTAATGTACCTAAATTTACACCTTCCATGATGCTTCTAATCTTGTAAAATGTTAAAAGTGGAGTGTTTCATGATGTAATGGACATAAATAATCTAGATTGACATGGTTGTATTTTATTAATGTACCTAAATTTACACCTTCCATGATGCTTCTAATCTTGTAAAATGTTAAAAGTGGAGTGTTTTATGATGTAATGGATATTAATAATCTAGATTGACATGGTTGTATTTTATTAATGTACCTAGAAATTTGCACCTTTCATGATGCTTCTAATATTGTAAAATGTTAAAAGTGGGGTGTTTTATGATGTAATGGATATAAATAATCTAGATTGACATGGCTATAGTGATATGATGATAGTGTAGGTCGATGTTCAAGTTGTAAATTTTTTGTACATATCAAGGATGAATGATAGTACAAGCCAAAAATGACATTATTATAAACAATATGATAGGTGCTAAATCATACTTCTTATTAAGGACATATCTATTTTGTAAGTTGAAAATTATTTTTTAATGCTCTTAGGCTATTTATAGATTTCAAAGTACAGGTTTCTAGATGTGATTTCTCCCATAAACTAAACGGCAAACTAAACTCTAAGGCAAAACCCTATATATGTCATTTCTCCCACAAACTCATAAATGTGTGACTTTTGACATAACTTCATCAACCACTACCACTAGTTGTTTTAGTAAGTGCATAAAATAATTTTGCAAACCATGTACATGTCATTTCTCCCACAAACTCATCAAGGTGTGAATTTTGACATAACTTAATCAACCACTACCACTAGTTGTTTAAGTAAGTGCAAACCACTACCACTTTAAGGAAAACCGTGTACATGTGTCATTTCTCTCATACATGTGTCATTTCTCCCATAAAATTTTAGGCAAAATTTAAGGCATGTGTTATTTCTATGTAATTTCTCTGTCATTTCTTCCATAAAATACACTTAGGCAATGTCATTTCTCCCATATACTATAAGGTAAACTTTAAGACAAACTATGTACATGTCATTTCTATCTTAAACTCTAGGCAAGGCAAACTTTAAGGCATGTCATTTCTAGATCTGATTTCTCCCATAAAATTTAAGGCAAACCATGGACATGCCATTTCTCCCACAAAATAAAGGCTTTCTCCCATTAATTCAAGGCAAACTTAAGGCCTAAAAATTGAACTTAAAGTGGCTGAAATTCCGTAGGATTTTAGTCTATCTGTTGAGTGTTAACTTCTACAAGTTCTAAAAGCAGATTCTGTAAAGGGCCACGTAGCCTCTGGATCTCATCTTTTCTCAAATGTGACATCTCCAATAAATGCCCCTACATTCAATCTCTGGAAAATATCTAAATAGAAGTTCCTCATTTAAATATCCATAAACCACTACCACTATAAGGAAAACCGTGTACATGTGTCATTTCTCCCATAAACTCTTAGGCAAACTTTAAAGCATGTGTCATTTCTCAAGGCTTTCTTCCATTAAATTTAAAGAATGTGTCATTTCTCAAGGCTTTCTCCCATTAATTCAAGTCAAACTTTAAGGCCTAAAAATTGAACTTAAAGTAAATGAACTTCCATAGGATAGGATCCCCCAAACTCAAGCCTTTCTCCCATTAATTCAAGGCAAAATTTAAGGCCTAAAAATTGATCCTAAAGTGGCCGAACTTCCATAGGATTTTAGTTTGTTTGTTGAGTGTTAACTTCTACAAGTTTAGTTAGTTTATTTGTTGACTCTTTAAAGGGGTATTTAGCCTCTAAATCTCATCTTTTCTCCAAGGTGACATATCCAGTAAATGCCTCTACATTCAGTCTCTGGAACAGATCTAAATAGAAGTTCTTCATTTTAATATCCATAAACCACTACCACTTTAAGGCAAACCGTGTGCATGTGTCATTTCTCCCATACATGTGTCATTTCTCCCATAAACTCTTAGGCAAACTTTAAAGCATGTGTCATTTCTCAAGGCTTTCTCCCATTAATTCAAGGCAAACTTTAAGGCCTAAAAAATGAACCTAAAGTAGCTGAACTTCCATAGGATAGGATCCCTAAAACTCAAGGCTTTCTCCCATTAATTCAAGGCAAACTTTAAGGCCTAAAAACTGAACCTAAAGTGGTTGAACTTCCATAGGATTTTAGTTTTTTTTTGTTGAGTGTTAATTTCTACAAGTTCTAAAGGCAGAGTCTGTAAAGGGCCAGGTAGCCGCTGGATCTTATCCTTTCTTAAAGGTGACATATCCACTAAACTCATAGAACCATGTACATGTCATTTCTCCCTTAAACTCTAGGCAATCCAATATTTAAGGCATGTCATTTCTAGATGTGATTTCTCCCATAAAATTTAAAGGTAAACTTTAAGGAAAACCATGCACGAACCATGTACATGTCATTTCTCCCTTAAAATCTAGGAAAGGCAATCTTTAAGGCATGCCATTTCTAGATGTGATTTCTGCCATAAAATTTAAGGCAAACTTTAAGGCAAGCCATGCACGAACCTGTCATGAATCTCCCTTAAAATATAGGCAATTCAATCTTTAAGACATCTCATTTCTAGATATGAATTCTACCATAATCTTTAAGCCAAACTTTAAGGTAAACCATGCACATGCCATTTATCTCATGCACATGTGTCATTTCTCCCATGCCTTTGCAATAAATGTTAATTTAATATATTTTATTGAATTTTTTTTTTCAAGGATTAAAAAAAACCCACTAAATATGGTTGAAAAATGGACATTATGCATAGATGTTTCTTGCTATTCCAATCCATGGAAAGCAGTGATTACATATGTGTTTTGCAATATTGCGACTAGCAAGGTCCTCCAAAGGAAAATGAATATACTGGGAAGAACAACAAACAATGAGGCATATTATATTGCATTGATAAAAGGCTTGGGAATAGCTAGGGAGTATGGATCAAATGGAATTGTAGTTTTCACCAATTCCGAACTTGTCTGCAACCAGATGAAAGGTGTGTATCAAGTTAAGAAGGAGAGGCTAAAAGAAATGCATGGAAAATCAAACAATATTGTTAGCCAATTTAAATTTTTTAGTATAACACATTGTACAAATGTTAATAAGATGTCTGTTGATCTATTGCGTGGGGAAATGCCAATTCAAGATTCATCTATGAAAGATGAATTAATAGATGAATTAGTATTATACAGGGCAATGCCAATTCAAGATTCATCTCTCAAAGATGAATTAGTTTTGAGACGCTCTTCTTCAAAAATTCAAGATTCATCTCTCAAAGATGAATTAGTGTTGAGACGCTCTCCTTCAAAATTTATTGATGGACATTGTAACATATTTTGGATATGTGTGTGTTTTGTACTTATAAATGTGTCTTTTTTAATTACCATGTGTTTTTTTCAATTATATACCAAGTGTGCTCCCACCATGTAAAGCGCAACTTGGTGAACTTCACATTTGCAACAAGTGGTGTACTTCACATTTTTATAAAATTAAAATGTGAGTGCTTCAACAAATTTTTGTTTAAATGGAGTTTCACGCTTCTTTTCTAATGACCAAGTGTTTTTTTCAATTATATACCAAGTGTGCTTCCACCATGTAAAGCGCAATTTGGTGAGCTTAACATTTTTTTTTAAAAATTGCTTGAATTGAGTTTCACACATCAATTAGTGCTTTGAAAGTTGTGTTTTACATAATTTGTGTACACTAAATTACATTAATTTTTTTAAACTTATTTTGAATTTATTTTATATAGTAATTTAAAAATAATTGTAAATGTCCACTGTATATATATATCATGGAAGATGAAAGACAAAGATCAACAAAATCCCATATCTCTATGAGAGAGGGGGATCATGGATTGAGGGATATTCATGGTATTTAAATATAATCTTATCTCCATACATATACATATATGTGTGTACATATGGATTTGTTTTTTTTATCAATTTTTTGAGTTAAATTAGTTGTTAATAAGTTTCATTTTTTTATTTTTTAGGAGGTAGGAGGACAAGGGTGTCTACTCCATCAATGGAGCATGGCCATGGTTCACGCATTCGTGGTATGGTTCACGTAATTTAATCAATTAATATGTACATATATCTATATGTATGAATGTATTTTTGAATTGATTATAAATTCATATTTGTTTATGAAGCTTCCCTCTCGTCTCGTGAGGTTGGTGGTGGTACACATTCCCTTGGAGGGACATCAATAGGTGCTAGCGAATTGCGTGAAGGTGGTGATATGTATTCCCCAAAAGGCCAATCAATGGATGGTCGGGTTGGTTCTCAGCCAATCAGTGATCGTTCTGGTTCTTAACAGTCTCAGGGTGGGCAAGATGCTAACCAACCATATCGAGGTGGCCATCAATTTGAATAATATTTTCATTCAATTTGTACAAATTTGTTTACATGTATTTTTTTAATATACAAAATTGTATATATTGATGCAGAGGCTAAAAATGTTTCTCGAAAAAAGACGTAGGACAGAACACGTCATTCAAGAATAGGGTTGTACACCAACCACGGCTTATCCGTCTTACATTTCTGATATACCTTTGGAATCAAACATGCAACAATGGACTTTACAAAGGTGTCAAAATCTTCATAAAAAATTGAAGAGAGATCTCGTGGCTTTGACACTCCCTGCTAAGAGTCGACAAAGCTTAGAAATAGTTACTCACTCTTTAAGCGAACTAGTAGATGTTTACCTAAAGCTTGGGTCAACCACTGATACTTTTGTAGAAGTGATGAGAAAAAGAAAGGAAACAGTGGTGGGTCCCCATAAATGGGAGGTTGTTAAACAAAAAGTTACAATAGAAATAGCCAAGTCTATGTTTAATTTCAAATAAGGGTTGAAAAGAAAGATGTTGAACGTGCAATATTTCAAGCACCCTCATATAGCTCACTATTTGTATGATAGACACCTTGTGGCCTATGGAATGCACCCATGGAACGACGAGGTTCTGTTTTATTTTGTAAAATTATTTTATGCAAAATTCTTTTTGCTAATGAAACCCAATTACAATGACCTTCCCTCTGAATTTTTTGGTCTTGGGAAAGGTCGATTGTGTGACCGTAGGGGCACTAGGCATGATGTTGACTTGCCTCACCCTGAGCCACCATTGGTTATTCGACCTCTTCGTGTTAAAACTGTGCGGTCAGATATGGATGCCACTTCTCAAATTAGTCAAGAAGCAAGGGATGCCATCATTGAAAATGTTCAGAGTGGATTGGGTGGAGTTAATGTTTGTCTGAATTGACAAAGAGCACGTGAGAATGTACATGCTAATTTTGTGTATTATACAGATGAAGAGATAGACAACATGAGTGTTGAAGATCTGAGAACATATGCAAATAATTGTCGCAATCGTTGGCAGGACCCAATTATTCATGAGCAAGAGGGCATGGGAACTGTATGTGTTAATGGTTAGGGTGATTATTCTAACACATGTACAATTTGTAATAAATACATATCTACATAGATTTATTTGTATAAATTAATCTAACAAAATGTATCATTATATGTTAACACCATTTGCAGTTGTCACGCTTGATGAATGAAGAAGATGTTAATATCACGGTCGGGGCCTCCGGTTCAAACAATCAAGACGGGTCTCACCATCAATCACACAATCAAGATGGTTCTCACCATAAATATATGTCGGCAAATGTTAGTGTTTTCTAAGTGAACATGATGATGTACAATTATTTTTTTATCTATTATTATATATATCGAAACATGATGACATATTTTTAAAATAAATAAGTGTGCACACATGTACATGTATATATAATAAATGTTTTAATAGATTCTAATTTTGTCCGATGTTTTTGGGATGGCGATACCTTCTTCTTCCTTGGGAGATGTGCCAAATCCACCATCACAAGTATGAACAATTTTTCACTTTTAAATATGTTTTTAGGTTATATATTCCAGCTCAAAAAGTTCCATTAAAAATGAGATATCTAGATCTTGAGTTATTTTAAATTTTTTGAATTTTAGGTTTTTGGAGATTTTATTTCCGAGCCACTCTTAGGAGATGTGTCAAATCCACCAGCACAAGTATTCAAATTTTCACTTAAATATATGTTTTTAAGTTTTAAGTTATAAATTGAAGTTCAAAAGTTTTATTATAAATTGAGATCTAGATCTTGAGTTATTTTAAATTTTAGGTTTTTGGAGATTTTCTTTCTTTGCCACTCTTAGGAGATGTGCCAAATCCACCAGCACAAGTATTCAAATTTTCACTTAAATATATGTTTTTAAGTTATAAGTTATAAATTGAAGTTCAAAAGTTTTATTATAAATTAAGATCTGTATCTTGAGTTATTTTAAATTTTTTGAATTTTAGGTTTTTGGAGATTTTCTTTTGGAGCCTCTTAGGAGATGTGCCATATTCACCAACACAAGTATTCAATTTTTCACTTAAATATATGTTTTTAAGTTATAAGTTATAAATTGAAGTTCAAAATTTTTATTATAAATTGAGATCTAGATCTTGAGTTATTTTAAATTTTTTGAATTTTACGTTTTGGAGCCTCTCTTAGGAGATGTGCCAAATTCACCAGCACAAGTATTCAATTTTTCACTTAAATATATGTTTTTAATTTATAAGTTATAAATTGAAGTTTAAAGTTTTATTATAAATTGAGAACTATATCTTAAGTTATTTTATACTTTTAAATTTTTTGAATTTTAGGTTCCTAGAGAGGATTTATTTTCTCCACAGACTCTAGCGATGGAGTGTATGATGGAGATAGGAACATCCACACCATTTCAACCATTTGAACAAGTTGTCTAGCTTTTTTTTTAATATTATTGAAAATAAGTTTATATATGAATTTTCATTTGAAATTTTTTAATATATATACTTGTACATGTATATTGTACAGTTTACTGTGGAAGATGTTCCAGTGGGGGAAGTTTTAGTAGACGAGCAACAAATGTAGAGGGAACCTCATGAGGTATTGCATGATTTTATTTTATTTTACATTTTGTTTTTTACATGAAGTTTTCAATTTTAAAACATTAAATTTTAATGTTTGTACACATTGTGTACAGGTTCCCCATGCTTCGCAGGATAGCTTGAGGATCGTGACTTTGTTGGGAGAGACACTACATCCATCTGCATTTGATGGATGATGCACATGCACTATTTGATGGATGATGCACATGCATGTGCAACATTATATTTTCAATAGATTTAGTCTTACATTTACTTTTATATATATAGTCTTATCTAGATGCAGTCATATATAACTTGATACTTGTAACACTATACATTGAACTAGATATATATATTTACTTTTATTGTTCATGTGAGATACAAATTTTGGACATATTTTATGTAAACTACATTTTGTATGTGATTGTGATATAATGTTTTGTTTTTATTGGATAGTTGAACTACATTTGGCATGTGAAGTAATGTAAAGTAATGTTGTGATCTATAATGTTTTGTTTTTAAAACTCAAGTTTTGGATGGTTGAACTACATTTGGCATGTGATTGCACGATATAATGTTTTGTTTTTATTGGATAGTTGAACTACATTTGGCACGTGAAGTAATGTTGTGCTATAATTTGTTTTGTTTTTGACACTCAAGTTTTGGATGGTTGAACTACATTTGGCACGTGATTGTGATATTTAATGTTTTTTTATTTATTGGATAGTTGAACTATGTTTTGCATGTTTAGTAATGTTGTGATATAATGTTTTATTTTTAAAACTCAAGTTTTGGATGGTTGAACTACATTTGGCATGTGAAGTAATGTTGTGTTATAATTTGTTTTGTTTTTAAAACTCAAGTTTTGAATGGTTGAACTACATTTGGCATGTGATTGCATGGTATAATGTTTTGTTTTTATTGGATAGTTGAACTACATTTGGCATGTGATCGCACGATATAATGTTTTGTTTTTATTGGATAGTTGAACTACATTTGGCATGTGGAATTAATGTTGTGATATAATTTGTTTTGTTTTTAAAACTCAAGTTTTGGATAGTTGAACTACATTTGGCATGTGATTGTGATATTTAATGTTTTGTTTTTATTGGATAGTTGAACTACATTTGGCATGTTTATTAATGTTGTGATATAATGTTTTGTTTTTAAAACTCAAGTTTTGGATGGTTGAACTACATTTGGAATGTGAAGTAATGTTGTGTTATAATTTGTTTTGTTTTTAAAACTCAAATTTTGGATGGTTGAACTACATTTGGCATGTGAAGTAATGTTGTGATATAATGTTTTGTTTTTAAAATTCAAGTTGTCATTTTCCAAACAAATTTTTTTTCACATGAATATATGTACATAGAAATGATTTAAGTACATGTTTGAATATATATGTTAAAACGATTGAAGTACAATACATATCGACATGTATATATATATAAACAATCATAAGATTCTAGGTCTTGTTAGATGTGTCAAACAATCATAAAATTTTAAAATTGCATTTTATAATGTATATATATCCAGTACGTGCAACATTTTTCATCAATGCACATAGAAAAGCTACTTTCATTTAATTGAATCTAGAACATATATATCTAGTACGTCCAACATTTTTCATCAATGCACATAGAAAAACTACTTTCAGTTAATTTCATTCTAGAACATATATATCCAGTACGTCCAACATTTTTCATCAATGCATATAGAAAAGGTACTTCAGTTAATTGCATTCTAGAACATATATATCCAGTACTTGCAACATTTTTCATCAATGAAAATAGAAAAGCTACTTTCAGTTAATTTCATTCTAGAACATATATATCCAGTACGTGAAACATTTTTCATCAATGCACATAGAAAATCTACTTTCAATTAATTGCATTCTAGAACATATATATTTAGTACGTGCAACATTTTTCATCAATGCACATAGAAAAGCTATTTTCAGTTAATTGCATTCTAGAACATATATATCCAGTACGTGCAACATTTTTCATCAGTGCACATAAAAAAGCTACTTTCAGTTAATTGCATTCTAGAACATATATATACAGTACGTGCAACATTTTTCATCAATGCACATAGAAAAACTACTTTCAGTAAATTTTATTCTAGAACATACATATCCAGTACATACAACATTTTTCATCAATGCACATATAAAAGCTACTTTCAGTTAATTTCATTCTAGAACATATATATACAGTACGTGCAACATTTTTCATCAATGCACATAGAAAAAATACTTTTAGTTAATTACGTTCTAGAACATATATATATCCAGTACGTGCAACATTTTTCATCAATGCACATAGAAAAGCTACTTTCAATTAATTTCTTTCTAGAACATATATATCCAGTACGTGCAACATTTTTCATCAATGCACATAGAAAATATACTTTCTGTTGATACTAGTGTGCATGTACCAAAACAATGTACATGTGCAAACACTTGCACAGATAACATAACAAGTCTGTTCAATTTTTAGTTGAGTTCTGGAAGTTCTAAAACATGAATCCAAAGAGAAGAAATTGTTGGGTAGTTCAATGAAAAAAATTTCAATGGAATGCCATCTTCAATGATCTGTTCATGATCGGATTTTGACATTTTCCATTTCTTAATTTTTGTTTTTTTCTTTGATTGAACCTCTATCAACTTTATGCATGCTGCACACACCAAGTGACTATATTGACAAATTATGACATCAGGTTCATTGTCTTGAAAGTAAAAAAAATCCCCACTTTGATTAGTTTGTCTGAAAAATAACCTTTCAGTATAATAGACCCTCTGTCAGATGGAAACTCGTGATCATTATAGTTTTCTAATAATTTCATCTTTCGTTCAGTGCAATGCATCAAATAATACTTCACATTTTCATCATCAATAGTAGGTGCAATTACAACAAAAACATCTCCTGCACAATAAAACAAACTTATGTATTTAAATTTAGATCATAATTAACATGAAAATTTAACTTTAAAATATTTTTAGTATCTATTTCTAGATCTCTATAATTTGAAAGCAATTCAAATGTTACCTTCTCTAACAAGATCAGAAACTAGATCACCATCAAATGATATTGTAGTCTCCTTTGATTGCATTTCTTCAAATATTGCAACGAAAATTTTCCCCTTTGTATTTAGCTTTGTATGTTTCCAATATTTTACATACATTTTGTTTTCACAAACATCATTGGATTCTGTGTTGTCTATGAAAACATGAAAAAACAAGAATATTTTCTTTTATCCAATGCAAACACATTTGTGGACAACTTTGTTTTAATTAAATGCAATTTTTGAGTCCCTTTTATTGTTTCAACATCATTTCCAATCGATCTATCTACATCTTCGACCCCAATATGCCAAAATAGCCTATTTGAAAAATTCAAAGAAGAATGTAAATATGATATCAAAATACCATCAAAGATAATCATTATGATAAATGTACACTGTTTAAAATTGGATATCCAATAAAAATTAAATTGAATGTACCTTCGTACTTCCCTTGATCGATTAGTCTCATGACTTAGTGCAGTGATGCACCATTGAACAACTTCTTTAGCATCCACAAGTCGGTTTGCAGAGGGGTCCATTTGATATCTTTGAAGTGCTCATTTTATGCATGCCCCTACACCGTCATGTTCTCCTTTTCCATGACCAATCTCAAGGAAATTCCAACAATGTTTAATGCAGGTTTTCATATGAAGACAACACAACCAAAAGAATGGTCGTGAAGATTTGAAAGACCTACGCATCCATCTGACCATATCCAATGTTCACTGAATTTTATTCCACAACTTTTCAAGGAGTCATAAATCTTTCCAAAACAATGTTGTACAAAATATGTATCATGTGTACAATCGTCACTAATATAAAAGTGATATTCTTTAATAACATGCCGATTTTCACTAGTGATTTCTATATGATCAACATTTTCTTCAGCATGTCTATATAGAATATGGACAAGCATGGAGACTTGGTCAGAATGATAGTATGCACTCTGAATTTCTTTTTGTGGAAAAAATGTGTAGTTTTCTGCAAAATCAATTACTAACAAAATGGTCCCTGGTGGAAAAAATTCACGGGATTTTTTGAATTGCAAGTCCTGCCATCGAGCTCTATGGGAATGCTTGGTGTATCTATAAATTTCTGCCTCAAACTTTCTCAAAAAATCTATCACAAAAATTTCTTCTTCTTGTAAATAAATGATTTTAGCACTTGTAGTACTATTTGAACCTTGAATCGATGCATGGATATATTCATATCTCTTCCATTTCACTTTAATGTTGGAAAATGATTGATCATTTATATCAGTACGATATTTGTTTTGAAATTTAGTCAAATTTCCACAATCATCGCATTTTTTTACCACTAACACATTTATTTTCATAAAATAATTCATGGCTTTCTCTTCCACATAGAATTTGAGATATAAAATCACGTATAGTGGAAGGAGGAGGTGAATATTTCCAAAATGTTCTACCAAAATTAAGGAATGTGTCATAATCTGATTGAAATTCCACATGATAACGACAACAACAAGTGTCACGTAAGGTGATAGGTTTTACATACCATGGTTTTTGTTGCACAAAAGCACTGATTGAGACATCAATTTCACGATTCTCTTCTTTGAACTTGTTGAACAACTCTATCTAAGTGGTGTGCAAGAAATGTTTTAGATGTGTTTCGTACTGATTTCGTGCTATTCTTCTTCGCGTCACATCCCTTGCATTTGGCGAAACACGTGAATTTTTCATCCAATATTCATATATTGTTTTTTTAACATTTTATCCAAGTCTATCTTGTAAGGTTGCCTACAAATAGCTCTCCCCAAGCGAGTTCATCATTTACATCTATTTGCAACCAAAATTTCCGATGTCTGTGCAAATTTTTTCGTGAGCTTCCTAATGCTCGTTCCATAGATTTTACCAACCGATTCTCTTTAGTACTTGATGAAACCACTGCGATATGTATTGCTCTATGTGCAACTGAAACATTTTTCTGTCTAGATCTTCTAATTGAATTTGTAGCACTATTTATATTTTGTATCACATTTTCCTTCATTTTTTTATCTTTTGTTGATTTTTGAATACCCAATAAAGTCATAGCTTCTTTTAATTTCCTTAATGATAGGAGACCTTTCAACAATTGGGCTTGAACTTCCACATTTTCCTTTATGAAGTACGTATAAAAAATGTGATTAACATGATATCGTATAACATGGTTAGCTCTTTTATCTCCATATGTGTGAGTGTCAACATTTTATAACATCTCATCATTGACATTGATTTCATCTGTACATATTCGAATTAATAGTACATAATAAGTTTACATATTCAATAAATAACTAAATAACTAAATATGTATAATTTCAATAATACGTGCATGTGTTCAACATATATACCTCGTGATTCAATTTATTCACTTGAATTTCTTTCAACTTTTTCACCATATTCAATCATTGGTTCAATATCTCTTTCACTTTCTTTTTCAGAATTTTGTATCTCATCATCAATGTTTTGAGGAATATCTCTCTGTTTACATTGCAAAATATTTTTCAAATTAGTTCATCAAATAAAAATTAAGCTTCACATTTTACACTAGGAAAATTTTAAATATCAAATTTATAATATTTACATTTACATACCTCCTTAAACTTCTATTTGAGGTTGATTTTTCCTTTCAATATTTGAGAGTGCTTCTCCTTTTCTTTTGCGAGATTCTCTCCCATGTTCTCTACGTTCTTCAGGGTCTCTTGTTCGATCATATTTTCTCGTGCAATTCCTTCGATTTCCCATGATAATTGAGTATGAAGTTCAAAAAAATTCCTTGAAAAATTTAGACAAAAACTCAATTAAAAAAACATCCCAAAAGATTTAATTATTAAAAAAAAAAAAATCATTTTAAAAATTTTGCAAAAAATACATACTTTAATCCAAAACACTTTAAAAAATCCGAGAAAAAAATGTCTTATAAAAATGAGATGAAGCTCAAAGTATTTCCTTCCAAGTCCTGCAAAAAAATTTCATTTAAAAAGTTAGACAAAAACACATTTTAAAAAATCATTATAAAAGATTTACTTCAACCCAAAACACGTACTCTAAAAAAAAGTCACTTCAAAAAATACCTCCAAAAAAAGTCCATTGAAAATTAAGCCCAACTTCTTAAAAATGCCGCTTTAAAAAATACCTCTAAAAAAATATCACTTTAAAAAATACCTCCAAAAAATGTGCTTTGAATATTAATCTCAAAACCTCTAAAAACAATGAAAATTACGCCCAACATTTCTAAAAACAAAGTACCTTAAAAAAAACAATGAAAATTAAGCCCACAACCTCTAAAAACAAAATACCTTCAAAAATGAAGCCCAAAAAACATCCAAAAAATGTATCACATACCTCCAAGAAATGTCCTTTGAATGTTATTCCAAAAAGAGTCGTTAAACCCAAAAAAAGCCTTTGAAAAATCAGACCAAATGAAGAAATGTGTAAAATTATCTGAAAATAATGAATCCATTTACGTCAATTTATATTGCCGCGAAATGTTTTTTTTGGAAGGGCTTCGTTGAATTTTTCGACCGACGTAAAGTGAAGTAAAATTTCGGCCAAACTTTTGTAAGAAATTCAACTGAAATTTTGTGTCGTTAGACTTGATGGGCTGTCAGGGGAACGGACAATTCAGCGGAACTTTTTTTTAAAGTTCGGCCGAAATAACATGTCTGCAATTACGCAGAGCCGAGGTCTGAACACATTTCTTCAACTTTGGACTGATTAAACTACATGGAAATTTGTGAATTAACTGTGAGAACCAAGACAAGCATTTGCATAATTCAATCTACTTTCGGGAAATATAACTTTTATGGAATTTCATAAATATTCGCTAATTTTAATTAATTTTGTAATAAAACGAGCGCAAACAATTTCTGAAGGTCATTATGATTTAGTGAAATCAATATTTTGTATCTTCCAAAATACATTGAAAAACAATTGAAAAAGTTATGGTGCATTACATTGGTCCGTCGTTTGTAATGTGTAGTTTTTAGATTTTTAGTTTATAACTTATATGTTGAAAAATTTCGTGTGTCCCGAAACATATTCAAAATATTCAGTTTTTTCGTATTGGATCAGTTCAAAGAATTCTAGTAATTATGATATGCATCAGTTAGTTTCGTAAATATAATGAAACCGAAGTAGACTCTGTCTAGATTGTTGTAACACATTTTGTTTCTGAAAACACAAAGTTTTCAAAGAATACACTAGCACATATTATCATGACTTTTTAAGAATCCTTTGATTGTTAAAAAACACACTCTCAAAGAAACGTTAAGTTGACATATCAAATATGTATAAAAAAAATTCCAAAAAATAAGTAATAGAAAGCTAATAAAATTTCTGACAACTTTTAATTTTATCGCAAAATGAAATTCTAAACAGAAAAAATTATTTTGGCTTGCAGAAAGTTGAAGAACAAAAAAAAGGGAAAAAAAATTCTCAAAAAAGAGCAAAAAGTGTAATCCAACTTTACATTTTCACCCAATTTTATATGAATAAGAGACTCTTTGTCATAAAAAATGGGATAGTTATTGATAACCCCTTGTCTTTCAATTGGAGCACTATGTCCATTACATTAAACAAAATGTTTAATTATCACAAACAATTATTTCAAAAATTACAACTTGCATTGATATCCAAATAGATCATCATTACTGGAATTGCTATCAATGCTCAAGCTACTTCCATCACTTGGGTTATTTGGACACTTTTTTTGTTGATTGCATTAATTGTTTCCGTCTTCTTCAAGTTCCATCTATCAAAATAAAAATAAAAATAAAATGTGATGAGTGTATCTACATTGGTGAGAATAATGAAAATTGAAATAAATAATATACATTAATGTAAATCGAAAATAAATGTAATATAGCATGAAGTGAGTTTTGGATTATACACATTCTTTCAAAACCAAATTTTATGTCTTATTTCAACAACTCTTTTTTTGGCGTAGTTCCATACTTTGTTTCCTACAATTTTTATACCCCATACTAAATCATACATTTAATATAAAGAATTTATTTGTTCTTTTAATTATAAACTCAGAGAAGTAAAACAACACAGATACTTACAAATTCCACAATTAATTTTTGATATACCAACATATACTCACAACCCATATTTAACCCAATGTCAATCAATTTTTTTTATGACTCTTCTTTGTATTTTAGAACCTATTTGAAGACATTCAAGGATGGTCATTCTAAAACAACTTCAAATATACAAAAATGAAACCTTAATTTGTTATAAGGAAATATTAACAATTACTCACAAACTTTGATATCAGTACTTTTCTTTCTTGTCATCCTATTTTTATTTGTTCAATGAGTTCCATTTTGTTTTCTTTTCTACCAAAAAATAACTTGAAAATTAATATTTAATTCTAAATTATTTGTTTATATGTACCTAATATAAAACTTCAATGATTACATACATTTGAATCACATCGTTGGTAAGATGACTCATCTTGTGATGCAATTATGTCCATTTCTTTGACAATCTCCTTTTCCACTTTTTTGGACATTCCTACTGGCATGTTTCGAATATCATCTCGTTGATCCTTTGAGATTTTCATAATCTTCTTGAAAAAGTAATAATCTATTTTTATATTGATATATGAAAACTAAATATAACAAAATTGATATTAATAAAATGAATGACTTGTAGTAATATGTACATATAATTCTAGAAAAACATTTTAATTATGAATATTAATTTTTGAATGATTCTTTTTTGTTGTTTTATGTTTTTGTTATTGCAAGTATGACAAGTCTCATTGACCATTGCTCTAGAAACACTTTGTTAGGTCCATATATTACTAGTATAGTCCCTTATTGTTGTTAGTGTAACCCCCATATTGTTAGTATTGTACCCCAGTAACCCCCATATTGTTATTATTGTGCCCTTAAATTATTATTTTTAGGTCGACTAGGATTACATTGTTGCCCCATTAGGATTACATTGTGACCCCATGGACTCCTATATATAGAAAGGAGGTTTTGTAATTTGTATCATCCAAGAATTGTTCATTCATGTAATGTATTAGAGGTTGCCCCCTCGAAGTGGCTTATTTCTAAGGCGTCAATATCTCTTTTCTTATATTTTTGGAGCTGGTTTCACAACATTTGGTATCAGAGCTTTGGATTCTAGGGTTTCATTGCTCCAAACAAGTCATCGTGGAATTTTCGCTATAAATTGTTTTATATGAAGGTTCAGAAGTTGAAATTTGTAGAGTGCGAAGCCGAAATCCTGAGGACCTTCATCACAAAATTTTAGATCTTGGTTCGCAATATTTTCGGAGATATGATCTGTGGAAGTTAGGGCTTTTTGCAGGCTCCTGAATTTCACTTAAAAAGGTCATCGCGGCATTTTTGCTATAAATTTTTTTTACGTAGTTCAGAAGCTAAAATTTTTAGAGCGCGAAGCCGCAATCCTGAGGAAAGTTGTTGCAAAATTTCAGAGCTTGGTTCGCAATATTTTCGGACATATGATCTGTGGAAGTTAGGTCTTTTTCAGGCTCTTGAATTTCATCTCAAAGAGGTAATCGTGAGAAAATATTCATAACTCTTTCTCTAAGCATCAGATTGGAATTTTGTAAAGAGTGACCGGAAGTAAACGGACTGTAGTTTCCTGTCTATAAATTTCAGAGCCAAAGGAGAAAAAAGTGACACGTGGCAAGTCGTAGAAGTTCGCTCTACTGAACCAGTCCATAATTAGGTCATTGTGGGAGATTTGACATAACTTTGTCTTGAAGAATCCAAATCAAGTCAGACCTGTGGAATTTGAAAGAAGATTTAGAGGACTAATATAAGTCCGAATGTCAGATATTAAGGATCTACAAGTATAGAGATAATTCAATTTCAATATAGAGCCCCTCAAAAGCAAGTAAAAGGTGTGTATTTTTTTCCGAATTGCATAAGTCTTGTTTGAAGAATCAAGTTGAATTGATTCCAAGGGCATATAGTAGTATAGATATAAGTATTGGATTCTCAAATGGCCCATAAAAATAATTCAACACCAATTAAGCCTTTAGAAGGCTCTACTATGACTCATGAAGATGAAGAATGGCAACATGACATATCAAAATTACAAGAGCAAGTGCAACAAATTTCGCTCTCGCAAAGAGCAACAAAAAATGACATGGAAGTTTTGAAGAAAGATGTGGAAACTAGGATGGATGGTTTGAAGACATGGAATCTAGATGGATGGTTTGAAGAATGGCATGGAAGCTAAGATGGATGGCATGAAAGAGTCGGCATGGAAGCTAAGATCGATGAAAAAATGAAAGACAACATGGAAAACATGAAGAATTATCTAAAAGTAGACATCGAAGGTTTGGCAAAGTTGATACAAGAAATGTTTCCTAATGGCGAAAATATAGTAGAGGAAACTCATGATGAGAACAAAATAAATGTTAATTATGATTTCATAAACTCTAATGTTGGATGGAAGAACCACCATATTCCAAAGATGGATATGAGGAAGTTTGATGGCAAGGATCCCATAACATGGATACTACAGATGGAGCAATATTTTGATCTCAATAATGTGCAAAACACATGAAAGGTACGTATTGCAACTTTACATTTAGAACAAAATACATTGTATGGTATCGATGGCTTTGCTCCCGTAAAAGAATGTCACTAGGTCAATTTTTACAGAGGAAATGATAGCACATTATGAGGATACAAAGAGCAACACTTTTTTTAGCCAATTGATAAATCTCAAACAAAAGTTTTCAGTGGGGGAGCACATTAAGGACTTCCAAAAATTGAATATATGGGTAACTGATATTCCATAGGAACACATGATTGATCTCTTCATAGGTACTTTAAAAGATAACATCCAACATGAAGTTTACGTTTTGGAACCTGATTCATTGGAGAAGGCATTCAGGTTGGCAAGAAAAAATGAATATAAAATTATGGCGACAAGGAAGCCT
Source organism: Pinus albicaulis (assembly GCA_034641835.2). Lineage (NCBI taxonomy): Eukaryota > Viridiplantae > Streptophyta > Pinopsida > Pinales > Pinaceae > Pinus > Pinus albicaulis. The sequence continues at coordinate 795,828,636 of CM076574.1, forward strand.
ACCACTCACTTCTATAAATATGGAAGTGTTGCTACTCCTAGATTTCCACAACCTACAAGGTTGACACCACAACAATTGGAAGAAAATAAGGTAAAACGACTTTGCTACGGTTGTGATAGCAAATACACTAAAGGTCATAAGTGTGCTAAGAAGAAATTATTTTATAGATTGTGAAGGAAGAAAAAATGAACAAGATATTCCAAAGAAGAGGATATACACAGGAACCGACCCTAGAAGAGGAATAAATGGAGTCGACCATATCATATAATGCATTGTGAAATTACTGCTCCTCAAACTCTCAAGATAGAGTGACATATCAATATATCAAGAAAAAAGGTAATAGTGTTGAATGATTCAGGTAGCACCCATAATTTTATTCATTGCAAGGTAGCCAAGGAATTAAATTGTTTCCTATACCCAGCACCAGAGTGTCAAGTGATGGTGGCAAATGGAGGACCTATAAATTTCTCTGGAAAATGCCATAATATCAAGCTAACCATAGGGGAATATGTATTGACTAGTTCAATGCTTTCCATTCCTATGGGAGGTGCTGGTGTTGTACTAGGAGTACAATGGTTACAATCTTTGGGGATGGTAGCTTTTAATTTTCAAGAACTTTTCTTGAAATTTTTTCCAGAAGGAAAGGAAGTTGAATTACAGTGTGGGGAAAATTTGGAAAAGATAATAAGCTCTAATGTCATGACAAAGATTCTAAATAAAGAACAACAAGTCGTAATTGCACAATTATGCTCACTAGAAGTTCCAACATCAAAATCATCTATTTCTGCAAATCTCCAAAAATTCTTGGACAATCATTCCAAGGTTTTTGAAACTCCAAAAGGACTCCCACCTATTCGTGATCATGATCATGCTATTCATTTGATTCCATGAAGTTTTCCTCTAAACATCGGGCCTTATAGATATCCTTATGTCCAAAAGAGCGAAATTGAACATATGATTGCAGAAATGTTAGAGGCGGGTATAATTCAACCTAGTCAAAGTTCTTTCTCTGCTCCTGTAATATTGGTACACAAGAACGATGGATCATGGCACATGTGTCTGGATTATAGCAAGCTCAATAAGCTCACCATTAAAGATAAATTTCCCATTCCTGTGATTGATGAATTATTGGATGAATTACATGGAGCAATTTATTTTACCAAATTGGATCTTCGTTCAGGGATATCATCAAATTAGAATGAGGCGAAGATATTATAAAAGCATTTCAAACTCATGAGGGTCATTATGAATTTTTTTTGTCATGCCTTTTGGCCTTACCAATGCACCTTATACATTTCAAGGGTTATTTGAATTCCACTCAAGAAACCCTTCCTTAGAAAAAGTGTGCTAGTATTTTTTGATGATATACTAATGTAGTCCTGGAAGGATCATGTTCAACATGTTGACAGGGGGTGCTCAAACTATTGCGGGAGAAACAATTATATGCAAAAACATCCAAATCTTTCTTTGGAGTATAAGAGGTGGAATATCCGGGTCATATTTTATCTCACAAGGGTGTTAAGGTAGACCCTAACCAAATTAAAGCCATTAAGGAATGGAAAGTCCCCAAAACCATAAAGTAGTTGCGAGGATTTCTCGGGTTAACAGGGTATTATCGCAATTTTGTTAAGAATTATGAGAGAATAGCAGCACCTCTAACAACATTATTGAAGAAAGATGCATTTTCATGAACTCCTGAAGCAACTAAGGCCTTTGAACATTTTAAAGAGGCAATGTGCCTAGCACCAGTCTTAGCTATGCCAAACTTCACAAAAGCCTTTATTGTGGAATGTGATGCCTCAGGAAATGGAATTGGTGCTATTTTAATGCAGGAAGGAAGACCCATTACTTTTGAAAGTCGTCCAAACAAAGGAAAGTATTCCCTGGCTCTCTTATGAGAAAAAAAATGCTAGCAATCTTGCATGCACTAAAGAAATGACGACCTTACCTAATGGGAAGACACTTCAAGGTAAAAACTGATCATGATTGTCTTAAACACTTTTTGGAACAATGACTATCTTCAGAAGAGTAGCAAAAATTGAGTCACAAAGTTGTTGGGTTATGACATTGAAATAATCTACAAAAAGGGAAGCTAAATGTCGTTGCGGATGCACTCTCACGAAAGAATGAAGAGGTGGAAGCATTTTTTTGTGCCATTTCTATTATCCAACCAAATTGGATAACCGAAGCCAGAGATGAATGGAAGAAGGATGAAGAAGTGTGGACACCCATTCAAAAATTGCAGCAAGATCCTAGTACATATGATACATTTAGTTTGAAAAATGATTCCTTATGGTACAAATATTGCTTATATCTTTATAAGAATTCCCAACTAAAACAAAAGATTCTTTTGGAATTGCACACTTCTCCTTTAGGAGGTCACTCAGGATTTTTAAAAACTTACCACGGGGTGAAGAAAGATTTTTTTGGGATCGCCTTAAATCTGATATTCAAAATTTTGTAGCGGAATATTTGGTTTGCCAGCAAAATAAAGTTGAGACAATTAAGACCACGGGTCTTCTACAACCTTTATTCATTCCAAGTCAACGTTGGGAGGAGATTTCAATGGATTTTATCACGGGTTTACCCAAGTCCGAAGGAAAGAGTGTCATCATGGTGGTAGTTGATAGACTTACCAAGTATGCACACTTTTGTACATTATCTCATCCATTTAAAGCAAGTATAGTTGCTACTACATTTATGGACACAATTAAAAAGCTACATGGAAACCCAAAGATTATTGTGAGTGACAGAGATCCCATTTTTACTTGAAATTTTTGGATGGAGTTATTTTCTTGTTTAGGTACTCAATTAGCTCATAACTCATCTTATCATCCTCAATCTGATGGTCAAACTGAGATAGTAAATAAATGTTTGGAAGGATATCTTCATTGTTTTGTATATGATAAACAAGCACAATGAGTCAAGTGGTTACCTCTCGTTGAATGGTGGTATAACACTTCCTTCCATACTATAGCAAAGATGACCCCATTTATGGCACTTTATGGATATCATCCACCATCTATCACATCATCTTTAAGGGAAAATTCGAAGGTTCAAGCAGTGGAAGATCACATCGAGCATTAGCAAGGAGTTCTCCAACTCTTAAAGGATGTTTGACTTTGGCACAAAATCGAATGAAACAACAGGAAGATCAACATCGCAGTGAGAGAAGTTTTGATGTAGGAGATTGGGTATTTTTACGGCTACAACCATACAAAAAAATGTCCCTCAAGCAAGCTAAGAAGTATAATAAATTATCACCAAAGTACTATTGTCCTTACAAGGTGTTGCAAAATATTGGTACTATGGAATACAAATTGGAGCTTCCTGCTTCTTCCCGAGTACATCTAGTTTTCCATGTTTCATGCTTAAAGAAGGTTAAAGGTGAAAATCTTCAGTTCAAACAATATTGCCAGAACTTGATGAGGAAGGAAAAATCATATTGGAACCTGAAGCGGTCATGGAAACAAGAACTTGACAGCTACGGAATCGATCAATTTCAGAGTATCTCATCAAGTGGAAGAACTTATCCACTAAAGATTCTACATGGGAGGATGGGAGATGGGAATTTTATACGAAGCATCACCTAGAGCTACTCGAAGCGTTGAGGACAACACTTTTTTGAAGGAGAGGGGCATATTGGGTCCCTATATTACTAGTATAGTCCCTTATTGTTGTTAGTGTAACCCTCTTATTGTTATTATTGCACCCCTGTAACCCCATATTGTTATTATTATGCCCTTAAATTATTATTGTTAGGTCGGCTAGGATTACATTGTGGCCCCATGGACTCCTATATATAGAAAAAAGGTTTTTTAATTTGTATCATCCAAGAATTGGTCATTCATGTAATGTATTGGAGGTTTCCCCCTCAAAGTGGCTTATTTCTAAGGCGTCGATATCTCTTTTCTTCTATTTTTGGAACTGGTTTCACAACATTCCTATAGTCTTAATATAACTTGGTTCTTGGAATCGTTGGATTGAATGTTGTATTGTGAGTGAAAATTATGTTCGTTCCACTATATCCCTCGTAATTTCGTAAAAATCCCCTCCCCTGCCCCCTTTATTAACCTCCAAAACCACTCCATATGAGCTAAGGACCAATTCATCGCCATTTACATATTCTTAGAACGCCATTCTTTTCCTTCCTTGTTCTGTCCCTGTATAACATTAAATATACATGAATTAATAGATTGTTTGAAATGTGTTATCTAATATTCTTAAGTATATTATTAATGAAAATTAAAAAAAAAAAAAAAAAACTCATATTGAATAGTATTTTTTCATTCACTTGATTTGTCCTTTTGTAATTTTTCCATCAGGATTTTATACTTTTATGCACTTAGATCAAAAAGAATCTTATCGAGATTCCTCATTTTGTGGCTCTGCATGACAAGCACTAACCAATACATATTATCTAAGCTTATATATAGTTCAAACATATTAATTTTGTAAAGAATTTACAAAGAACTTGCCATTTTTTTCTTTTTTGGATGTGCTATCATTGTGTCAGTCAATATTTTTTCTACTTGACCACTTCTCAGTAATTTTTTTATCAATATACAACCTGCAATATCCAATAAAGAAACTATTAAATATATATTTTTTAAAAATCACATAATTTTCAGCCAAAAAGAGGTTTGGAAATCAGTGAGCTTATGTGTATAAATGCTCTGGTGCATTTAATTTAGTAAATGCACCGACGTGTTTAATTTTTGAGCACGAAAATTTGTTATTTTTAGATAGATTTAAATTATGATGGTGCTATATGTAATAATAAAAGAATTTCCATAACAGTAAAAAATAAAAAAATGAAAAATTAAACATAAGTTCTTTTTACTTAATGGTTATATTTGTCATAGTGGCGCACTGATAAACATAAGTCAATTTTTTTTTAAAACGAACAGAGCCGATAGAGTTTGGATCTCACTCAACAAGGGGTCCCCATGCCTTACATGTCAAACACCTTATATATATTAACACAAACCCATTAAATCTAAAATGCCTAAAATTAAAATCTCTAATTATGAAGTTGTAGTGGGAGTGAAACTCTAAGGTGAAATTTTGCAGTCACATAAGCAAGAAGAAGCAAGGGTTTAAGGTAAGTATTGATTTTTATTTTTATTTTTATTTTGTTTTATTTTTCTGAATTATAATTAAATGTAAATAGGAACATAGATTGTAAAAAAAAATTATTAGTAAAATCAATAGTAAAATTTTTACTATGCAGGTTTTTTTTATTTTTTTATGAATTTTAATTAAATCTAACATAAATTATATAAAAAATAAATATTTGTAAAATCAACAATAAAATTTAAAAATTTTAGTATGCAGGGTTTTGAGTGAATCACCATACCTTTCACATACTGATTATCTGAATAGTTCTACTTTTCCAAAGTATTTTTCTGCTCCACAATGCTCTCAATAGGTCTCTCTTACAAATCTCTCTTTTAATTAAATCTAATAGAAATTGTAAAAAAAATTATTACTGAAATAAATTGTAAAATTTAAAATTTTACTATACACGGTTTTGAATGAACACCATAATTTAAAATTCTGATCTTCTGGATAGTTCTGTTGTTCTAAAGTATTATGCCACTGCATAATGCTCAATTTGAAGAAAAAAAAACTCGTTCATTTTTTTTAAGGCATCAATATGATAGAATTCCTTTTTTTGTTTTTAAAATCCCAGAAACAAGTCTGGTTATTATTTTAACGCATCGGTGCAGTTATTACTTAAACACATTGGTGCGATTAGTTTTAGAAGAGAATTGATATGATCGAAACCTCATAAACATGTGCAATTATTATTTTAACGCATTGATGCAATAGTTATTTAAATACATTGATGTAGTTGGTTTTACAAGAGCACCGATATGATAGAATTCCTTTTTTATTTTTGAAATCTTAGAAACATGTGTGATTATAATTTTAACACATCGGTGTGGTTATTATTTAAACACATCAGGGCAATTTGTTTTAGAAGAGCGTCGATATGATAGAATTCTTTTTTTTTTAAATCCTGGAAACATGTGTGGTTATTATTTTAATGCATCAGTGTGGTTGTTATTTAAACGCATCAATGTGGTTGGTTTTACAAGAGCACTGATATGATAGAATTCTTTTTTTATTTTCAAAATCCTGGAAACCGGTGTGATTATTAATTTAACATATCAGTTCTATTATTATTTAAACACACCGATGTGATTAGTTTCACAATAACAACGATATGCTTTAAAAGTTATCTAAATTTTTATTTTCACATAAAATGGCATACTCATCTCAAATTATCCTTTAGGATGCATCCACATAAGTTATAGTAGTTCATAGTATACATTTTCCGCTTAAAGTCATCTTATTCTTGAAAAATGGTTTGAAAACTACATTGAAATTAAAATTGTAGTTATATGGTTATCGAAATTACTTTTAGGTATGTACACAAAAACTTCTTGTTTATTTTACTCAAATGTAGGAAGAAAATATCATAATATCAAATGGCGAATCCTTCAAATTCTAGCTCGTTCCATATTGTTCAAAGTCCTTTGCAGAGTTCTCCCTTTCCATCTCTAGTAAGTTCAGATTTTATTTATATTTCGATTATCTAATTGTTTTTTTTAATCCATGTTAATTTGATAAAATTGTATTTGCAGGATACTGATTCAAAATCGAGTTGAAATGCAAAAAATATTCCACCATTTCGAGTTGAAATGCAAAAAATATTCCACCATTTCAAAAACATCAGAATCTCTTATCAAGAGCAGCATACCGCAAGCAGTTGGTAGATGAAAATGGACAACAACTTCACCCTACCAATTGGAACATGGCATCTTCTGGACGTAATCCTAGGTCAACGATGGTAATAATTGTTTGGCATAATGTACTTTCAACAAACCAATTGCATTGTGATTACTAATATATATATATATATTAAGAAACATTTATATTTATATTAATCAATATGGAATTTGGCCAAAGTCATTACATTCAAAAGCAACAAAGTTTCCACAACCCTCCAAAAATTATCTAATCAGAGTCGATGAATATGTAGAGATGTATTTTCTGTATTTTCTGCATCATTCTTCTTATATTTGCGCAAAAAAAACCCATTTATACTTATATACCTACATAATATAAAATAACTAGTGCTAAAAACTTAACTAGTCGGATCCTTCCATGTCATTTTGACTAAATTTTTTCATATCAGAGACATTCACTTCCTCTTGTTGGCATGTTTCTGCTGCTCCTTGCCACTCATTCTCTTGCTACTTCTCCAGCTAGTCAGGAAGCTCTGGAGGGAGAACCCCTCCCTCACCTAGTGCCAAATCCTGGTCACCACTATCATTGAGGCCAAATACTTCTTTTAATAATGAGATAATTGCATTCTCCACCTTAAACTCAAAATTCTCCACTTTAAAATCAAGGTTTTCCATATTTGATAAAATAACCTCCACTGCCACCTACACATTCTCAACATCTTTCTTCAGACCATCCAGTTGGCCTGAGACCAGGGTGAAATGAGAACGGGCCTCAGAGATTATTTTCCCACCGATCCTAGATATCAGATCCTTGATTTCGTGTTTGAACAATCAGTTAATTTCACCTTAGGAGCCTTCAACACCATTACCTGAAGAGGAGGCCATTTCTTCAGCACGATGGGAATGAATGGCAAGCCATAGTGTGTGTTCCCAAGCCACAGTGTGTGAACTTTACATAACCAATCTCTTATAGCTAAGCTTAGCTCCAAAATGATGTTGGGGGAGGGGGTCCCTTCAATTTCAATGTTGTTTGAATTCATTTCACACCCTGCTACCAAATTGTTATTCATTTCTTCTTTATCTAAATTATAAACCCACACAATCGATCTAAGGCATTCCTCCTTTGTCACAGAAATAACTACTCATTCGTTGTTGGTCTTCCTTAAATCCTGGGCTACGACCTTCCACCTGTCCAAATGCCTACCATTAATCCTCAATATTAACCATTTTTTGGGTGAAGGGCCCATCATGTTGTCGGGACATCCACCGTAAAGTAAATGTACCATGGTATGACAATAGAATTTAATTGACCTAGAAAGCGTATTATCCTTCTTAATGACGCTATTTCATTTCAAGGTTCTAATCTTATAAAAAATCATGGAATATGAAATGTGGTAATTATTCCCTCTTCCTCTGTCAATTCGTCTTGCTCCACATTGGATTAGACATATGACATATCATTATTCTCCCTCTTATTATGATAGATTTAGAATGTCTCAAATTTGTCCATAATCAAATGGATTCTTTGCATAGTTGGCCTTAAATTGAAATCCTTGTTATGTTTCAGGTTGGTACATTTTTTAATGGTAATAACAGAGTCTCCAAAGACACTTAACTAAATAATTCTTTCAACAACTGCCAACTTGAGCCCTTTACATAGTGTTGATTCTTCCGCCTAATTATTTGAGGATAATCCTCATCCCCACATAAACCTTGTTTTTAATTATCTATCAAGGCAATAGATAACCCCTCCCACTCCCGCCTCCCTGGGATTCCCTTTCAAGGCGCCATAAAAAAGAGCTAATATCAGCCCAAAATTTTCCCCCATTCCTTTAACTGTTCTCTTGGCATACACATGATATATGTCATCTTCCTTTAACAATGTGTTAGGTATAATGGTTTTTTTTTACATTGATCCATTCTTTCTCCGCCTCTGAAATATTGACCATGTCATTTGAATCGAATACTCACTGATATTGCTTAAAATAAAATATGGGAGGCTTTCCAAGATGTAAATGAAATGCTTGGCTTCCTTTCCTTGAATATGACATTGTTCGTTGTGAGCCAAACTACCTAACATATATATTTTGGAATAGCATCCCAACACCTGGAGATGATTGAAGAGGGGCCATGGTTCCATGTTGGGTATAAAGTCTAGATTTAAAACGCTTCCATCGAATTTGCAGGAATGGCATGAATTTTTCTTAATGGGTGCAACGCTGATCTCCAGATTTCTATGGTGAAAGGACAATGAAAAAAAACATGGGAGATGCCTTTATTTTCATTTCTACACAACACACCCCATGTTGGACCCTGAATCTCTATTTTTTTTTAAATTATTTACTATTAATATTTTTCCATCAGCCAACTCCCAATAGAAGGTATTTATTTTTGAAAGACCATCCTTATTCAAAATTCTACTCCAATGTTGGAGTATTGTGGGTGCAATATCTTCTAAAATAAAACTCCATACCCTTATTTCACCAAGTAATGCATCTGTTTTCCTCCCTTCCATATTCATTGATCCAATCTAGTGATTACTAATATCATTAATGTACTAATGTTCATTGTTTTTTGAAATTAGGATTCAAGTTATGATGAGCGGCCCACCTAGAATCTTCTGGAGCACCCCGCTACAATGGAAAATTGAGAGAAGGTTGCATTAAGAGAAAAACTCAAAGAGGAAGCATACCAAAAATGATTGAATCAACCACCTATTCAATTCCCGCTACGTCCAAATTCACCATTAATTAGGAATGACTACAACAATAGTAGTTATTTATCACAAGTTGGAAATGGAGACAATCAAATAGAGGTTGGTATGGATGATTACTTATGAGATACGACTTCCATAGAGACAATGTTATTAGATGCATGCCAGAACAACGAGCTAGGGGATGATTCTCATATCATTGATATTGTATTCAAAAGCTTGAAATATACATCCACCACCCCTCTCTTTGGACCTGGAAGCTAGTCAAAGTCTACCCATTTTGGGACAACGATGTTACTGTACAACTTGAAAGAAAAGTTTGGCATGTCAAATGCATGTTTCCTGAAAATATTAAGGCAATTGATCATGATCAATCAAGTCCTTTATACTTTGAGAAATATTGTCACACAATCAACATTGAAAATGGTTAATTTTATGAATGTTAAATATTTACATTTCCCATTTATATTTCCCACCAACTGCAGGTTATTCAAAGATAAGCTCTTTCGAGTGATAATGTCTTTCCTGGTTGCTACGAAGAGGCAAAAAAATTGTTGAAAATTTTGAGTGTTGAGTACATATTATATCATGTGTGTCTGGATGCTTGTTTTCTATATCTAGGAGAATATTCTGACAAAGGGATATGTCCAAAATGTGGGAATGATAAGTACCATAAAAAAGCGTGTAAAACACATGGTCCTCCTCATAAGATATTGAGTCATATTCATATAATCCCAAGGATTCAAAGGCTCTTTTGTTGCAAAGAATTAGCTATGTTGCAGGGATGGCATGACTCGCATTAAAGTGAGTTGAGAATTTTGTGACTCCCAATAGATTTAATAGCCATGAATAATAAAGGGGATACATGATCTAGAAAATTCAAGGATGAAGTATGAATTCAATGGCTTAGCATAGCCATGGATGCAATTAACCCATATTGCCTGCAAAACACCAACTATTCTATTTGGCATGTAGTAGTGATCAATAACAATACCCTCCCCATGGTTATCCATGAAGAGTGAACATCTAATGTTGGCTCTCAGAGTCCCTGGTAGAAGACAAGTGAATAATATGGATGTCAACTTACAACCATTGGTAGATGAATTGAAGGAATTATGGGAAGGGATACATGTATATGATGTATCAAGGCCCATCACAACAGAGAAGAATATTACATTGTATGGCATATGTGCTTACACCATTCATGATTATCCAAGCTTAGGATTTTTCTCTGGTAAATTACATGTTTATTGATTTGTTTATATATGTAACAATATTGTTTCGCACATAATTTAATTCGATGCAATTGTTCTTATCTTCATGATCGCTAACGTTCCCCGTATACAATAATTTTGCATGTCTTGTAACAAAGGGGTATCATGCATGTAAATGTTGTGAACCTTCTTTGAAGCCTAGGTGGTCCAACCACCTGTGAAAGACAGTTTATGACTGCTCTGGGGTATTCCTCTTGGAAGAACACCCTCACATAAGAGTAACATTCACTTTCAACAGTAAACCAGAGAGAATCGAAAGGCTTGCAATGATGACACCAACTGAATGGCTTATATCATATGAGAGAGAGATGGAGAAAGAGATTACATAAATGTTCGATTCAAATGGGGAGCCTATGTTCGATGATCCATAATTATTTGACACCTATGTTGAGAAATTTCCCATTGGGATGAAAAGGAAATATGTCTTTTATGAGATCCCATATTAGGAGCATATTAATATTCCCCACTTACGAGATCCCATGCATATATTTAAAAATGTTTCATATTCTTTATGTAGGCACATATAATCGAAAGAAAATGACACATTGGTTTATAAGAGAGATCTAATTTATTCAAAAAATAAAAAGAAAAATTGGCGAAGACAAGAAAGTAGAAAAGAGGTTGGTTCGTCTTGGTAATTCAAATATGGTGATGTCCCATTGATTTTAAAGAAATATGATCTTTCTTTGGAAAAGGAAGTTATAATGGGTGTGAGGGTTCCTTTTTTATATGGGTCTTCACTATGGCGCTACTTCACTGTGGAAGACCATTTTTTGTGGTTTAAATCACATGACCATTTGAACCTTCTAAGAGTATGTATGTAAAAAGCATGATTTTATTATTTGTTATTATTTTTATGCAATGGGATAAAATACAATTAATTTTTGTATGTGTTTACTTTGTAAGTTCATTATCCTCTACTAGTGCATGGGTGTGTGAAACATGACTTCCCCTAAGACCTACGCCACGCCATATCTAAAATATCTACATGTGTACATTGGATCACATCAAAGGAGATTCATATGGCTAGCATTCCATGATGGTGTCAAGAGATAGATGATATCATTTGTATGTTTGAGAAGGAAATGTCTATGAGTTTCATGGACTTGCAAGTTCATCTTCTATTTCACCTAGTAGATGAGGTTGAATTAGTTCGATTGGTTTCTTGTTGTTAGATGTTCTTATTAGAGAGGTACATGAATAAATTGAAAGGTTTTGTTCGATAAAGGGAAAAACCCGAGGGGTCTATGGTAGAGGTGTACATATCGTATGAGTCCTTCTATTATGATAGTGAGTACATTAAGCAGATCGATAACACACCAAGTACAATGATTTGGGATGACGATAAAAGAGAAGGGGAGCTTCTCCAAACGAATGGAAAAAGGTGCATGATAAAGAGTAAGTGACTTATCATTTGGAAATTTTCTACATAGTAATTGTTCACGCTAAACTTCATAATGCATATTTTTATCTCATATGTACTATATATGTTGGTTTGATTTCATCAGCGAATTCATAAATTGAACCCATCGACATATTCATTCTTTATGATTTAGAAGCAACACCACTGTGGGTAGCATTGTACGATCATAAAAGGAGGAAATGGGACAGTGAAAGGAAATAATTAAAACAATTGAATGGTAGAAGTGTGCCTTATCCTAATCATTTAAAAGAAAATATGCCAATGATATGCCCCAACAATTGGGTTGTGGATCAAGTCAAAGAGAAATATGATGCATCTAGTTGTTACCCGCATGCTGAAGAGGATGCACTAAACATAGGGATTGGGTGCAACAACACAGTAATAATATCAGTAATTGTAACATCGATATTTTACATTTTAATTATATTAAGGTTGTTAAACACATGCAATGTGTTTTTTTTCACTTTTTTATAGGTTCTTTTGTTCCCATATATGTGGGAATATGGACATCATTTTCGCACGGAGGATGTCGACGATGGATGCATTACACATGACTGTGGAGTGGAAGTTGAGTTTTACCAAACTAGTCATGCTAGCCATCGCGATTAAAACCTAATATTGGGGACATTAAGCTACATCAGAAAGATACAAGAGATCATTGAAGTGGACTTATCTTCATTCCATAGTGTTATTTTTAGGTGCAAGTAGTGGGACACATTTGATCGAAATAATGTAAAGGAAGATCGCAATGTTAGGATTGGTATCAGAGAAAACTAAAAAAGAAACTCAACAAACTGATAAGGAAAATAAAAACAAAGGGAAGAAGAGAGATAGAGATTGCAACTTTTGTAATTGTGATAGCCACGTAGAGTCAAAATGTTTTAAGAATATGGAAGCCTTGAAAGCAGCAATGAAGAAGCACAATATCCATTTAGAGAAATATTGAACTTCATCTTCGGGAATGGAACTTTCTGCTTGTGGTTGTCAAGCATCAAGATCTGGTTATGCATTGAATGTATCTTCTTCTTCTCATTCTCATTAGTGGCTCATTGATTATGGAGCCTCCTACCACATGGAAAAAAATAAGGCCACGTTTTCTTCTTTAAATGATTGTAACACCAAAATCATTTATGTTGGTGATGATAGATATCTTAGTGTTATAGGGTCTGGAACCATTCATCTAGATGATGGTCACCTTAATGATGTATTATGTGTTCCTACCTTGTCCTGCAACCTTATATATGTTTATCAGATAACTCATTCAGGTGAAGGGAAAACAATAGAATTCTCACCTCATGATGTTGTAATTAAGGACCTAAGAGATCCTAGACATATTTTAGCTACTGGCATTGCTGATGATTCCATAAGGTTGTATAATTTTGACAAATTTGGGTCATCATGTCTTCCCTCTGTTTTTGTTGCTTATAATGATGAAGTGAGCAAACTTTGGGATGAGTGATTTGGTCACTTAAACTATCACTCTCTTTAAGCTATATGTAAGGAAAATATGGTGACATGTCTTCCTATGGTATCTTGCTGAGATGGTGTTTGTTTCGGTTGTGCATTCAGAAAACATCATCGGAATAGTTTTGACAAACGTGCCTCTTGGCACGCTTTAGTCCCTTTGCACCTTGTGCACAGTGATTTATGTGGTCCACTTCCAGTTGTTTCTTTCTATGGCTACAAGTACTTCTTAACTTTCATTGATGATTTTTCCATATGCATTTGGGTATACTTCTTAAAACTCAAGATTGAATATTTTAACATGTTATTGGCCTTTAAGGGCTTTGTATAGAAACAATCTGGAAATCACGTTCTTAAGTTAAGATCTGATAATGGAGGAGAATATCTTAACAACAAGTTTATAAACTTTTGCACTGAGCATGGAATTCAATTGCAACATTTTGTTCCGTATACCCCACAACAAAATGGTGTAGCTGAAAGGAAGAATCACACTCTAAAAGAAATGGCTATTTTTATGCTTCAATCTAAAGGTCTCAATCTTAATTTTTGGGCAGAAGCAATTAACTATGAAAATTACATAGTAAATCACACTCCTACTAAGGTTTGAAGGAATATCACTCTAGGATAAGCCTAGAGCTCAATCAAACTAGAGGTAAGTCACTTTCATGTTTTTGGAAGTGAAGCTTGGGCCCATATTCCCGATGATAAACATAAGGCCTTAGAACCTAAGAGTGAAAATTTTATTTTTCTTGGATATTCTGAAGATGTCAAAGGATATAGATTTCTTCAACCCAAATAAAAAAATGTAATCATTAGAAGAGATGTAAAATTTGATGAAAATGTATCGGCCTGAGAGCTTAGTTCGGCGGGTGTACCACCTTTGGCCTGTGAACCTGATTCGACATATGTGCCACCTCTCTCTATCTCTTCTACTTCTAACAAAATTCCTTCTACTTCAAATTATGGCGGCGAGGATGAAAATCCTCCTCCACCTCCTTTGGATCTTACTTCAGCTCCACGGCCTCCAAAATGGTAATTCGCTCTACTCGGGATGCAGCAGGTTCTCTTACAGGTGACCCTATAGATCAACATCTTACATGGTCTCAGTTTGACAAAGCCTCTTCCTTATTGCCTCAAGTTCCAGAAAATCATGATCCAGATACCTTTGAAGAATCTTTAGGTCATCCATATTAGGATGCAGATATGAAAGAAGAATATCGTTCCTTATTGGCAAACGATACTTAGGATCTTGTTCCTCTTCCAAAGGGAAGAAAAATTATCAGATGCAAATGGGTTTACAAAACAAAGTTTGGACCAGATGGAAAATTGGATAAACATAAAGCTCATCTTGTTGCTAAAGGATTTTCAAAAGTTGAAGGCATTGACTATACTCAAACCTTCTCCCCTGTTGCCAAAATGAATTCTATTTGCCTTGTTCTTTCCTTTGGAACCTCCTTTAAATGGGAAGTCCATCAGATGGATGTTAAATCCACCTTCCTACATGGGGACTTGCATAAAGATATCTACATGGAACAACACCCTGGCTTTATACAAAAAAACTCTAGCCCTTTTTGTTGCCTTAGGAAGTTTCTCTATGGTCTCAAACAATCCCCTCGGGCTTGGTATGCCAAAATGGATAGCTTTCTCTTAGATAATGGCTTTTCCATATGTAATTCTGACAACACTATCTACACCAAGAAAGAGGGCATGTCCTTAATCATCTGTGTTCTTTATGTTGATGATATTATCCTTACTGGTAGTGATCCCAATCATATAACCCATGTAAATTCTAACCTCAAAAAGAATTTTGAAATGACATACTTGGGACACTTGCATTATTTCCTTGGTATTCAAGTCTTGCAATCCAAAGAAGTTATTACCCTTTCTTAGTCCAAGTATGCATGTGATATTCTACGCCACTTTCACATGGAAGATTGTAAGCCAACCCCTTCTCCCTTTCAGTATGGATTCAAGCTTTTATTTATTTTTACCTCCCCTGAAGTTGAGGCTACCTTATATCGTCAACTTTTTGGTAAACTTATGTATCTAACCCATACTCGTCCTGACCTTTCCTTTGCTATTGGTCTTGTTGCTCGGTTTAGGATCTAGATTTATGCAGGAACGTAATAAAATACAAAAACAGACATAAAAATAGAGATGCAGTGGAAATAATACTTCCTTTCATTAATATCAAATAATAGAAATATGCTTACAGACATAATGAAAATAAACTAGCTAGGGCATTGGTAGCTTATCTCTGAGAAGAGATGTGGCAGCTACAGGCCTCTGAAATGTGTTACAATCAGGCTCGAAGGCCTATTTATTGTTGATAAACAATGGAAAACCATAAACATCCAAAAACCTAACCCTAGGAGATGAAGCACTAAAACTATGGGTCCCGTTTGGGTAAATTGGTACATCAACTTCCTGGGGATGTAACTTTGGCATAAGATCTATGTTTGACGTGCTTAATACCTCGTTAGAAATATTTATTTGAGGACTACAATTTTTGAGTGAGAAATATTGGAAGAACTTCAAATTTACTCTCTTTTTTCCCAAAAAACATCGTTTAGGGCCTAAAAACGACTTTGGAAGTCCAGGACCCGAAAAACTGCTAAAAATAGTAAGTTGTGCTGAAACTGGAAAACTAAAAGAACCGATGGTGGGGGTCCAAATGGAATAGGTGGGTGGCCACCAATATCCACCTAGATCAGTTTATGCACAAACCTCATGAAATTCACTAGAAAACAACTAAAATAATACTTTGATATATTTGAGGTACAGTTAAGTTTGGGATTCATTACAGTGCAGGAGCATCTCCATTGTTGTTTGGTTTCAATGATTTTGATTAGGCTGGTGACCTTGATGATCGTAAGTATACTACAGGTTTTTTATTCACTCTTGGTTCAGGACCTATTATATGGTGTTGTAAGAAACAAAGTGCCATCTCCCTTTCTTCGGCAGAAGAAGAGTATCGTGGTGCTGTTGAAGCCAGCAAGGAAGCCCTGTGGCTTCGTTGGATCTTGCCTAAATTTGGTCTTCATAAAAAACATCCAACTACACTTCGGTGCGATAATAAAAGTGTCATTCAGCTATGCAAAGATATAGTTTAGCATCAGCGCATGAAACTTCATCAAAAAGCTCATTCATGATTGTGTTCTTGAAGTGCAGTATTGTTCAACCAATGAGAAAGTTGTTGATATCTTTACAAAGGCTCTCACAAAAGCAAATTTTACCAAAATTTGTTCTATGCTTGGAGTTCAGGAAAGTTATCATTAAGGGGGGATAGGCTCTAATGCCCCCTTCCTTCTCCTATTATGTCACCTTTGTAAATCCTTCAATCATATCCCAAATTTTTCTTAAGGGGAGATGTTAGGATATTCCGACACATAGGAAATAGTTAAGTATAACTTGGTGTAGCGTAGAGTTAGGTAAAGTGTGTTTCTTTACTATGTACTTTTGTAACTTATAATCCGACAGTCATGATATATAGTGATCCGATGGTTCTTTCTCTCCTCGGTATTACCGACACTTGATCTATGGCTTAACACCTGATTGGTCCATGATATATATTTAAAGAGCATGGAGGGTCATTTGTCCGGTGAATGTTTACGAGAGAAGCTTATGTAAATTTTCTTTCTTTATATTAATAAATTGTCTAAAGTGGTTGCATTGGCTCAGGCCACGGATTGTTTCCCTCTTTGAGGAGTTTAACCACGTCAAATACTAGTGTACTGATCTGTGATCTGTTTGTGAGCGGTGACCTTTGGTGTTTGATCTAAGAAACTTACCCTGTAAATTCCTACATGCAATAATGGTTTAATATCTTTCAAGTCTAGAAAGATGTGGTATGAAGCTAGGGAGCCTTATGTTTTCCCCAAAAATTGCAACCATGTGTTTTTTTTACCTAGATGTGTTGGATAGGGATTGGTGGTTTATATAAAGACACGACCCTAGATCAAAACATATGTTTGAGAACAACAGTGTTATCATGCCAACCAAGGAAGATAATCAGGGTGATGACAAAGAAGAGTGATATGTACTCGTGTTATTTCATCACTTCTACTATTGTTGTATGATTTTGTTTTCTTTATTTAGCTAATTATATTGTTTTTTATTCGTCCTCTTACCATTTTATATAATTTGTAAGTCTCACAAAGGTTTTTACAGTTATTTTTTTCCAGTGAAAATGTTTTCACACTTAAAACTAAGTATTTCCAATTGTGTAATATACAATTTAAAATTAAAATTTTAACATATTTATTTACTTCTAAGTTTTTAATAAGTTAAATTTGGATTTTGTAATAATTTGGTTTTCAAATTAACTATTTGTTAGTTTACATATTTTATCATTTCTTTTGGAAATATTTAAATTATTCCCCCAATGTTGACTAAAACCACAATTAATGAAGCAATTTAAAATTTTGATAGCAATCAACTTTCAAAATAATGACAAAAATAACAAATATAAGAAGATTTGCATCCACAAAATCTTAGTGCCATTAATAACAATTTTTAGGGTAGGACAGTCTATCCAAAAAGAATAAATAGTACAATGGAAAATGACATGTATTCATATGTAATTGGTTTTTGAAAAATAATTTAGTTAGAATTATTATGTATGAACAATCTATACAATAGAAAAATATTTATGTTACTTTTAAAATTATAATTTCAACCATATTAAACTTTATAATTTATAAAAATATGTTTTCATTTTTTTTTAATTTAAAGTCTTTTTGCATATAATTTCATATATACAATTTTGATATATAAATTCATCAATATATAATTTATAATAAATATATATAATTTCATAAAAATAAACATGATGACCATAACCATCTAACAAATATAAACATCATTTAAAATACACATTAAAATTCACTAACTTCATAAAAGATGTGTGGTCGTTATATGTTAAACGCTAATATACATATGACATTAAAATATATAACACATAACCAATGATGAACCAATGATGAACCAATGATGAACCACATTGAATATGATTATTTCTTTGAGGTGCTCTCTCCTGTCTAGTATGGTAGAGATGATGGAATTTAATGTTTAGCATTTTTTACTAAGTCAAATTACATAAAAATAAATAAATAAATAATAATAATAAAAAGATTAATGTAATGTACAAATCTTTTAACTTAGTCAAAGTAAAATAAAAAGATAAAAATAAAAATAAAAATGGCCCATGGTATTCATGTGGAATATAGGCTATATAAAGGGGGGAATTAAACCATCCTAGATCCATCTTAACTCGAGATCTACCAAGCTCCAAGAGAGATCAAATCTCTTGATATGCAAACATTTTTAGAGTGAAAAGAGATTTGGCCATGGATCTAGGTTAGTAGTGATCATGTTATGGATCACTGGAGCTTAAATTCAGAGATTCTTAAGAATGAATATTGACTCATTTTACCATGGATATTATTAACTTCTAAAAATCACTTTTTACAATACCATGGGCCAATATCATGGCTTGTCAATACCGCATACCCAAAAAACCATAACTTATTTCAAAATGTTTTTTTTTTTTTTAATATTTTATTTTAATTTAATTTTATAACATTTTTACATTAAAACTTAATACTTAAAATAAAAATGCAATACAACAAGATTCTTAATCATGGATATTCACTCCCATTTTACCATAAACATATTATGTTACAATACAATGGGTCAATACCATGACTTATTTTAATTTAGTTTTATAGAATTTTTTAACATTCACCTCATTCTACCATGGATATTATTCACTTGTAAATAGACTTTGTTACAATACAATGGGTCAATACCATGGCTTATTTTAATTTAATTTTATAGCATTTAAAACTTAATATTTATGATAAACATACAATATAACTAGCAATTGCACCATATGTTGCAAAAGAAATGCCGTAAGGCAATAGCATAGGAAAGAGTAGCGTAGAAGAAATAAGTTGTTGTAGAGAAGGAGTCATTGTGAAGGAATGAAAGGAAAATTTGCTTACATGGAAGCAGGTCGTCGAGGCTTCAAAGATATTGATTATAAGAGTTATCAACCAGAAAAATTTGTTATAGATATTGAAATAAGTAATTGTGGGTGAAAACATATATGTAAACCAACATAATGAAATAATTTGTTGCAAAGAAGGAGCCATCATGAAGGAATGAAAGGCAAATTTTGCTTCCATGGCAAAATTTTCTTCCATGGAAGCAAGTCATGGAGGTTTCAAAGATATTGATTATAAGAGTTATCAATCAGAAAATTTTGTTATAGATATTGAAATAGGCAATTGTGCCTGAAAACATATATGTAAACCAACATAATCTGTTCACATATATAAAAATTTTGTTATAGATATTGAAATAGGAAATTGGGGTGAAAATCCTTTGGTGATTAATAATCCTCTGAAACAAGCATGAAATGAGCATGTAACTCAAATAAGATATTTTAAATACATTCAAGTACAATCTATCTAGCATAGATGTAAATAAAGAGATTTTTTATTAATAGAAATAGAGTTTAATCCAAGTTCATCTACATATCCTAGCGCCAATTGCATGCTTGTCAGAAATTGTATATGAAGAACAATAGTCTTGGTATACAAGAAAGTGAATGTCATTTTAATATAGAGACATTTTTGGAAGGAGATAGTGTTATTCATGTTATGGTTTATTTTCTTCACTCCAAACTTGGTTCAGTCTTTCTCTATATACACAAGAAAAAAAATACAAAGTAATTTCACAAATTTAAGTTATAGTTTTATATTTTATAATTACAAATGTAGTTTCTTATTAAAATATTTTACACACATCTATTCATTCAAAGAAATTATATTGTGATTATGTTTTATCCTATTATTTGATTACAAAATTATTGTACTCCCTACTAAATAAAACAACTTTATTAATAAAGAATTGAATGTCAAATTGAAATATTACTCAAGCAATAACTACTATAATATATAGAACTGATTTTTTGACGTATAAATTATTTGTTTTATATGTCATTCAATTTTCATTACCTATTATCTTCAAACCCCATGGGGAGGTATTGAACATGGGAGCCAACTTTAGGTAAATAAGCATTCACATTGTCAACTTGGACAAAAAAATTATAATCCTAAAATTCTCTTACCTAATCATATTTTTAAGTATATAATTGAGTTTCATTTATTAAAAAAAAAAGGCAATATTAAGAACCTCCTAGAGTTATAAAAGGTAATTGACTTGAAAAATTAAAAAATTCCTCATGAAAACATATCTAAGAAATATAGTTCAATTATTGGGCATTATAAATTCCAAAGAGTTGAAGGTAAATGAGTTAGTATCAAGAAATATGACATCAACCCCTGGAAAAATTGCAAAATATCAATCTCAATATGGCATAAGTGCTAGTAGGGAATTATTGATAGGTGTTGTTGGAAAAAGAACTACATCATATTGGTTGATGTCAATGAAAACAATAATCTACAAAAAATTAAGCAAAAGTTTATGGAGGCATTAAAAAATTAGGATTCAATAACATGAGAATGATGAACTTTCATGTTGGGCTAATATATGTAGGAAACCTTATCAAGATAGACTTTCGTATAATGTGAGCGACATTGTGAAAGAGTTTTGGTATTGGAATTTCCATGTGTCACCAAATGAGAAGAATACCATGAGACATTGTATATCTAGAGGGGTGTATTGAGATCATTTCCCCTTTCAGTGACTATTATTATTAAAGAACATTTATTACTACATAATATGTATAAATTTTATATATACTTATATATTAAAAAAAAAAAACCGTGCCGAATCTTATGACAATGAGGACAATATAACTAGTCCATTCATACAACTACCACATACTATCAATAGGCAAAAGGGTTTTCCTGTGAATCGATCTATGCATCTTCGTCATGAAAATCAAATCTCAACACTAAGGAGTCATCCTAAGATAAAAGGTCATCATAGTAACTTTGATGTTCCAAAGCCATCAACCATTTAATTATATTTCTCTAAATATCAACAATTGGACAACAATCACAATATGGTAACGCTTGGGGGGAATGTGTATCCATATCATAGTATAACTATATATACAACAAATTATCCAAATGATATAAAAATATTTCATAAGCAATGCAAGTGCTACATGAATTACTCACAATCCTTAATGATATACTCCAAGTTCTTCCACAATACTAATAAAGTGTCTAAAGAAGCCATCATCACTCAGGCACCATATAGGTAACATCTGGGGGAAATGTGTTAGAATTGTAGATAAAATAGCTTATACAGAGGATATAAAAATCTGTTATAAGTAATGCAATTTCTACATCAACTACTCACCATATAGCTAACGTCCCAGGGAAATGTGTTAGAACTGTATATACAATAGCTTATACAAAGGATATGAAAATATGTTATAAGCAATGCAACTGCTACATGAACTACTCACAGTCCTTAATGATATAACCAAATTTCTTCCACAATACTAATCAAGTGTCTAAAGAAGCCATCATCACTTCCAAAATCACATATTTAAACATACAAGTTGTAAAAAATGATTTTGTTTCATAAATTTTAATTGAATCACGTGCTTAGATCTAAGATATAGTTCTTAAAATTTGAAGCCCCTTCTTGATTGAAAACATACTACATTGATAAGAATAGCTAAAGAGAAATAATTTAAAACTTTTTGGCACAATTGTTACATAATAATTTGATGCACAACTTGTATAGCAATAAATATCAGCTTGCAACACGTCCAAATAAAACAACTGAAGTAAATACTATTAGTTGGTTTTCAATACATTTATGCAATTAAAATAGAGCTAGGAACTTTTGAAGACTACTTCATAGAAAATTAGAAGCATCTCCATGCCTGGTTTTCCAAGCTAGTCATGAATACCTCTCTAGATCCTTATAGCATTAGATTTAATTTGTGAGCTAGTGTGATTTTTTTTTGTCACAATGATTTAAAAATAACTTATTATACCACAATATTGACTTTCTCATTGTCTGTTTTGTTTATGAACCCTTTAAATAGACAACATGAACATTTGATTTTACATTGTGATCTCCCTAACATGGGTGGGGGTTTCAAAAATTGGAGAGTAAATTGAGCGGTTATTGTTAGAAATTGTTGTATAAGATGGGAAATTTGAATGTTTTGTAGACAATATGAATGTCATAATAGATATCTATTTTAAACTTTTTAGTGTCTCTAGCCACCATGCATCTAATATGATCCATTTCAACTGAGAAATTCAATATATATTTTGAATTTTTTAGTGTCTCTGGCCACCATGCATCTAATAGGATCCATTTCAGCTAAGAACTTCAATAAATCACTGTGTGAATGATAACTTGTGACATCCATAGCCATTTTCTTTGATTGTGGATCTGGTTACAATCTAATAACTTGTAAAATCCCTAGCCATTTTCTTTGATTGTGGATCAGGTTATAAACTAGAATACACTCTCTCTTCAGAAGACTCTACAATATATATTGGATGAAGGAAATTTTATGATAAAACATGTACAAAAAACTCTTTAGGGTTGTCTCAACGTACTCTATTGTTAATCACATAGTGTCAATTTGGTAAAACTATAATCTACAGTAAGGACTAAGTAGGTTTTTTCTTTTGTAAGTTTTGTTTGGAATTGAAAAATAAAAAAATTATAAAACATAAAATTATGTAGTGAGAAATTTTGTTTAAAATTTCAGAATAAAAAGTTGAGTAAGTTTGACATCATATAATGTGGGAAATTTGGATGGATTGTAGGCAATATGGATGTCATAACCAATATCTATTTTTTAGTGTCTGTGGCCACCATGCATCTAATATGATCCATTTCAACTGAGAACTTCAATATCTATTTTGAATTTTTTAGTGTCTCTGGCCACCATGCATCTAATAGGATCCATTTCAGCTAAGAACTTCAATAAATCACTATGTGAATGATAACTTGTGACATCCCTAGCCATTATATTTGATTGTGGATCAGGTTACAAACTAATAACTTGTGAAATTAGTTTATGATTATAAAGTAAAAAACATGTAAGTTTTTTAGCCACAATTAGGTAATTAAAGATATGTATATAGTTTTTTTTTAACAGAAGAAATTTGATATTCATTATTAATTTCATTTTTTATATATTAAGAAATACTACCCATGAATAATAAAACAGTTGTAACATAAATAATATATAACAAAAAAAAACCATGTATTTTTGGAATAATAAAATACTTGTAACAAAAATAATATAGAACAAAAAAAACTATGTATATTTAGATGTATGAAAATTTAGATACATTTTATTAAGTAAAACTTTAAAAGAATATTGGTTATAAACAATTAAAAATAATTTTATTAAATAGTTAGTTTAGATATTTTCCATCTTAATTTCCTCCTTTAAATAAACTATATTCCACATGAATACCATGGGTCAATATCATGGGCTGTTTTTATAGTTTATTGTTATTTTCTTTTATTACCTAAATTCAATTTAACTTATTAAAAAGAAAAAAGCAAACACTCCAGAGTTAAGATTGATCTAGGCCATCTTAATTTCCCCCTTGAAATAAAATATATTCCACATGAATACCATGGGTCAATACCATGGGTTGTTTTTATAGTTTATTGTTATTTTATTTTATTACCTAAATTCAATTTAACTTAATAAAAAGAAAAAGAAAAAAATACTATAAAAAAACACATATAAAAATATTTACATTTACATATAAAAATATAACAAATTTTTAATAACAACATTATAACTTAAAATTCACCAAAACCTACATTCAATCTAACTTATTAAAAAAAAAACTAACATTATAAAAATATATATATAACTATTTACTTGTGGATCTAATGGCCTAAAACATTTCAATCATCTAACATCTGATCCAATGGCTCAGACATGGACACAGTGGTAGCTAGGGGAGTTTTTTTCAAATAAGAATGTCTTACGGGCATAACAAGATTCTTAACCATGGATATTCACCCCATTTTACCATGTATATTATTAACTTGAAAATTCTTCATTCATAATAATTGTTAATAAATAAACTTTAATTTATTAAATTTATAAAATCAAATTAATTAGGCCGATAGGCCTTCTCTTTTGAAAGAGATACAGTTTTTCATCGCCAACATATTTAATGTGCGGCTGACACTTGTACCCTAGGAGTTTTAACCTCTGGTTGACACCTGTTGCATGACACCTGTTCTCCCAAATCTTTGCGACCGGTCATGGCAGTCCAGAAACGATGAATCTCCGACTTCCACTACAACCGATTCAGAAATAATGCCGCCTTTTTCCGACTACAGTCCAGAAACGATGAAGATTCAAAAATAATGCCGCCTTTTTCCGACTTCTACAATGCCGCCTTCCAATTTCTTCTCACTGATTCTGCGGAATGTAATGAACTGTTCTCATCTTCAGAAAACCCAGAATTATCTTCACCCACAGAAGAAGAAATCGCTAACGCAGAGCACAGTCGCCAGAAACACAGAAGAGCAGGTAATGCCCTTTCTTTCTTCATCGTTTTACTTCTGACATTGTTTCTGTTCTGGTTCTGTTTTACTGTTCTGGTTCTGGTTCTCTGTTTTCTAAGATCTTCCACTTTCCTGCCCAGTCACTGTTCTAGCAGCACTAGAATACCTCAAACGCCCAGCCCCATGTCATCGCCTAAGATGCCTCCTCTGGATTTGCAGTGACGATCCAACTCTATATTTATTGTCATCTGGCTTGTACAAAAACACAAGCCATGCCAATTTGAACCAGCCCAACAAATAAATATTAACCTATCCAATGGTTGAATTTTGTTGCGCATTGCACAATAATGCTCAAATACTCTGTGCATGTAATGGTACAAATGGCAAGCTATGGAAAATGACTGGAGGTCTATTATCCCTTTTGAAACACAAAGCGTTGGATGACAAGAAATTGCCAATGTTGATTTTTTCACCTCCAATGGCGATCCTTTGATTCTTTGTATATATCCAAATATATATTACATTGGGCTTATGCGACGGATTATAATGCGGGTTCGATGGAATGACCACCTTAAAGATTGTGTGTGCCCAGAATTTAAGTGAGATCGCATGAATCCATGGTGGGTTTTGGGTTTTACTTGCCGGGGTTCGATCCTTCGCCGCAGAGAAGCAATGGAACACTGTTTCTGTTCTGCTTTTGTTTTACTATTCTGGTTCTGGTTCTCTGTTTTCTAAGATCTTCCACTTTCCTGCCCAGTCACTGTTCTAGCAGCACTAGAATACCTCAAACGCCCAGCCCCATGTCATCGCCTAAGATGCCTCCTCTAGATTTGCAGTGAAGATCCCAGAGCCATTTGATACCTTCACGTTGATGTGGGTACAAAGTGGTTGTTATTTTTCCAGGAAGTCTATACGTTTGTTTGCCTTGTGTGAATGTAATAGCTTTTGATTCTTCTAAAGCAACCTCTTTCATTGAGCTACTACTCACATCTTCATATTCATACACATTTTGTGCATGATTTTCCCTAGTAGTAAGAGCATGTTTTTTCAATTGCACTTTCATTGATTCTGCAGAATCTAATGAACTGTTCTCATCTTCAGAAAACCCAGAATTATCTTCACCCACAGAAGAAGAAATCGCTACCGCAGAAAAAACTTTATAGGGTTTTGTCATTTGTTTAATGCCCTTGGAAGGTCTTAATTTTGCATCAGTTTCACTATTTATGCCATGTACATGCTTTGCACTAGAAATCACAAAATTAATAATTTGATTGTGATCCCTCTTATCATTTCCAGTATGCAAGAAAATGTCTGTTGATGCTCTAATTAGTTGCGCCCAGCGCCATGTCATCGCCTAAGATTCCTACTCTGGATTTGCAGTGAAGATCCCAGAGCCATTTGATACCTTCACGTTGATGTGGGTACAAAGTGGTTGCTATTTTGCCAGGAAGTCTATACGTTTGTTTGCCTTGTGTGAATGTAATAGCTTTTTATTCTTCTAAAGCAACCTCTTCCATTGAGCTGCTACTCACATCTTCATATTCATACACATTTTGTGCATGATTTTCCCTAGTAGTAAGAGCATGTTTTTTCAATTGCACTTTCACTGATTCTGCAGAATCTAATGAACTGTTCTCATCTTCAGAAAACCTAGAATTATCTTCACCCACGGAAGAAGAAATCGCTACCGTAGAAAAAGCTTTAGAGGGTTTTTTCATTTGTTTAATGCCCTTGGAAGGTCTTAATTTTGCATCAGTTTCACTATTTATGCCATGTACATGCTTTGCACTAGAACTCACAAAATTAGTAATTTGATTGTGATCCCTCTTATCATTTCCAGTATGCAATTCAGTACACGTTGATGATTCAGAAAAATCCTCTTCGCCATTACCAACAACCTTATGAGACAAAGACGAAGCGGACAAGCACTCTCTCAAATTGCAGAGCATCCAAAACATGTGGATCAAGTATGAAGCTCCATCGTCCTTGAAACTATGCCACAGCATATTTCACTCATCGCCTGCGTTCTTCGCCATATATTGTTCACCTCGTCCATACGTCACTCCAACCTGCCTCGGACTCATCCCGAATATGCCAAAATAATTCAAAACATCTAAATCTTGTTTTTAGGTTTTACCTGCGCTGCATTATCTAACTGCGATTATGGGTGTTCACCACGTTTGTAACTTTGATACTTAGAAACCAAGCCTTAATTTATTTCATCCAAATCATATTTATGAGACTCATATACATCACATCTCATTTTAATATTGAACTTGGTGGAATCTCCCATTGATTCGCCGAATAACCACCATCATTTTTCTACTGTATTCACAATTCATAGAACCTGAATAATGAGAATAAAGAAACTGTATGTCATTCGAAGGCTACAATATTCTGTCTTCAATACTACTTCAAGTTTCAACTGGCTGCGGAGTTTAAAGGTTTAAGTTGCATTCTTGGGTCTAAATTCCACACTTAAGATCTTTAACAGTAATTTATTTCATATTACATGCATTGTAATTTGAGATCTGAACTTATTAGTTATGACCCAGTTCGCTTTCTTTGATTTGGAGCATTTGGCAGTTGTTGTTGGAGCTTTTTAAGGCATTTATTTCAATTGCAATATGTTGAATATTCCCAGCATCACTTAGAAGTGATTCATTGTTTTGTATTGATGTAGCAGTGACTTTTGTTCCTGAGACCAAAGCTTTGGTTCCTTGTTGGTCTGTACATTTTCAAGCATACATAGGTCAAATGTAACTCAATATCCAAATTTATCAATCTGCCATAAAAATTCTCCTGCTGAGGATTTGGGTTTAATGCTTTCTGATTTCTCCCCTTCCAGTCGTGTCCACAATGACTCCAGCTTGTTTATGCCATTTCCTTCTCCTCCATATCTGCCAGCTGTTTTCATGCGAGGCTATATATAGGGAGTCTTACTATAGATTGATGTGCCAAAATAATATTTGATGATTGGAGGCATTTCTTCATTATTGTTCCATTTCCTTCATTTCATTAACTCAGCAGAGTGCCTTGAGACTATGCTAACCACATTGGAGGGTTTTTCCAACTACTTCCATCAAAATTGGGCACACTATTCATAGTTCCACACAGGCATTTAAATTTCCAAGAGCTTTCACAACCTTAACGGGAAGCAATCAACCCCAGGTTTTATGTAATAACTACAAATCTAACTACCATGTAAACTATTAAGAATATCTGAGTTACATGGATAGCCCCAATTTTTTCCCTCAGTTGACAGTTGTTCTGAGACCTAAGAACATTGATACATCCACAGCATTTTTCATTCAAGGTATTTCCTCAAGCCAGTGTAGAAAGGATTATCTCTTACAAGTCACTGTTGGCCTTGAATTTACACAATATTCTAGCAAATCCCTTAAGAGCATACCATTGGTCTATTTCTTATCATACATGCATCAGTGTGGCTTGTGTAACTGTTGTCTCACCCTTTGAAGATTGTTGGTTGTCATATCTGCAAGATTTTTGTTGTTTGGTGATTCATAACACGGATTTCCTTAAGTCTATTTATATGTCCCAGGGGTATCTCTTCACATCATAATTTATGAAGGAGATGCAAAGCACACCACCGTCTTGGTTAACGAATTTTGAGTTTTGAGCTATTGCAGTGTATTTTCTTCTTTCCAGTGTATTTTCTTCTTTCCATATTCAATAGAAGATGGATGTGATTGAGAGTTCAAACTTCATATCAGTGTCCTTGTTGTTATTATTTTTCTACAGTGCGCGTTTTTAGATTCTAGGATTCAAAGATTGTTGTTATGATTGGCTTCCAAGCAATAAAGATACCGAGGGATTTTTTGGATTATTATTTGATTGCATAATCTGCTTACCATGGCCTAAAAACAAAAGACACATGGATTGGCAAGGAGGATGGCAGCTCAGATGAATGATGTTAGGAAATAACCACAGATTGAAAACACCCATACTCTCACTAGTTCCCAACTTTCAACAAAATTTTGTTTGAGGAATCGATCAAGCAGGCTCCTACAAATAAGCTCAATTGGGATTCAAGTGAATTTCTGAATCTTTGCTGATCTATCTGAATTTGAGGAAGAGAGGAAAGTGGGGGCATATTCAATGTCAACTGTACAACAGCTAAGGAGTCAAGGATTCGTAAAGGAGACAAGTAATAGCATTACAGAGGAAGATATTTGCTACTGCCAGATTCAAGAAGCTGAGAAGGTTGTGATCTAGGAAAGGTCAAATTGGGAGGATCAAAAGAATACCCTCACCCACAGCACTATGTATGTGGCTGCAAGAGTCATGAAACAAAAGATTTAAGAATCTCCTGTGGGTTGGGGAGTGAGGTTGGAGGAGAGGATCTGAAGCTAAGTGATCTGGATCTGGCAGTGGCAGACTATAAGCAACATATAAGATAAATGTGCGAGGATTGATGAAGTAGCCAACTACCTGTTCCTTCTGCATGATGGTCCTTACGTTTCACATTCCCACTAGCATACTATCCATAATTACTGTATGGGTTCTTATGATTTTACTGGATAGCACTCTGCCAAGAAACCTTTTGCAAATTCACAAGACTAAAACCTTGTTTCTCAAGCCTCAAGGATCTCTAGATGCTAACACTTCTGTTACAAATATTTCTTGGAATAAAATACAAAGGAATGTGCAATTAATTTTCGCTCTAACACATGCCTACAAACATTACAATTACTGTAAAGTACTGAATTCACACATCATGATTCATCAATGATGGGAATCACTTTTACAATAATTGTAAAGTACTGAAATTTTAATTTTATTATTTTTGTAATTACGTTTCATGTTTCATGAAACATGTTTATTAAAAAATGGTATTTGAATGGGCAACTGTATATAAAATTTGTTCAAGCTTCATGACTGTATTTGTGCCTTGTTCCCTTTTTGCTTTAAAATACAATTCACCCTACCCTCAAGCTTGTTAGGGAGAATGATATTACTGGTACCATGCCAACCCCATCAATTTCAAGGCACTTTCAGTTACCTAATTTTGATGAAATAATGCAGCAACAGTAACAGTTACCTAATTTTGATGAAATAATGCAACAACAGTAACGTTAATGCAGCCATGCTTAATAGTAACAGCCATACAAAGGAATACATTTATGTTATCACATAGATTGAAGAATGTAAGTCCTGATTTACTTCTTCAAGATGGCTATTTACTTCACAGTAATTGAACAATAAATCTGTTACTGCACAACTGAGAATTTAACATCATCTTTCTGTAAAATTCTACAAAAACTCCTTCATCTCAAAAATTACAATTACTTAAAATTAATAATTAACAAGCAATACTCCTATCGGCCTCTCCTTGCACCTCCTGGGGCAACTGCTAGTTGTAATGTTATTTTTATAAACCAATATTTTATGAACACGATTTTTCAACTACGTCGTAAGGCGTCTTTCTTTGAAAACAACTTCCCTAGTTGCCTTTCTTTCATAATCTGTGCCATTCGATCATTTGTTAGACAATTGGATCATGCTCAGCCATCGATTCAAATTTCACCAACAGGTGGCAGTTGGCAGTTGCGACTCGCTCCCGTGATTCCAAACTTCATGTCCATCAAATTCCCAATTGCACAAACGAATCTTGTAGATGCATGCCATTTCTCGTATGCATCATGTAGCACTGGCCTCTATTTGGGCAGTATTTTCAAGGTTCTTATTGTTTCAATTTCAAGGCACCTCTATAAATCAGTGTATACTATACTCTTTCCTTACAACTAAGAGTGAAAACCACAAGTCGGACGAGATTCACAAAAGAGGAACGAAGCTATAGAGGGTTTCAAATATGGCGGGCGGTGTCGATTTCAGAGCACCTCTGCAGATCAAGATACTCATTTTTCCTTCCAACGAATAATGAAGAACCACGATTCAGACCAACAAGGTTGCGTGTTCGATTCAGGTGGTTGCATTCTCGATTAATGATTTAACCCCATTCATCAAAGGTTTTGAAATTAAATGATTTCAGGAGGTTACATGTTCGATTCATGATTTATTTTACAAGTAAATAAACAATATCAGGAGCATGATTTCCCTGGAAAAATCAAGAACCTTTCATAGAAATAAAGACTTGCAATGCAAACGCACCCACATAAGTTACACAACCATATTTGTTATCTTGGTCAAAGAAAATAGCCATAATATGGATCATAAATTATATGCCCACATGAATATGGTTGGCATATTCCCACATGAATATGGTTGGCATGAAGCCTGATGTATCAACCTACAATATTCCGATCAAATCCAACCCCATGACATTGGATGGATCGTGTAGGGTTTTCATAGATATGTGTGAGAGAGGTTGCATCCCAGATACCTTAATATATACTACTTTAATATATGGGATTTGCACTAGCCTCTATTTGGGCAGTATTTTCAAGAATCTCATTGTTTTGATTTCAAGGCACCTCTGCAGATCAATATACTCTTTCCTTACACCTAAGAGTGAAAACCACCATTCGGACGAGATTCGCCAAAGCAGAACGAAGATCAAGAGGGTTTCAAATATGTCGGGCGGTGTTGATTTCAAGGCACCTCTGCAGATTAAGATACCCATTTTTCCTTCGAACGAAGAACAAAGAACCACCATTCGGACCAGTAAGGTTGCATGTTCGATTTGGGTGGTTTCATGTTCGATTCATAATTTAACCCCATTCATTAAAGGTTTTCAATTAAACGATTTTAGGAGGTTACATGTTCGATTCATGATTTGTTTTACAAGTAAATAAATGATTTCAGGAGCATGATTTCCTTGGAAAATCGAGAATCTTTCATATAAATAAAGACTTCCAATGGAAACACACCCATAAAAGTTACATAACCATCTTGGTTATATTGGTCAAATAAAATAGCCATAATATGCATCATACATTATATGCCCACATGAATATGGTTGGAATATTCACACATGAATATGGTTGGCATGAAGCCCGATGTATCAACCTGCAATATTCCGATCAAATCCAACCCCAAAACATTGGATGGAGCATTTAGGTTTTTTATAGATATCCATGAGAGGAGTTGCATCCCCGATACCTTAATATATACTACTTTAATAGATGGGATCTTCAAAAAGGACAAATTTAAGTGAAGGATATCGCGAGGGATGTGGAGATTAATATTGGCTTTGTTCCTGATATTTTCAATTATAGAAGGTCCATCATTCATGGTATTTTCATGGTAGGCTAGCTAGATGATGCAGTGAACCTTCTCCATCAAATGTTGTCCAACAAAAAATTACCCAAATAATTTCACTAACACTATTTTCATCATCATCTCTACAAGGGTAGTAGATATTCAGACACCATGGATATTTTGAGCGAGATGGTAAATACTAATCCCCTGACATTATCATTTATATAGTAATTTTATTAGCGAGCTTAGTAAAGAACAAAATTTCGAGATGTTGTGGAGATTCTAGACCAAATGAAGCTCAAGGATTGGTCTCCAAATGTTTAAGTGTACACGAATCTTATAACCGGTTTCTACTCTAAGAACAAGCCACAAGAGGCTACCAATATTTTGAATGAGATGGTTCTAAGTGGTGTTAACCCCAAACAAAATTACAAGCCTTGAATAAAACATGCACATTAACGTTATAAATAATCTATGCAAAGAAGGGAACTTGAACCAAGCCTGGCCTTCCAGAATTAGACATAACATTTTACTTGGTTTGGAAACGTTTAATTATCTTTACTGTAATCTTCAAACCAAATGAATAAATAATACCCAATCTTGATTTAGATCCTAAATTACTTGGTGGCTTTTTATTTTCTTTTATATTGAAACTGGGAATTTTTACTTATAAATTTAATAAGAAGAGTATTAACTTCTTCCATTCCCTTATTAAATGATCCTGGCACATGTTCACCTATCTCCATGGCTACAAAAGCTCTAAAACGGTGGCCTCCTTGGTTTTAATCCAATCCCCACAAAATTTTGACTTAGAGACAACAAAGAATGCAACAGCGGAAACGGTAATTAAAGCAAAGGTTTCTTTAGGAAAGGCTTCATCACATTCAAATCTAGATGAAGAGAAGGCAGATGGGAGGCATTTGGCATGGTCAGGAGGCAAAAATGGGTAAGCTCATTTTCTAATATCTTGGTTGATTGCTCAGTGTCAACCTTCTAGGATCTTCTTCTAAAATCTATACACTAAAATGTTGGGCTTATAATTTAAGGAATAATAGGTTTTGTTTGTTGTTGTGACATTAATTGCAACTATTCATCTGTGACATTTTGGTTTTGAAAGAAAATTCTTTTCCTGGTCTTTTAAATAACATATTCCTCTCCAATATACTTTTTGAAAGACTCTTTTTATTCAACTGATTGAAATAAGTAGGTTTCTAGTGCTTTCTAAATTATTGAACTTAACGACACATGTAAAGACACTGCTAGACAATTGTAAATCACATTGGCGAATCTCTTTTGGTTATCTCATGTTGTCCTTCTCCTTCTGTTTTTAATTATGCTACTTGGTCATGTTTAGCCTTTTTTTGTATCGTGTGCTTCTAAAGAATAATCTCTTCTTGATAAGTCCTCTTCGACCTGCTTTTCTTATTCCATATGCTTCAGATTCAGATCTAAACAAATAGCACTTGAAATAGGCTTCTTGAAATTTTCCAAATGCCATGATTTTTCACTGCATTCCTCATGTTTATTAGGGAAACTAGATTCTGCACATTGAACATTATGATTTTTCACGTCATATTGTACGGTTGGAAGCTTTTCTTCACCATATATCCTTTCTTTTGTATACTTGGATTTGATACAAACAATTAGCACTCGCTTCTTTAAACTACAACTATTAATTTTATTATTAAATATTTATTTCATTTCATCTAATTTCTAGAATTTTAATTTAACTATTAATAATAATTAAATAATTTATGCAATTTTAATTTCTATAAAATATCCTTAATAGTAATCATAAATATATATTTTTAACAACATGAAATTTACAAAAATATAAATAAACATATAATTAAAAATTAGAATATTATATATATAATATGTTTGATATAAATATTAAAAAATAAATAAATAAATCAAGTTGGAATTTAAGATAACTCCATGGATAGAGTAGAATATATGGGTATAGTGTTTTCCTCTTGGAGGAAAGTAGTGGTAGTTGAAGCTTCTTTAGCTGGAAGAAAGAGATTTCATGCAAATGATTCATATAAGGAATTAGTCCTTTTTTTCTAATCCCAATATCGTGTCTTTTGAGTTGTAATTAATTATTTGGGCTCCTTTATGGAAAAAGAGAAAGATTGAGTATTGCTTTTTAAAGTGCCAAAAATTATGTGTATATTATGTAATTTTAATCTTGTAAATATAATGTTGACTTATTTTCTTAAAACCAAATATGCATCTTTATTTGTTTTCTAAATTACCTTTTGAATATATGAATAATATTATTTTCATTTTGAATATATGAATAATGTTATTTTCATTTAATAATAGAATAGAAATAGTAAACATTATTAATAATTTATTTTTACTTTTTTAATTAGCTATCATTAATGAAATTAGTTTGAAAATAGTTTTATTTAGAAAAAACTATAATACATAGGTAACTTCTATAAAATGAGACAATGAAAGTGTGAAATCATTTGGAATTTAAAATTCAAGTTTATGAAAACAAATAATAATATAGCTAAGAACTATTTCATACAAATAATATGTTTTATATAAATATTATTTTAAAACAAATAAATTTTCCAGTTGGAATTTTCTAGAAGAAACTAAGAAGTATAATAATGTTGATTACAATAAGATAAATACATGTATAGAGTAGAATATATGGGTATAGTGTTTTCCTCCTCGAGGAAAGTAGTGGTAGTTGAAGCTTCTTTAGGTGGAAGAAAGAGATTTCATGCAAATGATTCATACAAGGAATTAGTCCCTTTTTCTAATCCCAAAATCATTCCTTTTGAGTTGTAATTAATTATTTGGGCTCCTTCTCAAATAAAGGGAAAAAGAGAAAGATTGAGTATTGCTTTTTAAAGTTATATTATGTAATTTTAATCTTGTAAACACAATGTGGACTTATTCTCTTATAACTAAATATGCACTTTTATTTGTTTTCTAAATTACCTTTTGAATATGTGAATAATATTATTTTCATTTAATAATAGAATAGAAATCGTAAACACTATTAATAATTTATTTTTACTTTCTTAATTAGCTACAATTAATGAAATTAGTTTGAAAATAGTTTCATTTGGAAAAAACCATAATACATAGGCAACTTCTATAAAATGAGACAGATGAAAGTGTAAAATCATTTGGAATTTAACAATCAAGATTATGAAAACAAGTAATAATATAACTAAGAACTATTTCACACAAATTGACATGTAGAACGAGAAGAGGGAAACAATCCAAATAGTTATGGAAGGAAAGGTTATTTCTAGTATGTGTAAATGAAGAGGTAGCAACTAATAAATACCTTTTTCTACATTTTGCAACAGCTAGATTCAATTTTCACATCGAGAGTTTCAACACATTATAAAGATCTACTATAAGATATACAAAGTAGTTAAAAAGAGGTTCATAAATCTTATTATTATTATTAATTTTTCTTCGATGACATTCATTAAGGTACCCCTACATTATGTGGCTTTGGAGAACTAATCTAACATTCAAAATCCCATAAAATATCTTATATCATTGAACTAGGGGAGATTTCAAATAATATTGCAAAATGGAAAGTCTTAGATATCTCATTAAGTTGGTTGTTGTTGAATAAAATATCATTCATATCTAAGTATTGAAATTTTTTGAATCGATAATATATTACATAATAACATTAATACATATGCATAGCTTATCATGATACACATTTTCAACAAGCCAAATTCCCATCTACATTCAATTCCCATAAATAACATGATCAACTTCCATGTAATGGCTTATAGTGTTTTTGTTGAGAATGAATAACCCCTCAAGAATAGAAACATATTGGGCAATTTGTTGTGTCTTCAAGTGAATATACTTTGTATACTATCTATACTGTCATAACAAATCATGTCTTCTTTCATATATACTACTCTTTGCTATGCCACCGCCGTCGGACGTTTCCATTGCAACATCATGTGGTGCAATTGCTAATTATAGTTGATTGTATAGACCAATTAGATATATATTTAAATTTAATTATAAGTATTTCGAGATTTTTATTCTATGATTACATGTCATTTTATTGTATGATTACATGTTGACTATTTTTACACATGTTTTATAAACCTTTTTTTTGTAATTATTACTATTAGTTCTATGTTTTCTATAGGCAAGGACTATTATGCTAGAAACTCTTGTTTGAATAAGAATTTAGTTAGAATGAATATGTATGAACTATCTATGCAATAAAAAAATATTTATGGTGATTTTTACAATTATATTTTCAACCATATTGAACTTTGTAATTTATAAAATATGTTTTCATTTTTTTATTTAATGTAAGTCATTTTGCAAGTAATTTCATATATAAAATTTTGATATAAGTTCACTAATAATATATAATAAATATTATTTCATAAAAATAAGCATCATGATGATAACCATATAACCGAAATAAACATCATCTAAAATACACATTCAAATTCGCTAACATCATCTAATTATATAAACGTCATTAGCTAGCACAAAAATCTAATAATTTAACAAGGCACCATCATCGTGATCACATCTAACAAAACACAAACATTGTCTAACATCATCACCATACACGTCCTCAAATATACATCTCATATTGTCAAATAAATACAATAACATACACATCTATCTGCAAACACATTAAATGAGCATATCTAACATGAACTAAAAACACACACTTCCACAACAACATATAAATTTAGTACATCAACATGAATAGAGAAAATGAAATACAAACACACACACACAAACAAGTCAAATAATTGTTATAAAATATTTTATACAAACAATATTAGTGGCAATCTGGTCTATAGGAGAAGAGATAGAGGAGAAGGTGGTTGGTTTGCTCTCTGAGGATAAACATGAGGTAGTGAGTGATCATGAGGTGAATGACGAGGAGGTGGAGTATTACCAGAAGGATCACCATCACTCTGATCATGATCAGATGAGGTAGTACGTTTGGGTGAAGAATGTGTATATTATGCATGGCCGCCATCCCAAGGAGTATTACTAGAAGGATCACCATGTTGATCATCATGATCTGATGGGGTAGTACTAGGTGAAGACTATGTATCTACTACATGGCCATGATCCCTCCTCAATGCCAGTAAAAACCTGGTAGCTATGATGATATGACGCACAAGACTCATCATATCACACGACAAATTCGTCTAAAGCTCTAGGAGCCTAGGATCTTCCTTGATGTATCGAGTCATCGCAAGGCGGACTCCTGCCTCAAAAAGTCTATATAGTCAATTTCCCAACTCCATCTGGAATCTAGTATCAGGTCTATGACACGGTTGCATGCCCCCGTGTATTTGCATACGATTAGGACCTCCCTCACCCTCTGCGGCCTCGGCCATCTCCGCATCTGCATCCAGTGGGGGATAAGACATGTCCCCAAAAAATGCGCTAATGTATACAAAATATATGGTAAACAAAAATAATTAGACAATTTCATTAAAGAAATTAATAGAACAAGTTAAGGAACTTGATAGAATAAATTTTATTCTAATTAATTAAGACAATAAAAATAAACTAGATTAATTTGAAGAAAACACTAATATTACCTCTCTCATCTGGTGGCTCATCCCATGTGAAAAGGATGTTGGAACACTTTCGCCAATCCATCCCTGCATAGGGACATGACACAAGGACAAACATGTGTTCCACTTCATTGGGAGTAGCCCTAGTGCCTCAATTGAAATCATGGCTCGTTACTCTAGCAAGCCCCTCTTGGGTATCATCTCGCCCCGCATGTGCATCCACACCTTAGCCGTCGGCCTAGGAGGGCGGTAGTCAAAAGTAGGCCTTGTCTCCGGAACCTGTTACAAAATAAACAAAAAATATATGAAGCAAAAGGGAATTTCACCCTCCCATGTATCATAACATGACATCTATCTAAAGCTATATAAAACTTCCACAAAAAATGGCATACAATTTGATACATCGTGGCCTTTGCACCAACGAATCAACTTAAAATAAAAGAGGAAAATCAATGTGTTGCCCATCACTAGTATAAAATGAAATGGTGCTCATTAATAGTGAGAGGCACCTAACCTCTTCTACACTGAAAGAAGTGATATGTAGTCGTCTACCAAACACCTGAAACTCTATTGGACAAAGTACATGATCCCCAACATATCTCTGAAAGTAGCACAATTGATTCTCTACTACAACACCATGGGAGACATCAAGGAACTAGGGAAAATCCTCCCCTCTCCTAGATAGGCCAGTGGTAAAATAAATGTCCTCCTCAGTGAGATGAAACCATTGATCGAGACCAAAACAAATAGATTGTTGGTGGAAATACCACTAACAGATCAATTGTGCCAACTTCCTAGAGTGCCCCTTCAAGGATGTAGCCTCCTCATAGTACTTAAGGAGGCCTACATTCCTTAAGAGGCCTTGGGTTGGTGCGGTAATAGGGAGAGGGTACAAATCCCTTTCCCTCTCTCGTGCCTCCCATTTTCGTACCAAATTGTATCGGTCAAGTCTCTTTTCTTATTATTGTTTCTTCTCTCCTCTGACATATCTACATGATTAACATATAAAATACATCAGCCTCATACATAAAATAGTAAAAAAAAATATTAAATGAAAAATGTGTTCATAAATACGGACAGTGCATACATCGACTTGACGTGACACTTTCGGTTCACATACATGCATAACATTAGTTTATTATTATTATTATTACGATTCGATTTTTTGTTGAATATAGGATTAGTTATTGAGATCCTCGTGCTTGATACTGATTATTTTCATCTTTCATATGATGTATACGACTCTTATTTTCTGTCGGTGATAATCTCATTGTTGGCTTGCATCTGAGTTAGTTTTTAGGGCTGAAACCCTTGGGTTTGGTCCCAACCCAGAGGATTTAGTCCCTCTCTTTTATCATTTATTTTTTATTGTTCAAGTCATTGCAATTATTTTCTTTTTTAAGTAGGAATTACATCACAAAACGTGTAGTTGCAGGTTTTCCTATCACCTCTCTTGTGGCAAGTGGTTGGAAGATCTACAACAACCCAAAAACATGTGTTTATGACTTATTGGAAATTGTTAAGTGCTGGATCATAATCCTTATCAATGCCTAGTTTATGCAAATTAGAAGTTAGTAGCATTGATCTAGAAATTAGAATTGTGTTATAGGGTAGAGTATATTTTAATAAAATTCAACTCATATTTTCCATGTTAATTTATTTTGTTGTAATATTGATCATTTGATGCATGTGCTTGATTAGTATGCAGGGATTGTTTTTGACTTGCAGGGGTGGGAAAAATGTTCCACATCCACTTATACCATTACATCTCTCTCTTAGACATTTCACATTTCTTCCAAACTCTGGCACCAAGATCACTCTTCCAGGGAAAATGAAGGACGTTGTGGGCATAAAATTTGGTGTAAGATAGGCCTCTAAGGGGTACTAAGATTGGATAATGGGATATCACACCCTTCATTCACCTTCATTCACCTTCATCAATGTTCCTTACCCTTCAAGATACCATTCTTGTCCTAAAACATATCCCGTACCCCCTCCTGTAGCAAAATAGGGCCTCTTGTAGCATTCATTTAACATTGCTTACTTCA
Organism: Pinus albicaulis; assembly: GCA_034641835.2. NCBI lineage: Eukaryota > Viridiplantae > Streptophyta > Pinopsida > Pinales > Pinaceae > Pinus > Pinus albicaulis. Next base: position 795,868,558 of record CM076574.1, read on the forward strand.
ACCAGATTCACTCCAAACTTTTACCCTGAATTTTGAAGTTGAGTAATGGCCCCCGAGCTTTGATTTCATGATTAATTAAAACTCTAAGACCACTCCAAACCCATCCTTTCCTCACTTCAAACATAAGACAACAAGTATAATTAGACTTAGCACTTTTTTCATAGTTGTGTTAAAGATTGAATTCCTTATTTTTAAGCAAGTTTAAAATAGATAAATGATTCATGCAAGTAGGATATTAATTTGATTAAGTGTGAAAATATAGTAGCATGGTTTACTTATGAAACTAGACTAGCCTCTTCCTTTCATGCAATTTCAATTAGCATGTACATTTAATGAATATCATTTTCATTTCTATGGTTATAATCATGTTCATCTCCTTGCAATAATTATATGTTTTCATAAGAAATTTTATTTGCAATTAGTTGAAGGAGTGGTCCCTGAATACCTTGATCTGATCTAATGACTAAGGGTGATATGAGTAGAACCTAACCTGTTGTGCATATATCATTCTCACCTCTAATTTTGTACGAACCTTGGGTTGATAATTTAAGTTGATAAGCCTTAGGAGTTGTAACATCCTTGGTGCAATACCAAGGATCATCACTTTTTGGCGTCATTTCCAAGGAGGTTTCTAAGTAGGTGTTATTTATACTTAGGAGTTACTTGTTTTTTCTGTTTTACATCAATCTTATTGATTTGAAAATTTCAAAAAAATAGATCTAGTTCTTTCATGCCTCGTAGAAATAGGGATAATCAAGGAAATTTGTTACCAAAAACCCCCACCCCCTCAATCAATCTACCTTCATTCTTCTTGTGTGATTGTGATCTTCCCTCTCTGACTACAAGAGAGTTAGATGACCCTCTAGGTGAGCAACATGAAATTTTTGAGGAACCCATAGGGGAAGAAGAACCTATCTCACCTACCCAAACCATGGCTGAGCACAGGTACAATGAGATTTTCCCTATCTTAGAAACCAATGGAGAGGCTATAACGAAGAATATAAACCCTGCTTCCCTTCCACATTTCCATGACATAACCTCTGAGGATCCTGACACCTTCGTGTTTGAGTTTTTTGTTGTCTATAGGACCTATGACTATGCCTCTGATGAACAGAAGTTGATTTTTTTTCCATATACCCTCAAATATGTAGCCTTGTACTAGTTTTTGAGTTTAACTAGAGGCAACATCACTACCTGGGCCCAAATACAGCAAGCCTTTAATATCAAATACATCGATTACCGCAGGTCCAATTGAAACAAAGGGAGAAATCTTTAGGATTACCCTTGGACCTAATGAATCCTTAGAGGACTGTGAGGAAATATTCCAACTCAATTATTGGAGGGATAATTGTACCCTTGACCTTGAGTCACTCAAGCTAGTTCTTCTCCGAGGGATAAAGGAGGATGTAATGGAAACCCTTAACATGTTGTTTGGAGGATATGTCTACCAATTTCCTTATGATGACATCAAAGCTGTATTCAGGAATCACTCTATGGCTGCTAGGAAAAATGGTAGGTCTATCCAAGGCTTGGTCAATTCATCTCCTTCTACAAAAACCATCAAACATGAGACAGGAATTACGTTGGAGGATTTTAAGAGTGAAATCTTGCATACCTTTTCCCTAGAAAAGAATACTATTACAATTAAAAGGAAGCAAGAAGAATAAAAAATGGAACTAACTATCTTCTTCCCTAGATGCACTAAGAGACACCCTAGGAATAAGTGCCCACTGAATGTCATATAAGTCTGCTATGCTTGTGAAGATAAACATGCAACATACAAATGTTCCTCTCTTCCAGGTATGAAGGCTATACACCAAGTGGTAGAAGTTGGTTCAGAGAAACTTTGTTTCATTAACCAAAGAAGGCCTTAAGGCCCTCTACCATATAAACAAGGCATGCAAGGTGCACACTATCCTCATTACATTCCAAATCAAAATGCACCTTTCCAGCCTTGGTACCCTTCCACTCATCTATCATGTCCCACACTTCCTCCTTGGCCTTATACTCCTCAACCTATGCACCCTCATTTCTAACCATATCCACCCCAATATTCACAATGGGGCAACCCTCACAAGGTTGGAGGCCCCAGACAACCCAACTTCCTTCTCTATTTCCTCCATCTCAACCTCAACCACATTTCCCTCACCATACCCCACCTAAGAAACCTCAAATTCCTGCTCAACCCAATCTAAACCCGAACAATAGGCAGGCACAAATTTTTTATAGTGGGGAGACATCTTATCCTGCATGTTATCACTACATTGATACTAATGGGTTTCTTCAACAGTCAACCTAGAGTACCTATTTCAAACCTACTTTTAGCTGAAACTTAGCCTTTCCAGCCTTAGAGGGCTCTATCAAGGATAAAGATGATATTATATAAATGAAGCTCAACAAATGGCTAACTCTGAAATTTAGTTTTAAATGTATTTTTGTGTAGGTGAAATATGTAGACAAATTATTAACATTGGGAATATGGAGTCAGTATAAACAACTCAGTGACATGTGAAACTCTTCTCATGGAAGTTGAGGCATATATATATATATTCTGATGAAAACATAACATTTACAATCGATTAAGTTTTCAAAGGAAGTCAGAGCATGTAAGCCATGAATTCTAAGTAATCAAACACTAGGATACTGTAGATAAAATTGCAGAACATGAAATACATATACTCATAAGAATATCAATGAATCTCAGGCAAAGAGAAGTATATTTCCATTGTATATTACTAATAAAAGGTTTTAAAATAGTATTTTGTAGTGAAAACATCAATTAACCCTCTCTCCATCAATTATCTGCCTATTTATAAATTTAGGCATCTTTACAATGAGTCTGCCAGCAAGGCTAGACCTTTAAATGCTTTTGATGACACCTAAACTAACCAAAAGAAGATTACAAGGAGATAAAACGGACATCTGCTATTTTTAGGACTTAGAAACCTAATAGGACTCTAAAACTCTTTATTACATTAAAAAAATTTAAAAGTTGCATATTTACATTGAAAAGGTCATGTGCCTGAGGTGGCACTAACCATGACCAAAACATAAATACTCCCACCAAGTGAGGAGACTTGTGTTCTGAAATTTGAGGAGGTGGTGTCATAATTGTTGATGTGGATTCCATGATGAGCTAGCAACTTGAACAACTCTGTCGAGGAGTGTGTCTTCATCCAAAAATTCAAATGATGACTTCTAACCTTTCCAGGTGGTTCACTTGTCCCAAAAAGATAATCAAGACTTGAAAAATATCCAAAATCCTCTTCACTACAGAAACAGGGGACTTTTAGGAAAGTCCGTAGCGAGAGTTCGTATCACCTTTAACTTTGACCATCCCTGCAAATTGTTTTCTCTCTTTTCTGATTTGAGGTTCTCTGGTGAGTCAAAATAATCAAATACATGCCTTTACCTGCCTTTTTCATGACAAAACCTGCCATATATAACCAAAAAAATATACAGCGAGTTCGTAGTGTTTTCTGGGCTTCAAGCCTGAGACACATTGCCAACTTGCCTAATTGACAACAGATTTGAAAATTCATTCTTTCTTCCTCAAAATTTGCTCATGGTTCTTCAAGTGATGAACTATAATGAGACAAAAAATCATTTTAAAAGCTATTTTACTCCTTTTTAAACAACAGTAGCTTCACCCTTGGAAGCAGTGGCTTCAACTTCAACAGGCTCATTTATGACTGTCATCTTTAAGCCTTTTTTTATTGAGTTCAGTTTGTACCATTTCCATATACACCTCCAACTCCTTCACTTGATCTATGAGCTTCTTTCTCTCTGCCTGTAGCCAGATTTCCTTTTCCTTGTGTGCTTCATCACTCTATGTAGAGGAAGGGTTCTCTTCAGCAAATGTTTGGCATTTGTTAAGGCTTCATCATAATGATTAATTTGCTCATTCACTTTCTCTTTGAACTCCACCAATTTTCTTTCTAGCTTAGCTTCTTCCAACTCCAGCTTTGTTTCAATAACTTCCTCCCTAGCTTCCTTCAACTACTCCTTTAAAAGCTCCACTTCATATTTTTCAATGACCTTCTACTTGCCTTTCCTCTGCTTAATGATTTCTTATTATGTTGGGGATAGGTCAATGATGTCTTCTGTCATAGAATTTTTACCTTTTTCTGTCACTTTAGTCTTTTTTTCAACCTTGATACCTTTGGAAAGCTGCAATCTAGTGAGAGGTTTTCTTGGTTTGAATACAAAACATGCATCTTCACTTGAAGGTGCCAAGTTTTTTAGCAGTGAGGCCATTATTTTTCTTCTTACCTCCTTTGACATCCACAACTTTGACCACAGAAGTTTCTTCTATATCTATGGCTTGTAAAATGTCCTCAAGTTTAACTTTTCCCACTATCTAGCTCCTAGTTATTATCCCGTGAATCTTTTTGATAGGCTTTGGCTTCATACTTGTAGGCGTGGGTTGAGGTATCTCTATTCCCTATGAATGTTCTATTCCAATCTCCATGAGATGTACAATGGGTTGCATTTCCTCTTCTTGTCCACCCTTTACTTCAGCTATAGTTTCATCATTCTTACTTGAAGGGTTGGCCTTTGATTTATGTGTTTTCTTAAGAGATAATACATCTACTTCATAACCACTAAGAAACAAAAATGTGGGCGAGACTCTATTTGACTTTTTCAACTCTTCCAAAACCAGTGGCTTGATTAATCTATGATGAAAGATTGATTTTTCACTACTCTTAGGCCTAGCTTGGACTTTATCTGACATTTTTCCTAGGCTTCTGAATAAGAAAAATGGAAGGTCCAAAAGCTTGTTACTAGTGAAATGTAGAAAAAGCCTGAAGTGATACTGATATATCATGTGAAACCTCCCTTCACATGTAAAATACTTCTGAATTACCAGCATGATTTTGGAGTAATTATCTTTGAGGCAGCTTCTTGGGATCCCTGATCTCATGTCCCATCCAATGTTTTCAGGCCTCAAGAACTCATCACAGTTCTGGAATTTGAATTCGGTGACTTTAAACCACCCTTCCCCTATCCTTGGAATCTCTCTAGCTTGGGAAATAGTTTCAGGAGAAACCACGAAACTCAGCACGCCCACCTTTGATGCAGTGCCAACAAAATTCACTGCAAAGTCCTTAGAAACTTGGGTAGGATAACCTTGCAGCTTCTGACAGAACCTCATGAAGCCAGCACTCGTGAAGGTTGCTACAAAACTTGGATCTTCATTGACCAATTTTAAATCCATTGGCTCATGCCTTACCACTGAGCTCCCTTTGTTGGCCTTTTTATGCGTGGCCATTCCTCTTAACACAACACTAGCATCCTTGGTAATATGACACCTGCAAAGAATAATTTCGCACAGCAAGGAGCTTGCAAACAAGGCTGGACCTTTCTAAGTATAATAACAATAGTTATACTCAGATGAAAAAGGAAAAGGTGATAGAAAACAACTCACAAGGATAATTTTAAAAAAGTAAGTTTCAAATGTGAGAGGGATGAAGACAAATAAGGGAGGTTAAATGGAATGATGGGATGACAAATGATGATCACGCATGTTCCATGACTCAAAATAACTAATCACGTGACCTTGGACTAACCTCTAACCACTCGAAACTTGACACCTCACCCATTTCCTTGTCAGTGCAGAAAAACATGAGTTCGTAGCATTTTCTGTTATAAGTTTGGAAAATTTGCTACGAACTTGTCAGGTGAGTCTGTAGCGAAAACAAATTGTTTTCCATAGATTTCGCTGCGGACTCAAGAAAAACTAGAAAAGTGGGTAAAACAAAATTTTAACCAATTTATGCGGATTTTTTATAGATTTTGATTGATATGACCATGATGACATGACGTGTGGGACTTCTAAAAAACTTAGGATTGTAACCAATTCAACTAAAAAACTTAGGATTGTAACCAATTCATAAAATTTCATCAATTTCATGAATTAATTTACCAACACAATAAAACCTATACCAAATGACATTCCTAACCAAAATGAAATTTTATTGGTGATAACAGTGGCTCCACTGGGGATGGTGTGCCCTTATGGTACAACAAAGAACTTGTAGTTCCAGTGCCTTTCTTGAAAAAATGAAATTTTCTGAAATTGAGGAAGACTTCGCCAAGCTCTTATGGCCTTCTCCTCAGGCTCAAGCTTGATGATGAACTCATTTTTATTTGCAAAACATCATAACAGAAAATGAAATATGTACAATGGAATGTGATTTAGAAAATAAATTAGGAAGAATGGTGTTTTAGAAACCTACCATTTACAGGTCCTCCTCCACATAGTTGTCCATCCATCTCTTGAAGTAGAAATGTGTCATTGCCATGGTATGCAGCAAGCACAAATGACAATGTTCTGAAACTTTCCATGCTTACCCTTTTCTTCAATTTTGGCTTCCTATTTCAGAACTACATCTTGAATCTTGAAGTTTGTTTCTTTAGTCTTTCTGTCAAAAGTCTTCTTTACTCTATTTTGTGATTGATGATGATTATCATAAACTTCTTCTCTTTTCTCCTGCAGAGCTATGAGCTGGTTTATCCTCCTTTGGATGGCATTAGGTTCTTCTTCAAACCCTTGTAGCAATTTCATTACCGGAACCCCCAAAGAAGTTGGGAAAATTACTTCAGATCCATATACTAGTTCATAAGGAGATGTACCTATGGATCTCTTAGTACAAACTCTATCATCCCACAAAGTAAACTTTAATTTCAAATGCCATGATCTTTTATTTTCTTGTAGAACTTTCTTGATGATCTTAATTATGATTTTATTTTATGATTCAACTAAGCCATTACCTTAAGGGTAATAGGCTGTGCAATGACCAAGAGTGATATGATATTGATGACAAAAACTAATCAACTTTTTGGATTTGAAATCTTGAGCAATATCAGTAATAATATTCATGGGACATCCAAACCTTGACAAAATGTTGTTCTCCAGAAATTGAATGATGACCGAGTCAGTAGCCTGCCTTGTAGGGACCGCTTCAATCCACTTGGTGAAGTAATCAGTGGCTATCAAAATCTAGCGATGATATCCTGAGGATGCAGGGTTTATTTTTCCAATGAAATATAATCCCCATTGCTAAAAAGGAGCTTCAACATATATTGGTTTCAATGGTAAAAGAGTTAGCTTCTTCTTTCCATAAAAAATTTGGCATTCATGGCATGCAGCAATCTTCTTGTAGATGTCTCTAAACATGGAAGGCCAATAATATCCCACTCTGAGTATATTTTTTGTTGCGGCCTTCCAATAATGGTGTCCTCCACAATCTCCCTTATGAAAATTTTCAATGACCTTTTCCGCCTCTTCTTCCAATAAGTAATTCAAAAGAATACCACTGGTGTCCCTCCAATACAAGCTTTTATTTAAAATGTAGTATCTCAAATATTTTAGATTCACAAACCTTGACTTGGACTTAGTCAATTGAGGAGGGGATTTATGATGATGTAGAACAAAAATCACATCTCTGTACCATTCAGAAGAAAAAAAAGAAGAAGAAGAAGAAGAAGAAGAGGTGATTTTTTCTTCAATAGGAACCAATTCTTCTTCTTCAACCACTTCTAAAATTTCTGTAATGAAATTCATGTCTAGGCACTCAAAATTTGACTGTGCCATCAGATTTGCTAGCCCTTGACCCTTCACCAACTTGGTAGGCTTAATTTCTATATAATATTCCAATAAAGTGGCGATCCACTTACCTCTTTTTCCATCAGGATCAGCTTGGATCATAATGTCTTTCACCACAGTGTTAGGCACAAATGCCATAATATGAGAATGCAGAATGTAAATTATGAAATATTTAAGCACCTTTGCTAAAGCATATTCCTATTTATCCATGATATTATACTTAAATTCATAGTTTGCAAGGGTCCTACTGAAAAAATAAATAGGTTTCTCACCACCTTGCTGCCTTTTTTGTAATAACATTCCAGCAATTGTGTGTTCAGAGGCGTAGGTAAAAACCAAAAAATCACTTGAAAAGTAGGGATTTATGAGAACTGGGGCTTGAGTGAAGGCCTTATTTATGTCTTCAAATGATTGCTTTGCCTCTTATTTCCATTTAACATCATACTCCTTCCTTAACATCTTATTAATGTGTTTGACAATCTCAACAAAATTAGGAATAAACCTTCTAACAAAATTCACCTTTCCAAGAAAAGATTGAATCTCCTTTCTATTCCTTGGCAGGTATATTTTCTGAATGGAACTGACCCTATTTGGATAAATTATTATTCCTTCCTTTTATATAATGTGTCCTAACAATTTCCCAGTAGTAAAAGTAAAGAAAATTTTAGTAGGATTGAAAGATATACCAAATTTTCTGCATTTCTGCATATTTTTCTCCAAGTGTTTAAGGTGTTCTTCCTCCTTCTTTGAAAATACATTGATGTCATCCAATTAATCCACCATTTATTTATCCTTCTCCTCAGAAAATGCAATATCCATCGCCCTTTAGAAATTCGTCCCTGCATTCATGAGACCAAAAGAAATTTTGGCATACATAAATGTCCCCCATGGCATAGTAAAAGCAGTTTTTTGTTGGTCCTCCAGATGTACTAATATTTTATTGTAACCTAAGAAACCATCAAGCATGGAAATTCTTTGAGAGCCAACAATATGTTGCAGAATTTGATCCATCTTGGGAAGAGGGTAATTGCCTTTGAGAGATGCTTTATTTAAATTTCTGAAATCAATACAAATTTGAGAGTGTAGACTTATGTGATCCATATCATATTAAAATAAAATCAATCTTCCGGGAAATCACATGAGAGATTTTAGAACCGACGCGTTTTGAACTACTAAATGTAGTTCATCATCAGGATAATTAAGATTGGCCGATCCGATTATCGATATATATATCATGCAGAGAAAAGCAACGTTCAAAACCTATGAAAAATAGACGTTAAAAATGATCAAAAATGAAAATGACAATAAATAAACAAATAAAAATTAAAAACCATATGGTCCAAATTCAAACTAACAAACTAGTCATTATAAAATAAATCAAAAAGTAAAATATACAAATAAAAAAGGAATAAGTCAATAAAACTAAAATAAATTAAAATAACATACAAAAAATAAATAAATAAACATAAATAAAAGTAAAAATAAATAACAATAAAATAAAAATACAGACCAAGTCAAATAACAAATAAAAATAAAGATTAAGTTTAAAAAATAATAATAATAATATAAATAAATAAATAATTTAATTTAGTCAGCATTAGAAAATAAAGTAAATAAGGGAACATCAAACATTAAACACATATGAAGCAAAAAACAAGGGGAAACCAAAGGAGAGGAAAACAAAGGAGGCAGGACCACTACTGAGAGCAAAGAGATGGAATCCAACAACTGCTAACTTTCCACTCGTCATCCCTGTTCAACGTATGAGGCCTTTTCTCAATCTCAATAGCTTCCCTAAATTTACGGTGATGAAAATGTTCCACCCTAGCAATGACTCTGGAATATTCCATACAAATATGATGCTTTGTCTTCTCTATGTACTCAGCTAGAGTTGAGGACCTCATCCTACCATGCCTGATATCCGTAGTATGCTCTTGAAGCCTTTTATTAATCGACCAACCTATTTCTCCAATTTAGGGAATCCCACACGAGCACGGGATCAAATAAACACCTTTCACACTTTTGGGGTCCAACGGGTCTTTCATAGATCTAAGGGAACCACGAATGGTGTTCAAAGGTTTAAAAGAGTAAGAGATCTTATGCTTCCTTAAAATTCGAGCAATCCTGTCAGTAGTACCTTGAATAAAAGGCAAATGAACTCTACCAACAAAATCATCTTTTACATTTTTCTGATTCGGACCTCTGCTAGCATTCATGAAAGCCTTCAAACTCTGACTTTTACTATAGCCATTCGCTTCAAAGACCCTAAGGAGATGGGCCTTCTCTTCACCCAAATGATCACTATCTGAAATTATAAGAGCTCTCGTGGCTAAAGTGTTAAGAACTCCAACTTTTTGAGCTAGAAAATGATGAGTGCAAGAATGCAAATATTGCTTAGTGTGAGTTTTTTTCGAAAAACACAGTGCGAGAAAGATCCATTATTATTTCTAGAGGTGAGAACATCAAGGAAAGGAAGGCTTCCATATATCTCTGTTTCCATCGTGAACTTAATGGAGTCAGATTGATTATTCAGGTGTCGATGAAAAGAATCTAACTCTTGACGGCCATGAGACCAGTTTATGAAGGTGTCATCCACAAACCTCTTCCAAACCTTGGGTTTAAAAGAAGCAGAAGCCAAAGCTTTGGATTCAAAATCCTCCATAAAAAGGTTCGCAACCACTGGGGAGAGCGGTGAACCCATGGCAACACCACAGGTCTACTCATAAAATTCTCCCTCAAAACTAAAAAAGGTAGAAGTAAGGCAAATTTCTACCAGCTTTGCAGTGTCCAGATCAGTGATTCTTTTGATTACTTCCATAGCCTAATTGATAGGAATATTTGTATAAAGGGAAACCACATCAAAACTAACAAGAGAGTCATTCGGTTCACACTCCCAAATTTTTAACTCTTGGACAAAAGAAACAGAATCTTTCACGAAAGAATCCAAATGACCAACAAAAGGCTTCAACTTACGCGCCAAATACTTCGCTAGGAGGTATGTGGGCCCACCAATAGTATTAACAATGGGTCTAAGAGGAACACCCTCTTTATGAATCTTAGGGAGCCCATAAATCTTAGGGGTGATAGGATTACTTTCGATGAGCTTCTTGCTCATGGAATCCACAGTGCTACTAGATCTAATAGCGTCAGCAACAATCTTAGAGACTTTATTAATAGGGTTCTTAGAGAGCTTCTTGTAACTCCCACTATTACAAATATGGTCAAGCATATTTTCTTTATAATCGTCTTTATTCATGATAACAACCGCGCCACCTTTATCAGCCTTGAGGACAGCAATATCAGGGTTTTGATTAAGAGACTTAGGAGCCATAAACTAAGATTTACTAATATTGCTTCTAGGCGGTCTAGCCTTCCTAAGAGCCACAACACAATCCTGCCTAATATCAAATTTTTAGTTAAATCTTTAATACCATATTCTATACTACAAATAATATCATCTTGAGGAATCTCCGTAGGAGCAAGAGAAAAATTCAGACCTTTACTTAACAACGAAACTATGGAAGAATCAAACGAAAACCTATAAAGTTTTATAACTTTATTATTATTATTATTATTATTAGTTTTATTGACTTATTCCTTTTTTTGTTTTTATATTTTACTTTTTTATTTATTTTATAATGACTAGTTTGTTAGTTTGAATTTGGACCATATGGTTTTTAATTTTTATTTGTTTATTTATTGTCATTTTCATTTTTGACCATTTTTAACGTCTATTTTTCATAGGTTTTGACCGTTGCTTTTCACTGCATGATATATATATCGATAATCGAATCAGCCAATCTTAATTATCCTGATGATGAAGTACATTCAGTAGTTCGAAACGCGTCGGTTCTAAAATCTCTCATGTGATTTCCTGGAAGATTGATTTTATTTTAATATCAATACAAATTCTAACCTCACGATTCTTCTTGCTTACAGGTACCAAATTAGAAAGCCACCTTGAAAACCTCAAAGGAACAATAATTTTTGCATCAAATAATTTCTTAATCTCTTTCTCAATCAGTGGCATGAGCAAAGGATTAATCCTTCTCAACTTTTGCTTGAAAGGCTTTTCATTCTCTTTAATGGGGATAGTATGTTGAATAATATCGGGATCATATCTTTTCAAGTCAGCATAGCTCCATGAAAAGACATCAATATACTTCTTCATCATATCCACATACCTTTGTCTCATTTTTGAAGAAAGAAATCTAGACAACTTAACCATTTTAGGAATTTATGCAGTACCAAGATTGCAAGTTTCCACCTCTTCATCATCAACCTTCATCTTTGGAGACTTGAAAACATCATTCTGATCAAACAATTTCTCAAGGAGAATAAGGCCTTTGGCAATACAATTATTTTTTAGTTGTAGGAATTCCAGATTGACTTTAGTTTTAGCAAACATATACTGGTAATCTACTTGAATGTTCTCAAACTCTTCTTTGAGCTAAAGGAAACTTCGGACCTACTGATCACTATCAAACACTTGCCAATGAATTATGTTATCAAGGACAGTTGGTCTATGCCTAACCTCAACCTCATATCTCTCACTGGAATGAGTAGGAATGACAAACAAACTAGCAGAGACAACCAAAGAATCGATCATTGAATTCTGGTCTCTAGTTTTGACATTGAAACTATATTCTTTAAAATTTTCAAGCATTTCAAGGATTAAATTTATATAAGCCCTCGTCCTGACATCTTTGATATGATAATATCCTTTTACCTGCTTGATTACTAATTCAGAATCACCACATACTGATATATTCTTGGTGCCTAAACTCTTCAAAGTTTCTAGACCCAAAAACAATGACTCATATTCTGTCATGTTGTTTGTACAAGCAAAGTTCAATTTGTAAGAGAAAAATTACTTTCATCATTAGGAGTAGTAATCCATATTCCTGCACCAGCTCCTTCTCTTCTAGCAGTGCCATCAAAATGTAAATGCCACCAACCTTCTTCATTTTCCTCCATACTTCTCTGATTTTCTACTTGCTGATTTTCTATTTTTTCCTCATTTTCCGCCTCATGAGTGAGTTCATTAAACAAATTTGAAGATCCTAGTTCTGTATCTAGTGCATAAACAGGAAAATTTTGTGGTTTTTCTTTTCTACTTACCATGTAATCCATCCTACTTTCTCTGTACAACCTCCTCTACTCACAAAAGACTAGAATGGTGGCATAAGTCATATCCATCTACACAGTTTCTTTAATTTTGGCTGTCCAAGATCTAGATAAAAGCATACCAAGCTTCAGAGGAATGTCATATACCACTATGTCCATCACCATTGTCTTAGAAAGCACTTGGGTTAGACCAACAACCACATCTTTAATGAGACCAATGCACTGAACCCTCTTGGAGTCAAAAGAAAACAAGTCTTTATAAGGTCTAGAATGTCTAAACCCATCATTTCCATGATCACCTTAGGCATTAAATTGTGATAATCTCCTGCGTCTAACATGGAATTATGTGAAGTCATGTAATGAATATTCAAACTTACATAAAAATATGGAACTTATTCATTTTGTTCATCTTCTACCCTTGGTCCTAGGAAAATGATAGGATGGTCTTCTTGCAGATTTAGGATGTCTGAAGGTCCAAGCTGAGTGTTTAGCATCTTGACCATTTGGCTTCTATACTCGGTGTCCTTAATGATTTCACCAAAGGGAACTGGAATTTTTATTTTGGAAATCTCTTTGCCATGAGGTGGTGGTGCTGTGTCTTTCTTTGGTTCAGCTGGATTAGGAACATCTTTCTTTAGCTGAGCTTTATTGGCTGTAATGGGAACATTCTATTCCTCAAATTATATTGTTTCAACATTTCAAAGATAACATGTTGGTAACCCTTTAATTAATCATATTGTCCCTCATTTCTCCCTATATCATGACTAGACTCATCATGTTCTTCTTTAGTTAGAAACATTCCTGACATATATTCATCTAAACAATGAATAATATCTTCTTGGAATTCAGCTTGTGTTTCCTCTTCATCTAATAATTTTTTCTAAATAGGAGGTCTTTCTTGTGGATCAGGCTGGTTTTTATTGTCTCTCGGTCTTTGTTGATTTTGAGGCCTCCTAAATTGAGGATTTCTAACATGTGTCTCTTTTTTTGCAGTAGGTAAAGGAGTGTCACCAAGAGTAAGCCTATCCATGAGTTTCTCCATGGTCTTCATCATGGTATCAAACTTCGCATTCGAGGATGAAGAAGGCTTCTCTTCTTTTAATTAAGTTTTACCTATCTTAGACCTCTTGGCTACAACCATGTTCACCTCAACTTTTACTGCATCATTCTGCATGTCAGCCAAAGAAGCAAATTTTCTTTCCCTTAGCAAGATAGAAAACTCATAGTTAAAAGCTTCAACATAGTGTAATTGAGCAGCTCCTGGGGGAGGTTTGATATGAGAAAGTATGGAATTGTAAACCTTGTTAAAACTCTTAGAAAAACCTTGAACTGATTCATCTATGGCTCTTTTCAAATTGTTATACTCGGTTAAGGCTTGAACATGGTTCACTTTACTTCCCCACTTTGTCAAAAAACTATCTTCCAATTGGTCCCAATTTTGTAAACTAGATGGGGCCAAATCTTTAAACCATTTTCTTACCTAACCTATGAAACTTTGAGCAAATAGCCTCATTTTCACATCCTCATCATCTACCTCCTCTTGGTCAATGAATTCATTAAATTGATCAACATGTTTTTTAGTTGTTATTTCTTCTTCACTCCCTAAGGTTTTAATCCCAGTGGAATATCCATCTAGAAGGTCATGAAGAACAGCAGGAAGGACAAGAGGAGCATATCTTGCAGGTCCTGCAGGAGGAGGAACTCCAGCCATAATGGCAGGGACTGTGGTACTTGGAAAAGCAGTGGATGAGCTCAAATTCTTCTTTTGGGAAAATACAATGAATGAGGTTCGAATATTAGGAGATGCTACAAAGTGAATTTGGAGTCTAGAGACAAAGGAACTCCATTCAGGTAAGGGAATAATAGACTTTCTCTTTAACAAAAAATCAAAAGGGTCTAACTCGAAGACTCTTTTTCCAATAACAACTCTGATGTGAAAGTCTTCCAAAAATCTTCTTTTTCTTCTTATGACACTAGGGAATATGTATCAATTCATAGTCTTTGTAGGTCTAATATTATATTAGTCAATCCATTTTCACTCTTAGACCTAAACAACACCTCTTCTATATTTTCATCAATTTTTTTATCTTCAGGACTTCAAACAACCTCAGAGGAGAAAGATAAAACTCTTGAATGGGATGGAATACCTGATTTTGAAGAGCTTACAATGCCTTTGAGAATTATTTCTGGATTATCCACAATTGTAGGTGGGTTAGGATATGGATTTCTCCTTGTATGTATCTTTTTGTAAGCCACCTTTAAACATGAAAAATTTTAGTGGAGTCACCAAAGTAAAATTCAGCCTCGAATGCTTCTAAGCTCCTGCTACCTCCAAGAGTTCAGTATTTCTGTTTGAGCACAAAACTTCAGTAAATATGTCTTCAGAATCCCGGAAAACGCACCAAAATGTTATCACTAAATTGATATTGATGGGCTACTTCAATAGTCAACCTAGAGTAACTATTTCAAACCTACTTTTAGTTGAAACTTAGCCTTTCCAGCCTGAGAGGGCTCTCTCAAGGATAAAGATGCTATTATGTAAATGAAGCTCAAAATATGGCTAACTCTGAAATTTTGTTTTAAATGTGTTTTTGTGCAGGTGAAAGATGTAGGCAAATTACTACCATTGGGCATATGGAGTCAGTGTAAACAACTCAGTGACATGTGAATCTCCTCTCATGGAAGCTGAGGCATATATATATTCTGATGAAAACATAACATTTACAGTATACTAAGCTATGAAATCTAAGTAATCAAACACTAGTATATTGAAGATAAAATTGTAGAACATGAAAGACAAATACTCATAGAATATCAATGAATCTCAGGTAAAGAGAAGTATGTTGCAAATGTATATTACTGATAAAAGGTTTTACAATAGTAATATGTAGTAAGAACATCAATCAACCTTCTCTCGATCAATTATCTGCCTATTTATAACTTTAGGCATCTTTACGATGAGCCTTCCAGCAAGGCTAGACCTTCACATACTTGTGATGAAACCTAAACTAACCAAAAGAATATTACAAGGAGATAAAACAAACATCTACTATTTTTAGGACTTAGAAACCTAATAGGGCTCTAAAAATATTTATTACATTAACAAAATTTATAAGTTGCATATTTACATCAAAAAGGTCATCTACCTGAGGTGGCACTGACCATGACTGAAACATAAATACTCCCACCAGGTCAGGAGACCTGTGTTCTGAAGTTTGAGGAGGTGGTGTCATAATTGTTGATGTGGTTTCCATGATGAGATGGAAACTTGAACATCTTTTTCGAGGAGTGTGTCTTCATCCAAACATTCAACTGGTGACTTCTAACCTTTCCAGGTGGCGAAATTGTCCCAAAAATACAATTAAGACTTGAAAAAACTCCAAAATCCTCTTCGCTACAGATATAGGGGACTTTTAGGCAAGTCTGTAGTGAGAGTTCGTAGCACCTTTAACTTTGACCATCCCTGCAAACTATTTGCTCTCTTTTCTGATTTTAGGTTGTCTAGTGAGTAAAAATAATAAAATGCATGCCTTTTCCTATCTTTTTCATGACAAAACCTGTCAGATATAACCAAAAATAATCTACAACGATTTCATACGTTTTTTGGGCTTCAAGCCTGAGACAAGCTACGAACTTGCCAAATTGACAACAAATTTGAAAATTCATGCTTTCTTCTTCAAAATTTTATCATGGATCTTCAAGTGATGAGCTATAATGAGACAAAAATAATTCTTAAAGGTATTTTACTCCCTTTTAAAAAAAAATAGCTTCACCCTTGGCAATAGTGGCTTCAGCTTCAACAGGATCATTTATGACTGTCATCTTTAAGCCTTTTTTCTTGAGTTCAGTTTGTACCATTTCCATCTGCACCTCCAACTCCTTCACTTGACCTATGAGCTTCGTTCTCTCTGCCTGCAGCCAAATGTTCCTTTTCCTTGTGTGCTTCATCACTCTGTGTAGAGGAAGGGTTCTCTTCAGCGATTTTTTAACATTTGTTAAGGCTTCATCATAATGATTAATTTGCTCATTCACTTTCTCTTTGAACTCCTCCACTATTTTTATTTCTAGCTAGGCTTCTTCCAACTCCATCTTTGTTTCAATAACTTCTTCCCTAGCTTCCTTCAACTGCTCCTTTAAAAACACCACCTCAGATTTTTCAATGACCTTCTTCTTCCCATTCCTCTGCTTAATGATTTATTTCTTTGTTGGGGATAGGTCAATGATGTCTTCTGCCATAGGCTATTTACCTATTTCTTTCACTTCATTATTTTTGTCAGCCTTGATACCTTTGGCAAGCTACAATCTAGTGAGAGTTTTTCTTGGTTTGAATACAGAACCTACATCTTCACCTGAAAAGTCAAGTTTTTTGGCAGTGAGGCCTTTCTTTTTCTTCTTACCTCCTTTTAAATCCATAACTTTTCCCACAAGATTTTCCTCTATATCTATGGGTTTTAAAATGTCCTCAAGATTACCTTTTCGACTATTTGGCTCCTAGTTATTATCCCATGACTCTTTCTGCTAGGCTTTGGCTTGTTACTTATAGGTGTGGGTTGAGGTATCTTTGTTTCATGTGCATGTTCTATTTCAATCTCCATGGGCTCTACAATGGGTTTCATTTCCTCTTCTTGTCCACCCTCTCCTTCAGCTATAGGTTCATCATTATTACTTGAAGGTGTGGCCTTTGATTTAGGTGTTTTCTTAGGAGTTAATACATCCACTTCATAACCACTAAGAAACAGAAACGTGGCCCAGTCTCTATTTAACTTTTTCTACTCTTCCAAAACCAGTAGCTTGATTAATCCATGATTAAAGATTGAAGTTTCACTACTCTCAGGCCTAGCTTGGACTTTATCTGACATTTTTACTAGGCTTCTGAATAAGAAAAATGGAAGGTCCAAAAGATGCTTACCAGTGAAATGTAGCAAAAGGCTAAAGTGATACTGATATATCATGTGAAACCTCCCTTCACATGTGAAATAATTTTGAATTACCAGTAGGAGTTTGGGGTAATTATCTTTGAGGCAACTTCTTGGGATCCCTGATGTCATGTCCACTCCAATGTGCTCAGGCTTAAGGAACCCATCACATTTTTGCAATTTGAATTTGGTGGCTTTAAACCACTCTTCCCCTATCCTTGGTGTTATCACTCCAAAATTTCCCTAGGGTTGTTGTGTTTGTGTTAAAAGAAATAGTAGAGGTAACTATTAACCTACTTTTGAGATCAGGATCTAGCCTTCCTAATACTCAGAGAGGGCTCTCTCTTAATGATTTAAATTTTTTGTTTTTAATTGATTTTAGGCTAGTTATTTATGCTTGATTTGGTTTGATTTTGATTTGTTGGTGGAATTACTTATTTAGATGAATAGATGACTGTCTATTTTCATTGGGCTATGGAGTCAATATATCAAGAAAACATAACATAAACAAATGATAAAATCAGTGTTACAAGGCAAGGTAGTTGAGAAAAATCAAATTTTTAGGGCTGAATGGTGAAGTGATTTTCAATTGGGATCAATGAGCAGTTAAGGATTCTTTAAACCAGATAATGAAGGAAGGTGAAGGAGGCCAATTAGGATTAGAGGGAAATTAAGGATCCTCATAACCAGATATCAAAAGAAAACATAGAAATGGATAATAGTTCAAGACAGAGTGTACTTAAAAAAATTCTACAGTAAAATTCCAACTATATCATTCAAATTTAGAAAAACATGCAAGTTTATGGAATACTCAAGAAAAGCACATGAACATTTGAAATATACTTCACTGAAGTGGCTCAACCCATGAATCTTGTAAAGAAATGCCTTTATTACTTTTCATGCCTGTCAACTGGAAAAATGTATAATAAACCCTCAAGTTGTAGATCAATTCAACTATAGAAATATTAAGGCACCACACTCAATACTTCGAATTGATGAAGTATTTATACAAAACTTAATACAAAATATCCTATAAACTGATTAAGGATTTACTGAAGGGAAATAAAATATCTTCATGTAAGAAGATAGAGACACCTGTGTAAATAAATGCAAGTTGTCCCTGTTTATTGGATTTGTTTTCATTTACGCTGGCTGGCTTATCTTTCACATTGCTTGTCATCTTTAAACTCTGTCTTTTATCTGTATTCACCTTTAACCTATCTTTGCTTTATCTTCCTACTCTCTTTACTCTTTAACTTCTGTGAATTTTCTTTCACCTTATTGCTTTGTTTACTCTTTAACCCTGAATCTCTTTTACTGTTACCTGTCACAGTAAATCACACAATTTCTCCCATGCTTCTTCATCTAGAAGTTTGATTTTTACCATCCTCCATTAAATCTCATCTGCTTCAGTGTACTTGGTAGGGTAGGTTTGTTTACAAAGAGATGATTTACCTCATGCTAGAGGTAAAAGAGATTTTCAAATATTTGAAAGAGTACTTTGCCTATAGGAATTCCTTTCAGTGAGGAATTGTTGGAATTTTCTTTAGCTACTTCCCTGATCTTTTTGTCATAATATTCATGCCTCATTAGTTTATCATTGATTACTAATAGATTAGGCAGTCCTTTTTGTCTCAAAACATCAAATCTGTTCATGAATCTGTTCACTGCAAGCTCCATAGTTTGACACTTATCTTCAAGTTGTGTCATCATATTTCTCTTGGAAATCAGTTTCTTCACCTCTAAGATGGTTTTTTTTCTATCACTTATCCCAAATTATTTTAATTCCTGTTTGTTATTATAATTTAGGAACTTTATAATCTCAGTGGTTTCTTCTGGTTTCTTTCCAATATCTTCTTTAACTTTCTGAGTGGCTTCATTAGCTTCCTTTATCAAATATTTCTACTCAAATATAACTTGGATAGAAGGCCAAATATCATTAACAGAGTTAATGATATAGTCCCACAATATTTTCTTTGCTTGGGCTAAAGGTTCTGCTAATGTTAATTATTTTTCCAACTTTTTGACCATGTTATTCAACCTGTTGAATTTTTGTGTTTCAGATTTATACATGATTCGAGCCAATTTATTTTCATATTCTAGAATTTTTACTTGCTCTTTAAACCTGTTGATCTCAGTTGTTTGTATTGACATACCTTGCATGGATTTAATCAATTTACTTGCCTCAACATTGGGATGGGTTGTTGTTATTGCTAGTGTAGTAGCTGGTGTAGTTACTGAAACTTCTGTTGTCACTGGAACTGTTGTAGTAGTTGGAACTGTTATAGATAATGGAGCTATTGTAGAAGCTATAGGAATGACAGTAACAGGAACTGCTTCCAAGTTGGCTTGCTTTTCATGCACTAATTTGTCCATTTTTGTTTCCATCTCTTTCAGTTGAGCTGTCAATTGAATGATGAGATTCATCATTTCATCTTTCTGATTTTCATTCTCCAAAACTTCTTTAGTTTGTGGATGTTCTGTTGATGGTAACTTCAATTGTTTCTTTAATGCAGCTATGTCTGCGTTCTTCTTCTTGATAAGCTCTTTTGCTGCCTTGACATCCTTAGGATTATATCCAACCTCCATGAACAATTCTTCAAGTGATTTAATATTGTTATCATATGCTTGTGAAGAAGCCTTCTCTAGTTTTAATTGCATTTTCATGTTCTCTAGAGAATTTTGTAGTTTTTGGACACTTAAAGCCTTGTTTTTCATAGTGGAATAGATCATTTCTCTAGCTTTTTTATGGAACTCAATCTGATCTATAGGATGTGCATCTTTAGCAAGAACTTAAAAGGTTGTTTTCTTGTAATCTGTTGATGATTTTGGAGCCTGCACTGTTGGCTGTAAAAAGGTAATTTTCATATTCCTAGTTTTGTAATCAAAAGATGAAAGTAATATGTTTTGGTCACCAGGAGTTTGTTTCCAATACAGGGTATAAGTTAAGCTTTCAATGCCTCATTCTACAATTTAATTTCTTTATACTTCTCCATTATATCTTTCTTTTTATCCACTGGTTTTCTTGATGATGAAACCTCTGCACTGTTGTTTTTGAATGATTTGTGCACTGGAGGTTGATGCTGGGTGTGTTTCCTCTGAAACTATTGGAGGTTCATTATCTCTGACAACTATATCCGTATCAATGATTTCAACTGTATCAACTATTTCCTATTGTTCTATCACTGGATTTAGTTTGGGCTTTTTCCAGTAGATTAGCTTGAATTTGGTATCAAAAGTAGTCTTTGTAGAATAAGAGCCTTTCTCTCTTGTCCTCTTTGAATTTTTGTCCTGTGGGGCTGGAGTATGCATGATGGAACTAGTATTAACCGGCTTCTCCACTTCTTACAAAGTATTTTCCAACCACTCTAACTGGTTGGAATACTTTTCAACATCAGGTTTTGATTCATGAATAAAAGGGTTCAATTTGAATTTGACTCTTAACTTACTGATGACTCCCAAGGGATCATATTGCCATTTGAAACTATTACTGAACTTGAAATTTTTTAAACACTTGTCTGCTTGCTGATCAACATTCCTATTATTGCAAATAAAAGGACCAAGCTGATTTTTAATCTTAAATTGATTTTTCTTCTTTGCTAAAAGAAAATTAACTTCATATGAATTCAGGATTTTTCTGATGTATTCCAATGCAAATAACCTCATTGGAAGGTATTTGGGAAGTTTGTATGGAATAAGTTGGCATCCATATACCCTAATTTCAGTATGATTCTAGTATAAATACTAGTCTCTTGTTCTACTTTGTTCTGACAATTGTAAACCTTTCTTTATCTCTTCATTGACTCTAGGTTGAATGCTATTGCTTCGCATATTAACAATTGGATGAACAAATGAATCAGTTAAGACTTTGTAGCTGAATTCTGTGGAATCCTTTCTGATCAAGGATGTCCAAAAGACAACAGATTGGTGGTTACCCTCAGTGTCCAATTTTTGAAGGCTAACTGCAAACCTTTCTGATTGGAAATATAGGAACAAATGGAACAAAACTAAAGAGTATTTAAATACTCCTTCCTTTGGTAATTTGATCAACTGTTTATGGATTGCATATGATAGGTCTTGGGAAAATTTGAAGGTTGAATATGGAGGCTGACCTGGGCAGAATATGGACAGAAAAGCTAGGATAGATTCATCTACATATTCATCAGTAAAATACCCTAAAATACATGACAACATTGTGACAATCTGTCTGGTTCTCTCTGAAAATATGGAAGATGAGTAAGGAGGATTATTTTTTGGGGTATCTACCGATGGAGGAAGGAAGGTTTGGAATATTTGGAACCTCTTAGGAAAGTCCAGCTTCAGATATAGTTCAGTGAGCATTTCAATAGATAATGGGGCTTCATCAGGATTTGGTTGTATCTGTAACATTTGATTTATAGATGCTGTAGTGATTGTGAATAAAATCTCTTGGTTTGGGGTTACTAGAGCTCTTTCATTAGGAAAATAATTAATCTAGCAGAGTCTGGTTATTTCTAGAAACTGAAAGGTCTGTGGGAAGATGTATTTAGGCAGGTTTGAATTCAGAGGTGGATATCATCAGCCGGACCAATGGATTTGTCATGGCTCCAACAGTGGAGCTCTAGAAGGTTGAAATCAGTGAATGTATCACTAATTTTGAAGTATTTATCAACCACAGGTATGTGGTCAACATCTATCACAAGGGGTTGCAATGGGTTAATAGATAAAATGCTCTGGGATGCCATA
Organism: Pinus albicaulis; assembly: GCA_034641835.2. NCBI lineage: Eukaryota > Viridiplantae > Streptophyta > Pinopsida > Pinales > Pinaceae > Pinus > Pinus albicaulis. Next base: position 795,890,935 of record CM076574.1, read on the forward strand.
GATTCATTTAATTTTATCAATTTATTACTTTCAGTGCTTAATTTAATGGTCTTAGGAGACTTAGAATTACCTGGAAAAGGTTTAAAATGGTCTTTGGAAGGGGTTCTGGCCATAGCAGGCTTTCTTGGTCTGCAAAGCTTTAAATATGTCTGCAACGGTTCTAGTAGCAATAAGCCTCAAAATGGATTGGCAAAGGCTTCTTTTCCACACATAAATTTTTTTCGCAAATACATATCAATAAGGGAATAATTGTTTCAAGCGGGATTTATTGCTTTTTGACCGGAAGTGGTTAACCATATGGCGCGGAGGTTTAATTCAAACAACAGTGGTTTCATCATAAGGCACGAGGAAGGGTTAGTTGTTTATCGCATGATGAAAAGCGGTTGAGTGGTTTGAGGATGAGGGATGCGATGAAACGTGGTATTGCTGCGTGGAAAATGGGTGGGGGTGCAAAAACACCCATTTCGCACCCCCCGATTGGTTTTAAACATCAGGCAGTCTAGAGTGTGAAAGGGTTCTAATCGATTTAATGGTACAGCTGGGGTGTCGGACAAGGAGAGGTTTTTTGTGTGCGGGGTGATATAATATATATGTGAAGGTTTTTAATAATAGATGGGATCGGGAGGTAATGTAAAGTGGGTTTTGAAATAAAGTGTGTCTCGGGGATATATCAAAGTGGGGAATTAATATAGTATGGGGTAAATGAGTATAAATGGGCCGAGATATATATAAGTGGTAGGGGGTTTTTAAAACTATAGGTTAAAAAATAATATAAAGGGGGTTGTAAATATAAATGCGGGATGTTAGAAATACACTAGGAATAGGTCAAAATCATACCGGGGAGGGATTTTTGAAGTGGGACCCGATACATTTTAAACATTTAAAACTTTGGATAAATGGGTTTTTTATGTTTTAAATGGGAAAAGGGGAAGTTAATTTTCAAAGGAAAATGTGTTTTTTTAACTAGGGAAAGGGGTTTTAGGAAGGTAAAAGGGGTGAAATAAGGGGAAAAAAGGTTAGAAGAAGGGGAAAAGGGATTTAGGAGGATATTAGTGATATGAGATGAACCAATTGATGCTTTTCCATGACTTGTAAAACTCTTATGCCTACCCTTTATTTACCCTAATATTTTTTACTTCATTTATTGGGTGCATTTGAGCTTGCTGACCCTTTTTACTTTCTTTTGATAAGAAAACTAATCTATTTCTAACCTTATAAATTCCAATGGCTCAAATTAAACTGATGAACTCATTTTTGTTCTCTACCTAACTATTGATCTGCTAAGATTAAATGGTTTGGCCAGATATTTATTCACTAACTATTATTACATGAAATTTAAAAACATGAATGAATCAAGATTAAATTGTATGACCATCATGAACTGTGGCATTTTGGACAAGCTGCACACAAATTTTATTTACATAAAGTAAACTAAGAGAAGTGGCATTTGAATGTGCAGCACTTTCAGGATCTATTTTTATTTCTTTTTGTGGGGTTCAAACTTTATACTATTTTTTTATCTTCTTTCTTTTAGTACTTTGATTTTTCTTCTAGGACTTACCCTCTTTTCATTTTTTAATATGGGAAAACATTTGCAGAAAGCAAAAGTATGTGCGATATTACAAGACTTAACATAGTTAATTCTAAATTATGATGCATATTATTTAAAAAACCCTAACAGTGGCTCCACTTAGGGATGGCATCTCCTCATGAGATGTCAAGAACTTTTTTATCAGTGGCATCAGAACTTTGACTTTGCTTGCCTTGAAATTTCTTTTCTATGATTTCCTTTATTCATACATATGATATTATAAATTTTCGTAGCTTAGGGCCTTCTCTTTGGGCTTCAACTTTGCAAGATAAACATCCAATCCAATCTAAACTTTGCTATGGTATTTACAATGAGAAAATTAAAACAAGTGAACTATTGGATAATCTAGTGAAAAATAGTGCTTCAACATTCTACCATTGACTGGTCCACCTAGTAGATCTGTTCCATCTAACTCCTTCAAGAAAAATGCATTATTACCTCTAAAACCATAAATGATGTATGAACCTTTCCATAGAAAGTCAAATTTACCATGTTTGCCTTTTTCTTCTCTTCTGGAATCCCATTTGAGTACTTTATCACCTATGTAAAAATCATCTGCTTTTATTTTCTTATAAAAAAATCTTTTTAATTTTATCTTGAATAACTTGTGATTTGATATAAACTTCTTCCCTGGTTTGCTGCAAATTAATGGTTTGATTTATCCTCCTTTGGATATCATTTGATTCTACTTGCATCTTTTGAATAATTTTCATCACTGGCACTCCCAATGAGGATGGAAAAAAAACATCCATCCCATATACCAATTGATAAGGAGATGTAACAATAGACTTTTTAGTAGTTAGTCTATATGCCCATAAAGAATTAACCAACCTTTTATTCCAATTTTTCTTGTTATCTTCTAGCAGTTTCTTGATGATATTCACTAGGCTTTTGTTTGAGGATTCTGCTAGTCCATTACCTTAAGGGTAATAGGCAATTGAATGGCCAAGGATGATGTGGTATCTGTTACAAAAATCAACCATTTTCTTGGATTTGAATGCAACAACATTATAAGTAATGAGCTTTTGTGGGCATCCAAATCTAGAAAGGATATTGTTTTCGAGGAATGAGATAATGACAGAGTCTGTGGCTTGTCTAGAAGGGATGGCTTCTATCCACTTGGTAGAGTAATCAACGGCTGTCAATATCCATTTATGCTGCGCTGAGGAGGGTGGGTGAATTTCACCAATGAAGTCTAGACCCCATTGTTGAAATTTCATTTCTATAGAGATAGGTTTGAGGGGTAAAGGTAAGTGTTTCTTCTTCCCTTAAAATATCTGGCATTTGTGACAGGAGGTCACATACTTTCTGACATCTGCAAAAAGTGTGGGCCAGTAAAAACCTGCCCTTAAAATTTTATCAGCAATTGTTTTCTAGTAAAGTTGTCCTCCATAGTCTCCTACATGAAATTCCTGCATAACTTTGTTAGCTTCATCTTTTAATAAATAGTTCAATAGAATGCCACCATGATCTTTACAAAATAAAGCATTATCTAGGATACAAAATTTCATTGCTTTCATTTTTAGGAATCTACTTTTAGTTTTAGATAAATCAGGAGGAGCTTGTAGGTTGAGTAAAACAAATATAATGTCTGCATACTAGGGTGAATCTATAAAAGCTTCACTGATCTGTGGAGTCACCATCTCTTCCTCATCTATAGCTGTAATGAAATTTATATCTAAGGCTCGACAGTTCGATTCAACCATGATTTTTGGCTAAATCTTGGCCTTTGATTAGTTTTGTAGGCTTTATTTCAATATCATATTCCAGAATAGTGGCAAACCATTTGCCTCTTTTTCCATCACGCCCATTCTGAGTTAGAATGTCCGTTACTACTGAGTTCGGAACATATGCAATTATGTGTGAGTATAAAATGTACACTCTGAAATATTGTATGGCTTTCACTAAAGCAAGAGCTTGTTTTTCCATTATATTGTACTTTAGTGTTGCATCTCTCAAGGATTTGCTGAAAAAAGCAATGGGTTGTTTATAACCCTCATCATTCTTTTGCAACAAGACTACTGCAATGGTGTGTTATGAAGAAAAAGAAAAAATTATGAAATATTTTTTGAAATTAGGACTTATGAGGATAGGTGCTTTAGTTAGGGCTTCTTTGGTTGATTCAAAATACTATTTAGCCTCTACTATCCACTTAAGTGTTGAATCCTTTTTTAACATGTTATTTAATTCTCTAATTAATTCTGCTAAATTAGAAATGAATCTTATAAGAAAATTTATTTTACCTAAGCATGCTTGTAACTCTTTGATGTTTCTAGGACGACTAATGTTTAATATTGCTTCAATCCTAGCTGGATCAATTCCAAATCCCTCTTTTGAAATTATTTGTCTAAGGAGTTTACATTATTTTAATAAAAAAAGTGACTTTTTTGGATTCAAGGATATACCAAATTTTCTGCATTTTATAAACAGTCTTCTCAAATGATCTAGATGTTCATTATCTGTTTTGGAAAATATTGTTATATCATCTAGATAAATGACTAGAAATTCATGGATTTCTTTGGAAAAAAATATATACATAGATCTTTGAAAGATAGATCCAACATTCATCAATCCAAAGGGAATTTTCAAATACATGAAAGTACCACAGGGAGTGGTAAATGTAGTCTTTGCTTGATCTTCAGGTTGAACTAGGATTTGGTTGTATCCAAAAAATCCATCAAGTAATGAAATTCTAGATGACCCTACCACCCTTTGTATAATATGGTCCATTTTAGGGAGGGGATAGTTATCCCTTATTGAGACTTTGTTTAAGTTTCTAAAATCAACACGAGTCTGATTTCTCCTATTTTCTTTCTAGTGGGGACTAAATTAGAGACCCAATCAGAATATCTAATGGGTGTTATGATTTGAGCCTCATACATCCTTTTAACCTCTTTTTCAATCAATGGCATAAGAACGGGGTTAATTCTCCTAAGATTTTGTTTAAAGGGTTTCTGATTTTCTTTGATTGGTATAATATGTTGGATAATTCTGGTGTCATAAGACTTGAGGTCTTCATAACTCCAGTTAAAGATATCTTGAATTTTTTTTAACAAACTAATGTACTTCAAATTTTCAGCTGGCGGTAATGCTTTGGATATTTTGACAAGCTTAGGATTTTCTTCTGTTCCTATAATACTTTCTTCTATATCTGACCTAAGAGGCTCCCGTTTGGGTTTTCTTGCTATATCATTTGAGTCAAAAAGATCTTCTAATGTGGCTAATCCCTTAGGAAAAATTTTATATTTTAAGTTTAAAATTTCTGATTCATCATTAGTTAATTCATCTATTTCTACTGTTTCTAAGTTTTCTATTTCTACTTTAGTGAATTTAGTAGGTTCAATTCTATCTACATCATTTACATCTATCTCACTATTTATAGTGTAATCTAATGTACAATCAGTATCTATATTACAGTTTTGAAATTCGCCCTCAAAATTCATAAAATTGTAAATTTGTGAGTCTTGTCAAAAAATTTGCCAATATTTCAAATTATCAAGTATAGTAGGCCTATGTCTTACCTCAGCAGTGTATTGATGATTTGGCTGAAAAGGTAATCTGCATGTGCTGGAAAAAGTGGCCAAACTGTGTGCCTGCATGTTCTACTTCCTTGGAATAACAGCAAAGTCAGTTTCAAGAAAACAATTAATAAAATCTAGAATGGTTTCTCTGTATTGGCTCAGTCTAGGATTATTCACAAGATACTCTCATTTGATTGTTTTATGATTATTTCTGAGTCTCCCATGACAAAAACTCTCTTGGCTCCAAGTTTTCTTACAATTTGCAGTCCTAACACTAATGCTTCATACTTTGCCATGTTATTAGTGCATTTAAAGTTTAACCTGAAAGCATGTCCCTCTGAATGATCATTCTCTCTAAGTTATAAATCCATACTTTGGCTCCTGCTCCTAATCTGTTTACAGAACCATCAAAATCTAGATGGCACATAGACTGATGAGTTATACTGTCACTGTCAATTTCTTTGTGTTTATGTTCTACAATTGTGGTTTTGTCTGTGCCAATGTATGAATTACCTAGGATAAAATATTCCATATCAGAATGTAAGGAATATATAGGATAACTCTGTGGTTTTTCTGCACTACTGACCATGAATTTCATCAAATTTTCTCTATAAATATTTTTTTGGCTGACAAAATATAGAAATTGTAGAATATGACATGTCTAACTGCAGTGATCCCCGTAATTTTTCTCCCCATGAGCGAGATAATAACATTCCATACTTTAGAGGGATATCAACAACTACAATATCCATGATAATAATCTTAGTTGGGTATTGGACTAGGGTTACACAAAGATCTTTTATCAGGCCAAGGAATTTAACTTGACTAGAATCAAACGAGAACAGGTCTTTGTATGGTCTAGTGATGTCTAGGTTCAGTTTTTCCATGACAACTTTTGGCGTTAAATTATGGGATGCTCCTGAATCTAACATAGCATTGTGTAAAATTTTATCATGAATGTTCAAGATAATTTAGAATGGAGGGACACCTCCTTCTTGATGTTTTACATTTACCTCAGGACCAAATAACAACTCTGGTTGATCATCATAGAGGTTAACAGCATCTTCACCTTCTCCTATGCTTAGTGTTTCAGTGATTTGGGCCTTATAGGAATCAGTTTTCACCAGCTCTGTTAAAGGAACTGGTATTTTCAATTTGGCTATTTCATTTTGGATATTGAATGGAATTTGTGTTTTGCCTGATTGAATGATTTCATCTTTTCCAATTGTATTTTGTGTGTTTTTGTCTTTTTTATCTACAGTTCGTAATTCAGTTTGGGTCTCAACTGTTTTCTTTTCAATTTTATTGTCTGGAATAGTTTGAGTGGCAGTTGAAGTTTTAGCAGCAATTTATGTTTGAGTATCATTTGAATTTATGTCTACAATCTTTGGAGTGGAAGTTTTCTGAGTTTCTCTAGGGAGAATTTGTAGAACTTTGGACACATGAGCTTCTATTTTTTTCGTGGTTTGTGTTTGGACTAATTTCTTAACAGGAGCTTCTGTGTTCTTTTTACTCCTAAGGCTATATTGTTTATGAAATTCATATATTGTAGACACATAGCCTTGTTTATAGTCAAAGGACTCCCCATATTCTATTTCTAACTGTTGTAACATGTATAATTCATGTTCTTCTTGGGTAAGAAAAAATGTGTTTCCATCATTTATTCCCATCAAGTTAACCTGGGTGTCCTAGTCTTCTTCATTTTGTTACGAACTTACAGCATAGTTTTCTTGGAAAGGTGATCTAATATGTTGGTCAGGTGCTACTTCTCTATAGTTACCAGTATTAGAATTCTTCCTAAAGTTGGGATTTTTTATTTGGGGACCTTCTTGTTGATTATCCCAATGATGTTTTCTTTCCATATTTTTTAATCTATCCATTAGTCTCTCCATAATTTTAGCTAAACTATCTATTTTAATGTCAGAGGTGGATGGTTCTTCCTTAATGGTTACTCTTCTTTCATTTCTCATCCTAGCTCTCTTAGCTAATAGAATGGATTCTACACTAACTGCATCATTTTGCATTTGTTTTAATGCTGTAGGGTTTCTTTCTCTTAATTGTTATGACATATTATCATCAAAACCATCAAGAAATTTGATTAGGGCCAAGTCTGGTGGGGGTCTGATGTTTACTGGGATTGCATTATAGATGTTATTAAACCTATTACAATTATCCTAAACAATTTCATTAGTAGATCTCTTAATGTTTTCATATTTAGATAATATTTGTAAAGGTTTATTATTTCTTTCCCAACTATTAATGAATAATTGATGAAAAGCAGCTAAATCAGCAATATGACCAGCAGGTAAAGATTTAAACCACTTCTTAACATCTCCAACTAATTTTTGTGCAAACAATCTCACTTGAACATCAACTTCATCAACTTCATAAAATTCAAAGTAATCAATCATTTTATTAACATGTTGTTGTGCAGTATATTGACCAGTACCATTAAACTGAAAGATTTTAATTTGATAATTTGTTGGCATAACATGTAAAGGGGCTTGTAAGGCCAAAGGTGCATATCTCACTACCATGGCTAAGACTCTTGCTTGACTGGGTGGTAAATTAGTGATGATTGGAGATGAACTTGAAGTGCTAGAAGATGAAATTCAAGTGCTCGAAGATGAACTTCGAACACTTGAATATGTGCTTGTAATACTAGAAGATGAGACTGAAACTTTAGGTTGAAGAGGAAGCTTGGGGATGAATGATTCTGTGGAATGATCTGTAGTGGAGATTATGGGTAAGGTGTAATTAAATGGATCTGTTTTTATAGTTTCTAAAGGAATGGTAGAATGCTTAGGGGTAGCAGCAACTAGGGTAGCTAATTCAACATATTATTGAAAGAAAGCTTCATCTATATCTTTAATCAAGTTTGAGGTCAAAATATCAAGTTTATCAAAAGTCTCTAAAACCTGTTGATTTGAATCAAGTGGAATAGTTTCTTTCTTTTCTTCAATAGATTGAAGAAATCAGAATCTATTACAATATCATAGATTGAATTTTCAGATTTAGTTCTAAATAAAGAATGTTCAAATGATAAATCAAATTGAATATCATGTATACTTGATAATTCTTTTGGGAGTGAATTTGCTTTGATTAATTTACCATTACTTCCTAGACTTTCTACTTTTTTATTTTTTCTTAAAATTCTGTCAGGATCATCAACAATTATAGCAGGTTGTGGATCAGGATGAGCCCTGGTATAGTATGTTCTTTTAGAAGCCAGAATTTTAACTTTTAATGATAAATTTTAAAAACCCTAAAACAACCTTAAGGTGAAAAGATGAGAAAAAGTGTTTCCTTTAAGGTTTATTTGAACGTCGCCAGTATGTTATCACTCCAAAATTTCCCTAGGGTTGTTGTGTTTGTGTTAAAAGAAATAATAGAGGTAACTATCAACCTAATTTGAGATCAGGATCTAGCCTTCCTAATACTCAGATAGGGCTCTCTCTTAATGATTTAACTTTGTTGTTTTTAATTGATTTTAGGCTAGTTATGTATGCTTGCTTTGGTTTGATTTTGATTTGTTGGTGGAATTATTTATTTAGATGGATAGATGACTGTCTATTTTCATTGGGCTATGGATTCAATATATCAAGAAAACATAACATAAACAAATGATAAAATTAGTGTTATAGGGCAAGGTATCTGAGCAAAATCAGATATTTAGGGTTGAATGGTGAAGTGATTTTCAATCGGGATCAAGGAGTAGTTAAGGATTCCTTAAACCAGATAATGAAGGTAGGTGAAGGAGGTCAATCAGGATTAGAGGGCAATTAAGGATCTTGAGAACTAGATATCAGAATAAAACATAGAAATGGATAATGGTTCAAAACAGAGTGTACTTAAACAAATCCTGGAATAAAATTCCAATTATACCATTCAAATTTAGAAAAACATGCAAGCTTATGGAATACTTAAGAAAAGTACATGAAAAATTGAAATATACTTCACTGAAGTGGCTCAACACATGAATCCTGTAAAGAAATGCATTTATTACTTGTCTTGTCTGTCAACTGGAAAAAGGTACAATAAATCCTCAGGTTGTAGATCAATTCCACTATAGAAATATTCATGAATTCACACTCAATACTTTGAATTGATGAAGTATTTATACAAAACATAATACAAAATATCCTATAAAATTATTTAGGATTTATTCAAGGGAAAGAAAATATCTTCATGCAAGAAGATAGAGACACCTATGTAACTAAATGCAAGTTGTCCCTGTTTATTGGATTTGTTGTTCTTTATGTTGGCTGGCTTATCTTTCACGCTGCTTGTCATCTTTAAACTCTGTCTTTTATCTATATTCACCTTTAACCTGTCTTTGCTTTATCTATCTACTATCTTTACTCTTTAACTTCTGTAAATTTTCTTTCACCTTACTGCTATGTTTATTCTTTATTCCCGAATCTCTTTTACTATTACCTGTCACAAAAAATCACACAATTTTTCCCAGGCTTCTTCATCTGGAAGTTTGATTTTTACCATACTCCTCTAAATCTCATCTTCTTCAATGTACTTGGTACATGTAGGTTTATTTACAAAGATATGATTTACCTCATGATGGAGGTAAAAGAGATTTTCAAATTTTTGAAAGAGTACTTTTCCTGTAGGAATTCCTTTCAATGAGGAGTTGTTGGAATTTTCTTTAGCTATTTCCCTGATATTTTTGTCATAATCTTCATGTCTCATTAGTTTATCATTGATTACTAATGGATTAGGCAGTCCTCTTTGTCTCAAAACATCAAATCTCTTCATGAATCTGTTCACTGCAAGCTCCATATTTTGTCACTTATCTTCAAGTTGTGTCATCATATTTCTCTTGGAAATCACTTTATTCATCTCTAAGATGGTTTTTGTTCAGTCACTTATCCCAAATTCTTCTAATTCCTGTTTGTTATTAGAATTTAGGAACTTTGTAATCTCAGTGGCTTCTTCTAGTTTCTTTCCAAGATCTTCTTTGACTTTCTGAATGGCTTTACTAGCTTCCTTTATCAAATCTTTCTGCTCAAATATAACTTGGATAAAAGGCCAAATATCATTAACAGAGTTAATGATATTGGCCCACAATAGTTTCTTTACTTGGGCTAAATGTTCTACTAATGTTAATTCTTTTTCCAACTTTTGGACCATTTTATTCAACTTGTTGGATTTCTGTGTTTTATATTTATACATGATTTGAGCCAATTTCTTTTCATCTTCTAGACTTTTTACTTTCTCTTTAAGCCTGTTGATCTCAGTAGTTTGTATTGGCATAGAAAATCAAGCCAGCATGGACTGTTGTAGATAATGGAGCTGTTGTAGAAGCTATAGGAATGGAAGTAACAGGAACTGCTTCCATGCTGGCTTGCTGTTGTGTAACCAGCTCCAAAAAGAGAAGAAAAGAGATATGAACGCCTTAGAAATAAGCCACTTCGAGGGGGCAACCTCCAATAAATTACATAAATGAACAATTCTTGGATGATACAAATGAACAAAACCTCCTTCTATATATAGGAGTCCATGGGGCCACAATATAATCCTAGTGGGGCCACAATGTAATCCTAGCCGACCTAACAATAATAATGTAAGGGCACAATAATAACAATATGGGGGTTACAGTGGTACAATAATAACAATAAGGGGGGCTACACTAACATAATAAGGGGCTACACTATTAATATAGGGACTTAACATGCCCCTCTCCTTCAACAAGTGTTGTCCTCAACGCTTGATTATTTCTTGATGCTTCTGTATAAAATTCTCATCCTCCCATGTGAAATATTCTACAGGAAAGTTCTTCCACTTGCTGAGATACTCTGAAATTGATCGTACTTGTTGATTTCTTGTTTCTATGACTGTTTCATAACTTCTTTCGATATTATGTTGATCTTCATGTTGTTTGATTAGATTCTGCACCAAAGTTGGGTTATCCTTTGAGAGTTGGAGAACTTGTTGTTGATGCTCGCTGTGATCTTCCACTAATTTATCATCCATATTAGCTATTATTTGATCCTTCAAACAATCCAACTTAGCCTCCATTTCTGCTTTTAAACCATCTATTTCATCTTTGGTTGCTCTTCGTAAGATCGAAATTTGTTGCACTTGGTACCGTAATTTTGATATCTCATATTGCAATTCTTCCTCCTCATGCGTCATAGTATAGATTTCTGAGCGCTTAGTGGGTATGGAATTATTTTTTGGAGGAATAATAGAACCCATTACTGACAAAAATTCTTCAATATTCCCTTGGAATCAATTCAACTTGATTCTTCAAACAAGACTTATGCAATTCAGAAAAAACAATACACACCTTTTTCTTGCTTTGAGGAGCTCGATATTGAAATTGAATTATCTCTCTCGTAATTGAAAATCTTCGTTGTCTAAAATTAAGCCCTGTAGTAGCCCTCTTAAGCTTCTTTCAAATGCCACAGGTCTGACCTGATTTGGATTCTCCAAGACAAATTTGTGTCCAATCTCCCACAATGACCTAATTTTGGACTGGTTCAGTAGAGCGAACTTGTACGACTTACCACGTGTCACTGTTTTGTTCTTTGTCTCTGAAATTGATATCCAAGAAACTACAGGCTTTGTACTTGTGACCACTTTTGACGGCACTCCAATCCAATCTCCAGAGAGAGAGTTATTGAACTTTTCCCACGATCACTTCTTTGAGATGAAATTCAGGAGCCTGAAAAAGCACTACCTTCCACAGATCATATCTCCAAAAATATTGCGAACCAAGCTCTGAAATTTTTTGACGACTTTCCTCAGGATTTCAGCTTCGTACCATATGAATTTAAGATTCTGAACCTTCGTAGAAATTTTTTTATAGCGAAAATGCCACGATGACCTGTTTAGGAGCTTGAAAAAAAAGCCTAACTTCCACAGATGATATCTCCGCAAATATTGCGAACCAAGCTCTGAAATTTTCAGAAGATCTTCCTCAGGATTTCAGCTTCGCACCCTAAAAATTTCAGCTTCTGAAACTTCGTAGAAAAAACTTTATAGCAAAAATGCCACGATGACCTGTTTGGAGCAGCGAAACCCTAGAATCCAAAGCTCTGATACCAAATGTTGTGTAACTGTACTCCAAAAAGAGAAGAAAAGAGATATGAACGCCTTAGAAATAAGCCACTAGGGGCAACCTCCAATAAATTACATAATGAACAATTCTTGGATGATACAAATGAACAAAACCTCCTTCTATATATAGGAGTCCATGGGGCCATAATATAATCCTAGTGGGCCACAATGTAATCCTAGCCGACCTAACAATACACTTAAGGGCACAATAATAACAATATGGGGGTTACAGGGGTACAATAATAATAATAAGGGGGGCTACACTAACATAATAAGGGGCTACACTATTAATATAGGGACTTAACACTTGCTTTTCCTACACTAATTTGTCCATTGTTGTTTCCATCTCTTTCAGTTGAGCTATCAACTGAATGATGAGATTCATCATTTCATCTTTATGATTTTCATTCTCCAAAACTTCTTTAGTTTGTGTATGTTCTGTTGGTGGTATATTCAGTTGTTTCTTCAATGCAGCTATGTTGGCATTCTTCTTCTTGATAAGCTCTTATGCTGCTTTGACATCCTTAGGATTATATCCAATCTCCATGACCAATTCTTCAAGTGATTTAATTATGTTATCATTTGCTTGTGAAGAAGCCTTCTCTAGTTTTAAATGTGTTTTCATGTTCTCTAGAGAATTCTGTAGTTTTTGGACACTTAAAGCCTTGTTTTTCATAGTGGAATAGATCATTTCTCCAGTTTTTTTATGGAACTCAATCTGATCTATAGGATGTACATCTTTAGCAAGAACTTAAAAGGTTGTTTTCTTATAATCTGCTGATATTTTGGAGCCTGCACTGTTGGCTGTAAAAAGGTCATTTGCATCTTCCTAGTTTTGTAATCAAAAGCTGAAACTAATCTGTTTTGGTCACCAGGAGTTTGTTTCCAATACTGGGTATAAGTTACAACTTTCAATGCCTCATTCTTCAATTTAATTTCTTTATACTTCTCCAATATATCTATCTCTTTATCCATTGGTTTTCTTGATGATGAAACCTCTGCACTATGTTGTTTTTGAATGGTTTGTGCACTGGAGGTTGATGGTGGGTGTGTTTCCTCTGAAACTATTGGAGGTGCATTATCTCTAACAACTATACCTATATCAATGATTTCAACTATATCAACTATTTCCTGTTGTTCTATCACTAGATTCAATTTGGGTTTTTTCCTGTACATTAGCTTTAATTTGTTATCAGAAGTAGTCTCTGCAGCATAAGAGCCTTCCTCCCTTATCCTCTTTGAATTTATGTCCCGTGGGGCTGGATTATGCATGATGGAAATAGTATCGACCTGCTTCTCCACCTCTTGAAAATTATTTTCTAACCACTCTAACTGGTTGGAATACTTTTCAACATCAGGTTTTTATTCATGAACAAAAGGGGTCAATTTGAATTTGACTCTTAACTTACTGATAAGTCTCAAGGGATCATATTTCCATTTGAAACTATTACTGAACTCAAAATCTTTTAAACACTTGTCTACTTGCTGACCAACATTCCTATTATTGCAAATAAAAAGACCATGCTGATTTTTAATCTTAAATTGAGTTTTCTTCTTTGCTGAAAGAAAATTAACTTCATCTAAATTCAGGATTTTTTTGATGTATTCCAATGAAAATAACCTCATTGGGAGATATTTGGGAAGTTTGTATGGAATAAGCTGGCATCCATATACCCTAATTTCAGTATGATTATGGTATAAATACCAGTCTCCTATTCTACTTTGTTCTGAAAATTGTAAAACTTTCTTTATCTCTTCACTGACTCTAGGTTGAATGCTACTACTTAGCATATTAACATTTGGATGAACAAATGAATTAATGAAGTATTTGTAGTTGAATTTAGTGGAATCCTTTCTGATCAAGGATGTCCAAAAGACAATAGATTGCGGGTTACCCTCTGTGTGTAGCTTTTGAAGGTTAACTTCAAACCTTCCTGATTGGAAATATAGGAACAAATGGAACAAAACTAAAGAGTATTTAAATACTCCTTCCTCTCGTAATTTGATCAATTGTTTATGGATTGCATTTGATAGGTATTGGGAAAAGTTGAAGGTTGAAGCTGGAGAATGACCTTGGAAGAATATGGACAGAAAACCTAGGATAGATGCATCTACATATTCATCAGTAAAATACCCTAAAATACATGACAATATTGTGACAATCTGTCTGGTTCTCTCTGAAAATATGGAAGTTGAGTAAGGAGGATTACTTTTTGGCATTTCTACTCATGGAGGAAGGAAGGTTTGGAATATTTGGAACCTCTTAGGAAAGTCCAGCTTCAGATATAGTTCAGTGAGGATTTCAATAGATAATGGAGCTTCATCAGGCTTTGGTTGGATCTGTAATATCTGATTTATAGATTTCGCAGTGATTGTGAATAAAATCTCTTGGCTTGGGGTTACTAGAGCTCTTTCATTAGGCAAATAATTAATCTGGAAGAGTCTGATGATTTTTGGAAACTGAAAGGTCTGTAGGAATATGTATTTAGACAGGTTTGAGTCCTAGAGGTGGATATCATTAGCCTGACCAATGGATTTGTCATGGCACCATCAGTGGAGCTCTAGAAGGTTGAAATTAGTGACTGTATCACTGATTTTGAAGTCTTTATCAGCAAGAGGTGTGTGGTCAACATCTACCATAGGGGGTTGCAAAGGGTTAAAAGATAAAATGCTCTGGGAGGCCATAGATTCGTTTAATTTTATCAATTTATTACTTTATGTGCTTAATTTAATGGTCTCAGGATGCTTAGAATTACCTGGAAAAGGTTTAAAATGCTCTTTGGAAGGGGTTCTGGCCACAACATGCTTTCTTGGTCTGCAACGCTTTAATTATGAGTCTGCAATGGTTCTAGTAGCAATAGGCTTCAAAATGGGCCAGCAAAGGCTTCTTTTCCTCACATAAACAATTTTCGCAAATACATAGAAATAAGGGAATAACTGTTTCAGGTGGGCTTTATTGCTTTTTGACCGGATTTGGTTAACCATATGGCGCAGAGGCTTAATTCAAACAACAATGGTTTCGTCATAAGGCGTGGGGACGGTTTAGTGGTTTATCGCACGATGAAAAGTGGTTGAGTGGTTTCAGGATGAGGGAGGCAATGAAATGTGGTACTGCCACGTGGCAAATGGGCGAGGGTGAAAAACCACCCATTTCGCACCACCCAATTGGTTTTAAGCATCGGGTAGTTGAGAGTGCGAAAGGGTTCGATAATGGTTAGATCTAGGTAGCGCCAATCGGACAGATGGATAAGTTGTGGTGATTTGATAGGTGGGACCCAGGATTGTATATGCGGTGTGATATAATAAATATGTGAAGGTTTTTAATAATAGATGGGATCAAGAGGTAATGTAAAGTGGGTTTTTAAATAAAGTGGGACTCGGGGATATATCAATGCGAGGAATTAATATAGTATGGGGTAAATGAGTATAAATGGGCCGGGATATATATAAGTGGTAGGGGATTTAAAAATTACAGGTTAAAAAATAATATAAAGGGGGTTTTAAATATAAATGCAGGATGTTACAAATACACTAGGAATAGGCCAAAATCATATTGGGGAGGGATTTTTGAAGTGGGACCCGATACATTTTAAACATTTGAAACTTTGGATAAATGGTTTTTTTACGTTTTAAATGGAAAAGGGGGAGTTAGTAAAAGGGTAAGTTAATTTTCAAAGGAAAATGTGGTTTTTGACTAGGGAAAGGGGCTTTAGGAAGGGAAAAGGGGTGAAATAAGGGAAAAATATTAGAATAAAGGGAAAGGGAATTTAGGAGGATATTAGTGATATGAGATGAACCAATTGATTCTTTTCCATGACCTGTAAAACTTTTCTGCCTACTCTTTATTTACCCTAACATTTTTACATCATTTATTGGGTGAATTTGAGCTTGCTGACCCTTTTTATTTTCTTTTGATAAGAAAACTAATATATTTCTAACCTTATAACTTCCAATGGCTCAAATTAAACTGATGAGCTCATTTGTATTCTCTACCTAACTTTTGATCTGTTAAGATTAAATGGTTTGGTTAGATCTTTATTCACTAACTATCATTACATGAAATTTAAAAGCATGAATGAATCAAGATTAAACTGTATGACCATCATGAATTGTGGAATTTTGGACAAGCTGCAAACAATTTTATTTGCATAAAGTAAACTAAGAGGAGTGGCATTTGAATGTGCAACACTTTCAGTATCTATTTTTGTTTCTTTTTGTGGGGCTCAAACTTTATATTCTTTTTTCATCTTCTTTCTTTTATTCCTACTATTTTTATTTTAGGACTTACCCTCTTTTCATTTTTTAATATGGGAAAACATTTGCAGAAAGCAAAAGTATGTACAATATTACAAGACTTAATATATTCAATTCTAAATTATGGTGCCTATTATTATAGGACACTAACCGTGGCTCCACTTGGGGATGGCATCTCCTAGTGAGATGTCAAGAAATTTTTGATCAGTGGCCTTGGAACTTTGACTTTGCTTGCCTTGAAACTACTTTTCTGTGATTTCTTTTATTCATATATATGATATTATAACTTTTCAAAGCTTAGGACCTTCTCTTCGGGCTTCAACTTTGCAATATAAACATCCAATCCAATCTAAAATTTGTTATGGTATTTACAATGAGCAAAGTAAAACAAGTGAACTATTAGTTAATTTGGTGAAAAACAGTGCTTCAAAATTCTACCATTGATTGGTCCACCTGGTAGATCTATTCCATCTAACTCCTTTAAGAAAAATTCATTATTACCTCTATAACCATAAATGATGTATGGGCCATCCATAGAAAGTCAAATTTAGCATGTCTACCTTTTTCTTCTCTTCTGGAATCCCATTTGAGTACTTTATCACCTATGTAAAAATCATCTGCTTTAGTTTTCATATCAAATATATTTTTAATTTTATCTTGAATCACTTGTGATTTGATATAAACGTATGCTCTAGTTTGCTGCAAATTAATGGTGTGAGTTATCCTCCTTTGGATATTGATTCTACTTGCAGCTCTTGAATAATTTTCAACACTGGCACTCCCAATGAGGATGGAAAAACAACATCCATCCCATATACCAATTGATAGGGAGATGTACCAATAGACTTTTTGGTAGTTAGTCTATCTTCCCATAAAGCATTAACCAACCTTTTATTCCAATTTTTCTTGTTATCTTCTAGCAGTTTCTTGATGATATTGACTAGGCTTTTGTTTGAGGATTCTGCTAGTCCATTACCTTGAGGGTAATATGTGGTGGAATGGCCAAGGGTGATGTGGTATCTGTTACAAAAATCAACCATTTTCTTGGATTTGAATGTAGCAACATTATCAGTAATGAGCTTTTGTGGGCATCCAAATCTAGAAAGGATATTGTTTTCAAGGAATGAGATAATGACAGAGGTTGTGGCTTGTCTAGAAGGGATGGTTTCTATCCACTTTGTAAAGTAATCAGTGGCTATCAATATCCATTTATGCTGGGCTGAGAAGGGTGGGTGAATTTCACCAATGAATTCTAGACCCCATTGTTGAAATGGCATTTCTGTAGAGATAGGTTCGAGGGGTAAAGCTAAGAGTTTCTTCTTCCCTTCAAATATCTGGCATTTGTGACAGGAGGTCACATACTTTCTGACATCTTAAAAAAGTGTGGGCCAATAAAATCCTGCCCTTATAATTGCATTAGCATTTGTTTTCCAGTAAAGGTATCCTCCACAGTCTCCTGCGTGAAATTCCTGCATAAATATTTCAGCTTCATCTTTTAATAAACAGTTCAATAGAATGCCACCATGATCTTTCCAAAATAAAGCATTACCTAGGACACAAAATTTCATTGCTTTCATTTTTAGGAATCTACTTTCAGTTCTAGATAAATCAGGAGGAGCTTGTAGGTTGAGTAAAACAAATATAATGTCTGCGTACCGGGGTGAATTTATAAAAGCTTCACTGATCTGTGGAGTCGCCATCTCTTCCTGATCATCTATAGCTGCAATGAAATTTATATCTAAGGCTCGACAGTTCGATTCGGCCATGATTTTGGCTAAACCTTGGCCTCTGATTAGTTTTGTAGGCTTTATTTCAATATCATATTCCAGAATAGTGGCAATCCATTTGCCTCTTTTTCCATCAGGCCCATTCCGAGTTAGAATGTCCTTTACTAATGAGTTTGGAACATATGAAATTATTTGTGAGTATAAAATGTACACTTGGAAATCTTGTATAGCTTTCACTAAAGAAAGAGCTTGTTTTTCCATTATATTGTACTTTAGTGTTGCATCTCTCAAGGATTTGCTGAAAAAAGCAATGGGTTGTTCATAACCCTCATCATTCTTTTGCAACAAGACTGTTGCAATGGCATGTTCTGAAGCAAAAGAAAAAAAATAATTTTTGAAATTAGGACTTATGAGGACAGGTGTTTTAGTTAGGGATTCTTGGATTGATTCAAAATATTGTTTAGCCTCTACTGTCCACTTAAGTGTTGAATCCTTTTTTAACATGTTATTTAATTCTGTAATTAATTCTTCTAAATTAGAAATGAATATTATAAGAAAAATTATTTTAACTAAGAATTATTGTAACTCTTTGATGTTTCTAGGATGACTGATGTTTAAGATTGCTTCAATCCTAGGTGGATCAATTCTAATTCCCTCTTTTGAAATTATGTGTCCTAGGATTTTACCTTCCTCTAATCCAAAAAGTGACTTTTTGGGATTCAAGGATATAGCAAATTTTCTGCATTTTATAAACACTCTTCTCAAATGATCTAGATGTTCATTATCTTTTTTGGAAAATACTGTTATATCATCTAGATAAATGACTAGAAAGTCATGGGTTTCTCTGGCAAAATTTATATCGATAGCTCTTTGAAATGTAGCTCCAACATTCATCAATCCAACGGGTATTTTCAAATACTTGAAAGTACCCCAGCGAGTGGTAAATGCAGTCTTTGCTCAATCTTCAGGTTGAACTAGGATTTGGTTGTATCTAGAAAATCCATCAAGTAATGAAATTCTGGATGACCCTACCACCCTCTGTAGAATATGGTCCATTTTAGGGAGGGGATAGTTATCCTTTAATGAGACTTTATTTAAGTTTCTGAAATCAACACAGAGTCTAATTTCTACTATTTTCTTTCTTGTGGGGACGAAATTAGAGTACCAATCAGAATATCTAATGGGTGCTATGATTTGAGCCTCATACATCCTTTTAACCTCTTTTTCTATCAATGCCATAAGAACAAGGTTAATTCTCCTAAGCTTTTGTTTAAAGGGTTTATGATTTTCTTTGATTGGTATTTTATATCGGATAATGTTGGTGTCATAATACTTAAGGTCTTCATAACTCCAAGTAAAGATATCTTGAAATTCTTTGAACAAACTAATGTACTTCAGCTTTTCAGCTGGGTGTAATTCTTTGGATATTTTGACAATCTTAGGATTTTATTTTGTTCCTATATTACATTCTTCTATATCTGACCTAAGAGGCTCCAGTTTGGGTTTTCTTGCTACATCATTTGAGTCAAAAATATCTTCTAATGGGGCTAATCCTTTAGGCAAAAAATTATCTTTTAAGTTTAAAATTTCAGATTCATCATTAGTTAATTCATCTATTTCTATTGTTTCTAAGTTTTCTATTTCTACTTTAGTGAATTTAGTAGGTTCAATTCTATCTATATCATTTACATCTATCTCACTATTTATAGTGTAATCTAATGTACAATCAATATCCATATTACAATTTTGAAATTCTCCCTCATAATTCATAAAATTGTAAATTTGTGAGTCTTGTGAAAATATCTGCCAATATTTCAAATTATCAGGTATAGTAGGCCTATGTCTTACCTCAGTAGTGTACTGAGGATTTGGCTAAAAAGGTAATCTGCATGTGCTAGCAAAAGTGGCCAAACTGTGTGCGTGCATGTTCTACTTCCTTGGAATAACAACAAAGTCAGTTTCAAGAAAACAATTAATAAAATCTAGAATGGTTTCTTTGTATTGGCTCAGTCTAGGATTATTCACAAGATACTCTCCTTTGATTTGTTCTATGATTAACTCTGAGTCTCCCATGAAATAAACTCTCTTGGCTCCAATTTTTCTTACAATTTGCAGTCCTAACACTAATGTTTCATACTCTGCCATGTTATTAGTGCATTTAAAGTTTAACCTGAAAGCATGTCCCTCTGAATGATCATTCTCTAAGTTATAAATCCATACTCCAGCTCCTGCTCCTAATATGTTTACAGAACCATCGAAATCTAGATGCCACATAGACTAATGAGTTATATTGTCATTGTTAATTTCTTTGTGTTTATGTTCTACAATTGTGGTTTTGTCTGTGCCAATGTCTGAATTACATAGGATAAAAGAGTCCAAATCATAATACAGGGAATATATAGGATAATTATGTGGTTTTTCTGCACTACTGACCATTAATTTCATCAAAGTTTCTCTATAAAGATTTTTTGGCTGACCAAATACATAAATTGTAGAATATGACATGTCTAACTACAGTGATCCCTGTAATTTTGCTCCCCATTAGCGAGATAATAACATTCCATACTTTGGAGGGATATCAACAACTACAATATCCATCACAATACTCTTAGCTAGGTATTGGACTAGGATTACACAAGAATATTTTATCAGGCCAAGGAATTTAACTTAACTATAATCAAAGGAGAACAGGTCTTTGTATGGTCTAGTGATGTCTAGGTTCAGTTTTTCCATGACATCTTTTGGCATTAAATTATGGGATGCTCCTGAATCTAATATACCATTGTGTAAAATTTTATCATGAATGTTCAAGTTAATGTAGAATGGAGGGAAACCTCCTTGTTGATGTTTTCCATTTACCTCAGGACCAAATAACAACTTTGGTTGATCATCATAGAGGTTAACAACATCTTTACCTTCTCCTATGCTTAGTGTTTCAGTGATTTGGGCCTTGTAAGAATCATTTTTCACCAGCTCTGTTAAAGGAAATGGTATTTTCAATTTGGCTATTTCAGTTTGGATATTGAATGGAATTTGTGTTTTTCCTGATTGAATGATTTCATCTTTTCCAATTGTAGTTTGTGTGTTTTTGTCTTTTTTATCTACAGTTGGTAATTCAGTTTGGGTCTCAACTGTTTTCTTTTCAATTTTATTGTCTGGAATAGTTTGAGTGGCAATTGAAGTTTTAGCAGAAGTTGATGTGTGAGTACCATTTGAAGTTATGTCTACAATCTTTGGATTGCAAGTTTTATGAGTTTATTTTAAGGAGAATTTGTAGAACTTTGGACACAGGAGCTTCTATTGTTTTCTTGGTTTGTGTTTGGACTCATTTCTTAACAAGAGCTTTTGTGTTCTTTTACTCCTAAGGCTATATTGTTTATGAACTTCATATATTGCAGACTCATAGCCTTGTTTATAGTCAAAGGACTCCACAAATTCTATTTGTAACTGTTGTAACACGTATAATTCATGTTCTTATTGGGTAAGAAAATTTGTGTTTCCATCGTTTATTCCCATCAAGTTAATCTGGGTGTCCTGGTCTTCTTCATTTTGTTGGGAAATTTCAGCATATTTTTCTTGGAAAGGTGTTCTAATATGTTGGTCAAGTGCTACTTCTCTAGATTTACCAGTATTAGGATTCTTCCTAAAGTTGGGATTTTTTATTTGGGGACCTTGTTGTTGATTATCCCACTGAGATTTTCTTTCCACATTTTCTAATCTATCCATTAGTCTCTCCATACTTTTAGCTAAACTATCTATTTTAATGTCAGAGGTGGATGGTTCTTCCTTAATGGTTATTCTTCTTTCATTTCTCATCCTAGATCTCTTAGCTAATAGATTGGCTTCTACACTAACTGCATCACTTTGCATTTGTTCTAATGTTGCAGGGTTTCTTTCTCTTAATTGATATGACATATCAGCATCAAAACCATCAGGAAATTTGATTAGGGCCAAGTCTGGTGGGGATCTGATGTTTACTGGGATTTCATTATAGATGTTATTAAACCTAGTACAATAATCATGAACAGTTTCATTAGTAGATCTCCTAATGTTTTCATATTCAGATAATATTTGTAAAGGGTTTTTCTTTGTTTCCCATATATTAATTAATAATTGATGAAAAGCAGCTAAATCAGCAATATGACCAGCAGGTAAATATTTGAACCACTTCTTAACATCTCGAGCTAATGTTTGTGCAAACAATCTCAGCTTCATCAACTTCATGCAATTCAAAGTAATCAGTCATTTTATTAACATGTTGTTGTGAAATATATTAACTAGTACCATCAAACTGAAAGATTTTACTTTGATAATCTACTGGCATAGCATGTAAAGGGGCTTGTAAGGCCAAAGGTGAATCTAGCTACCATGGCTAAGACTCTTGCTTGACTGGGTGGTAAATTAGTGGTGCTTGGAGATGAACTTGAAGTGCTAGAAGATGAAATCGGAACACTTGAAGATGTACTTGGAATACTAGAAGATGAGAATAAAACTTTAGGTTGAAGAGGAAGCTTGTGGATGAATGATTTTGTGGAACGAGTTGTAGTGGATATTATGGGTGAGGTGTAATTAAATGGATCTTTTTTTACAGTTTCTGAAGGAATGATAGAACGCTTAGGGGTAGCAGCAACTAGGGAAGCTAATTCAACAGATTGTTGAAAGAAGGCTTCGTCTATATCATTAATCAAGTTTGAGGTCAAAATATCAAGTTTATCAAAAGTCTCTAAAACATGTTGATCTGAATCAAGTGGAATAGTTTCCTTCTTTTCTTCAATAGATTGAATGAAATCAGGATCTATTACAATATCGTAGATTTAATTTTGAGATTTAGTTCTAAATAAAGAATGTTCAAATGATAAATCAAATTGAATGTCATGTATACTTGATAATTATTTTGGGAGTGAATTTGCTTTGATTAATTTACCACTATTTCCTAGACTTTCTACTTTTTTATTTTTTCTTAAAATTTTGTCAGGATCATCAACAATTATAGCAGGTTGTGGATCAGGATGAGCCCTAGTATAGTATGTTCTTTTAGAAGCCAAAATTTTAACTTTTAATGATAAATTTTAACAACCCTAAAGCAACCTTAAGGTGAAAAGATGAGAAAAAGTGTTTCCTTTAAGGTTTATTTGAACGTCGCCAGCATGTTATCACTCCAAAATTTCCCTAGGGTTGTTGTGTTTGTCTTAAAAGAAATAATAGAGGTAACTATCAACCTAATTTTGAGATCAGGATCTAGCCTTCCTAATACTTAGAGAGGGCTCTCTCTTAATGATTTAACTTTGTTGTTTTTAATTGATTTTAGGTTAGTTATGTATGCTTGATTTGGTTTGATTTTGATTTGTTGGTGGAATTATTGATTTAGATGGATATATGACTATCTATTTTCATTGGGCTATGGAGTCAATATATCAAGAAAATAGAACATAAACAAATGATAAAAGCAGTGTTACAGGGCAAGGTAGCTTAGCAAAATCAGGTCTTTAGGGTTGAATGGTGAAGTAATTTTCAATCGGGATCAAGGAGCAGTTAAGGATTCCTTAAACCGAATAACGAAAGAAGGTGAAGGAGGTCAATCGGGATTAGAGGGAAATTAAGGATCGTCAGAACCAGATATCAAAATAAAACATAGAAATGGATAATAGTTCAAAACAGAGTGTACTTAAACAAATTCTGCAATAAAATTCCAATTATACCATTCAAATTTAGAAAAAAATGCAAGTTTATGGACTACTTAAGAAAAGTACATGAACAATTGAAATATACTTCACTAAAGTGGCTCAACACATGAATCTTGTAAAGAAATGCCTTTATTACTTGTCATGTCTGTCAACTGGAAAAATGTACAATAAACCCTCGGGTTGTAGATCAATTCAACTATAGAAATATTCAGGAATCCACACTCAATACTTCGAATTTATGAAGTATTTATACAAAAATTAATACAAAATATCCTATAAATTGATTTAGGATTTATTCAAGGGAAATAAAATATCTTCATGCAAGAAGATAGAGACATATATGTAACTAAATGCAAGTTGTCCCTGTTTATTGGATTTGTTGTTCTATACGCTGGCTGGCTTATCTTTCACGCTGCTTGTCATCTTTAAACTGTCTTTTATCTATATTCACCTTTAATCACTCTTTGCTTTATCTGTCTAATCTCTTTACTCTTTAACTTCTGTCAATTTTCTTTCACCGTACTGCTCTGTTTACTCTTTAACCCTGAATCTCTTTTATTGTTACCTATCACAGTAAATCACATAATTTTTCCTAGGCTTTTTCATCTAGAAGTTTGATTTTTACCATCCTCCTATAAATATCATTTGCTTCAGTGTACTTGGTAAATGTAGGTTTGTTTACAAAGATATGATTTACCTCATGCTGGAGGTAAAAGAGATTTTCAAATATCTGAAAGAGTAATTTTCCTGTAGGAATTCCTTTTAATGAGGAATTGTTGGAGTTTTCTTTAGCTACTTCCCTGATCTTTTTGTCATAATCTTCATGCCTCATTAGTTTATCATTGATTACTAATAAATTAGGCAATCCTTTTTGTCTCAAAACATCAAATCTGTTCATGAATCTGTTCACTACAAGCTCCATAGTTTGACATTTATCTTCAAGTTGTGTCATCAGATTGCTCTTGGAAATCACTTTCTTCACCTCTAATATGGTTTTTGTTTTGTCACTTATCCCAAATTCTTGTAATTCATGTTTGTTCTTAGAATTTAGGAACTTTATAATCTCAGTGGCTTCTTCTGATTTCTTTCCAAGATCTTCTTTGACTTTTTGAATGGCTTCAGTAGCTTCCTTTATCAAATCTTTCTGCTCAAATATAACTTGGATAGAAGGCCAAATATCATTAACAGAGTTAATGATATTGGCCCACTATAGTTTCTTTTCTTGGGCTAAAGGTTTTTCTAATGTAATTCTTTTTCCAACTTTTGGACCATGTTATTCAACATGTTGGATTTATGTGTTTCAGATTTATACATGATTTGAGCCAATTTCTTTTCATCTTCTAGACTTTTTACTCTCTCTTTAATCTTGTCGACCTCAATAGTTTGTATTGACATATGTTGCATGGATTTAATCAATTTACTTGCCTCATCATTGGGATGGGTTGCTGGTGTAGTTGCTAAAACTTTTGTTGTCACTGGAACTGCTGTAGTAGTTGGGACTGCTGTATATAATGGAGTTGTTGTAGAAGCTATAGGAATGACAGTAACAGGAACTGCTTCCATGTTGGCTTTCTTTTCTTGCAATAATTTGTCCATTGTTGTTTCCATCTATTTCATTTGAGCTATCAACTAAATGATGAGATTCATCATTTCATGTTTCTGATTTTCATTCTCCAAAACTTCTTTAGTTTGCGGATGTTCTGTTGGTGGTAACTTCAGTTGTTTCTTCAATGCAGCTATGTCTGCATTCTTCTTCTTG
Organism: Pinus albicaulis; assembly: GCA_034641835.2. Taxonomy (NCBI): domain Eukaryota; kingdom Viridiplantae; phylum Streptophyta; class Pinopsida; order Pinales; family Pinaceae; genus Pinus; species Pinus albicaulis. The sequence goes on from CM076574.1 coordinate 795,916,548, forward strand.
ATAAGCTCTTCTGTTGCTTTGACATCCTTAGGATTATATCCAACCTTCATGACCAAATCTTCAAGTGATTTAATTATGTTATCCTTTGCTTGTGAAGAAGACTTCTCTAGTTTTAACTGTGTTTTCATGTTCTCTAGAGAATTCTGTAGTTTTTGGACACTTAAAGCATCGTTTGTCATAGTGGAATAGATCATTTCTCCAGCTTGTTTATGGAACTCAATCTAATCTATAGGATGTACATATTTAGCAAGAACTTCAAAGGCTGTTTTCTTGTAAGCTGCTGATGATTTTGGAGCCTGCACTGTTGGCTGTAAAAAGGTCATTTGTGTCTTCCTAGTTTTGTAATCAAAAGCTGAAAGTAATATGTTTTGATCACCAGGAGTTTGTTTCCAATACTGGGTATAAGTTACAGCTTTCAATGCCCCATTCTTCAATTTAATTTCTTCATACTTCTCCATTATATATTTCTCTTTATCCATTGGTTTGCTTGATGATGAAACCTATGCATTATGTTTTTTATGAATGATTTGTGCATTGGAGGTTGGTGGTGGGTGTGTTTCCTCTGAAACTGTTGGAGGTGAATTATCTCTGACAACTATATCTGTATCAATGATTTCAATTGTGTCAAATATTTCTTGTTGTTCTCTCACTAGATTCAGTTTGGGTTTTTTGTTGTACATTAGCTTGAACTTGGTATCAGAAGTAGTCTCTGTAGAATAAGAGCCTTCCTCTCTTGTCCTCTTTGAATTTTTGTCTTGTGGGGCAGGAGTATGCAGGATGGAACTAGTATCAACCTGCTTCTCCACCTCTTGCAAAGTATTTTCTGACCACTCTGACTCGTTGGAATACTTTTCAACATCAGTTTTTGATTCGTGAACAAAAGGGGTCAATTTGAATTTTACTCTTAACTTACTGATGACTCCCAAGGGATAATATTGCCATTTGAAACTATTACTGAACTTGAAATCTTTTAAATACTTGTCTGTTTGCTGACCAGCATTCCTATTATTGAAAATAAAAGGGCCAAGCTTATTTTTAATCTTAAATTGAGTTTTCTTCTTTGCTAAAAGAAAATTAACTTCATATGAATTCAAGATTTGTCTGATGTATTCCAATGCAAATAACCTCATTGGGAGGTATTTGGGAAGTTTGTATGGAATAAGCTGGAATCCATATTCCCTAATTTTAGTATGATTCTGGTATAAATACCAGTCTCCTGTTCTACTTTGTTCTGACAATTGTAAAACTTTCTTTATCTCTTTACTGACTCTAAGTTGAATGTTATTGCTTAGCATATTAACATTTGGATGAACAAATTAATCAATGAAGTCTTTGTAGTTGAATTTTTTGGAATCCTTTCTGATCAAGGATGTCCAAAAGACAACAGATTGGGGGTTACCCTCTATGTCTAGTTTTTGAAGGCTAACTGCAAACCTTTCTAATTGGAAATATAGGAACAAATGGAACAAAACGGAAGAGTATTTAAATACTCATTCCTCTGGTAATTTGATCAATTGTTTATGGATTGCACCTGATACGTATTGGGCAAAGTTGAAGGTTGAAGCTGGAGGCTGACCTAGGCAGAATATGGACAGAAAACCTAGGATAGATGCCTACATATTCATCAGTAAAATACCCTAAAATATATGACAAAATTGTGACAATCTGTCTGGTTCTCTCTGAAAATATGGAAGCTGAGTAAGGAGGATTATTTTTTGGGGTTTCTACTCATGGAGGAAGGAAGGTTTGGAATATTTGGAACCTCTTAGGAAAGTCCAACTTCAGATATAGTTCAGTAAGGATTTCAATCGATAATGGGGCTTCATCAGGCTTTGGTTGGATCTATAACATTTGATTTATAGATTCTGCAGTGATTGTGAATAAAATCTCTTGGCTTGGGGTTACTAGAGCTCTTTCATTAGAAAAATAATTAATCTGGAAGAGTTTGATGATTTTTGGAAACTGAAAGGTTTGTGGGAAGATGTATTTAGTTAGGTTTGAGTCAGGGAAAATTTTAGGGGCGAATTTTAGCCCAAAGGCGAATTTTAAGGGAATTTAAATTTTAATAGGCCGAATTTTTAATATAAAACCCATTTTCTATAGTTTTATAAAGTTAGTCCAATAATTATTTTAAAAATAATTAATTATTAAATATTATCCAACCACAGTAAATGCTCATAAAACTTAAAAAATCAAATTTGCCCTCGATTTTCTTTGTCTGGAGCAAATTTCAATCGCATTCGCCTGGATTTACAGGGTCGGAGGGAGGGGTTGGAGTGATTCGCCCCAATTTTTGACTGGTTCGTCAGAATTTACTGGGTATTTACGGGGTCGGAGAGGTGGTTGGGGCTTGGAAGGGGCGTGTAATAGTTGAATGTTGGTCCTTGGATGTGCAAACCTACCAGATTGATGGAGGTCAAAGCAATGGAGGTGGAAACGATCTGGACGCATTGACCGATAACAACTACACGGGCAACCGGTTCTGGGAGACTGACCACAGTAGCTGGATTTAGAGTTCCAACATTCAAGATAGCCCATTTCCCCGGTGCCATGGAGCTAAACCCACGCACGAGGAGGAGTTTGGGCACTGGTGTTGGCCCTTGGGTTGCAACTGTAATTATATTTTTTTCTATAAATTTTTTGAGTTCGAAATTTGAATGCTTCAAGTGTGCAGCGTGTTGTGATTTTTTCCAATCTCCAGTGCTCTTTTTTGGCGCTCACTTCCGACACAGAGCGACCTTCTCGGCCCTCTGTCTTCTTCCATGGGAGGCGCCACGGCACCGGCATTCTTCTGAAGAACAAGTTCATGTCTGGTGACTAGAAGCCTATCTAGTTTTTCTCGTCGGGAAACCGTTTCACGAGATGTTGTGAGAAATAGCGGTAGTGTGTTTACCAAAGCAGAGGTCAACACAGGAAACCAGGATTTAGGAGCCGTGCTTGAAGACGTTCCTCATCTCTCGGACTGGTTGCCCAATTTACCTGTAAGAAAATCTTTGCTTAGTATTATGTCATTAGAAATCGTATCTCTCGGGCAAGTTTTTGGGCCATTTATTTTATTTTACAGTAATTTTAATAAGGTTTCTTTCAATTCGGATGGATTCATTAGCTGCACATACTATTTATTTTTTCTGATAAGTTTGCTTTTCATTACTCTCACTTAACTTATGAATCCCAGCTCCATGGCAAACAATAAACACCAAGCAGTGATGCAGTGAATGCCCCATATCCAGTTTAACATGGCAACTGGTAATCAGAGGCAGTGCTGCATTTATAGCAGTATATTCTTTAAGTATTATAGTCCAATCTGACATTACAATATCCTAGATACAATATATCAATTCAGACCCAAGAAAATCTTTGCTTTAACATAATTTCATTATAATTCAGATCTCTATTGCAAGATTTTGGGTTTTTTCTTTTATTTTACAGTAATTTCAATAAGTTTGCTTTCAATTGGGATGGATTCATTAGTGTACATATTATTTACTTCTTAAATTTCCTCTGATAAGTCTGCTTTTGATTGCTCTGTCTCGAGTCATGAGTCCAATTGCACATTAACTCAGTACAATACACACTAAAAAAACACTCAACAATCCTGCATTCATTTCAGTCCAGGATACATATGGTCCAATCTGAGAAGTCCAAGATACATTGCATCTAATTTTAGATGCACAATTCTCACCTTTTAACATTAGAGCTGGAGATTTGCAATGACTTGAGATAAAAAGTAGATATCAAAGCAAAATTTTCCGCATTATTATAGAGAATATAATATTCATTGACATTGAGATGCAAGGAAAGAATTATACATTGAGGAAAAATTTGCAACCTGTTTTGCTTCAGAAGCTTATACCAGTTTTCCCATCACATTTGACATAGAAAAATAAATCTTTCACTAGAATTAACAAGGAAAAACTAATCCAGAAAGGTCAAAAATGGAAGTAGACAGATGATTGCTTTGTCAAACAAAATAATGATCTATTCTCAATTTTGACATGGTCAAGTTTGGATGGAACAGATGATTTCCCATAGCAACTGTAGCCAAAGTGTGTCTATGCTGACAAAAACAACTTGAGCATGTGTCTAAGACAGTTGAAAACTGCTAAAAAATAGACCTATTTGATTGTGCAACCCCTAATATCTAGGTGGGTAGAAGAAAATTTTAGACTGATGATTGTTGAACTGAAAAATATTTTCATCCTAAGGAAAGGTAGGCTAAGAGTTTCTCCAGAGAGGCATCTACAGCAACTACGTAATTGACATAAATTAGTTCAGGAGTGTGCAAGTGTTCAAGTTCGAGTCTTCGAATTTCCTCGTCTATACAGTGAAATGTATCGAACCAATGTAGGTTGTCCTTTGATGTATATGAGACCCAACTAGGAGCATGCATTTTAGAAAGGTAGGCTAAGCTCAAAATGAAAATAACATAACTCTTGATATAGATATGATTAATTCATTTTCAAGCGCTTTCTTCGTTATAGGAGGATAACAAACTCCTATATGTAGCACTATGCCATTATAGTGAACAAGGAAGGGTAGATGTGATATCCTTATCTGAGGCCCTTGGTGGCCTTGAAGATTCAAGAAAGACATTGTCCTCCTGTTGACCATAGTTTTAATTCAAGGTCCTATGTAGGCCTTAGCCCACATAATGATGTTCTTAGCAAAGCCAAATTTCTTCATAGCTGAGAATAAGAAATTATACCTCACTCTATCCAAGGCATTCACCATATCGAGTTTTATGACTCATGTACTTCTTTCCAAATGGGTGGCTACTATGAGCAGCTTCCTGAACTCTTATGTTGTTTTCACAAATAAGTCTGCCCTGAACAAAGCAAGTTTGTTTCTCTGCGATAACACATTGCATCGATGGTTTAAATCTAGAAAAGGTAGTCTTATCTAGAATCTTTTAGTTTCTGACGTTAGGGATGAGGGTGAAGTAGAAGGAATTTATTTGTTCTTTAAATCTGCATTGCTTCCTTGATTCTTCCACATAGCTTAAGAGGTCCCTATTGATATATTTCCCTGCTTACTAAAAATATGTTGAGAACTTGTCTGGACTCTAGACTAGGGACTTTGTTAAGTTTCGTATTCCATACTATTTCTTGGACTTCCTTGCTTGATATGGGTCATAGGAGTTTCTCATTATTCAGTTCTTGTAAAATACATGGATCTTGTCCAACATTTCCTCTCGAGCACTTCCAATATCTACTCTTATTTTGAAAATAGGTTCCTAAAGTGAGAGAAGGCTGCTACTTTTATTTCATTAAACCATTTGTTTTCATCTGTCTAAGAGTTACCTCAAAGATGAAATTTTAAATTCTTCTTGAGTGTTCTTGGTAATGGAAAAATTTAATGCTCCTGTTCCCTGCTTTCAGCCACAGGCTCCTTGATTTCAATCTCCAGATTTCTTCTTCGACGATCTGAGCTTTGAATAGTTGAGCACTTACTTCCTTTTCCCCTTTCCCGAGTCTGTTCATAGAGCCCTTATTCTTCAATTTGGGACTTGACTTCTTCAAGGATTCCCGTCTTTCTGGAATGGGACGATCTTCCTTGTGGGATCTAGCCCATTCTTTCATTTCAATTTTAATCTCTTTATTTTTTTCTCCCAGATGTAGGAGGCAAAGCCATGAACTGGGAGAGATCCATAATTTCTCACCATTTCTTTAAAGTCTGGCTGTGAGAACCATACAGGTCTATATTTTAAATGACCTGGACCAAGTGCTTGGGAGTTTGATACTGAGAGCAGAATCTTCTTGTGATTGGATAGAGCAGTTGGGATAATTGCAAAATTTAGAATTACTCAGAGAAAAAGGAGCTTTATAAGAGAAACCTATCAAGTCTTTCCACAATGAACCCTGGCCCTAGCTCTGTATTGCTCCAATTGAATTTTCCATTAAAAAGGTCCTATTCTGAAATCAGGTCTTCAATGGTCCTAATGGTTAAGAACATGTTGGTTTTTTTTTTTCCATTTCACTTATTAAACCTATAGAAAGGGTCCATTTTATTGATTGAACAAGTGTAAAGATATCATTCCATTGATTTACCCTACAAAGGGTCCATTCTGCTGATCAAACCCATTAGATGATTTAACGCTTGCAATTTCTTTTTCCCGTGCTTGTTCCATGCATGTAAACCCAATTTGGTGTCTTAGTGTAAGAACACTCTTAAAAATCCTTAGCTCCTCGTCAAGCTCATGAAATATTACTTGCAATCATTCCAAATTGTTTTGACAATTGTTCATCTAGGCAAATTAAAGGAATTTGCACCTATGATTAAATCATAAATCATTAGGGACTTGGATGTTGTGTATATGTGAAGTTGTTTCTAGCCTATGCTTGACAACTACCTCATAAGGAGCTTCTCCTTAATTTGTCCTTGCAAGCCATTTACTCACTAAAACCGTCCTTGGAGCATGGTTGTTAATTAGCCCAAGTCCTCCATCTTCTCTATGGAGGGTGTAAATTTCACTAGTAACTGAATAGTTGCCTTCCTCCTCACTTTTATCATGGAAAATGATAGAAGATATGTTTCAACTTCTTATAACCAATTCATCAAGGGAAAGATAAGTAAAAGAATCACTAGTAACTGACTAGTTTCCTTCCTCACTTTTATCATGGAAAATGATAGAGGATATGTTTCAACTTCTTATAACTAATGCTTTACAACTTAAGGGAGAGGTGTTTTGCAAATGATGATTAAAGTTATTGTAATATTTTATTGTTTTGTTTAAAGCTTTCAAGTGTTCATTAGGTGATTTGGAGATATGAATTAATTTAGTGGAAATTTTTATATACTTTACATTTGAATGATGTTCTTTGTTTTATAGATGATGACTCATGATGTTATTGTTTTGTGTATAATGATTTATTTTTGCTTTTGGGCTTGGGCCTTGGCACAACATTTTAATAAAAAATTGCATAATGGTTTTTGTGAACATTACAGTTATTTTACTTTGAAATCTATTTACAAATTAGTAATTCTCAACTCTTGGAAACTATTGTTGCAGGTTTCTAGATCGAGGAATATTCAGTGAGATGTCAAAAGCTAATCCTGGGAAGAAACTATCAAGGAAAATTGATGTATTATCATACTTTAAAAAGTCTCAATCCAAGAATACAGATTCTCTTCATGCTTCAAGCTCCTTTGAACAATATGTTACTGAGAGAGATGTTAACTCTTGTGAAAATGCATATGATATCCATATGATGGATGAAATAATAGGTTCCTTAAGTGATCAGGGTGAGATAAATGCAGTTTCAATAGAAATTAGTGATGAAAATGTTAAATATATTTCCTTGGAAGGTGACACAAACCATTTACAGAAAAGGAAAAAAGACCAGTGGACCGTAGGGAGAAAATTCCAAGATGATTGGGTCTTAAGTTTTCCATTTATTGAAGAAATACCTCCTACAAATGAGGATTTACGAGAAGTTAAATGTATTGCGTGTAGTTGGAAAAGTTGCAAGGTAGTGAAATTTCAGATGAAGCTAGATACAGTACAAAAGCATGCAGGAAAGGTTTATGAAAATAAAATTGTAAATGGTAAAGAGAAATCTATTGTCAGATGGAAATCTTTGGAGGAATGTTGACATAGCCAATGTGTGGAAGAATACAAAAAATATTAAATGAGTAAGAAGAAACTTGAAGCAAGTGGAGGAACCATCATATCTCAATTTGAAAAGACGATGGAAAGAAGTTTTTTATCCAAGACGATACAATTGAGCACTGTATTTCACATATTATGTAAAGGTCGTCCTATGACAGATTATCCAGATCAAATGAAATTTCTATATTTTCTTCACGTGCCAAACTTTCCATCTTCTCATTGGTCCGTAACTAGTGGTTGGGAGTGGGCAAGATATCTAGCTCAAGTAGAAAATGATGATTTGAAATAGGAGATTGAAAATGCTAGGTTTTTGGCATTGTCTTTGGATGAGGTTACGGCTATTGATAATACTTCATGGATCTGCATGAGCATTTATATGGTTAATGACCATATTAGGCATTCCTATCTACTTGGGATTAAAAAGATGAGAGAGACTTCTACAGCTGGAAATATTTATGAACTTGTTCTTAATACTTTGAAGGAAAGTGGTATGGATCATTTAATGATTGCAAAAAATTTGGTATGTGTTGGAGCAGATGGAGCATCGGTAATGCAATGACAAAGGAACGGTCTTTGTGTTAGACTACAACTATCAGCTTCGCCATATATGATTAATATTCATTGTATGGCTCATAGGATGAATCTTGCATTTAAAATAGTAAGCAAGTTTCCATCAGTTTCAAAAGTTGAAGATCTTGTATGTGAGACTCATGCATACTTTTCTCGTAGTCCCAAACAATATTTAGAGTTTCAACAATTTGCAGATGGTGTTAAGGATGGAAAAAAAAACTACTGAAAGATGTTGATACAAGAAGGATCTCATTAAATGGACCAGCTCAAATACTATTTAGTGAGTTCAAATCTTTGGTAGGGTTGATGTATGAAAATCGCTACAATGTAGACAAAGCTCAAGATCTTCTTTTTCGACTAACTGATATAGAAACATTATTGACATTGGCTGGAATTCTTCCTATGCTACATGAAATGAATGTCCTTGTTACATGAAATGAATGTCCTTGTGAAAATGTCTCAGAATCGCACAACGTATATCGCCGAATACACAAATGCGAGAAAGTCAGCATGCCTTGCATTGGATAATTTGTATATGATGCCAGACTATTTTACTGGTCCAGAGTTTACAAGTTGGACTAACATCATCAATATAGAAAATACTAAAAAAAAATTGATGTTTGATGAAAAAGGGATACTATGTATCACAGTGCATGGGTATACGGTCCCCTTTAATTATATTAGTAAGACGGGACGAATCACCAAAGATTGCCCCCTGTCAAGAGACCAATTTGATAATATTGTGATCTCAGTGAGACAAAATTTGATAGAAATTGCAAGATCACTATCATCAGAGATAAGAGAACGATTTCCTCGAGATGAATTATTGGAGGCCATGTGTGTGGTATACCCTCAATATTGGAACAATTGTCAATGTCCAAGAAATTTAAAAGCTGATTTTCAAAAGAGATTAAAATGTTTAGTAGACCACTTTTGCAAGAAAGTCTCGATACATGGAGAACATATTGAAGGTATTTTAGATTCATCAAAATTGTATCAACAAGGTGGATGCTTTGCTGAAACAATGTGGAAGCAATATCCTTTTTTGGAGAATCCTAATGAAAACGGTGCTATAACAAGATTATTGAATACTTTAAGTGCTAGCCAATACCTGCAAGAAAACATATCAGAATATTTCAAATTAGCAAATTTGTGTCAAACCATGATTTTGGGATCAGTGGAGGATGAGAGAATGTTTAGTGCATTATCATTTTTGAAGTCAAAGTTGAGGAACAAGCTTGATAAACATGTGGATACATGTTTAAGATTATATGCAACAAAGTATGACGTTGACAATTTTCCATATGAAAGAGCACTAGCGCTTTGGCGATCAAATTGTGATAGAAGGGGAGAAAACAATATAACAAATTTATCTAATGAACTTGATACATAACATAATGTTTTGGAGGCTCATAATGATATTACATATGGAGAAGATCATGTTCACAATGTAGAAAATGATGACCAAGATGAGAACTGGGAAATTGAAATACCCTAGGACTCTTATTTTGGTATACATGTTCCGTTAATCATGCAAGATTACTACATGTCAAATTCAGGTAAAAATGGGTTCTATATTTTGTATTTTTCATTGTAACATTGCAGCTACATTTCTTTCATGCGTGTTATTTTAAGATTGATGTTTCATATTTAATCCTTACATTGTTTGTTTCTTATTTGTGACAAGAAATGAAGCTAGATTTGATGATTCTGGGACCTATTTCTTTTCACATAGATAGTGTCTGACTAGTATTAAATGATAAATAACTAATTTAACAAGACTAACGCAAAGCATCAATGGGCTCATTCAAGTACATGAAACTACCTTGATGTCTAGCTCTAACATCTTGGAAAACTTTAATGGTATATATGTTGCTTGTGTTTGGGGAATTTTGCTGAGTTTCGAGTTTTATATTTTCTTGGAAAATAATTATTGATATTTGGAAAATGTGTGATTTTATATTGGTATTGGAAACAAAGCTGGTTTTGATCTTTGATTGGAAATGAAGTCGGATTTGATGAAGTTGGGACCTATTTCTTTTCACATAGATAGTGTCCTAGTATTAAATGATAAATAACTAATTTAAGAATTCTAACGCTAAGCAACAATGGGCTTATTCAAGTACATGAAATTGTGTTCATGTCTAGCTTTGATATCTTTGAAAATTTTAGTGGTTTGTTTGTTTCTTGTTTAGAGGATTTTGTTGAGTTTGAAATTTTTGGTTTGTTTTGTTCAGATATTTTTAGTCCCTTGAATGCTTATGGGTCTCATATCATGCATAGATCGATAAATCTAGTTTTATTATTATAATAATTATTGTTTTCTTTATATATTTGGTGGTTTGAGGAAAGATATTTTATTTCCTTTCACTTTGTGGCATGATTTCAACATCTTCACCTTTTATAATATATTAAAATATTTTTCTTATTATAGATTTTTCTTGGAAAAGAATTATTGATATTTGGAAAGGGAAATAAGCCCTGGGTAGCTAAGCGAAGATAAAAACTGTCTATGTACTAGGTTCATTCATCGTAGGAGACCTATTGGCATGAGACAGACATTCCTTTTATGCAATTACACTTTTGATGCCAAGGCGGAGCTGAGTTCGTTGACCTGGGAAGAACAATGGCAGTTGCTCATAATGCTAAGGAGATTAGAATGTTGGTTTCACAAACAGCTGACCATGCCACCAATGCTGGTGGAACCAAAGGAACCGCATCAGCTTATTATGATTCTTTCGAGATTTCTCAGGGTGAAACCGAGGCTGTTTTGGGAAGCATGGAAGGTAGTTGTGGTTGCCTAACATTTAGTAGCAAGGTATTCTTATGTTGATTGCAGATTCCTGGAATCTCTTGAAATCTGATGGTTACAAGAGGGTCAATTGTTTGACCTTTCTAGTGACAGTCAGATTCCTAGATATTCCCGGAATCTGCAATCCTCATAAGTTCAGCAATCAGTACAATAGCATGTGTTTAGTTTTAAGAGGTAACATGTTTAAATCCAAAAGCATTGGATACCCCTTCCTAAATTCACATATGTATTCCTTAATAGATTTTAATATTCATAGTTCAACTACCTCTTTATTATTGTAACTAACTACAGGGAGACTTTTTAGGCAGTTTGATTGTCTACTGGGTGTTCTATGTAAATTACTGATTGTATTAATGTCATTTGTGTGCAGGAGTTCTTGATACGAAATGTGCACTCTCTTCAGGAATACAAAGGGCATGTAGACAATTTTATTTGCTATCTTCTGCCTGGAACACCCTATTCACATGCTCAATATACTCCAGGTGATCTCTTAGATTTTACTGGCATTGAAATATAGTACACTTGCTCTCTCTTATTCTAAATTTAACACTATATGTTTTTGTGTAAGCAAGAGGTCTTCTTTACACTTTGCAGGATACTAATTTGCAATATGCTTACAATTTTTGCTTCCTTTTGGGAGTCTATGCTTACCTTTTCTTTTTTTGGGGAGTCTAAATTGGTTGTAAAAATTATGGGTATTGATGATGAATGCAGCTACCTCAAAGGTGACAGTAATTAGGACTAGTCTGAACCAAAGCCAAACTTGTATATTAGATTAGACATGAGCGTAGGTGAGGTCCGAAGAGTTTTTCTTCAACAGTCTCACCTGACTCGGGAGCATATTGTGCAGAAGACTTTGGACCAAGTCGAGTATATATATATATATATATTACATTTGTGTCTCTGTAAGATGTATAAATATCCAGACCTATTAACCTCTTATAGCTTTTCCTCCAATGAGTGCTAAAGAGCGAGTGATCTTTTTAATGAACACAAAATTTCAAACTTCTAAAGTATTTTTCTTGTTACTTTGCATTGGAGGCGTAAGAGCAAGGGCATCAAAAATTTTGCTGCTTGCTCTTCTTGTTACGATTCATAAAAGCTTGCTTATGCTCATTGTCATTAGGTCTCCTATAATTGAAATTGAGCTCTATGTTTTGAAGCAACCTTGTCTTTCATGCTATATGATGTAAGTTTAGAATGGCAACAATAATTCTGACAGTATAAGACAAATGCATCCGAATGGCCAGTCCCTAACTAAGACATGTTTAGCTTCATTATGTCACTAGTAATATCCTGTCTGCAATAGAATTTGACATTGATGCATTTATTAAGTCTTTTTATATTTCAATCCACTAGACTTGGATTTGTAGGCAAACAAACTGATCACAAATATGGCTGAATTAACTGTTCTTTTTAGTATACTAACGGCCTCCAAATTACATTCCATCAGGCCAATATTTGTCTCCACACAATCCTGATGAGGGGCCATCTCTAACTGGTTGGAGGGTGCAGCAGTGGGAAAGTTCACGTCGGCAGGTTGCACTGCATCCCCTTTTTGAAAATTCTAATACAAATTTTGGTGGACTAGCACCAATGACAACAATCTGGACCACCAAAGTAAATAAGAGCATATCTCCAATAAAAGACTTCAAAGGTTCTCGACCCCTTGCTACACCTGAAAATTTTTCAGCATCCCAGACATCGGTAGATTCAAATGGTGGAAATAGTGACAAATTCAACTCTGACCTAGCTAATCAACATAGTGACATAAGGATGCTAGCAAAAATTGTCTTTTCAAGTCATGGAGGGGAGGTTGCTTTTGCTTTTCGGTATGGAAATGTTCATTTATTCTCTGGCAGTAGCTTTAATCTCATCGATTACTATTGTGCCACAGTTGGGGTTTTTGTTGCCCTACCAACTTTCTCTTCTACTAGCTGTTGCCTGGCCTCTGTTTGGCATGATAACAGCAACGATTGGACTGTACTGAAGATTCTACGTATTCTACCTCCTGCTAGTCAAAGTAGTCCAGGGAAAGGTAATGCAGTTGCCTGGGAACGAGCTATAGTAGACGGGTATCAAGTTGATTTTTCTTGTCATCTTGCTGCATCTCTATATTTATATTGTGGTTTATTTCACTGGCTTACGGTTTGATTATTCTTAGCCATTACCAGATTTTGGTGGGGCCTCTCAGTTGGAGTTGATTGGTGGGATGCTGTTGGTTTTGCACAAAGTGCAGCTGAAGATGACATAGGTAGAATTAATGTACATTATCAAGATGAAATCAGTTATGTGTTGGTGAAAGATAATTTAAGTGATGATGGGAAGCCTCTTATGTTAACAAGCCTTTGTGACTCATTTGTATTCATTGAAACTGCAAAATGGGAGGAATACTCACAGACTAATATACTATAAATACAAGTAGAATTTTTTATGAAAATGTTGTTTCTGCAATTGGAAGATCTGTTCAAAGGTCCCCATCTGTGGTTTGACCCTGTTTGATAACAATTTTAAAACGAGCTTTCGGCATCTCTTGATTCCAAGGACGTAGGTGGCAATTTGGTTGAACATATTACATCACAGTGTTCCTCTTTTCATGGTCATTTCATATAGATGTTTTGTATATTATGTTGGTAACACATGGTACAATTGTTTTTGAAGGATATTAGGCAATAATACGATCTCCCCAATCATCCCTTGTTCAAGATAAATGGAGCTAAGTTTTCCTATCAACAAATTTTAAGATTAACATTGACCAGAGTATGAAGCTACAGATATGACGTTGACAATAGAGATATCCATTGCTTTGTGGAAGAATGCTCACACGGTGCGGCTAAGGGAGAAAGTTGTGTCAGAGTATTTCTAAGCAAATACATTAATCTCCAAAATTATTTAATATGGGGCATTCAAGTCTTTGGCAAACGTGTTGATAAGCGCTCCTATGGTGCTTTTACGAAATGGGATATCAATTGCATGACAAGTTGTTACATTTTGGTAACATGTCATAAGTTTATTTATTTGTTGGCATTATGTTCAACAATTATCAACCAAATATATACATTTTCCATAAATGCATATAGGTTGACAAATGGGTCGAGATCACGAATAGGTGGGAGTCCTTTGGGAGTATCAAACACCTTGGAATGATTGTCCAAGACATTTTGGAGATCTGGAGAAATAGATGATTTTCATGTTATGTTGGGTATGTTGGATAGTCTGGTGTGCATTACTATTCTAGCCATGAATCTTGGCAGAATGTGCGATTAGGGTTTGATTATGGGTGTTCTTTTCAGGTAAATTGTGAGAAGGCAGAGTTTTGAAGGGGTTTTGAATTTGAATCATGGAAGTTGAGTGTTGCAGCCCTCGGTCTTCTGCTCAGGGGTGTGAAGTTGACATGAAGCCAACGATGGTGGTGAAAGATACACTTAATCAAGGATGCATGCAATATGGGTTAGTAATTAGATTCAAATCAATTCATTAAAACTGGGTGACAAGAATTATATGCACTACTATTGCACATGATTTTTTTAATATTTTGTTTTTGTTTTTCTTCATTTTTGAGGTTTTCTGTGACTATAGATATAAAGAGAATCCCATAATACAATTCTTTGTATTTGAAATTAATCTCCTGTTAGTCTTTTTACATTTTCTTCAAATCTTGAATTCAGGAGTTTTTCTAATGCTCTGAAGCCTTCTGGTCAGATTTTGTGCTGTTAGTATACATTAATTTCAAAATAAGCTTTTTACAATTTTTCCTTTCATTCTTTCTTCAATATTTTTACTCATGGAGCTCTTTTATTTTTGGGGTTCACCAGGCTAAACACATTTTTTCTACTTTGGGAATATCCTCTCACATGGAACCATTGAGTGGTGTAATGGCATCGGGAAAGCGATAAAGTAGCAGAGTATTTTATTGGTTTTTTCATTATGTGGCAGGACGGTAGAGAAGATAAGGATCCGGGACACTCGGATTCTAATTTTTGCTAGCCTGGTTTCAGCTACTGCCCTCACTGGCATCGATGTGAAATTGGCACCTGGAGCATGCAATTGGTAATTTGAACAATTTTTCGTATGGATGCATGAGCCATATGAGTGCATGCCTACATATTTCATAACTGTTATAAAAAATATGTGGGAATATGCATACATCTCATCTCCTGTACCAAGAGAAGGGACCAGTTTAAATTTTATTGCTAATTTCCATTGACCTAAACATTTGGAAGTCAATATGCCCATATCATGAAAATATAAGGTGAATGAAATAAATTGAACCCCGACATTTTCACGGTACTTATTTATAGCACCCTTGAACTAGTGTAGTAACAGAACTTTCTGTGAACAATGAGGAATTATGTGTTCCTGTAATCCAGTAGAATTTATGGGGTAGCCTCTAATTTGTGTCCTTGAGCCAACAATACATTTTTGTTGGCACCCTTCAATGGAGTGGGCTTTATTTCAAATTTCTCTCTAACATCGAGGTCTATAGAACATCACTTCATCTGATTGTTTGAACCATGGTATCAAAATTGTGTCAAAACTTACTATCTGAGAAGTTATCATGGCCATCAACTACCTTTCTTTATGAAGTGGATCTTTCATTATACCAAGTATAGTTCTCTATTGAAGGAAGAGAAACTTTGGACATTCTCCTTAAATGTTAAAAAAATGGAGTGGATTCTTTCATCTGATTGTTTGAACCATGGTATCAAAATTGTGTCAAAACTTACTATCTGAGAAGTTATCATGGCCATCAACTACCTTTCTTTATGATTTGGATATTTCATTATACCAAGTATAGTTCTCTATTGAAGGAGGAGAAACTTTGGGCATTCTCCTTAAATGGTAAAAAAATGGAGTGGATTCTTTATTTTGCTAACGTAGGAACCTATATTTGGTGCATGTGTTCTTTATGTGGATCTCATAGAACAAGAAAATAGGTTGTGCTAAAGTGGCCTCTTTGTATTGCTTACATGAGAATAGTATTTCTGTGGGTGTCATTATTTTCTTCAGCTTAATTTACTTTCTACTAAGACAATGAATCTCAAGGAATTGAAGTGTGTGCAAAAGTATCATTCATTAACGTGGGGCTATGACATTTTTGTTTTTAACTGTGGAGGAATGCATCCTGGTTATTTTTTGTCCTTAACATAAATATTTAAGGTAGTGAGTGCCTACATTGTTTGACATGCATACCCATATTGTATTTGGTAATTCTTCCTTGAAATAGAATGGAGATATTCAATACATTGTTCTTTAATGTAGCATTTATACCTTTTATTTAATTATATATAATTTTGATATATTCTTATTGGTATCTCCATGCATCTTACAAAATGGTGAAAAATGTGCCATACAGGGATGATTTTACTGATGTGTGTTTTCTTGATACTAATAATTGATGGCAGATGTTCACACTACCGTCGGAGATGCAAAATAAGGGCTCCGTGTTGTAATGAAGTCTTTGACTGAAGGCATTGTCATAATGAGGCCAAAGTATGCTTCTTTTTCTTTACTGCATTCGTAGCTATTTCAAGTTCAACGGTTGGCTTTGGTTTATATCCTTGTCAAAATAGAACTAGAAAATTATGTCTCTTCCAATTTCATTTGTGAGGGTATAGTATGGACTGAACTCATATCTGAAAAGAATTAAATGGATGTCGATCCACTTGACAAACATGATGTACCTCGCCATGAATTTCGAAAGGTAAGGTTCTATCCTGTTTTCAAGTTGGATGTTATTCATTATAATGTTTGTCTTAATGCTCTGAACCATATGTATTCCTTGTAATTAGCGAAGGTTTTTTAGGGTGTAACATCATAATATTTTCTGAAGGTACATTTGAAAGATGTAAAGGTTTAATTTTTATTCTTTTCAAAAGATAAATGATCAATTATCTAACAAATCTTATCTAACTTGCTGAATTAGTATATTGCTTTTGTTTATATTCTTGTATGTTTGAAGTATATTGCTCTTGTTATTTATAGTTATTCTTGTATGTTTGCAAGTTATCTGTTCACTTTTTAGAACTGAACAAGATGTAAGAGCTAAGCCTTTTTAATTTTGGTTATGTGCATAAAATTTAGAGGTAAACACTATAATTTTTCTTGAGTTATTTTAAAAAGATTATGCACTGCCATTTTGCAGGTTCAGCAAACCTGCGTTACTTGTGGTGTTTGGCTGGGAAAGTACTTTTGTGAAAAATGAAATTTCTTTGATGACGAGGTACGTTCTTAATGGATTTTTAGGTTTAATAGCTCTGGTTCATGAAAACAAAGAGCTTTACTCTCACAAAATTATAAAAATATGGTTTGGATGTATATGCTTTTGGTTCTAATTGTGCTTGCCACTTTGGTTTTCCAGGACTCAAAATAGCAATACCACTGTGACGGATGTGGAATTTGCAGGTATGCTTTTCTCTTTATGCATCTGATGTCTCTTTCTCTGTAGTAAAGTAATATTTCATGCTATTATGAAATGTATTTAGATTTATTTCTTGCAATTGACTTTAGCTAGTTGTGCTGGTTTTCAGAACTGGTGGCAAGGATAATTTCTTCCACTGTTATAAATGTGGTATGTTCTTTATGACTTCTCAAATTACCACTGCTTCTTCTCAAATTATCACCGCTTCTTCCCTTGTTTCATTGTAGTGCGAGAATGATTTATTTGCTCGTGTACCTTTTTCTAGGATGTTGCACTCTATCCTCTTGAAGGATTTCCACCGTTGTGTGGAAAAAGCAATGCACCACGGTCCACAACTACCTTGTGTTTTGAGGTAGGTCACACTTATTTGCATAGTGTAGTAATTGTAGTTTTCTTTTTAAAGCATAATTTAAATTTTAGACTGAATTTATTTGGATATCTGAACCCTCGTTTGTTGAGTCCTCTATAGTATTTATTCGACTCTACAAAGGTTATCATCGTATTGCCTTGTGGTCATACTATTCACATGCATTGCTTAAAAGAGATGCACGAGCATCTTCAGTAAGTTTCATATGTGGCCTGTTTTGTGCTCTGGTTCACAACCTCTTGAGATTTTCCATTTTTCTATAATTTCATATTATACTTGTTTCTAGTCTATCTATCTATAGTATCACGGAACTCTAGAAATACTTGCACTGATCTACCCATTGATGGTACCTTCTCTAGCCATTTGTGGTCACAACTTGGTGCAACTTTAATTTTATTTTAAGTGTCTTGCCATTCTAAATGTTTGTTTGTCTTTTGCAGATTTGCTTGTCCACTATGCTCCAAATATGATGCAGGAGCATTTAGACCAGCCAGCAATGTGATGGGTTGATCACATGTTGTGGCTGACTAAGGATTAGAAGACAAGTGCTTAAGTTGAATTTTAATTAATTAAATGTATATGTGTAATTATTTGTTGTCAAATTCTGAGCTGAAAAAGGGAAATGTGGCAAGTGATCCTCCCTGCATGGAGATCAAGCCATAGATTTAGATTGTTTGATTATAATAGAATTTGAGAGATTGAACAAAAATCTAATCTAAGATTTTGTTGAGTGAAGAGAGGAGTTGAATAGGTAATCTAGGGGACAGTGAGAGATTTTGGGATTTGAACTGATTTAGTTCATAAATCCTCTCTTTTATAAATTGTAAGTCTTCGGGCAATTAGAAGAGAGAGAGACGAATGAGAGATTGGATGGAGGCAGAGCTAATGGTTAAAAAACCAGTAGCTGGGCCTCATAGAGAGGTTTGGATATTAGTTAATTAGAATGTATTTTCATTGTAAATATTTTACGAATAAAAAAATATCAAAAACAGTGAGGAATTACATAATTTGTGCATCTGGATGGCTTTGTGGTTTATTGCTATGAATTTGAGATTGAGATCAGTTTTTGTAAAATCGAATTCACAAGAAGTTTGATAGAATTCCTTTCCGGAAGGCCGATGAATTATAGAGAATGTTGTGATGAGTGAATTGAATATTAAATATGGAAGTATGTATTTATTAATGATGGATATGGGAATTAACGTTTCGTATAAATTAAAAGTCTGGTTTAATAGTCATGCGAAACCTGTGTGAAAGTTGACTTCAAAGGTCGATTTCAACTAAGAAAGTATTGTTGAAATAGAGCGTATGAACCAGGTTATGAATTGGGATTGGCAACTGTATTTTGGTGGGAATCGAATTGATGAAATCGAACCACAGGAAATGAGGAATTTCAATGCGCTGGTTTGGGTTTAAATTTCGTGAAGATATCGGTGTTTTTGTAATCGAATGGAGTCATTTTATTATGGAGAGTGCATAGAAGTGAAGGAGAAATGGAAACACAATTGAATTATGTTTGTGTATGGATATGCTGAGGGTTTAATTCATCTAATGTTTTGTTTAGTGAAAGCAGATACAAAGGCGAGTAGTCAAAGTTAAACAACGGAACCATAACAGATTGGAACTATGAGTATAATGGCAGAACTATGAAGAGTGAATAACGAAGGCAGCTTGGGAAAACCATTTATGGTTTTAGCATAGCAAAAGGAGGGTAAGCAGTATTTTTTGAGTCGAATGCGATATTACCTGTTGAGTGACGCGTGGCAAGAGTGGTAAATTAAAACCACTTTTATCGTGCGACTTTGAAAGTGATAACTATCGTGCTTGTTCGAGTGCGATTTTTGTCCGATCAAGGAGATGATTAAAGCAGGATGCAATAGCCGATAGATTCAGAGGGTTCGTTTCTTCAGTGAATGTTGTGGGGCTAGATTAAAGTTTTAACCCTTGCGTATATTGTTTGTGCAAGTGCTGAGGCTTGGAATGCGAAGATCGTCAGACTGGGTGAAGTATTGCGATAACCGTCTGATTTCTGGAAGGAAGTTGCTCGGAGGTTTATAAGCATGGGCTGAAGGTATATTAATGTTTATTTTCATTTGAATTTATATGGATGTGGATAAGTTGTGAGCGAATATGCATAATTGTTGTGGGCCAAAACAAATAAGTTTAAAAAGTTAAATGGGTATTTAACTTTGAAATGAAATGAAGAGTGCGGAGCTTTATATTTGATTTAATATATGTTGTCGGAACTATATCACAATTTGGGTTTTATACAAGGCCATATATTTGCATTCAGATTTTCATAAAGTAAAAGTCGAAGATTTGTTTGGAGTGTAATCGAATTGAATATCAATTCGATTCCAATGAGATGGTCTTTATAATTTGGTTTTAACCATTATAATAAAATCCAAAGCTTCTGCATAAGAAATCTGAGTTGTGTTGCAGGGTTCTTATAACCGTGAGTTTTGAAGATAACTTCCACATATGAATTGATTGTTGGGTCTTGATAAATATATGGTTTCATAACCATTGATTGAAGTTAAGCTTCCACACATATTTAGATTTTTCCCAGATTGAAAATTATATTGGCACATAATTGGATGCATGCATTTTTATATGCATTGAGACTGGAGAATGTGGGCTTGGCAGCTTGGGTTGCCAACAAAATCTCTCTGTGATATGTCTGAAGTATGGCAGAAACTTGACCGAGAGGTAGCTAATTTTTTGTTATATCATTACGATATATGACAAGATGAACATCTTGAAATCACCTTGTAATGGGTTCTATAAAGAGTGGCTTATTATATGTATTTTTGCTAATTTTGATTTCTCATATTTGAAACTTGCTTTCGTCAAATGGCAATTGCATTTTTAAGTTCCTTGAGTGGATTCTCATAAATTTCTTTTATCATGTAAGTTTCTTTGACTCCAATGCCTGAAGCTTATCGGAAAAAAATGGTAAGATGTCTAATGTTCATGTGGTATGGTTTGGAGGCATATTTTACAGCCCATTAGTAGCGTGAGAGAATACCTGACCACTTTCTCATTGGTCTTTTGAGTAGGTTTGGATCTTATGCAATGACTGTGGAGTAACTTCTGAAGTAAATTTTCACATTGTTGCCCACAAGTGTCAAAGTTGCAATTGTTATAACACGCAGCAAACCAAGGAAGGTCCTTCTGCAAGTTCAGGTACCTAGTCTTTGATATACTTAATGTTCAGATTCATGTATCCCTCTTTGCCACTTGTAAGGTCGCCTTAGCGCTGCTTATATGGCATGAAAAACAAATATACTACAAATTGCTATGCAGTGGCATTACTGTAAGAATTCATGGTAACCGCTGAGTTTTTGTGGCACTACTCTACGGTTGTTAACATCATAACAAAATTGATGCTATGTGCCCACTTCAACAAAGACCACAAGAAGGGAATTATTTATCCTGCAGATCTTACGTCACGACAAAAAAAGTAACAAATTCTATCTTTTTGCACATCTGCAGACCATGAATTACAATGGATTAAAGGTCTCTTTTTCTGTATGTGACTTAGTCTGACCAGATACGTGCAGGACTTAATTTTCTGTGAAATGAAGATGTATTTTCCCTTTTGGAATGGCATGTTATTTCTCAAGAAATTGACTGGTTTACCTATTTCATTTTTTGTCTAGTGCTTGTTGAAATATTTTATTCGGTTGCACTAAGAGAAGAATGCAAATAAATTTGAATGTGATTATCTTAAGAGAGAACGTTTAAAGAAACCATATAAATCCATCTTAAGCTAAGTTATGTTAAGTCTTCTTAAAAGAAAGAATGGTAAAAGAAAGAACAATGAAAGATAAATCCATCTCATGCCAGGATCTGATAACCAGTGAGAGGTTTATACATGGATTGAAAACATGTATTTATGAATGACTATAAAAATAGTAACAGAGATCCATTATAATAACAATTCATCAGTGAATAATATTTTACCATTTTTTTATCCATCTCAAGCTAGGATCTTTAAAGCAGTGAGAGCTATGAAAATTTTAATGGCAATTCATTAGTGAAGAATAATATGGCATGAAAAAGAAATGGTTATAGAATTATAAAAAATTCTATATTGGTGGATGAAATCAGGGTAAGCTTCTTTTTTTTTTGGGTTACTGGATTCTTTCGTAAGTAAATCTAAATTTATCACTTACCTAAATTGGAAAATCATTTCATTTCTTGTTAGGCATACTGCCTCAAGCAATAATGCATGACAATGACTCAAGCAACAGTGCATGACAATGGCTGGTGCTTTGACACTGTTTTATGTTTATATTTATACCATCCTTTACAGCAATCAAAATTAGACTCCCTTTCCACTTCGGTGCCATGTATGGAATTTGCAAGTGTTTGTAAATTCTGCCATGAGCTGAGTTGGTTTGGATGTGCGTAGCAGACAGTGAGACACAACTGTCGGTTTGGAGGTGTGTTGGGATTGTCGTATTGACTCTGCTCATTAGTTATTGGCGTTTTAATTTTTGTTCGACTTGTTCTACTCATTGAAGAAATCGACAGAGGCATGGGCCTTTGTGTTGGAGGATTGTTGAAACAAAATGATTTGCAAAGATCCCAATTTGTTGAAACTCCTCTCCAACCTCAATATCCATGCTAGTAGTAGCATGAGCAACAACACTATGCTTAGCAGAACTAGAAGAACGTGTTTTCCAAACTGCACGAGAACTACTTCCCTCACGAGTCACCATGTGCCATGCTTGATCTCGGTGGTTCTCTTCCTTCTACTCCTGGTTCAACTACCATATCTTCATTGGAACCAACACCCCGAACTCCACTAGACAACAATTCACCATTTTGTAGTAGTGATTCGCCATTTGTACTGGTGATTCACCACGATTTTACAAGATAATATAATCTCGTGAGAGATTCGCCAAAAAATTATATATACATATTATATTATTAATAAAATCGCCTTCCATTTTTCCTATGTATCATGGGGATTCGCCCATTTATTATATATATAAATTTAGGGGGGTTCTTAAAATTTTCCCTGGTTTGAGTCCCAGAGCTGGATATCATCAGCCTGATCAATGGATTTGTCATGGCTCCAATAGTGGAGCTCTAGAAGATTGAAATTAGTGATTGTATCATTGATTTTGAAGTCTTTATCAGTAAGAGGTGTGTGGTCAACATCTACCACAAGGGGTTGTAGAGGGTTAATAGATAAAATTCTCTGGGAGGCCATAGATTTGTTTAATTTTATCCATTTATTACTTTTTGTGCTTAATTTAATGGTCTCAGGAGGATTAGAATTACTTGGAAAAGGTTTGAAATGGTTTTTTGAAGGGGTTTTGGGTGCAGTAGGATTTCTTGGTCTACAAAGCTTTAATTATGAATCTGCAATGGTTCTAGGAGCAATAGGCTTCAAAATAGGTCGACAAAGGCTTCTTTTCTGCACATAAACAGTTTTCGCAAATACATAGCAATAAGGGAATAACTGTTTCGGGCGGGCTTTGTTGCTTTTTGACCGGAGGTGGTTAACCATATGGCGCGGAGGTTTAATTCAAATAACAGTGGTTTCATCATAAGGCGCGGGGATGGTTTAGTGGTTTATCGCACGATGAAAAGCGGTTGAGTTTTTTCAGGATGAGGGATGCGATGAAACGTAGTACTGCTGCGTGGAAAACGGGCAGGGGTGCAAAACCACCCATTTCACACCCCCCGATTGGTTTTAAACAACAGGCAGTTGAGAGTGCGAAAGGGTTCGGGAATGGTTAGATTTGGGTAGCGCCAATCGGACAGATGGATGAGTTGGGGTACTTTGATAGGTGGGACCTGGGATTGTATATGCGAGGTGATATAATATATATGTGAAGGTTTTTAATAATAGATGGGATCGGGAGGTAACATAAAGTGGGTTTTGAAATAAAGTGAGACCTGGGGATATATCAAAGCGGGGAATTAATATAGTATGGGGGTAAATGAGTATAAATGGGCAGGGATATATATAAGCGGTAGGGGATTTTTAAAGCTATAGGTTAAAAAATAATATAAAGGGGGTTGTAAATATAAATGCGGGATGTTAGAAATACACTAGGAATAGGTCAAAATCATATCAGGGAGGGATTTTTGAAGTGGGACCCGATACATTTTAAACATTTAAAACTTTGGATAAATGGGTTTTTTATGTTTTAAATGGAAAAAGGTAATTAGTAAAAGGGGAAGTTAATTTTCAAAGGAAAATGTGTTTTTTAACTAGGGAAAGGGGTTTTAGGAAGGGAAAATGGGTGAAATAAGGGGAAAAATGGTTAGAATAAGGGGAAAGGGGATTTAGGAGGATATTAGTGATATGAGATGAACCAATTGATGCTTTTCCATGACTTGTAAAACTCTTCTGCCTACCTTTTATTTCCCCTAACATTTTTTAATTCATTTATTGGGTGCATTTGAGCTTGCTAACCCTTTTTATTTTCTTTTGGTAAGCAAACTAATCTATTTCTAACCTTACAACTTCCAATGGCTCAGATTAAACTGATGAGCTCATTTTTATTCTCTACCTAACTAATAATCTGCCAAGATTAAAAGGTTTGGCCAGATCCTTATTCACTAACTATTATTACATGAAATTTAAAAGCATGAATGAATCAAGATTAAACTGAATGACCATCATGAATTGTGGCATTTTGGACAAGCTGCACACAATTTTATTTGCATAAAGTAAACTAAGAGGAGTGGCATTTGAATGTGCAACACTTTCAAGATCTATTTTTGTTTCTTTTTGTGGGGTTCAAACTTTATATTATTTCTTGATCTTCTTTCTTTTAGTACTTTGATTTTTCTTTTAGGACTTACCCTCTTTTCATTTTTTAATATGGGAAAACATTTGCAGAAAGAAAAAGTATGTACAATATTACAATACTTAACATAGTAAATTCAAAATTATGATGCCTATTATTATAGGACCCTAACACTTGGAATCTCTGTAGCTTGGGAAATAGTTTCAGTAGAAACCACGAAACTTATCACACCCACCTTTGATGCAGTGCCAACAAAATTCACTACAAAGTCCTTAGAAACTTGGGCATGATAACTTTGCAGCTTCTGACAAAACCTAATGTAGCCAACACTGGTGAAGGCTTTCTACAAAACTTGGATTTTCATTGACCAGATTTAAATCCATTAGCTCATACCTGACCATTGAGCACGCTTTGTTGGTCTTTTTATGCATGGTCATTCCTCTTAACACAGTGTTGGCCTCCTTGGTAATATGACATCTGCAAAGAAGAATTTCGCACAGCAAGGAGCTTGTAAACAAGGTTGGACCTTTCTAAAGATAATAACAACATCTATACTCAGAGGAAAAAGGAAAAGGTGACAGACAATAGCTCACAAGGATAATTTAAAAAGGTAATTTTCGAATGTGAGAGGGATGAAGACAAATAAGGGAGGTTAAACAAAATGATGGGATAACAAATGATGATCATGCATGTTCCATGACTCCAAATAACTAATCATGTGACCTCAAACTGGCCTCTAACTACTTGAATCTTGACACCTCACCCATTTCCTTGCCGGTGCAAAAAAACATGAGTTCGTAGCATTTTTCGTTATAATTTTGCCAGATTCTCTATGGACTTGTCAGGTGAGTCTGTAGCGAAAACAACTTGTTTTCCATAGATTTCGCTATAGACTCAGGAAAAACTAGAGAGGTGGCTAAAACCAAAATTTAACTAATTGATGTGAATTTTTGATAGATTTATATTGATATGACCATTATGACATGACATGTGGGATTTCTAAAAAACTTAGGATTGTAACCAATTCATAAAATTCTATCAATTTCATGAATTAATTTACCAACACAATAAAACCTATACCAAATGACCTTAACCAAAATGAAATTTTATTGGTGATAACATTGCATATGTTGTGGAAATCCAAGATATAAACCTTCGGTCTGGGAAGGTGCTTCGAGATAATCAACCAACTTATCCACTTGAAGAGCTTGAAGAAGAGAAGGAAGAGAGTGCCCCTCAAGCCAATGCACCTCCTTATCCTGAAAGGTTGATCCACCCTAAACAACACACCCCTAAAGAGGATGAACTTCTGGGAGAACTGAAGAACGTGTGTGGCAAGATATCGCTTCTCCAGGCCATCAAATATGTTCCCATTACAACAAGATTAATAAGGCCTGGGAGAAGAAGAAGAGATACCCCCACTATCAATGTTGTTGGACAACTATATGATATGATGCTTGGAAGGGTAATCTCCCCAAAGTACTTGGATCCTAGTAGCCCAACAATGGATGTTCACATTGATGACATTATGGTCCCTAATACCTTGATTGATCTTGGGGCTGGAATAAATGTGATGACCAAGGAAACCATGTTGAATCTCACCCTCCAAGGGTCCTTTAGGAAGACAACTACAATTTTGCATCTTGCACATAGATCCACAGTAGCTCTTGAGGGAGTTATTGAGGATGTCATGATCTCCATTGAATCCTGGGAGTACCTCACTGATTTCTCGGTCCTCCAACCTAAAAAAAAATTTAATGACTATCCTCTCATCCTAGGAAGACCTTGGTTGGCCACTTTTGATGCCTAAATTAGTTGTAGGGTTGGGAACATGACCATTAAGAATGGGCACCTATCAAAATAGCTTGTGTTGTATCCTCATTCTCAACCTTCTATTGAGCATGATTTTCCCTTGTGGTTAGAGGAATAATTTGATCAAACATCCTTCTACCCATTCTGCACTCTAGATATTTTTATAGTGGGGAGACAACTTGATGAAGACGATCTTATCGACCATGTCTTATAGAATCAACCCCCCACTACCATGTCAGTTGATGAACTGATGAAAGAATCTAAGAGTGATCCTTAGACTGATTTGTACTTTGTTGAGTCCAACCTAGAACATTCCAAGGTTGTGGAGATTGTCCCATCTAGTACTCTAAATATTAAACCCTCTCCCAACCAAGCAGGAAGAAAATTTATGTAGTGTGTTTAGGCAACACCTAGATGCTTTTTCTTGGGATTATAAGGAGATAAAGGGTGTGCATCCCTCAGTCTATACTCATCATATCTACATCAAAGAGGGATGAAAGAATATGTGCCAACCCTAGAGAAGGATGAATCCAACTCTTAAGTACATTATGAAAGAGGAATTACAAAATTTATTGTATGTAGGGTTCTTGTACCCCATCCAGGGATTGTCCTGGGCCATTCCATATCCAAACTAGGGATATAGGTTAACCCAAAAAAAATTAATATCATTAAAAGGGTCCCTATCCCTAAAAAGAAAAGATGTCTAAAGCTTCCTTATATTAACAAGGTATTATATAAGGTTAATTAAAGACTTTAGTAAACTCGTTTTACCTTTGTTTGGAATACTGGCTAAAGATTCCGACTTTTTTTGCACAAACAAATGTCAATAAATCTTCGAAGTGCTAAAGAAAAGATGACCAACACACACATCCTTATAGGTCCCAATTGGGAATTACCTTTCCATATACACACAAATGAATCATATAAAGTTGTGGGGACTTCCTTAGGCCAAGTGGAAGAAACATTTCCTTATGCTATCTATTCATGAGTAAGAACCTTTCCAAAGTTGAGATAAATTATGTAGTCACTCAAAAGGAACTCTTGGTTGTGGCACATTCTTTGAACAAGTTTATGAATTACATCGCTGGTTATCAAACTTTTGTTCACAATGACCATTAAGTATTTAATGAATAAACTTGATTCCAACGCTAGGAAAATTATATGGTTTTTATTATTGCAACAATTGGATTTGACTATTATTGACAAACCAGAGAAAGAGAATGTGGTTGCAGATTTCTTGTCAAGACTAACCATGCCTGTAAAAAAGCAAGAAATGGTAGATGACCAACTCCTAGATGAACACCTCTTTTCCATCTCAAAGGATTTCTCCTTGGTTTGTTGATATATCGAACTACTTGATTGCTAGGAGGTTCCCTCCTAATCTATACTCCAAGGAGAAAAGCAACATTGTTAAGAAAAGTGCCCCATTCACTTGGATTGGGGGAAATATTTTCAGATTGGGGCCATATCAGTTCCTGAGGAAATGTGTGAGGGAAAAGGAGGTCTTTGAAATCGTCTTAGCATTCCATGTTGGATCTTGTGGAGCTCACTTTTCTGCTAAGAGGACAACCTTCAAATTTATACAAGAAAGTTACTATTGGGTCACATTACATCAAGATGCAAGGAGGTACACCACCAGGTGTGATCAGTGCCAAACCATAGGTAAACCCATACCTAAAGATCAAATTCTCTGACAAATAAAAGTGACTCTAGAGCCATTTGATAAGTGGGGCATGTATTTCATTTGACCCATTGATCCCCCATCGGGATAGAAGAAGTATATCATTTCATGCATTGATTACCTGATTAAATGGGATGAAACAAAGGCAGATAAGGTAGAACTAAGTAGAAGGTGGTTGAGTTTCTCGGGGATAACATCTTCTACAAGTTTGGTTTTCCAAGAGAGTTGGTCACTGATCAAGGAACACAATTCACATAAAATCTAATCAAAGATCTCATGAAGCAACACCACATCCAACACATGACATCCACTTCCTATCACCCTCAGGAAAATGGGAAAGTGGAGGTCACAAATGGAGCATTGGAGAACATTATGACCAAGGTTATTAACAACATCAGAAAGGTTTGGGCAGACAAATTTGTAGAAGCCACTTGGGCCTAAAACACCACTTAGAAGGCCACCATTGGATTTACTCCATTCAAACTAGTCTATGGGAAGAAGTCCCCTTTGTCCATTGAATTTGAATATAATACCTTAAGGATGACAACTCAATTAGACTTGGACTTCACTGTAGGACAATAAGAGAGGTTACTACACCTCATTGGTTTAGATGAATTCAGACTGCAAGCTCTCCTGGACATTAAGGTAATCAAACTACAAAGGAAGATTTGGCATGACAAACACATTAGGGAGAAGACTTTTCAAAAAGGTGATTGGACCCTGCTATATGATTCCAGATTAAAGGATTTCAAGGGAAAATTAATGACAAGATGGTTGGGTCCCTATCTAGTGGAAATATTGGCATGAGAATAGGTCTGTCCAAATTATAAAAATTGATGAGGAAGGTATTCCCTTACCTGTCAATGGTTACAGTTGAACTTGTATAAAAGACCTTTGTCTAAGGAAGAGTTTATTAGTTCAATAAGAAAATAACTGTGAAAAAATCTTTCGGTAAAAATAACATATGAAAAATATCGTCGGTGCGTTTCAAACCAACTATTGTGGTTCATCATCAGGACCGGATGAGAGCATAGATAAAAGTTTACGATTTAAATAGATGCAGAGAGAATCGAACTAGCTGTTATAGTATAACAGCTAATTTGACTAAATTAATTAGGAAATTTACTTAACGAGAAATTTAAATTATTTTTATTTATTATTGGAGTAAAAATAAGGTTAATATTAATTAATTATTATTATTATTATTATTAAATAAATAAATAAATAGATAAATTAATTAATTCTTTAATTTGAAATTATATATATATATATATATATATATATATACATAAAAGATAATTTAAATAATAAATAAATAAATAAAGTAAGGTAAATAAAATAAAATAATTATTTACTTATTTTGTTAATTAAAAAAAAAAAAAAAAACCTAAGAGGAAAGGGCACGGATCCAACACGTGCTAATGCTCCAACCATCGTCTCTGTTGAGATTCACCGACTTTTTTTCAATTTCTAAGGCTTCCTTTAATTTACAATGATAAAAGTGATCAATCCTAGCAATGACTTTTGTTTCTTCAATGGAGATGTGATGGTTAGGGCCTAAATGAAAACCTCCATGAGGCATCTAAGGCCAACTCTAGGGTTGAAAACTTATGTGAGACATCCCAAGAGAAAAACAAAAATAAATAATAATAATAATAAAGAGAACGAAAATAAGATAAAAAGATCCCTAGGTGAAAACTTCCTCGGAGGCACCTAGGGAATGCATGCAAATTTAAAACCACTTAAGGTAGTTTGCATGTCTCGGCAAAAAAAATAAAAATAAAAATAGGAAAAAAAATAAGACGGGGGGGGAAGTCCTTACATCAATTTTGCTAACATTTCTCTTTTGCAGGACTTCAAATACTCTAAAGCATAGTGGTTACATAAAAGGTTCCATGGTTCATTTCTCCATCTTTTCTAGCCATCCATTTCATTTTCATCCTCTTCGTCCACCTCCCTACCTCTCTCCACTATCTAACCAACAATCGAACTATGGTTTGCCTCAGTTTTGAACTACTACAATATTGTCTTGAATTGCTATAGGAGAAACCTAAAATGCTTCAAGAGGGAGATCCACTTGGAAAAAGGGGCCAAAAGGTTGTTTTTACCTTGGGAAATGTTGGGATAGGTCCACCAAAATTTATTCATCACTTCTCCACTCCATTTAGACAAATTCATCCTCAAAATTCCACTTTTTCCATACATAAAAAACCATAAAAATGACTATGCCTTCACATTATTCACCATATTCACCACCCTCTGATGATTATAATCCTATCCCTATACGCCTTATGATTTTTCCTAATCCCTAAATGAAATATGAGGTCTTGAGGGGGAACTAAGTGATCGTTATAGGAAGGAGATCAGTCATGTGAAAGATTGCACAGTCCCAACAAGATCTTGAATCATTTTTTTTACAGCCCCAAAGTAGAATATCCAACCACCTGGAGGCATCATGAGGCTATTCTTGAAGCTTATAAAGGTCACACCATCCATGAATATCATATGTAAGGTCATCTATCCACTCCAATAGCAACAGATCAAATGATGGAAGGAGACTTGCATGAAAGAAATATTTCATCAGTTGACTACGCCAACATGTTATGAAGATTTGTGCATAAGTAAACAAGGAAAGTTAGCACCTTTAGGGGTTATTTAATCAATCATCAACTCAGCAAAATCCTGCATGCATCTCCATCACTTTGAAATCATAGGTGGGCTTAGGTATGACACCCCTCACCTCTTCCCTATGCACATAATGGTAACAAAAATGTGTTTAATGATCAAGAATGGAATTTTTATGGGCTAGATTTGACCAGTAAATTTGGCCATCTTCAATTAGTAAACTATAGTTCACTCAACCACCTATGCAACATGGAAAATTTAAATTAAGTGGGGTGATGATTTCGAGGAGTGGGGGAAACGGTTAAAAAAGGAAATTTGAGCAAGAGCCAAGTCACCAAAGAAATTCGAGCCATTACCACAAAAGGGAATAAAAGTACAAGGCTCGATTCCACTTGCACAATTACTCATTTCTAGAAAACAGTTAGAGACATCCACCAAGGTATTGAAGGATAAGCTAGATCCTACCAACGTCTACCTAGGGTGCCACTGAACTGCTATAGGCTGATTTTTCAGGTGCTACAAGAAGACTCTCTTAGGGTTTTGTAAGATAATAAGCATGCAAAGGTTTGGGGCCACAAGAGAGACCTAGGGGATCCAAAGAAGACCTAGGGTTCAATATTATCATCAAAAATATGACTAGATCAAGAAAGGATGAGAAGAAGGGTCAATGAGAGATGAAGTTTCTTTGAGTTTTCAAGTGTAAATGACCCTTGAATGTCGCTAACAAAATAAGGTGAAGGATAAAAATAGTTTTCGAGCTATGGATTGAGATTTATGTCAAGCTAGCCACGATAATTGCACCAAAATTTGAGGGGAGGTAGAGAAGAGGACAATTCAATAGTATGCCAACTCACACCTTAAGGAGATGTCCCTAATGCAATTCACACTAAGCCATAGCTAGGGCTTCAAGGGTTAGGGTAGAAAATCATAAAAAAGGGTGAAGAAAATGGTTTTAGGTTGATCACCAAGGATCTAGCACTACTTCCTAGCTATTGGGAAGATTGGAGTCAAAATGATCTTGGTTTAGGAAAATTTGCTCTTTAAGGAGGCCTAAAGAAACGACTTAGCCCAAATATGGATGCAGCTACACGACAATTTAGACATTTATATGTTGATGACAATGGTTATCTAGTTTCAAGGATAAAAATGTACATCACCCTCTAGGAGCATTCCTTCATTCTTTTTCTAATGAGTAACACATGCAAAATTTCCAATAGCCTTAATAATTCCATTCATTCACATTAATTAGGGCACATTATTTTACCATAATAAAGGAATTCCATGCATTATACACGTGTTAAAACATACTTATAACATTATATTGAACCCGCAAGACAAATAAGAGTACATTCATCCACACTATTTCCAAATAGAAGCTCCAAGAGAGGTAGCGAAAACTTTCTACACATCAAAATGCATATAATCATCTAAATCATTCCACAAATGCAGGTATGAATTCTTTAGAGAGAAATATCCCAAATCCAAGTGATGATGTATGATACAATGAGGCTCTCTTGTATTTATATGAGCCTCAGTATTTTAAATTATGTCTAATTGGCCTAATGATAGCCCTATAATAAAACAATGTGCAAATAACACAGTACTTTGGTGACAAACCTACCAATTAGCTCCAAAAGTAATGATAAGCCTCTCAAGGGGAACAAACTAATAAAAAAATAGCTAATAGAGTTGTTGGAAGGCAAAATCAAGTCCCTCATGTGCCATAATGAATAAGAGGGCTCTAACAATAAAGATAAAGGGTGTGACCCCTCAATCTTCGAGAAAATATCCTATGGTGCTCCTAAGTGGTTGTGGGGCACAATGAATGGAATCATGGGTCTCAAACTAGATCAAGCAATTATGTTCTCCATAATAAGGGTTGGAACGATGATACAATCCATCTCTTGTCTCCCTAAGTGAGACAAAACCGCATTTGGGCCCTAGATCAACTTCCAAGTGTGTGGTGCAAGTGTGTAGTTGGTTGGGAAATGTGGTCCAGGAGGCTCATTGTAACAACCCTGGTGAAAAATCCATGTAATAAAATCAAAATAATAACCACGATTGATGGGACACTTATTCCAAGCTGAATGGTGGGAAAAACATCCTAGTGGGTGTTTATTTTGATTATTATGGCTAAAGGAAATTGGAAAAGCAATGGAAAAGGCTTTGAAAAGACATGAGGCATTAATTGGTATTTTATTCATGAAAATAAAGGAAAATATGAGAAAAGGAAGGTGAAATGTCACATGTTGCATATGAGGAGGAAAATGAAGGAAAATAATGGAAAATGAAGAAAATAGAGGCCTCATTAATAAAAAGGATTATGAGGATCAGTTGGAGGCTTTTGGCTCAAACCTTTTGTCAGTTCATTTTTGGAGCTCTCTCATTATTCTCTCTCACTCTTGGACACTTAGATTTTTCTTGGATCACTTGAGAATTGGATCAAGAGAGCAAAATAAATCAAGGAAGAGAAGGATCAAGCAACTATTGCAGGATTCTTTGCAGGTGTTGATTTTCATGTGTGATTTCCTTGCTAGATTCGACATATATGGTATTGAATGTGGTTTCTTGTTGTCTTGGCGTGGGTTTTGCCAGGTGTGATAGTGTTTTCAGCCTAGCCTCGCCATTTCCGTATAGATTTGATGAGATGGACTTCTCATAATTCAGTTGAGCTGGATGGGTGGACTGGATTCGAAGTTGAGTGGGGTGGATCTACGAAATGAAAAGCACATGGCCTAGTGGTCCCTGAACCGAACTGTGGATCACGGTAAAGCCACTAGCCTAGTACCCCTGAACCAGGCTGTGGGTTGTGATAAAGGGAAGATTGTTTGCCTCGGTGGGCCTAAGAACCCTTTCCGGTGAATGGTCAGATATATGATAAAGCCAAGAGGTCAATTTCTCTCTGTTGGGCCTAGTAGTCCTGAGTGGGATGTACGATAAAGACTAGAGAGATGGTCTCAATGTAGGGCCTAGTGACCCTTGGATCAGATTGTAGGTTATGGTAAATCTTGAGAGACTAGGAGGCACTCAAATTCCTCACGGTGTAGGCAGAGAACTCTAGTAGCATTCAAGCTTGTTTGGTTCTATTTGGTTGGTTATGAGTCCCACATTCATGCTTAGAATATGGCACAAGGGTGATTGGCTAAAGAGAGATTTTGCTCAGCCAATATATGGTCAGGTGGAACGTGATAGTCATATATCTAGTTGTTTTTCGCATTCAGTAATGAAGATCTAATTCCTATGGTATTTGGTATGCAAATGTACTAGCCTATGTATGGATTTTATTATTGTTGTATCCATTGTAATTATGTTGTTAATATGATCCGGGGTAAAATCTTGATACCCTTAACCAAGACCTTTTAATTCGGCTGATAAATAGAATTGCATTTAATTAAAGACGTTAAAGAACTTAAATGAACAACTGTAGCTGTAAATAAGAGGAACATAAATGAACAAGATCAGCAATCATGAGAACACGTTGTTTGATGACGGAGTTCGTCCAGGAGGGACTACATCTCCGGGCCTCGGTGTCAAGATGGTGTAGGCCGCTGCATTATGTGTTGTAAGAAGAGATGTACATGGATGTGCTTTCCTATGACATACAAGGAAAAATTGCCCTCACGCAGGAGTGGCTTGACTTCTTTAAGAGATGTTCCACTACAGAACTCTCATACATAAAGAAAGACTCCTATCAGTATGACCATAGCTGACATGTAGCAAACAAGAGTATCCCACCAATCCTGGCAAACAAGGGATCTCAAAATACACATAGCAAATAAGAGCATCCCGCCAATGTGGCATAAAAGGGGCTCATACATGACACAAATCCATAGCTGAAAGTACATAAAAAACAACACAAAGCAAGATCCCACGACTCATGTATCAACCGGGATCTGCAAGACATAATGCATCTCAACGAGAAATAAATGAAGAAGTACATGGAATACACATCATATACCTCATGCTGCCATTTTCTGAAGGCTGAATTTCTTTGCGGATGAATCTGAAAGCACCATCAATCTTGTGGCGTCGAGAAAGTGGAAAACGACTGCTCACATGTGCAAATCCGACACCGGCATAACCCACTTCCAAAAGTGGCTGAAAAATCAGAAACTCAAATGCAGAAACTGAGCACGCCATCAGACTCATGGCGCTGAGTAGTGCTGAAACGACATAAAATTTGTCCCATTTGGACAAAGTCGAAATTTTATCCTCTTGAAAATTGAGCCTCAATCAGGGTTCCGCCTGCCTCTTTCTGGGCTCATGGTTCCACATGACCTGCATTAAAAAATATTAACTCTGAAATCCGTGCGCGCTCTCCCGCTCCTCCATGGCCTCGGCACACTGGTAAAAAGACGAGTTTATATAAAATTTGTTGGCGGATTTACCAACAAAGACTGTTGGTGTAATGGTAAATTGAGAAAATTGTTAAGGAGAGGTCGGGGGATCAAATCCCGCCTCCCCACAAAACGCGCGCTGTTTCTTTTAATTTAAACCGGAATTTGTTTTAATTTGTTATGGAGTGGGTCGGGCCCGCATTGGGCGGCCCGCCCATCCAATCGCACGGTAATATGTGGGTTGACCGTTTAATACATAACCATTATGTATTATATATATCCGATGGCTGTTTGTATGTGTTGACTGGGATGTTTTAAGTTGGGCCGCCCGTGGAGCGGGCCGGCCCACATGGCCGGGCGGGTTCAATTCCCGCCGGCCCATTTAAATATGGTGCCACATATGCTGACGGGGGTGGCGGGGGTCACGGCCCCCACCCCCTTTTTTTAAATAGTTTTTTGTTATTAAAACAAAACAGACATTCTGAGAAATCTGAAATTTGACCGTAGGAGTCATTTTAAGCAGGCCACAATTTCGCCCGGAATCTGGCCTGAGCTTGCCGGAATCCGGTGGCTGGAAAAAGTCCAATTTGTGTCCTCTTTAAGGCTTCCCAGTCACCAAGTCAACCTGGAACTTTGACCGCTTATAACTTCTTCATACGGACTCGGAATTGAGTGCCGTCTGCACCGTTGGAATCAGAAAGATGAGATCTACAACATGAACTTGTGAGTTTCAAGAGTAATCAACACCCTAGCACAGGCCTTTTGCACAGGCCACTTGTGCTGTGCACGATTAATCCACACGGATCATAATATGTTGGTTATAAGCATGTATTTGATCAGTGATGATGTATGGCTCTATCTGTGTTTTTACCCGTAAATGAATGCACAATGTATCTATGGTCAAACGTACTGTATTATAGCTTATGATGTAGGGAAGCAATGCTTCTTAGCTATTCTCAGATTTGTAAGAGACCCCCATGTTTAACTATGTTGTTTATACCTGTAGATGCAATGTTTATGACATGTTTTAAAAATTCATGTCATGGCTAGGAGGGTCCAGATGAGTTCTTAATGATGTGAATGCTTCCATACCTTTTTTTTAATTTTATTTAACCTCTCCTAAATTTTTATGAAGTTACGAGAAGTGACTTGGGCTATGGGGCTAAAACGGTGGCACGAATCCCGGAGTTGCAGGGACAAAACTAAATTTTTAGGGCCTTGGCCGCAACCTTGCCTTGGCATGCTTATGGTTATATGTTGTTGTCCACTCACTTTCCCTTACATGCCCATGACTAAGGCTTAAATTGGTAAAAAATCAATCCCCCTAAAAATTTCAGGGGTCTGGTAGGTTGGGTTACCTCCTAAAGGTGTTGTCAATGTTGTGTAAGGTCTGTTTATTAAGTTTATGTTTGTTCCACTTCCTTAAGGTCATCTAGGAGTTTGAATCTCATATTAGTATCGTCTCTTCACATGTTTACCCTGGTTGGTCGGTTACTTGGGTAGATGTGAGAAGTGGGTGTTACAATCATCATCATCAAATAACTGGGGCATAAGCAAGGATACCATGGTGTGGCTATCTTCTCTCTTTTGTGGAGGAAACCCATGGTTCTCAATGTTCACCCTACAAATTCCATCATGACCCTATGGAGGGCTTGGATCCCATATAGGGAGGCCAAACCCCAAAATGAAGACTCACCTATAATCTTGTATAAGATCC
This sequence comes from Pinus albicaulis, assembly GCA_034641835.2. Lineage (NCBI taxonomy): Eukaryota > Viridiplantae > Streptophyta > Pinopsida > Pinales > Pinaceae > Pinus > Pinus albicaulis. The sequence continues at coordinate 795,953,275 of CM076574.1, forward strand.
AATTAGTCTCCTTGCCTTCCATTACAACAAATCATTAGAGAAATTGAGTAAATGAGCTTACAAATCAAGGAACCAGGTGGAAAATTCATAGTGGCATGCCCTTATGTAATGGTTTTTATAATGTATAGGTATCCCTAGGTGGAAGAGGGAAGTTAATCAAGGACCCTATTAGGTGGTTTCAACCTTTGAGGGAGTGATAAGTCGATGGTACATATATTAGATGGCAGGTGTCATGTGAAATAATGGTGGAGCACAGTGGGGGGGACCAGGGGAAGTCTCCAAGCCACATGCCATGGCACAAGGGTATCTATAATAAGGGAAACCCACACATGGATGTACAAATGTATGAGGGAGAAATCGTGGTACATGATTTACCCCAACCTTTATTTTCCCACCCTTATTTATATGCCTTTTGTCTTTTATTGATTTTCTTTATTTAAACTACTCAGGGCTCCAAGGAATGAGAGCATGATGTGAATGACATAAAATTTAATGCCCCATTAAGGTTAGGTAGTTCATTTCCCACGAGGAGGTGTGACAATCATGTGTTCCTTAATGATTCAAAGGGCTCACATAAGGGGCCCTAGGAACAAAGGTGATGACCATAATGATAGGGGTAGAGTTCATGTTTGGCTTTTGTCCATGTGATAATTTTTTATGACTCAACTGTCTTTTGCATTTTATGGTACATTTCTTATTGTAAGTGGCCAAATTATGCTTTTAACTTTCTTTTTAGATGCATCAACCTATGAGGCATCGTTCCAAGCCCAAACCAAGTGTGGACAAGGGGAGGGAGAGGATAACTCCTTATGGACCCAATGGAAAAATGTGGACCTAGATGGGAAATATGTGAAAATAAGTTATAATGAGTGGAGGGAGTGATGTATTTGGTATCCGGAAGCAGGGCCACACAACCAAAATTAGGTTTTCCCAAGTAATGCCACTCCTAAAGCTAGTAGCCAATAAAGGAGATCCCATGGGACTAGGATACAAGATTAACCACCAAATTGGACAAAGGAACAAGAGTACAGACCAAGCCCATTCTTTCCGTTGAATCCCCCCACTAATCCATGTCCAAATGCTTCCATGATAAGTAAGAAAAAATACCCTATTACATAATGAAAATCCAGACCTTCAGGGTTGGAAGGCCCACCTTCAAACACACAATCCTAATATATGGGCAAGGGCACATAATGGCTAGCTCAGGTGGCAGAGAATGGTTGTACATCGAGCTATCTTGTGGTTGCAAGCGGCTGCCGGCTAAAGACAAATATAGGAGAAAATTTCTCCTATGGGTGTCACCCACTGGTGGTGGGTAACAATATCGTCTATACTTGTTATTGATTAGTGATGGAAATTTTTTAATATGATTATGCTATGGATGTGCGCATTTACTAGTTACCAGTGCAACCATATAAATTAAATGGCTAGTAAAAGTCGATAAGCATCAATATATAGTAAGCATCAAAACACTTACCCCACGATACATCTCACATTGTCTAGATTAGAAGAAATCATTATAAATAAATAAAAATAATAAATAAAAATAAATAAATAAATAAATAAAAATTATTATAACTTTATTATTATTATTATTATTTACAAAAACAGTTAATTATGCCATGGAAATTCAACCCCATTTTATCATGAATTTTTTTAACTTGTAAGTAAAGTTTTGCTACAATACCACATGCCCAATATGATAAGTGTTGATACAATAATTTCTTTAGCTAATTAATTCCATGGAGGTTAAATCTATACCATCCACCCAATAATTATTGATAATTAAATTAAAATTTTGGAAGACCTATTTTGAAATAGACATGCCTATTGACATAATTATAAAAGCTCCAATTATCATAATAATTCTAGTATAAAAAAATAAAATTATTGTCCACATTTTAAACTAGAGTAATCATGTCGATAGGCATGTGTATTTCAAAATGATATATATTTAACGTTCATGTAATATGCTACAATATTCATAGCATTATACACTAATAACGGGTTAAGATTGATCTACAAGTTAGTTATGCCTTTTTAATTAATTTATTTCAAATTAATTAATTAAATAAAATGTCATATCAACAAGTGTCATATTGGATATGTGGTATTAATAATCATGGTATTGGCCCTAGTATGAAAAAAATTATTTATAGATTAAGAATTTTCATGGTAAAGTAGGAGTGATTCTCTATGTTTAATAATATTGTTCAACTCATATTATTATTATTTTTAATATCTAAAATGATCAAATGATAATAATTTAAAATAACGTTATCATTTATTAGTATTAGTATTAGTATTTGGACATTATGAGATATATAGTGGGGTAACTATTTTGATGTTGATGTCTATACCATCCATTTAATTTATATGGCTAAGTGAGTGTTAACTTCATCATGAATTTATCTTTTACACTCATTAATTTATGCTACCACTAATCAATTACTTTTAAAGAAAATCCTATGCATCTAGATATAATTGTTTCTCATAATTGGATAGAATTTGGTTTATCTACTAAAATAAAAATATCCTCTATTAATTTTTTAATAATGGATATTTTTATCCTTTCATTAAATTTATAAAAAATTATTTACAAGTTAAGAATTTCCACAGTAAAGTGAGAGTGAATCTCCATATTTTTTTAATATATATACACTATAGCACTTTAATGAGTAGCCATAGTTAAGAATATTGTTTAACTCATATTGTTTTTTTATAATGATCAATAATGATAAATTAAAATAAAGTTATAAGTTAATTATTTTTTATGTTTTTTTTAATCTTGGCAACATGAGATATATAGTGGCTAATTGTTTTGATGCTAATGCCTATTAATATTTACTAGCCATTTAACTTATATACGGGCTATTTAATTTATATGGCTACACTATTTCATCATGAATTTATCTTTTACACTCATTGATTTATACTATCACTAATAAATTACTTTTAAAGAAAACCATATGCATATAGATATAAATATGGAGTTGTCTTTAGTGCAACTTTTTTGAGTTTCAGGTGTCGGAAATTTTTTTGAGGTGAAATCTTGATTTGTGTTATTTAAACTGGTTTTTTTTACTATATATATGGATTCAACTATTCAACACCGTGAAAAACCCCTAGGGCACTTGGATTGTGAAAGGGTTACCCATTTAATGAATTCATGCCAGATTTTAGAGAAATTACACTGGAAAAATCCACCGGAAAAGCTTCCAAAAAGTGGCACTAAAGAAAACTCCTATAAATATTTATGATAATTGGATAAAAGTTCTATTAAAAATAACCTTTTTTATTCATATAAAACACCTATTAATTTTTGGTATTTTTATCTTTTCATTATATTTATCATATAAATATATAATCATTTTTTTCTTTTAATAATTATATATATAAATGTTATATTTTTAGTTTTATGAAATAATTATGATGATGATTAATGTCCACTAAGTCCAATGCGGTCTATTAGACCTTAAGAAAAGAAAAAGAATCTAATTGTGATTCTTCAAAATCTTGTTTGTATGATAAAAAAGAAGGGAAAGAAGCGCTCCAAAATCGCTATAGTTGGGCTGACTTAATAAGTCAAGAAGATTGGAAGTGTGACAGATGTTAGGTAATTGCAATTGAATGTGAGTAAGAGTCGGGTGGTCTAAAAGGAAGTGTTTTTCATCTTCCACCCTCTTAGTATCGCAAATCTGATAGATTCTATTGTCGCAAGGAGTCTTGGGAGTAGACCACCGCTCGGTTTCACTTCGAAGCTCATGAGAATTAGTTCTTATCCTAGAGATGTTCATTTATTTCTTAGTACTAGTCAACAAAGAGAGATAATTATGGCTATCAAGGGTGGGTTTGATCACCTCCTTATAGTATCTTAGCTTCCTTTCACCCTCTAGCTCCCTTTCATCCCACAACTTATCCTTAAAATTGGAGGCAATAATACCTTTGACACTATCCTTTCTTCCCATGATGATCTCCTCCTTAATTCCCCAATGGTTGAGCCAAGATTGGGCATCCTTATGCCATCTGTGCTTGAGGCGAAGGTGGGGGTTTTGACTAAAATTAGAACCAATTTTTGGGAGCCTCTTGGATTCCATATTGTAAATCATCTTCTTATACATCATATATCTAAACATAGACGTAATTTCAATGGGGGAAGGTCCAACTTCGATCAAGAGGATAGGACAGGGATTATTTCCCTTGTTCTTGAGGTTCTTGGTTATGAATTGCTTCTGAATCATATAAATATTTCTCCACGAATCTATGGATATACTGCAGCCCAAAACTTCACATTCGTATAAGACAACGGGGGTGATGAGAGTCTCAAAGAGGAACCTTTTTTTCTCCAAATGAAAATATCCATTAACTTACAATTCTTTTCAAGCTCATAATAAGCTTTCCAGCCTCCAATAATCCTTTTCTCGAAGTTATAATTCCAATTGAGCTGATGAGGAAAGTCAATATCCAAATATTTATAAGAAGAAACCTACTCTAAGCAATGGTTATCATAGCCAAAACTACAATGGGTGATATTTTTTGATTTAATGACCATGACTTTAGTCTTATCGGTATTAACTGCCATACCCATCTTGGAGCAGTGGACATGAAGATTCTTAAGTTTTTTGTCTAGGTCATCATGGAATTTTGCAAGAAGAATGATATCATCAGCATAAAGGAGAAGAGTAATGATTATACCAACAAGCCCGGTGCCCTTGCAACCTACAGTTTCTAGACTCTCCTCTAGCTTATTGATGTAAACGTTAGAAATGGTAGGGGATAGGTGACACCCTTTCTTAACCTTGATATTGCATTTAATATCTTTAGACCACCCTTCGTCGGTATTAAGATTGGAAATGACAGTCTCGTAGAGGCAAATCACAACAATCCCTAGTTTAGGAGGAACCATGATCTCTTCAAGCCTCTCCCAGAGCTTATCTCGAGGAACAATGTCGAAAGCTTTTCTAAAGTCCACAAAACAACATAAGGGATCGAATTTAATATTATGACATTCATCTGCAATGATCATAAGAGTGACAGTTAGTCGATAGTCAAGTGATGTATCCTAAAACCAACTTTCCCTTTAGCTCTTTTACCATGGTTTTCAAGCCAAAGGATAAGCTTCTTTTCCAAAATGAGCCCATATAGCCTGGCTAGGATGTAACTAATCATAATGGTCATGTAGTTAGAGGGAACACTTTTGTCCACATTTTTAAAGGTATGCACAATAAGGCTTTGCGTCCAAATATTAGGGGAGGCCATGCGTTACTTCCAAATTGATAAGCTTGTGGAGATGAGGAATGATGATAGATCTTCCCATTTTAAAGATATCAACGTGGTATCCTTCAATATGTTTAGCTTTCCCATTAGCGAGATTATTAATCCCAGACTCAACGTCTTCTAGAGAAAATATATCTTCCTTAATAGGAGTGTTTAAGATGGTGCCCATGGTGTTCAGAGAATCATACAACTTATTAAGATAGTTGACCTAGTTTTCTAAGGGGATAGAATGATTATTTTTAGTTTTACGAACAAGCACATTCTTCCAAAACTTTCTGGGCACAACTTTAGAAAGGTGGAGAAGATTCTCTTGTATCTTATTAATATAAAACTTCTTCTTCCTTTTGATGAGAGCTTTGTATATACTTATATTCCGGAGCTTAATGATTTCATTAAGAGAATCTGTGATCGCTTTCCTGCAAATTTTACAGTCGTTTTCATACCAGGGATCAGAATTTATATTATTATGCTTATACGAACTATCATTAGAGAACTTGCTAATGGTAGTGGAAAGGGTAGTATTAAAATGGTAATAAATTTGAGCAATGTTGTTATTATAAGTCAGGGAGCCTAAATCCATTTCTAAATCCCTTAAGAAAATGTCGACATTACTTCTATAGAAGCGAATGTGTCTTTTTCTTTCACTGGTCTCTTGCATGTGGGTGGTATGCATAACAAGACTGAGAGATAAAGAAAAAGGTACGTGGTTAGAATCAAACTCATACTCGTTAAGTAGCTCAAATTTTGTAATATGGTTGAGGACATGGGTGTCAAAAATCGCATAATCCATGACATTGCTACCCAACCCATGGAAACAAGTCATTTGGCTAGAGGAACACCACTTGTTAATACCATTACAGATGATTAGGTCCTGGGAACTTCAAAGTTTGAGGAGCTTAGTGCCGAATAAGCTCTTGATTATGCCTTCAAAGTTTCTCTTAAATTTATTAGCTAAGTTACTATCTTCATCAAGCCACAAGGGGTCGAGGTTAGAGTTATTACTTAACAAAATAGCTTGGTTAGTAGCAATTCTAGCATTAAAGTCTCCAAGAAAAAGGATATTACCTTCATTCCTTATGTTGTAGATGCATTTTTCTAAGGTATTGAAATGATAGTTCTTATCCAAGTTGTTTTTCTTATAGGATGTAGAGTTGATAGGAGTGAAATAGCAGATTGCAAGAAAGATCCTATTGGTGGTATAATCAAAGATCTCGATCAAAATGTATTGATTTAAGGGGTCAATTTTATAAAGTTGGATGTGAGAGGAAACAATGTTCCTTATATAACATGATATACTGCCAAAACCCCTTTGGGAGGATTTCTTATTCCAAGCTTACCAAAGAGTGAATCTATCAAGGTGAGGGACCCTAGATTCATCATGCTCCAAAGTTTCAACAAAAAGAATAATATCAATATCACTTGGGATCCAACTTAACATAGGAAGTTTACACCATGGAAAACCATGAAAATTCTAGAAGAGGATCCAGAGTGATGCTAGCCCCTATTTATCACTCATGTTTGGGACTCTATCTCTAATAATATCTTTACTATTCCTAATGATCACCCATTTCCATTCTTTTCTTGCTTCCTTGACCTTTTGGACTTCTTTCCTAAGTTCAACTTGGTCTTCTGGAATGAGATCTCCATTTATAAATATTCCTGTTCCTTTTAGGCTTGGGGATTTCTTGAGTATATTTAATTTATGGTCAGTACAACTGATATTGACAAGGACTAGTTTGTGTTTATGCTCAAGTATCTTTCCTACCCTTATAGCTTCTGTGAGATAAGTTGTTTGAATTTGAGATTTTGTTTTTAATTGTTCTTCTACTATTTCTAATGTGTCTTCATTGTTTTGTTCTTCTATACTATCAATTATAAGGTGTAAGGCTCTTTTGTGGCACTCATGGTCGAGTATAATTAGTTTATTAATTTCCTCTTTTGTAGGTTTAATATCTAATTTATTCTTTGTGTTCTTTTAGATTTTTATTCTCGCTTTGCAAGGTGTCATTTTCTTTAACCATTGAATTTTACTATGTTTTATTTCTTTAATTCTACTTTTCATTCCTTGGAGTTCAGTCTCGAGTGTGATTATTTTTTTTTTCTAGTGATTTGTGGTTGTTGTCAAGCATTGTAGTTAATTCTAGTTTAAACTATTTTTCTCTTTCTTCCCTTTGTCTTTCTAAATATTCAATGTACTCATAAAGTCTCTCTAGGGTAATTTTACTTGGTCTCCCTTTGCTAGAGGGGGCCTTTGAAATGTGAGGGGAAGTACTCATAGTGTTAATAAGAAAAACTTAACAAGAAGAGGGTAAGTGGGAACATATGCACCTGTCAGAGTTGTATTGAGTGTCGTGTAACCAATGCGAGGCTTCAAATTTCCGCAAAATTGCGATATAAAACAACATAAGGTATTGATAATGGACCACCCTTGCTCTCAAACTATCGCATGAACCAGTAATGACGTCGGGCCCCACTCCTCCACAATCTGCTTCCCTTTGGTTTCACTTCATAGCCCGTAATTGCTTAAGGAAGTTGTTATCACTCCAATAATTCTCAAAGGTTGTGAGATTTTTAATTTTGGTTTAAAGAATATTAGAGGTAACCACAAAACTACTTTTAAGCTTTAGGATCTAGCCTTCCTAATGCTCAGAGAGGGCTCTCTCTATATGATTTATCTTTGTTGATTTTAGTTGATTTTAGGCTAGTTATGTAGGGTAAATTGGTTATGGATTTTGATTTGGTTTGGTGGTGAAATCGCTTACTAAGATGGATAGATGTAGGTCTGAATACCATTGGACTAATGGAGTCAATGTGTCAAGCAGTCAGATCATGATCGAGGTCTAAAGGGAAATGTTTACAAGGAAAGATAGTTGATTTACTTCAGATCTTCAAGGCTGATGGTGAAAATGGTTTCAATCGGGATAAAAGAGAAATTAAGGGTTCTCAAATCCGAATAATGAGTGAAAAGATAGAGGTCAATCGAAACTAGGGAGCAATTAAGAATTCCCTAATCTAGATATCAATGGAAAACATGTAAATGATAAATAGTTCAAGACAAAGTGTAATTAAACATATTCTGAAATAACATTCCTGGTATATCTTTTTGATTTAGAACAACATACAAGTATTTGTGAAAACTTTAGAAAGAAACAATTGAACAAATAGAAAGTACTTCATTGTAGTGGCCCAACACATGAATCCTGTAATATGATGCTTTATTGCTCTAATCCAATCTGTTGACTTGAAATTGGTACAATCACCCTTAGGTTCCATAATAGTGTACAACTATAGAAATGTTCAGCAATTCATCCACCCTTTAATAATTCAAATAATGAAGTATTTATACAAAAACTAATAGAAAATATCCTAAACTAATTTAGGATTTATTCCTAGAAATAAAATATCTGGAGACTAAAAGGTAGTGACACCTTTCAACTTATTGAAATGTGTCCCTGTTTTATCTGATTTACTAGCACTTGTTTGTTTCTCACAGGCTGGTTTGTCTCTTACGTTGTCTTCTTCCTCTATATTTCATTTATCTTCACTTTGACATGATTTTTCTCTTTAACTGTCTTTCACACTAGCTGCCCTTTCACTGGGCTAGTCATCTGACTCTCTTTAACTCTTTTATTGCTCTTTAAATTGCATGCTCTGATTTTTACTGTCTGTTCTATTTTAACTGTTTTTACTTTTAACCTTTACTTTCCATATTAAACTTTATCATCTGAATCTTTGTTTACATCCTTCTCTTATGACTTTAAGTAAAATTGAATTTTACTAAAAGATCTGTTGACTTCATGTAAAAATGTGAATCTGTTGTTGCTGAGGTAAATGTTTTTATCTTTTTTAAACCATTTACTATGTAAATTTTCTTTCACCGCTCTCTCTCTGATTTTCTCTTTGTACACAAACTACTGCTTAAATGAGGTCTTCGAATATATTTCCTGAGGATCTGGAGCAAACAGGTAATTAACTAGTATTAAAAATGTTTGTCCAGGTATTTGTATGATCACCTTCAAAAATAAACCAATAATTAATGAAACATAGTTTCATCGAGAAGTGATAATGGATTCTGGGGATGGGGAAAGACTGTAAAATGAGTTGAGCTGTAGTGAGGTTTTAATTTTGGGTTGGCAATGGTTTGGTATTATTTGCGAAATTTGCAAAAATAACTCATTTTCAGGGTTTTGAAATAATGTTGGCTTATCGCACAATGCTTGAGTGGAAAGGTGGTTTTAGCGCATCAAGGAAAGCTGGTAGGCGGTATTTTGATCGGGAGTGTGATGAACTATGGTAATTCTACATAGCAAAGAGAAGGGAGGGCGAAACTGTTTATTTCGCAAGATTCTGAGGTTTTAAACTTCATACAATCGGGGGATGTGAAGAAAATATAGGCAGTTGGATCAAATGGCAATGATTAGATGATTGAAGAGTTAGGGGATTTAGATAGGTGGGACTAGGGATGGGGAAGGGTTTAAATGAAATGGGTTAAATGTACATAACGAGACCGGGATATATATAATGGTAGTTGGGTTATGTAATAAGCGAAGGGTTAGGGAGTGATATGTTATATATTGTCGGAATATAATATGATAGAGGGAATTGGGTAAATAAATAGGTGGAGGTCTAAGTAATATGTGGGAGTTAAATGTAAATGATATAATGGGGTATATATTAATATGGGAATTAACATAAGATAAGGGTTAATATAATATGGGATGTTAGAATACATTAGGAATGGGGGTTTATTAAAATAATGTTGGGGAAAGATTTAGCAGTGAGACTCGACATAATATTTCAAACTTTAGGATAAGTGAGTTTATTGGAAAAGGGAATTTTAATAAAGGGAAATGAGGTTAGTAAATAGGTAAAGAGGTTTTAACTAGGGAAAAGGCGAAGTTAGTTAGGGAAAAGGGGTTTTTAGGATGGAAAAATAGTTAAACTAAGGGAAAAGGAGTATTAGTAAAAGGGAAAGGATAAAAATGAAGGGGAAGGGATTTTTTACAAGGGAAAAGTGTTTTTAGGAGGATGTTAGATATATGAAATGAATCATCAGTGCTTTCCATGATTTTCCAAAGTTCTTCTGCCTACCGTTCTTTATCCTAACATTTTTATTTCCTGTTCTTGGGCGCATTTAAGCTTGCAGACCCTTTATTTCTTTAAGTAAACTATCTACTTCTAACTTTATGACGTCTAACAACTCAGATTAAACTAATGAGCTCATTTATTTCTCTACCTAACTACTAATCTGCCAAGATTAAACAATTTGGCTAGATCTTTATTCTCTATCTATCAACATGAAATTTAAAGCATGAAAGATCAAGGTTAAGTAGTTTGACCTTCATGGATTGTGGCATTTTGGACAAGCTGCACATAATTTTATTTGCATAAAGTAAACTGAAGTAGTGGCATTTGAACGTGCAACACTTTCATGATCTTTTTTTTGGTGGGGTTCATATTTAATGTTCTTTTTTATCTTTGTTTCTTTTTGGTCATACCCTCTTTTCATCTTTTAAATATGGGAAAACATTTGCAAAAGGAAAAATTATGTACAATATTGAAAAATTCTACATAATCAATTCAAAATTATGAATCCTATTATTATAGGACCCTAACAGAAGCAATGCACCTAGTTACAAGAGTATATTTTGTTAATAAATAAAAATTAATTATCATAACATTAAAATAATTATTCTATGGCAACAACAAATTTATATGAATTTATCTTTTATACTCATTGATATATACTCTCACTAAAAAATTACTTTTAATGAAAATCCTCTGCATATACATATGGATATTTATTGTATTTGGATACAATTTATATTAAAAAAAATAAAAACATTTATTATTTATATAAAACCCTATTAATTTTTGATATTTTTATTAAATTTATTATATAAATATATACTAAATATTTTTTCCTATATAAAAATGCTATATTTTTAGTTTTAAAAAATAATTATAATAATAATATATAAAAACATTATATTTTAAATCTAATAAAATAAATGTCCTATCGATTATTTAATATATATAATTATTTATATGAATAGTATATATTATTTTATTAAAAAGATAATTGTAAATTTTTAATAATAATTTGTATTAATAATTTTTATATTTTTTATTTATTTTCTTCAACCTTATATTTTTAATAAGATATTAATTTAAATAAGATTCTATAAACAAATTTTTATCATTAAAATAATTTATTGTTAAATAGAGATTAATTATTAAAATAATTATTTTTGTGGCAACAGAAATTTATATTTCAAGAAAGCGGTTTATGGAGATATTATAATTAGTTTTTTATTTGAAATATTATATTGATGAGTGGATGCTTTTTTTTATTTAAATGATCGTATAGAATGTGGCAAAATCAGTACCATGTCAAAGTGTTCTCCATTCTGAATCCAATGGTGCAAATGATGCCTCAATCTGAGGTCCTATGAAGAAGATAGAGCAAGTCAAAGTCATGGTCAAAGTTAGGCAGTGGGCCAGGTTTAAGTGTCCCCCAATTTCACCGTCAACTGACAGGGAACCTAGCACCCGAGAAGCGCATGAATTCGTTGAATGTTTAATTTTCCTAATAACCTCCATGTTCGAGAATATTTAAAAAAAGGCCTATAAGTCATGAAAAATAAAAATAAAAATATATATTAAGGTGAGGCCATGTTATACCAAATACTAAGTCAAAGAAATTAAATATAGAGGCGGGCTGTCACCCCTGACATCCCCATCGATTGTTATGTATACGTTACAAGGGAGGTGGGGAGGCGAGCCGCCACCGACAGACCCACCTACTCCTTTAAGCAACCATTACATAGTTTCGTCATAACTATATAATACCACTGGAGATGGCATAGAAGACAGGATCAACGTGGGTCGAACTCGCCCGGCCCACGTGGCTGGCCCCCAAGTGGGTGATCCCAAAACCAGAAACTCAACACCCAAACAAAATAGATAGTGGGGGATTCGAAATCGGCATCGACAGATAAGGGAGCGCCTTAAGGTCTATGCCCTAACCAACAGCCCGGTTGGCTCGTTTGGTAAAGTTTGCCTGCCAAATGATATAAAAACTCATCCTTGTAGAACGCCGAAGGCAAAGCGAACCAACATAACTTGCACGGGGTGGAACCATGAATCACGCTGAAGGCGAAACCATACCCAGGGGATCTTGAGGGGCATCCGAAAGGTTCCCTGGGGCGTAGAACTTGCCATTGTAAGTTTTGGATGAATTTTATGTCGATTTTACATCTCTCGGCAACAAGAACTCAACGGTGATGTCCGTTTCTGCATCAGAGCTCTCCATTTTTTAGCCATTTTCCATATTGGAGGTATAAGGGTGCTTTATGTAATTTTACTTGTACTTCTTCTTCTTCTTGCCACTTAATGAATGAAGGCCTCCCCACTGTTGAGCAGGGCGCGAAGACGTAGTCCAAATTGGACGAACTCCGTTATCAACTCTTGTTGTCATCTTTTCATTCTTTCATGTTCTTCCTCTCTTCTTTTATGTGCACTTTAAGTTTTTTATGGTTAACGTGTCATGTTTCATGTAATCCTTTATACATCTACAAGTAAAAGATCTTGGATCAAAAAATGTTGTAGTTTCGTTTATTTTTGAGGATATTTTTGCTCATTTTGGTGTCCCAAGGTAAATTATGAAAGATCAAGGTACTTAATTTACATCCAAGTTGGTACAGAAAAATATGGAGGAATATAAAATCAAACATCAGAAATCCACATCATATCATCCATAAGCAAATGGATAGGTGGAATCCACCTATAAAGTAATTGAAGCAATTATTACCAAGACTGTGCATCTGCATTGAAGAGACTAGGTAGAAAAGCTTCCAGAATCTTTATGGGAATACCGTACCACATGGAGAAACACCACAGGACATACTCCTTATGAACTTGTTTATGGGAAGAAAGTCCTATTTCCTATTGAGTTCCAGATAAATACTTTAAACACAATAATCAAATTGGGTCTTGATTTATCTAAAGCACAAAAGCAAAGGAGGGAGCAACTGAATGAACTTGATGAGATGAGACAATATTCTATTAAAATAACTAACATAGTTCAACAAAAAATATCCAAATGGCATGACAATTTCATAAAAGAAAGGAAATTTCAACCAGGAGATTGGGCATTACTTTTCGACTCAAATTTCAAAGATTTTCAAGGGAAATTTCAAACTCATTGGCTTAGGCCTTATGATCTTGAAACTATCTTTGATAATGGTGCAGTCAGAATCAGAACCATTGATGAAGAAAGATTACCCACCCTTGTAAATGGTCATCGATTATGAATTTATCATAAGCCATTAACATGGGAGGAGTTTGTTAAACATCTGCAAGACAACATTGATAGGAAGGTGGTTAGGAAGGATTCTCTTTCCTCTCCAACTTAACTCGCAAAAGATTTTATTTTCTAAAAGAAAAATTAATAATAATAAAAATACAAAAAATAAAATTGAAAAATAAAATAAAAATAAAAAATCGAAAAAAAGAAAGAAAAAGAAAATCGAAAAAATAATAATAATAACAATTGTATAAACATGAAAACCAACATTATTGGCATGTTTATACAAAAATTTTAGGATGAAAACCAAGCACTCTTGGTAGCATAGATTTTCTTTCTAAACTCTATTCTAATCCCATCTTCTTTGTTACACCTTTTTTCTTTTCAAAATAACCAGCTACAGAATTGATGAAAATCTGCAGCTTTAATGAAATTCTGTAGATGACTTAACAAGATTCAATCAGGACAATTGAAGATATTTTCACAAGAAGAAATTGATCAAGTTTGTAGCTAAAGACATCCAAGAACAACCTAAAAAAGACCAATCAAAACTTTTGAATCATGAATCTAAAGGTATGCAAATGTTAAATTAAATAATAAAGGTAAGAGAACATTAGATTATGAAATAAAAGTAGATGTTGCTACCGCCATTTAAAATAATCATTACTATTCTTCCGACTTCAGACTTAACCATAAATACTCTGTCTTTTCAACAAAGTTTGCCATAAGCCCATCATAATTCAAAATTTTTCGTTTATCATTGCGTAGCTACTCCATTCCATAAACCCTATTCCATTGGAAATTCTACCATCATTCATACTCTGTTTTCTTGAAACTCTTTTTTTCATAAACCTTGTTCATTGGTAATTCCGCTCTCATTTATACTCTGTTTCTCAAAGCTATTTTCACTCCAAAAACCTATCAAAGGAATCAATTAAGGGTGATAACTTCTCAAACATGGGGGTTATCCACAAGTTAGACAGATGCTACAAAAGGCACAATGGCTAGAGTTTATGGAGAAATTTAACCGCTAGGACAAAGAATTTGACAAGTCTTTTTTTCAAGCATTCGATGGAGTTGAGGCAGAAATTGGGGATGTGAAGATAGCGTTAACATGATCCTTTATAGAAGAAGTAATTGGGCTACCTAGGGTTGGTGAAAGATGGTTCAAAAACATTGGAATTGAAGAAAATGGATGGAAAAATTTTCTCAAATGCCTAGGTATGGACACTTCAGTGTTTAGGAAAGGAATTCCAGTTACAACTCTTAAAACTAAATGGAGAAATTAATTGTTGGTCATTCAAAAATTTATTACTTGTGAAGGTAGATTTTGCAATATGTTTTTCTTTACGGTGATAGAATCTTTAAAGTTGCAAAGTAAGAAAGTATTGTATATTGGTAATTGTTTAAGAATATATAACAAGCAGACAATTATATAGAGATGAAATACAACATAAAATGAAAGGAGTAAAACTTGTATGCTTCCATATTTGTGTTTCATCCTTCTTAGAAAATAACAAAGTCATAGGCCGGGAGAAAACCATATCATTACACTAAAAGTGTAGTAAATACCTTAACCAAGGCTGCAACAGAGTAATTATATAGTAAAAGGATATGCATAAAATTATAAAGCATCTGAACCAGAAAATTTTATCACAAGTCAAGCACGACATCCTTATCATAGTCTATTTTACATCGCAAGAAGGGAACTCATAATAATCCCTTTAATTTAGCAAACTGAGAAGAAAACTGGTGCACAGCTAGGGAATATTATAACCCTTGAGGCCGGAGCCTTTCAAAATTACATGATATTAACTACAAATTCTAAATTGAAGCAAAGGGAGGTGAAACCCTTACTCTCCCTAAAATGAAGAAGAGTACAATACCTAGTAAGGTAATGGTGCCATAACTAGGAATCAACCCATAATATTTCCTCTAGGGTCGTGCCGGGGAGAAACTAGCCCCTGCCGTGATTTTTGCCTAGGCAAACCCTGCCATAGAAAACATAATTTCATTTAAAAAAAACCACAATATTGGCAGCATATTGCAGACAAACAAATAATAGAAATTACTGGCGAAAAGATTATGTGGGAGTCCTTGAGGGCTCAAACCCCTTTGCTTTGTTAAAGACTGTCCCCGAGGACTCGTACCGAGAGAACATTATAACTGTGGAGTCTATTAGACTACACAAATAAGAGAAAATCCATACTGCTCTGTGATTGAGCCAACATGCAACTGAAGCAAGATTACATAGCATACATCATCCAACCGAAACAAAATTGCAGAGAAACCCTAACTCCTTACAGAAGGGTTTACCTAACACAAGCGACAAGGATTAATAGGCTAAATAACGGCGGATTCAACATACAGAAGAAACAAAGGTATGTAGTCAGAATACCTATAGAATTCACAACATGGCAGACTAGTTAATGGAGGTGCCAGATTCCGAGACTAAAGGCAGGGAGGAGACCTTATCCCCTGAGACTGAAGGACGACTGTCAGATCGAACTCAATAAGATCCATGACATGCAATACTACATGTGGAAGAGCGCTGGAAATTTCGAGAGAAAACATGAATGTTGCGAGACAACTGGTGTGCACCGGTACGAACACTAGAAAACACCATGTGTGAATAATCAAGAAAAATAAACTTGATATAGTTATAACCCTTGTATCATTGAAAATGCAAATGATAAAGACCTTAAACCCTACTTCTGGTTATTTAATGAACCTGTGTGTAATTTATGTGTGAGTTCTTAGGAATGATCTAAGACATGACCTCATGGTGGGAGTAATAAATGCAAAGTATAACTTGGAGCTAGGTAAGTCTGTTAATTGTTACACATCATGGTAATCTTATAATGCTTGGTAAAATGTGGTGTTGGATAGCAGAGTAAAAATACTATGGTTGTATGTTACCATTCGTGTGGTGATTTTATTGATGTTATTT
This sequence comes from Pinus albicaulis, assembly GCA_034641835.2. Classification (NCBI taxonomy): domain Eukaryota; kingdom Viridiplantae; phylum Streptophyta; class Pinopsida; order Pinales; family Pinaceae; genus Pinus; species Pinus albicaulis. The sequence goes on from CM076574.1 coordinate 795,969,810, forward strand.
TTATTTTATTTTTACTATATTTGATGTGGTAAATGTAGAATAACTATGAATGGATGTTACATAATGATCAAAAAAATAATAATTTAAAAATAAAGTTATAAGTTAATTAATTAATTTTTTTTTTTTAAAACATGAGATATATAATGGACTAATTGTTGTGATGCTAATGCTCATCAATATTTACTAGCCATTTAATTTATATACAAGCTATTTAATTTATATGGCTACACTACTTCATCATCAATTTATCTTTTACACTCACTGATTTATACTATCACTAATAAATTACTTTTAATGAAAATCCTATATGTATATATATATATATATATATTTATGGTAATTGGATAAAATTTATATTAAAAAAAACCATTTATTATTCATATAAAACCCTATTAATTTTTGATATTTTTATCTTTTCATTAAATTTATCATATAAATATATAATCATTTTTTTTTCTTTTAATAATGATATATAAAAACATTATATTTTAAATTTAATGACATAAGTATATTAATTATAGACATTTTTTTATATAAAAGTAATATATTTTTCAATTTTAGATCTAAGACTTTTGTGATCCATAATGTAAATGAAATGTCTTTCGGATTAATCACATTATTAGGAAATGTGGTTCATTCTGAGAATGTCTACAAAACCAGCTAATGTGCATTAGCTTAGTTCATTAAAAATGTAGACCAAATCTTAATGATGTGATTAATCCAAAAGACATTTCATCTATATTTTCAATTTGTAAAACAAAAATAATATATATTATAATTTTAATTTAATAATCAAATAATTATTTATATATTATTTTATTAAAATAATAAATATAAACTTTTTAATAAAAATTTATATATATTTTTATTTATATTATTCAATTTATTAAATTATTAATAATTATATATTTTTGATTTATATTATTTAAGTTTTTAGCCAGATATTAATTGAAAAAATTTCTATCATTAAAATAATTTGTTGTTAAATAGAGATTAATTATTAAAATAATTATTTTGTGGCAACCAGAAATTTATATTCCAAAGAGAAACGGTTATGGAATATTATAACTAGTTTTTGATTTGAAATATTATATTGATGAGTAGATGCTTTTTTATTATTTAAATGGTCGTATAGATTTTAATATGCTTTTTTAAAGTTAAACGTCAATAATAAAATGGTCGTATAGATTTTAATATGCTTTTTTAAAGTTAAACGTCAATATCAACATAACTTTTAATTTATATTTATATGGTTTAACATTTATCAAAACTTAAAATGAATATCAACATAACTTTCTATTTATATTTATACTGTCTAACATTTATCAAAACTTAAAATGAATATATGTGGGTTAATATAGTATATGTGTTAATTAATATAAAATGTTTAATGTATCATTTTGTTTGTACTTGCATTTGAATCCTAAAGAATATTTGCTTTTTTGGGCCTATTTTGATTACGCGTCGCTATCACCATGCTTTTTCATTTTTCTATATATGGTAACTCAAAGAAGCACAATATATATGGAAACTCAAAGCACAGCACAATATGAGCTCGCTCTCCCATCAAAGCACAATGTGAGCTCCTATCATTTCTCGACAGAAGGTGGTCATTTGATTTTGGTCTTTCTCGACAGAAGGGTGGGCAGGTACTTGTTCGCTTCTCTTTCTCTCGAGGGAAGGGCGGGCAGGTGGTTGTTGTTTTGGTATAATGGTCGAGTTCTTGGGGATGGCAAGCTGTGCCTGAAATATCCCTCAATTTCTTCACATTCGGCTTCTCCTCTATCTCGTTTTGTTGTGCGTTCATGTTCATGTTTTGTTGTGTGTTAATTTGGGTGTGTGCAAGTGTTTGCAATGTCTTGTCCCTGTGAATGTGAATTTTTGTGGTTGTATGTCTGTGTTAAATATGTTGTGTTGTGTTGTGTGTTCAAGTGTTGTTGTTTCTGTGAAGATGATAGAGGTTGAATGTTGAAGGTCGAAGGAAGGTCGTTTATAGAATATGAACATGAAAGAAATACTGAACTGAGATTTGGGAATTGACGAATTGGACCCAGGTGTCAGGTTTCTTTTAATGCATTGCATTTCAGGTAATTATCCTCATTTCCCGTTTATTTTTATTTCCTTTTGTAAATTATATTCATTGTTTTGGCTCTGCTCTGTTTTTACTGGCAGACCCTACCTTCTTTGTATTTGCAAATTGAATGTGACTTAGGGTGTAGTTTTGTAAATTAGGTGTTTTTGTTTCTACAGTAAACAAAAAGAGAAAAGGAGGAGAGTTTATTCTTAGCGGAGGTCGATCGATTTCAACAGTTAGCTGAATTTCTCGCCTCTGTGCCTTCTGGAGCTGAAGTGAAGTCTGAATTTCTCGCCTCTGTGCCTTCTGGAGCTGAAGTGAAGTTCCTATGCTTGCCTCCCTTCCCAAGTCATCCTCTCAGCGTTTGTTTCTAGGCAGGCAGGTACACTCTGCACTTTGCCGGCCTTTGAGCGTCAATAATAGATAGCATTAAGTATATTGTTTCAGCAGAAAATTTTTCAAAGAGATGATTGCAAAATAATAGCCGCCTTAATCTTAATCTTTTGAGGCGGTGATAGCCGCGTTAATCTTAGCGTTAAGTAAATTGTTTCAGCAGAGAATTTTTGAAGGTGCCGATTGCATACTCTGTCTCTTAATCTTTTCAGGCGGTGTTGGGTTGCTTTGCTGTTTTACCCAGAAGATAAGAATATGACCAATCTTTTATTCTTTACCTTATGTTAAGATGGTCTGGTCTATGTGAGGTGGCCTGCGTCTTACTCTTGAAACGAAAGGGCCGTATACGCGGTAAAGGCTTTTGTCCTCTCAGAGTTCGTTTCTTGGCAAACAGGTGCACTCCGCTTTTTCTGGGTGGTTGAGTGTCAATAGCAGCATTAATGTTGAGTACATCGTTTCACCAGATACTTCATTGATTGCATTATCTCTGTCTCTGTGTTGGGTTTCTTTGCAATTTATCCAGGTTGAGAAGAGACGAATATGAGCAATTTTTATTCTCGACCTTATCCTGAGATGGCCTATGGGACACGGGGCCTGGGCCTTACGAACGTGTACTTTGTGCATTACGCGGTAAAGAGTCGTCCGTCCGTATAGCCTGGCTTTGTCTTAGCCTGCCTGCCGCAGATAGGTACACCTTCTGACCTTCATTTTATTTGGGAAAACATATGTCATTTCTGCTTTCCAAAACGGAGAAGACAGCTAAAGCAGTTATGATTTCTAATTAAAAACCCATTGAGCTTAACGTTATTGTAATTCTTTGGAAAACAATGTCATTTCTGCTTTGTAAAATAGAGAAAACAGTTATTACACTATTATAGTTTTGAATAAAAAACCTAGTTAACATTATTGTAAGTGAATGCATAAGTATACACTCTGTCATCCTAAACAACTAACCTAGTTAGTAACCTTCCTTGTGTTTTAAATTGAAAAACCACCTAAGACTTAACATTATTGTATCTCATGATGGCACATCCAATGCATATCTAAATTCAAGGTAGTTAATGCTTGTAATCTCAAATCAGTGTTGTAGATAATAATGGTAATATAGCATTTGAGATGTAAAACACACTTGTTTCCATGATAACAAACAATCACCCCAAACAACTCTCTATAATATTGCTACTTCATATTCTCCCTCTTTTTAAGTCTTGTATTTTGCTCAAGTAAATTTTGACTAATAACCACTTATTAAAGTTGTTTAGTTTCCCTAGATAGATTCAGATGCCTCATTTAATTTCATTGGTCTTACTTTTGTGCACTAGCTTAAGTAGGCTAACTAGGCAAATGTGAGGAATTGGATAAATGAACTATTTTCTCTTTCTTCTCTACGGTATATGCATATGCAAAACGTGTGAAGCATGAAATCGAACCTCTTGAAATTAGCACAAGTCCAACAATCTTGATCAACAAACCCTCTATTTTTTGGCCTCACTTTGTCTTTTCTTGAGCTTATCCTAGGACCCCAAATGGCTCAAGTCAACTCTTGAGTCATCCCTTCCATTCATCAAGGTCTTGTAGATCCTCTCTTAGATCTATGTTCAATCCTTTGAGGAAATATGCTCTCTTATTCCTTGTTGTGGGAGAACCATGTCTACCCCTCCACCTCCCCATATTGTATCACATTGATTATGTCTTAACTCAACTAGCATGATTATTTCGTAAACGATTTTCATGGCTACACCTACTTAGATTATTGGATACTCTTTTCCTTTGCACTAATCTCATAGAACTTACAATGTGATTTTCCTTGAAAGCATCTGTCCTTGCTTGACCTACCTTCGTGAGTGTTACTTCTTCCCCTTGGCTTACTCCTTTGTATATTTTTCACTTTTGCAAGTGAAACACTTATGACAACTTACAATTACTACAACCTATTCTTCTTTCTTCTTTTTTCTCATCTTATGTGTCTTTTAGGTAATGGAACAACTTGGAATCCTCCTTACCATTATAGTGGCACACCCTTTGCTCCTATGTTAGAAATCATGAAATAAAGGATCTATTGTGAACCCCCCAATAAACCTTAATCCAATAAGACGAACAAGCTAAAATATAATAGAGACTTAATGATGAACACATTAGAGTTCAAGAGAATGCACAACACAATTACAGTGAAAAACTTGGCTTTTCCATATTACCTCGTGTAAACCTCTTTACCTTCTTTCATTTTGTCTTTTTTTTTTCCTTGCTTCTTTTGCAGGCTTTGTTAGTTTCTAGATTTTCACTCAAAGATGTTCAATTCCTTGATTGAAGTGCAAAGATAGAGGCACTTAGGAAGGTGGTCCACTCTCAACATAGCAACACTTCCTCTCTCTTTAAGCTAGTACTTATATGGCACAAGGCAGGGATCCTATATAAGATGTTTTTAGATGTTATTTAGAATTTAATGGATGGAGGATTTCCAAGACCATTGTCTATCCAATTGGGCAATGGAATCAGGATCAATAATCAAATGGCTTTGAATAGAATGTAACAAGATCTTGGTAGGTTGTTATGGACATAGTCTAACCAACCACATGTATTTAATTCAATGTCCATAAAATTAAAGAAGGGCCCTTCCAAATGCTCCACAGACTAACAACCTTCCCAAGGTGTTGCTCACAACAAGTGCAAAATCAATTGAGCAATAACATGCAACCATTGATAATTAAAGGACAACCACAAAATTCCCCTTTAGGTTTTGACTAATTAAGGTTTTCATATATCCCCTTTAGGTTTTGACCAATCTTCAAAATTCCTTATCGAGGCTTCTTTAAAACTTAGCACATCTTCGTCCTCTTTAGAAAATAATGCTTAGCAATATATGCTCTAATTCATTGTTATGTAGGCATATATGATCTTTTTTATTGGGTTAGGGTCGATCTAAGCATTTTGTAAAGTTGTGTTTAATCATGACGTTATGTTAGGAGATGTAATCACAAAATCTAGCACCTTAGTGCAAAACCTTTTACAAGGCACTAAGACTAGTCTAACATGGAAGTATTATGACGGTCACCTAGGCAATCACTTCTCTCTCATTAAAGAAAGATGTATCCTATACGAGGAAGGCTTCCTGAGTAGTTTCAAGGAATCCTTAGACAAGAGTATATAAAGTCTAAATCCTCCCAGGTTAACCACTCACTATACCACCACAAAGATAAGATGTTTAAGGTGAGAACAAGGCGGTTCATTAAAAACAATTTCTAGATTTGTGTAAAGTTTATGAGGCAATTTATGATATCTAGCAAGTTAACATACATCAAGGAACATACGCCAAACACTATAAAAGAAGGAAAAAACTTTGGATGTTGTAAAATTTGTGAAAGATAGTAAATTTCAGCAATACAAACAAACCAACCATTTAATAATTAGATAATCAATGAAAACTAGGGTTGAAAATATGAGTTAAATTAGGGTTTAATCAACAAATTATCTCTGAAAATTAAATACCACATAATAACCCTAAACTGCAAGATGTTGAGCCCTAAAAGCCTAAAGGTTTGAAAAATAATTAACAATAGATGATGATATGATATATTTTTGACCATATAATTGCTAATTAATCCTAGAAGTCTTGCTAATTATGGATGAAACTTAAAGTATAGCTATTGCAAACCCTAATATAACACTAAACATTAAATAAACATTTAAAATTTGAGTTTAATGATTGGATAATTGAGAGTAAAGATAGTTCCTAATATCTTTTGTTTTGGTCATAAAGAGTTAAACTAAGGACTCTCTTGAAGAAATGTACCTAGATCTAGGGTGATAACTAGGGTTGTCCACTACTAAGCCTAGAAGATCCTCTTTGTACTTTTGCAAGCTTTGAAAACAAAATCAAGGGACAATTCTCCATTAAAAATATTCTTGGGGTTTAAAAGCAGGGATCTATCGAAGAATAATACAAGGAGAATGCACCTTCACCACTAGATAAGCACATTTGCATTTAATACATTCAACAAATAAATCCACAAGGCTTAGAGATATCACTTACCCAAGAAATCATTGTTCATCCTTAAACCTTTGCCATGAAAGTTGAAACATCCATTAAGCTTGAAAAATCATCCAGAAAGCATCTCTCCAAGAGGTCGCACTAGTTATTCATCTATAGCTAAGATAAGTATAAGAGTAGACAAGTAGCGATCATTTAAAAGTGAGGAATGCTTCCCTTATTTATATGAGAGATCTAACATTTCTTCATCCATTAAAATCCCCAAAATCTAAAATTGCCTTTATCACTTGCAAACCCCAAAGATAAGGCAACAATACATAAAATAATCCATGATACACAAGTGGATAGGTCTCAAGACTCCCATCAATGCCTCATATGTGAGATATAATGCTAAAAATGCAATTTGTCCTTATTATAAAGGTGGTCCAAGGTTACACATGTGGCATAAATGCTCATTAATAGGTGGATGACTGACTCTAAGTGGCAAGTAAGGGCTCAAAAGGTGAAATGTTGCCTCCAAAAGTCACAATGTTTCATCTCCAAGGGTCACATCAAGCTCAAGAGGCATGATGTCATGCTCGAAAAGTGTCCAATCATCGTGTAGAATTCGACATCCATCACCAAGGTGTCAGTCCTATCTCTAATTGCAATGTCGCATCTCCAATGAGTGAAGAAGTGTCTCAAGAGAGGTGCCATGTCATCCATAATCCCAATGCTTATCAAAAATCCAATGTACATCATCCAGGATGCAAATTTATCTTCAAAGGTAAGGAGTATCATGTAATATCCGCACCGGGTTCCCGCACCCAAGTACCGGATTCTCCGCACCCAAGTACCCTGAAGAACCCAAACGAACCGGGTTCTTCTCAGAAGAACCGGGTTCTTCAAAAAGAAAATTCGGGTTCTTGGGTTCTTTTGATACGAAGAACCCATCGTTTTTCAGTCAAACATCTGGGGTGTATCCATAACCATGCAAATTAATTTTGAATGCTTCCATATTTGCTATGCATTTGCTTTGCTCTTTTGTATAAAGAACAAGAAACTGATATGGTGTTTTGACCCTTCTCGATACAGTTACACAATGGAAGAAGCAACTTGTATGCTAGGAGGCTTGAATCCTATCAAGTTATTTGAAATCCAGTATGCTGGCACTTTATAAGATGCTTTTGTAAATAGTTGCTTTTAGAAGGGGTTTTAATTATTCATTACCAAAAAAAGTTATCTGCTTACTCCACAACCAGCAATTTGTAGTGGACAAGAGCATGAATGCATGCTTTGAGATTTTGGAGTTGTTTTAATGTACTGACAATATACCTATCCAAAATTTTACTTGCCTTTGTGGGACTTTCAATAAAAGGAAGTTTGATCAGTAGACAGCGTGCAAAACAGCCTATCTGCCTGAGTTTTCATAGTTAGCAAAAATCAATCATCTGAGTATCTGAATTACAATACTAACAGGCCTACTTCATCAAGTGTATGTGTAGATTTCAAAAATCACATTCCTCATTAAATTTATGGGTAGGATCTTCATCAAATTTATGTGTAGATTTTGAAACAGTTGTTTTTGACTGCCGCAGGAAACTTGTGTGGATATTGCAACAATTTTTCTGTTGCATCATTTTTCAGTTAATGAATGATTGTTTTCTAACGTTACCAAATCTGTGTCTGCATGGCAGGCATGACAAGCTTAAGAACACCGAGTGGGAAAAACACCCCAGATGTTTGACTGATGCAATTCTGATAAGAATTCTGATGGTAGCCGTTTTCTTAGAGTTTGTTTAGTCTTAATTTTCATTAAATTTATAATTTATAAATTTAATTTATAAAATATAGTAATATATATGATATATAAATTATAATTTATAATTTATAATATATATTAATATAAAAATACCCAGACGAACCCACGCACCCTGTTTCAAAAAATGCCGTCCCCGTCCCCGTCCCCGTCCCCGTCCCCGCACCCGCACCCACGTTTCCTGGCAACATAGTGTAATATCAAGCCCCAACATGTTCCAAAGGTATGCAACATCCTAAATGAAGTGGCAAAGGAGAACCATCAATGTCCTCCAAAGGACCATGTTTATGCAAGCAACAAGAAGTACGAGATACAAGAATTAAGCGAGACTGACCAACAGTTATACAAGAGTCATTGTAACATATTAAAATGAGTCACATTTAATGCAAAAGCCACTATGTAGATCACATTAAGTATCCTCTTCAAACTTCAACGTAGTTAATGACTTAATGCAATTTACCAAGTTTTGGTATGGGAATAATAGCATAGAACACTCTTATGTGTGCCAATGTCAAAGAATTAGTTGAAATCCCAAGAAACCAATCAAGATGTTAGTGTAAATGACTATGGTATGACTTGGGGTTTACTTCGTTAGAATGGTGCCTTTGACATGCCAGGCAACGTGTGATGATCATCTCCATGGGTGCCTTTATAGAGTGAGTGTTTTGTGCATTGAGTTACCCTTTACTCAACATTGTGTCTTTCCACAACTTTGTTGCCTATTTCTTTTATTCTTTATTTTTCTTTGCAAGTCCTCTTTTGATGTATATGCATCTCATTGCATAGGGTTTATGCTTTCATTGCTTTAGGACTCGGGGTGATGGTGTCATATCAAGGGGGTAGAGGTTAAGCTTCTTTGGCTTTTGAATTCCCACTAATATCTCTTTTATTTTTGTTTAGCATTTTGAATTTGTGTTATGCACTTTCTCTTATATAGCTGCATCAACCTTAGGCGTCCAAGCCCATTCTTACCATAGGATAATGAATTACAAGCCCTTTTCAGGTACATGTAACAATTAACCCAAGTGAAAGGATAATGGAGGGGAAAGCAATGGAATATGTTAAGTACAGAAGGGACAAGGGCACATTACCCTTATCAAATCCCCTAGTAGTACCCCTCTCCTCGAGAGTGGCTACACTTGACTTGAATAGATACAATGGTCAGAACGCTGAAATAAGGAAATAGGAATAAATTCCAAGCATTGTGGTTCCATGATCTAATTTCAATCCATGATCTTTACTTAAAGGCCGAATACATTAAACTTAAACTATTCCTATCAAACAACTGATAATGTGCATGCAATGCTCCAAATTGAAATTTACAACTAGTAACAGACACATGAACTAGGCTATAGCAAATAAAATCACCAATATGCATACACCATCAAACACTCCAAGAAATTGGGCAAATAAGCTGAGTCATTTTATTAACTTATGAACTATAAGGAGTACATATAGCAAAGAACAAGTGAACCTGAGCTTGCATAAGCAAGTTGGAGAAAACACAGGTGGAAGAGATGAACTCAAGAGATAGGAAACTTCGGCCCAATATTCTTCTGTGCAGACCCATAAATTGGCTATTGTTGCTGCACTAGAAATGTTGAGAATGACCCTCTATGGTGCCCAAAATTGCTTGAAAATGTAGCTGTAGCTTCTCCCAAAAATACTTGACCAAACCCAAAAATGAATCTGCCCCAAACCAACCATCCGTAAAGCCCACAAAATGGTGCAATTATCGACTGAATAATAAAATGCACTGCTAAATAAAAAAGGGATTTCTAGCTTGAATACTGCTCAAAAAATTCTGGAAATTTAGCCCTAGACTCCTCTCAACAAACTCACAAAAACCCAGAAAGGGTTTTGGCTAATTCCGACCTTCCGAAATTGACCTATTTTGGCACTACGCCCTCCTGAATAAAGATTGTGTCCCCCAGTGATGAAATATGCTGAAATCCTCCTTATTCCTCCTTAATTAGCAATAGGAATGATATAGGAAATTTTCCGAATGTAGGGGAGAGGTTTCACATCAAATCCCGACATAAGATAGTTGAACCCAACTCCATAAAACGCTATCGAGTGACTCCCTGTATAGGCCTTAGGAAGATAAATTCATTCCCCTCAATAACAGTCACCTCGAGCTCCAAAACTTTCCTCAAAGGCTAGACTCCCCCTGTAGCAACTCCACTAATTTTCTCCCGGCAAAACACTCTTGGAACCTAGCTGAAATGAGTGGTACGATTTCTCTACTGCATCCTCCCTGGAGTACAAATTGGCTGAAGGAATTTGCTGAAATGTGCTACAATACTCCAAAAACCCTCTCACCAAAGTAGCAATAGCTTGCCTCCCTAGGGTGGCACTCGAAGTCCATCGAAAGAAGGGTGAGTTCTCCCCTTTGAGAACTTTGTGCTAAGCAACACTTGTGACCCAGCTAAACAACATGAGCAACAAAGGAAATAGATAAGTGAACAAAAGACCCCAATAGCTTCTATGCTCCTATTTATAATTTTTCCTTGCCTCCTCATGTGGGTCCCTCCATCCAATATTTCAACCTCCTTCCCTTAGCAATTTGATTTTCTCTCTAAGGGGTGCGTATTTCTTATAGGTGTGGGGCCCAAATTCCACTACCAAAGTAATTTTATATTTCTCCTAAGTCCCATACGCCAAAAATGTCTCCGATGCTCAATTTACAAAATTGTGTTATGCTTAGCACCTCCCAAAAAAACTCTGTTAATTCCCTCAGATGAAAAATCAAAATTGGGGACATTACAGTCCTCCCCACCAAAAATTGCTTGTCCTCAAGCAATGCCTGAACAAGCGCCCTCTCTAACTGTTGATCCCCACTATCACTGCAAACTTCACCAGGGTCCCAAATGTGCCTCTAGATCAACCCTGATCTTTGTACTGTCCTATAGTGAAGGAGTCCCTCGATACCAACATCCCAAACCAACTTGATCAACATGAAGCCCCCCTTTCTCCACTCACTATCCTGCCATATATAGGCATTAGAAGCCCTCTGTCTAACGCTAATAAGTAGAGCATCTTGACAAAGTAAAACTCTGTCCAAATCCTCATGAAACTACCCTACCGAATAGTCCATATCATGCACTCTGATTATGGGCCTCTGAAGATACAACCCAATCCCTATGTGAATGAAGTCTCTCCTGCATGAGCTCCTTTTGAAATCCTCCTGCTGGCCAACCTGCCATGCTGATGAAGTTCCCAAAACCATCAATGAGTCACTAAAGCCCTAAAGCCCAATGGAAGATCTCGAGTAACTTCCCTTGTAGCAAATTTTACCATCCCTTCAAAGGTCACTGAGCTGCCAAGTACTGTGATATCCAGGTTCGATGCTAGCCTTAGAAAGGTGCCACCATGTTGTTGTTGTGCCACCCTAGCTCTAACCGACTGCCCATTGTGCATGCATTGTATCTTCCCCTCCTGGAACCCGATGGTGAAATACTGATAGAGGCAATACATCCTGCCTAGGCATCTCCATGATGCCAAAGCCTACCCATCCAAACCTAACTCTGAACCTGTGCAGCAATAGGGAAAGCTTTCCTCCCCATACGATGAAGGCCTCTGCAAGCCCCCATGTGTCAACCCAAGAGTGAACTAGATCACTCACTGCCATGACTCCGCTCATCACGAGATCGAGTGATCTATCAACCAATTGAACCCCTGGATCCCATAGCCAAACTTACTGCAGCATAGCTCTGGCAACTACTAGAATCCATCTGTGCCTCGTCTCTAGTCCTTGCATGCAATCAATATATAGGCTCCATATATCATGGACTAACCTAGGACATGCCAAACAACCCCGAGCTCCCCGTCCCCCGCTGCTCGTGCCCAGAGTGTCAAAGGACAAAAACCAAATCTTTTGTGCGTGTAAGTGATGTAGAAGAGGGATATGCGTGTGATTCCCCATGGATGCCATCAAGTATCACTCATCTACGTTTCTGTCGATCCTGGGTGAATTGCACCCAAAGGTATGCCAATGTCTCTGTCTATAAGTCTCCCCGGAGGTGACACTCCATGACCTCGCTGTGTAGCACCATATGCCGCCGCATACCACCGGGCATCCCTGTACTCCACGTCATGCCACAATACGTTGCAGCCTACCCCTGTGCACTGCTGGATACCCCCTGCTACTGCCGCACCATCCTGTACTGTCTTGTGTCCTGCCCGTGTCACTGTACTTGACACTCCCTGTGGGTACTCAATGCGATGCAAGTCATTCCTCCTAACCCACAGTGGAAACTGACATGCTATGTTATACCACCATGCATCTCCATGCTCCTCGGCAGGCCACTGCTCCTCGCTTCATAGTCCTGCACACCACTGGGTACTATGGCCAAGAATTGGGTTTGTATTTATCAAGACACGTCCTTATATATAACACTGGACACTACGACCTGACTCTGTGCAGTCCTGTGTACCACTGCCTACTGTCATATCACCCTGTAACATATGGTATCTCGAATGTGCCAAAGTGTCTGCCACTTTGCTGGTGAACCCACCATGACTCGCGTTATGTCCCCTCGTCCATCCTGGTAGACCTGAACGCCCTAACTACACTCCTGCTAATGGGGATATCTCTGATGTGCCGATCCTAAGTGACCCCTGAGTCCCAAACCTCAATGGGAGAACATTGTCTCCATACAATGCCCGATACAGCGGCCTACCCATGCCACGTCCTCCAACCAACTCCTTCCAGAGAATGCTAATCATCACGTGCCCCCACGCCCAACCAACATGCCAAAACAACCCATGGAGTCTGCTCACAAACCACCTAGCCACTAGTGCTGAATGGAACTCCCCTAAGGAATACATGCGCTCAGGCACTGGGTTGACTACCCCATCAATGGCATAGCCATCTCGCATGTTTGATATCAGATAGGAAGCCTTGCCTAGATCCCAATGCCAACCTGGGCCTTAAGTACCCTCGATGTCTGAGAGCTCCCACTAAGCTTCACTCTAGACTACGACCATCTCCACGAGTCTAGCCCACTCCATCGAGTACCAACTTAGAATCTCTTGCCATTCAACCCCAAGAGAGGGATTGAATGCACGAACCCTAGCACATAGAAAAAGACCTCCATCCTGCGAGTACTACACCCTACGCAGCTCATGTTGCCTCGACTCACCATCCTGGTCAACACAAAATTTGTTGAGGGGACTCTGCATCTCTCTCTTTGTGTTGCAAAGGTGGTGTAGCAATGTTGCAAGCCCCATCTATATAAGCCCAGAGAGAGCTACTATTTGGAAGTACTACAACTCTGCTGATGGTCTGTGCATATGTCTGCTCTAAGTCGGTGGCTGGCCCCAAAGAAGACTGCTTGTTATTCTCCACCATGGGCTCAACACGAGTCACAAACTTCCCCTCCATGACTAGTTCACGCCCCTCTATGTGCTCTCCATGTTGCTGTAGGTGATTGTTGTACTGCAACTTTGTCATAGATTTGGGTGCCTCTGTACCTATGGACTCCTCATCACCCACCTAGAAATAAATCTGCCCCAAACCAACCACCTGGAAAACCCACAAAATGGTGCAATTACCGGTTGAATAATAAAATGTACTGTTGAATAAAAAGGGGATTTCTGGCTTGAATACTGCCCAAAAAATTCTGCCAATATAACCCTGGACTCCTCTCAACAAACCCACAAAAACCCAGAAAGGGTTTTGGCTAATTCTGACCCTCCAAAATTGCCCTATTTTGGCACTACACCCTCCTGATCAAAGACTGCGTCCCCCAGTGATGAAATCTGTTGAAATCCTCCTTGCTCCACCTTAATCTACAATTGGAATGATATAGGAAATATTTCGAATGTAGGGGAGAGGCTTCACATCAAATATCGACACAAGATAGTTGAACCCAACTCCACAAAACACTGTCTGGTGACTCCCTGTGCTAGCCCTAGGAAGATAATTTTTTTCTCCTCAATAGCAGTCACCTCCAACTCCAAAAATTTCCACAAAGGCTAGACTCCCCGTCAAGCAACTCCACTAATTTTCTCTCGGCAAAACACTCTCGGAAGCTAGTTGAAATGAGTGGTCTGACTTCTCTACTGCGTCCTCCCTGGAGTACGAATTGGCTGAAGGAATCTGCTCAAATGTGCTACAATACTCCACAAACCCTCTCACCAAAGTAGCAATATCATGCCTCCCTAGGGTGGCATTCGAAGTCCACCGAAATAAGGGTGAGTTCTCCCCTTGGAGAACTTTGTGCTAAGCAACACTTGTGACCCAGCTAAACAACGTGAGAAATAAAGGAAATAGATAAGTGAACAAAAGACCGAAATAACTTCTATGCTCCTATTTATAATTTTTCCTTGCCTCCTCATGTGGGTCCCTCCATCAAATATTTCGACCTCCTTCCCTTAGCAATTCAATTTTCTCTCTAAGGGTTGCATATTTCTCCTAAGTCCCATACGCCAAAAATGTCTCCAATTGCCAATTTACAAAATTGTGCTATGCTTTAGCACCTCCAAAAAAACTCCATTAATTCCCTTAGATGAAAAATCAAAATTGGGGACATTGCAATATCTCATATTTGTCGGGTCATTGTCATCATCAAATGAGTGAGATGGGTATAATATATGAGGCAACTATGGGCTACTAGCTGTGGAGAGTGTTGAAAGTTATCTCTCAGACCTTTGTCTGCAACGCGGATCATTGGAAAAAATATCATCTAGTTACCCCTAGATGTGAGGGGGTAATAGGTCTAACCTAAACATAAGTTCAAATTATGTTTATGACTTAAGTTTTTGTTCATCTAGAGCCCCTCCTACTACGGATGGCCTCGTCTTAAGATTACAAAGTATGTATTCCAAAGTATAGGATGTTGGGTTAAAATAAAGAGATGAATGCTGTAAAGAATGATAGCATAATTTTTGAATGCAAGAGCGAAGCTATTGCGAACAATTTTGATATATTCAGTGTCCATTTTACCTTTACCACAACTTGTAAAAATATTACTTTTATATTCTTCAACCTAGAATGTATTTCTCAATAGTAGCAAAATATTGGGTTCTGAGAGCTCTGTTTCAAGCCTTTGATTGGTATTCCCTTCATCAAAAGGTGTTATCTTTTGTGGTTACTCCAGAAGTGTTTACACCTTGATAAGAGAGTACTACATCTCCTAGCCCCTTGATGATGCTTCATAGACATATGGATGTCTCAATTTTGGTGGATGCTTGATCTTGGTTAGAATGCTAACATAGCATCCTTACCTAGGAGGTTGTTATCCTAATCAAAATGATTACAATCCCATTTGGTGCACACAATGGGGGAGTTGAATGTTTGATTAGGAGAGGTACCTACCTAGGAGGTGTAGCATTAGGCACTTGGAGGAGGGAACTTAGCCTTAGGAGTACTAGACCATGTGACATCCACCTTGAAAGTTAGACACTTGAACCAATGATGATTTGATTGAGCAACATACTTCATGGAGGTTGATTTGCGGAGTTGGATACATTTATTGAGGAGAAGCATTGGAGCATGGTAATGAAATTGGCTCTCATGTAAAAGCATTAGTCATGAGAGGACATGTGGGCCATAGTTAAGAGGGGGAATGCCTTACATGAGGACAGTTGATAGATGTAGCATTGGACTAATAGCTTACTGGAGAGTGCATCATCTTGGAGGAGGGGTGGTGAGGCCTAAAAGAATCATGCTTAGAGGGAGTTTCATCTTGGGTGTTGGATAAACCCTAGCATGACACTTGGACATCCTTGTTTTGTAGAGTGTTCCATGTGGGTTTGCTTCTTGGTTATTTGAATGGACATAAGTCCTTGATTTCTATTAGTCTCTCTTACCTATTGTATAAAGGGAGGGGAGATATTTTGTTATAAAATATCATTGTTGTACTCTATTCTCTCTTTGTAATTGTATTGGAGAAGCCTTTGAGGGAGAAAAATTTAGGCCGACTTGGAGAGGCCTAGTGACAAGATCTGTGGAGGATCACATTTACATATTCTTCCAAGTGTAATATAACTTCATGACAATGACTCTATTTATATTTATGACAAGGTAACAAACTCCTAAAGACATCAAGAAGAAGTCTTTGACCTATAAAAACTCCTTGTTCATGAAACCCATGAAGCAAGTTTTACAAAATACATTTTATTACATAAATTCATAATTACAAGTCATTATGAAGACCAAACCTAGTTACACTTTTCAAACAACATTCTTGGCCCGCATTGAGGGTTTCAAGCCTTTTTCGGCTAGGCTTGTGGTGTAAAGCCTAGAAGAAGACATAAAGAAGAGAGAGATGCCATGGATGTTCTTGGTGAGTTTTCTCTTGTGAGATTCTAGGGTTTTTGCTATGAAATTAAACCTTAGAGATGAACATGGTGCTAGAGGAAGTGATGACTTGTCTTGTAAATCTAACCCCTTGGATGATATTGTAGCCTTTTTCTTTTTGATGTGTGGAGGCTAGAAAAAGATGTTGAAGAGCCTAGCTTGATGCGACTAGAGGTTGGTGTGATACCTTGCTTGAAAGAAAACTAGTTTATTGTACTCTTGTTGTTCTGTGAAGGTGTTGGTGCTTGTATTGATGCAAGAGTTGAAAGCTGAGGATTTGAGGACTCTGTGAAATTTCTGGCTACCTATAAGGTGCTATTAACCGAGTTAATTATTTCCTATTGCTTGTTCATGGCAAACATATATCCCCTTTAGGTTTTGACCAATCTTCAAAATGCCATGTAGAGGCTTCTAATGCTAGAGTACACCATTTGAGGCTTCTTTAAACAATAACATATCTTCATTCTCTTTAGAAAAGAACACTTAGCATTATATTCTCTAATTCATTGTTATGTTGGAACATATGCTCTTTTTTTATTGGGTTAGGGTCGATCTAAGCATAATGTAAAGTTGTGTTTAATCATGACTTTATGTTAGTGGATGTTATCACAATATTTAGCACCTTAGTGCAAAACCTTTTACAAGGTGCTAAGACTAGCATAACATGCAAGTATTATGATCGTCACCTAGGCAATCACTTCTCTATAGTGAAAGATTATATCCTACACGAGGAATGCTTCCCTAGTAGTTTCAAGGAATCCTTAGACAAGAGTATATCAAGTCTAAAGACTTCTAGGTTAACTACTCACTATACCACCACAAAGTAAGATGTTTAAGGTGAGAACAAGGCGGTTCATTAAAAGCAATTTCTAGATTTGAGTGTGTAAAGTTTTTGAGGCAATTTATGATATCTAGCAAGTTAACATACATCAAGGAGCATACCCCAAACCCTACAAAAGAAGAAAAATACTATGGATGTTGTTAATATTTGTGGAAGATAGTAAATTTCAGCGGTATGAAGCTATAACATCAACAAACAAATCAACTGTTCAATAAGTAGATAATCAATGAAAACTAGGGTTGCAAATATGAGTTAAACTAGGGTTTAAACTTTAAACAACTAATTATTTCTGAAAATTAAATAACACATAATATTCCTAAAATTCAAGATGTTGAGCCCTAAATGGCCTGAAAAATAAATCATCTATGCAATGAATGACGATATGATATATTTTTAACTGTATAATTGCTAATTAATACTAGAAGTCTAGATAATTATGGATGAAACATAAAGTATAGCTATTATGAACCCTATTGTACTAAACATTACATAAAAGGTGAAAATCTGAGTTTAATGATTGAATATTTGAGAGTTAAGGTAGTGCCTACTATCTTTTTTTTGGTCACATAGAGTTAAACTAAGGATTCTCTTGAAGAAATGTATCTAGATCTAGGGTGAGAACTAGGGATGTCCACTACTAACCCTAGAAGATCCTCTTTGTACTTTTTCGAGCTTTCAAACAAAATCAAGGGACGATTTTCCATTAGACACATACTTTGGTTTTAAAAGAAGGGATCAATCCAAGATTAATACAAGGAGAATGCACCCTCACCACTAGATAAGCACATTTGCATTTAACACATTCAACAAATAAATCCACAAGACTTAGAGATATCACTTACACAAGAAATCATTGTGCATCCTTAAACCCTAGCCATGAAACATCCATTAAGCTTGAAAAACCATCCAAAAATCACCTCTCCAAGAGCTCACACTAGTAATTCATCCATAGCTAAGATAAGCGTAGACAAGTCGTGATCATTTATAAGTGAGGAATGTTTCTCTTATTTGTATGAGAGATCTATCACTTCCTCATCCACTAAAAGCCCCAAAACATAAAAAAATGCCTTTATCACTTACAAACCCCAAAGATAAGGCAACAATACATAAAATAAATCATGATACACAAGTGGATAGGTCTCAAGACTCCCATGAATTCCTGATAAGTGAGATAACGCTATAAATGCAAGTTTTCCTTATCATAAAGGTGGTCCAAGGTCACACGTGTGCTCATCAATAGGTGGATGACTCACTCTAAGTGGTAAGCAAGGGCTCAAAATGTGAAATGTTGCCTCCAAAAGTCACAATGTTTCATCTCAAGGGTCACATCAAGCTCAAGAGGCATGATGTCGTGCTTGAAAAGTGTCCAATCATCATGTAGAATTGGACATCCATCTCCAAGGTACCAATCCAATCTCTAATTTCAATGTCACATCTCCAATGAGTGAAGAGGTGTCTCAAGAGAGGTGCCATGTAATCAATAATCCCAATGCTTATCAAAAGTCCAATGTCCATAATCAAGGATGCAAATTTATAGTCAAAGCTAAGGCGTATCAAGTCATCTCAAGTCCCAACACCTTCCAAAGGTATGTAACATCCTAAATGAAGTGTCAAAGAAGAACCGTTAATGCCCTCCAAAGGACAATGTTTGTGCAAGCATCAACAAGTAGGGGATACAAGAATTAAGTTAGACCAACCAACATTTATACAAGAGTTATGGTAATAGAAAAAAGTGAGTCACGTTTAATGCAAAAGCAACTATGTAGAACACATGAGTTATCTTCTTCAAACATCACCTTGATTAATAATTGAATGAAATTTACCAAGTTTAGGTATGGGAAGACCATCATAGAAGACTCTTAGGTGTGCAAATGTCGAAGAATTAGATAAAATCCCAAGAAACCAATCAGTATGTTAGTGTAAATGACTATGGTATGAATTGGGGTTTAATTCATTAGAATGGTGCCTTTGACATGAAAGGCAACATGTGATGATCATCTCCACGGGCGCCTTTATAGAGTGAGTGCTTTGTGCATTGAGTTACCCTTTATTCAACATTGTGTCTTTCCACAAATTTTTTTCCTATTTCTTTTATTCCTTATTTTGTTTTGCAAGTCTTCTTTTGATGTATATGCATTTCATTGCATAGGGTTTATGCTTTCATTGCTTTAGGACTTGGGGTGACGGTGTTGAATCAAGGGGGTAGTGGTTAAGCTTATTTGGCTTTTGAATTCTCACTAATATCTCTTTTTTCTTTTGCATTTTGAAATTTGTATTATGCACTTTCATCAACCTTAGGTGTCCAAGCCTGTTCTTACCATATGATTATGAAGTAAAAGCCCCTTTTAGGTACATGTAACAATAAATCCAAATGAAAGGCCAATGGAGGGGAAACCAATGGAATATGTCAAGTATGGAAGGGACAAGGGCACATTACCCTTACCAAGGCCCCTAGTAGTACCCTTCTCCTCGAGAGTGGTGACACTTGACTTGAATACATGCAATAGTCACTAATATGAAATAAGGAAACAGGAAAAAATTCCAAGCATTGTGATTCTTTATCTAATTTAAACACATGATATTTACTTAAATGTAGAAAACATTAAACTTAAACACTTCGTATGAAACAATGGATAATGCACCTCATGTTTGTTGGGTCATCGTCATCATCAAATAAGTGAGATGAGTATAACATATCAAGGAACTGTGGGCTACTGGTTGTGGAGTGTGTTGAAATATATCTCTGGGACCATTCTCTGTAATGTGGATATTTGGAAAAAATCCCATCTAGTTACACCTAGATGCGAGGGGGTAATAGGTCTGACCTAAACATAAGTTCAAATTATATTTATGAATTCAGTTTTTGTTCATGTGGAGCCCCTTCTACTAGTGATGGCCTCGTCTTAAGATTACAAAGTATGTCTTCCAAATTATGGGAAGCTGGGTTAAAATAAAGAGAGGAACGCTGTAAAAAATGATAGCATAAATGTTCAATGCAAGAGAGAAGCTATTGCGAACAATTTCGATATATTCATTGTCGATTTTACCTTTACCACAACTTGTAAAAATTTTACTTTTATATTCTTCAACCTAGAATGTACTCCTCAACAATAGCAAAATCTTGGGGTCGGAGAGCATTGGATTAATCCTTTGATTAGTATTCCCTTCATCAAATAGGTGTTATCTTTTGTGGTTACTCCAAAAGTGTTTACACCTTGATAAGAATATACTACATCTCCTAGCCCCTTGAGGATGCTTCATATACGTATCGATGGGTCAATTTTGGTGGATGCTTGACGTTGGTTAGAATGCTAGCATGGCACCCTTGCGAAAATTTCATCTATTGCAACAATTGGAAATTATTCTTTTAACTGTAAATTTGATTATGCAGTTTATTTGCTACGACAATCAATGAATAAAATCACAACTGCAATTTTCACCATAAAAATACTGTGGAAAATAAAATACTGGAAACTGAGAAATTCTAGCACACGTACAAGAATTTTAACACAGTTATTTTTGGACAAATGTCCCTAGAAAAACCCAATGCGGGAAAACCGGTGCAGCAGATGAGGGTTATATTATTATTGTTTAGCAGCAATTCTGAGTACAATAATTTAGATGCCCAACTGGCAATCTAATTTGAGGAAAACATCAGCAAAATTATTGTGAGAATTTTCTCTCACCCCACAACTAATTTCTGTCACTGAAATTACCTACCTAGCCTCTATGCTGAGCCTCTTGTGTCACCCTCTGCGTAGAGCTTACGCTGGACCTATGAGAATTTCAGCCTTCCTTTGCATCTTCCGGGGACTAGAAACCTTCCTCTCGGAATGTTGCTGCCCTCCTCTTCCACCGTCTACTCATCCTTTGGCATTATCTTCTCTGCTAAGATTCTGCTTATTGAGAAAATCGAACTGCCTAGGCAATTGAGTATCTGCATTGATGTATTCTCTATCTACCTATCGACTTCTTATAATCTTTTGTTGGAGCACCAATGACCAAGATTAAAACATAATCGATGGCCTAAATTAATTCCCTGTCAATCCATGTGAGTTTCTAGATGATTCTCACCTTATCCCAATTAATAATGATTAATTAACCATATTCCCTAAGTTTAGACTTAGGAAATATTTAAAAATCAGTTAATAAATCTAATTGAGACACTTCTAGGTGGAATTTCCAGAAACGATTTCTAGGTTTTGGAAATCTCATGTATTCTAGCCTCTCCACAAAATTTCGTGGCTATAACACATCCAATGCTACAAAAACTAACAACCCTTACCTAGGAGGTTGTTATCCTAATCAACATGATGACTATCCTATTGGGTGCACACAATGGCGTAGTTAACTGTTTGATTAGGAGAGGTGCCTACCTAAGAGGAGGAGCATTAGGCACTTGGAGGAGGGCACTTGGCCTTAGGAGTACTAGACCGTGTGACATCCACCTTGAAATTTAGATACTTGACCTAATGATGCTTGGGTTGAGCAACATACTTTATGGAAGTTGGTTGTGGAGTTGGATACATATATTGAGGAGAGGCATTGAAGCATGGTAATGACATTGGAACACATGGAAAAGTATTGTTCATGAGACGACATGTGGGCCATAGTTAGAGGGGGAATGCCTTACTTGAGGACACTTGGTAGAGGTACCGTTGGACTAATAGCTTATTGGAGAGTGCACCATCTTGAAGGAGGGGTGTTGAGCTGTAAAAGAATCATGCTTAGAGGGAGTTTCATCTTGTGTTTTGGACAAACCCTAGTATGACACTTGGACATCCTTGTATTGTAGAGTGTTCCATGAGGGTTTCCTTCTTGGTTATTTGTATGGACATAAGTCCTTGATTTCTATTAGTTTCCTTTACCTATTGTATATATAAAGGGATGGGAGAGATTTTGTTATAAAATATCATTGTTGTACTCTATTCTCTCTTTGTAATTGTCTTGGAGAAGCCTCTGAGGGAGCAAGATGTTAGGGTTTGTGATGTAAAGCCTAGGAGAAGACATAAAAAAGAGAGAGTTGCCTTGGATGTTCTTGGTGAGTTTAATGTTGTGAGATGCTAGAGTTTTTCTTATGAAAGTAAATCTTAGAGATGAACATGGTGCTAAAGGGAGTGGTAATTTCTCTTGTAAAGCTAACCCCTTGGATGATATTGTAGCCTTTTTCTTTTTGATGTGTGGAGATAAGAGCAAGATGTTGAAGAGCCTAGCTTGATGAGAGTCAAGCTTGGTGTTATACCTTGCTTGAAAGAAATCTGGTTTATTGTACTCTTGTTGTTCTGTGAAGGTGTTGGTGCTTGTGTTGATGCAAGGGAGGAAGATAGAGGATTTGAGGACTCTGTGAAATTTTTGGTTGCCTAGAAGGTGTTATTAACCCAGTTAATTATTTCCTATTGCTTGTTCATGGCAAACATATATCCCCTTTAGGTTTTGACAAATCTTCAAAATGCCTTATCGAGGCTTCTAATGCTAGAGTACACCATCCGAGGCTTCTTTAAAACGTAGCACATCTTCATCCTCTTTAGAAAATAACGCTTAACAATATATGCTCTAATTCATTGTTATGCTGGCATATATGATTTTTTTTATTGGGTGAGGGTTGATCTAAGCATTATGTAAAGTTATGTTTAATCACGACTTTATGTTAGGGGATGTTATCACAAAATCTAGCACCTTAGTGCAAATCCATTTACAAGGCGCTAAGACTAGTGTAACATGGAAGTATTATGACTGACACCTAGGCAATCACTTCTCTCTCCTTAAAGAAAGATGTATCCTATACGAGGAAGGCTTCCTTGGTAGTTTCAAGGAATCCTTAGACAATAGTATATCAAGTCTAAATCCTCCCAAGTTAACCACTCACTATACCACCACAAAGATAAGATGTTTAAGGTGAGAACAAGGCGGTTCATTAAAAACAATTTCTAGATTTGTGTAAAGTTTATGATGCAATTTATGATATCCAACAAGTTAACATACATCAAGAAACATAACCCAAACACTATAAAAGAAGGAAAAAACTATGGATATTGTAAAATTTGTGAAAGATAGTAAATTTCAGCGACATGAAGTTATAACAACAACAAACAAATCAACCATTTAATAAGTAGATAATCAATGAAAACTAGGGTTGAAAATATGAGTTAAACTAGGGTTTAAGCAACGAATTAAATCTGAAAATTAAATAGCACATAATAACCCTAAAATGCAAGATGTTGAGCCCTAAAAGGCTAAAGGTTTGAAAAATAAATAACAATAAATGATGATATGATATATTTTTGACCATATAATTGCCAATTAATCCTAGGAGTGTAGCTAATTATGGATGAAACTTAAGTATAGCTATTAAAAACCCTAATATAACACTAAACATTAAATAAACGTTTAAAATTTGAGTTTAATGATTGAATAATTGAGGGTAAAGATAGTTCCTACCATCTTTTGTTTTGGTCATATATAGTTAAACTAAGGACTCTCTTGAAGAAATGTACTTAGATCTAGGGTGATAACTAGGGTTGTCCACTACTAAGCCTCAAATATCCTCTTTGTACTTTTGCAAGCTTTGAAAATAATATCAAGGGACAATTCTCCATTAGAAATATTCTTGGGGTTTAAAAGAAGGGACCTATCTAAGAATAATACAAGGAGAATGCACCTTCACCACTAGATAAGCACATTTGCATTTAGTACATTCAACAAATAAATCCACAAGACTTAGAGATATCACTTACCCAAGAAATCATTGTTCATCCTTAAACCCTAGCCATGAAACATCCATTAAGCTTGAAAAGTCATCCAGAAAGCATCTCTCCAAGAGGTCGCACTAGTTATTCATCCATAGCTAAAATAAGTATAAGAGTAGACAAGTAGCGATCATTTAAAGTGAGGAATGCTTCTCTTATTTATATGAGAGATCTAACACTTCTTCATCCACTAAAAGCCCCAAATTCTAAAATTTCCTTTATCACTTACAAACCCCAAAGATAAGGCAACAATACATAAAATAATCCATGATACACAAGTCGATAGGTCTCAAGGCTCCCATCAATGCCTCGTAAGTGAGATTTAATGCAAAAAATGCAAGTTTTCCTTATTTTAAAGGTGGTCCAAGGTCACACGTGTGGCATAAATGCTCATTAATAGGTGGATGGCTGACTCTAAGTGGCAAGTAAGGGCTCAAAAGGCAAAATGTTGCCTCCAAAAGTCACAATGTTTCATCTCCAAGGGTCACATCAAGCTCAAGAGGCATGATGTCATGCATGAAAAGTGTCCAATCATCTTGCAGAATCCGACATCCATCACTAAGGTGTCAGTCCTATCTCTAATTGTAATGTTGCATCTCCAATGAGTGAAGAGGTGTCTCAAGAGAGGTTCCATGTCATCGATAATCCCAATGCTTATCAAAAGTCCAATGTCCATCATCAAGGATGCAAATTTATCTTCAAAGGTAAGGAGTACCATGTAATCTGAAGCCCCAACACCTTCCAAAGGTATGCAACATCCTAAATGACGTGTCAAAGGAGAACCATCAATATCCTCAAAGGACCATGTTTATGCAAGCAAAAAGAAATACGAGATACAAGAATTAAGTGAGACTGACCAACAATTATACAAGTGTCATGGTAACATATTAAAACGAGTCATATTTAATGCAAAAGTCACTATGTAGATCATATTAGGTATCCTCTTCTTCTGTAATATTCCCAATTAGCCTTGCTAATTGGAATATTGCATTTTTGCTTTATTTTGCCGCTTTAGCTAGAAATAATAAACAAAGTGAGAAATAAGAGGGGTCACCTCACTTTAGTCACCTCACTTTATAATAAAGTGTTCTTTTCCTAGTAGATTGACGTTGTAACTTAGAAAGGGGGCCTTGGGGGTCCACATGAGTATGATGGGGGAGGCATCAGGCTGACCCAAGGTAAACTGCGCAGGTTAAAGGAGAGTTAAGTTTTGGAGGGAGTTTGGCATTATAAAAGGAGAGGTTCTCACCTCATTTGGATCATGCATATTTTGATATTGATATTGAGAGCTAGACTTTTGTCTGCTTCAGCACGCCGGTTGTTTAGTCGGTCTGCAGCACTGTTTAGTGCACGAGTGTCTCCGGTCCGAGATCTCACCCTTAGCCTCGGGGGACTTCGAGTGCCTGCCCTGGTAAGGTTATTTCTGGTTTCACCCTTAGCTTCGGGGGACTTCGAGTGCCCGCCCTAGTAAGGTTCTGTCCTGAGTACACTTTTCAGTTTCAGGAGCAAAGTAGCAGCAGTTTCGGGTGCAGATTTGAAGGAGAAGAAGCCCTCTTGTGGCTGCGCAGTTCAGAGGAGGAAGGACGCTGTTCAAGGAGGAGAGAGGACGCTGATCAGCCTGGAAGAGTGAGGACGCTGTTCCAGGGAGGACGCAGTCCAGATCTGAGCAGAGAAAACGATGTCCAGGAGGAAGAAGGACGCAGATCAGCTGTGGGAGTGAGGACGCTGTCCAGTTCTGAAGAGGAGGATGCAGATCTGAAGGCCATTGATAGATCCAGCCTTGGAGAGGGTAGATCTGAGCAGATATTTGCAGATCTAGTTTTGTATGTTGCAGATCTGAAGGTATAGCACTAGATCCAGCTGGGGAGATTGCAGATCTGAGGAGATATTGGCAGATCTAGCCTAGATCTGAAGGGATAACATCAGATCCAGCCTTGGAGGCTGCAGATCTGGAGAGATATTGTCAGATCCAGCATAGATCTGAAGGTTTGGTAGCAGATCTGATCTAGGAGGACGCAGATCAGGAGGGATAGGACGCAGTTCTGATTGGAGGCTTTAGATCCAGCAGATCTGAGCATTCAGGAGGCAGATCCACCAGGTAGGACGCTGATCTGAGGAGCAGGCTTGTGTGAGAGGGCTCAACAGCGTTTTCATAGCATTCAGTAGCTGATCCATCTGTCTGGAGGTCCTTGTGCTTAGTGCTTCACCTGTTTCTGCGCTGTCACTGGCAGAGACAACGTTTTCCATTGGTGAGGGTTTGGAGTTTGAGTTCATCTGTTTTTCCAGTCTTCAGCTCCAGTACCAGCGCAGTTCAGCTTCAGTTTTCAGAGAAGCTAGGACGCTGTCCTTGTTGCAGCCATTATTCTGTCTGAGAGAGTCTCCACTTGCCTAGGGCAAGGATAGGTGCACTTACTCTGATTTTCTTGTACTCCTCTCTATGTACCTTCAGATTAATAAAATGGCTCAGTTTTCTGGAATCCTATGTGCAATTGTTCAGTAATCTGGTTCAGCATTGTATTTTCTATATCTGTCGGGCAATTTTCTGTTTATTACTGGTTATTTCCCTTTGGGGATATTACACCTCTTCAAACTTCAACCTAGTTAATGACTTAATGCAATTTACCAAGTTTTGGTATGGGAATACCATCATAGAAGACTCTTATGTGTGCCAATGCCGAAGAATTAGTTAAAATCCCAAGAAACCAATCAAGATTTTAGTGTAAATGACATGTGGACCATAGTTACGAGGGGGAATGCCTTACATGAGGACACTTGCTAGAGGTAGCGTTGGACTAATAGCTTATTCGAGAGTGCACCATCTTGGAGGACGGGTGATGAGGCCTGAAAGAATCATGCTTAGAGGGAGTTTCATCTTGAGTGTTGGATAAACCCTAGTATGACACTTGGACATCCTTGTTTTGTAGAGTGTTCCATGTGGGTTTGCTTCTTGGTTATTTGAATGGACATAAGTCTTGGTTATTTGAGTGTGTAAAGTTTTTGAGGCAATTTATGATATCTAGCATGTTAACATACATCAAGGAACATACCCAAAACACTACAAATCAACTATTTAATAAGTAGATAATCAATGAAAACTAGGTTTGAAAATATGAGTTAAACTAGGGTTGAAACAACTAATTATTTCTGAAAATTAAATAACACATAATAGTCCTAAAATTCAAGATGTTGAGCCCTAAAAGGCCTGAAAAATAAATCAACTATGCAATATATGATGATATGATATATTTTTGACCATATATCAACTATGCAATATATGATGATATGATATATTTTTGACCATATAATTGCTAATTAATAGTAGAAGTCTGCTAGTTGTGGATTAAACATAAACTATAGCTATTATGAACCCTAATGTACTAAACATTAATTAAAATGTGAAAATATGAGTTTAATGATTGAATATTTGAGAGTAAAGGTAGTGCCTACTTTTTTTTTTGGTCATATAGAGTTAAACTAAGGACTCTCTTGAAGAAATGTACCTATATCTAGGGTGAGAACTAGGGATGTCCACTACTAACCCTAGAAGATCCTCTTTGTACTTTTTCGAGCTTTAAAAAAAATAAAATCAAGGGACGATTCCCCATTAGACACATACTTTGGTTTTAAAAGAAGGGATCAATCCAAGATTAATACAAGGAGAGTCCACCCTCACCACTAGGTAAACACATTTGCATTTAACACATTCAACAAATAAATCCACAAGACTTAGAGATATCATTTACACAAGAAATCAGTGTTCATCCTTAAACCCTAGCTATGAAACATCCATTAAGCTTGAAAAACCATCCAAAATTCACCTCTCCAAGAGCTCACACTAGTTATTCATCCATAGCTAAGATAAGCGTAGACAAGTAATGATCTTTTACAAGTGAGGAATGTTTCCCTTATTCGTATGAGAGATCTAGCACTTCCTCATCCACTAAAAGCCCCAAAACATAAAAAAATGCCTTTATCACTTACCAACCCCAAAGATAAGGCAACGATACATAAAATAAACCATGATACACAAGTGGATAGGTCTCAAGACTCCCATGAATGTCTAATAAATGAGATATAATGCTAAAAATGCAAGTTTTCCTTATCATAAAGGTGGTCCAAGGTCACACGTGTGCTCATCAATAGGTGGACGACTCACTCTAAGTGGCAAGCAAGGGCTCGAAAGGTGAAATGTTGCCTCCAAAAGTCACAATGTTTCATCCCAAGGGTCACATCAAGCTCAAGAAGCATGATGTCATGCTTGAAAGTGTTCAATCATGATGTGGAATTGGACATCCTTTCCAAGGTGCCAATCCCATCTCTAATTTCAATGTCACATCTCCAATGAGTGAAGAGGTGTCTCAAGAGGTGTGTCATGTCATCAATAATCCTAATGCTTATCAAAAGTCCAATGTCCATAATCAAGGATGCAAATTTATCTCCAAAGGTAAGGAGTATTAGGTTATCTCAAGTTCCAACACCTTCCAAAGGTATGTAACATCCTAAATGAAGTGTCAAAGAAGAACCGTTAATGTCCTCCAAAGGACCATGTTTGTGCAAGCATCAAAAAATAGGGGCTACAAGAATTAAGTGAGACCGACCAACATTTATACAAGAGTCATGGTAATAGAAGAAAGTGAGTCACATTTAATGCAAAAGTAACTATGTAGATCACATTAGGTATTGTCTTCAAACATCGCCCTGATTAATGACCTAATGCAATTTACCAAGTTTTGGTATGGGAAAACCATCATAGAAGACTCTTAGGTGTGCCATTGCTGAAGAATTAGATGAAATCCCAAGAAACCAATCAATATGTTAGTGTAAATGACTATGGTATGAATTGGGGTTTACTTCGTTAGAATGGTGCCTTTGACTTGCAAGGCCACATGTGATAATCATCTCCATGGGTGCCTTTATAGAGTGAGTGCTTTGTGCATTGAGTTACCGTTTACTCAACATTATGTCTTTCCACAACTTTTTTTCCTATTTCCTTTATTCCTCATTTTTATTTGCAAGTCCTCTTTTGATGTATATGCATTTCATTGCATAGGGTTTATGTTTTCATTTCTTTAGGACTTGGGGTGATGGTGTCGAATCAAGGGGGTAGAGATTAAGCTTCTTTGACTTTTGAATTCTCACTAATATCTATTTTTTCTTTTGCATTTTGAAATTTAAATTTTGCACTTTCTCTTATATAGTTGCATCAACCTTTGGTGTCCAAGCCTGTTCTTACTCTAGGATTATGAAGTAAAATCCACTTTTAGGTATATGTAACAATAAACCCAAATGAAAGGCTAATGGAGGGGAAACCAATGGAATATGTTAAGTATGGAAGGGACAAGGGCACATCACCTTACCAAGGTCCCTAGTAATACCCTTCTCCTAGAGAATGGCGATACTTGACTTGAATACATACGATGGTCACTCAGATGAAATAAGGAAATAGGAAAAAATTCCAAGCATTTTGATCATTATCTAATTTGAACCCATGATCCTTACTTGAAATTTAGATACTTGACCCAATGATGCTTGGGTTGAGCAACATACTTCATGGAAGTTGGTTGTGGAGTTGGATACATATATTGAGGAGAATCATTGGAGCATGGTAATGACATTGGAACTCATGGAAAAGTATTTGTCATGAGACGACATGTGGGCCCTGGTTAGAGGGGGAATGCCTTACATGAGGACACTTGGTAGAGGTACCGTTGGACTAATAGCTTATTAGAGAGTGCACCATCTTGAAGGAGGGGTGTTGAGCCCTAAAATAATCATGCTTAGAGGGAGTTTGATATTGTGTTTTGGACAAACCCTAGTATGACACCTGGACATCCTTGTATTGTAGAGTGTTCCATGCGGGTTTCCTTCTTGGTTATTTGTATGGACATAAGTCCTTGATTTCTATTAGTCTCCCTTTCCTATTGTATATATAAAGGGAGGGGAGAGATTTTGTTATAAAATATCATTGTTGTACTCTATTCTCTCTTTGTAATTGTCTTGGAGAAGCCTATGAAGGAGGAAGATGTTAGGGTTTGTGATGTAAAGCCTAGGAGAAGACATAAAAAAGAGAAGATGCCTTCGATGTTATTGGTGAGTTTACTCTTGTAAGATGCTAGAGTTTTTGTTATGAAAGTACACCTTAGAGATGAACATGGTGCTAAAGGGAGTGATGATTTGTCTTGTAAAGCTAATCCCTTGGATGATATTGTATCCTTTTTCTTTTTGATGTGTGGAGGTAAGAGTAAGATGTTGAAGAGCCTAGCTTGATGAGAGTTGAGCTTGGTGTGATACCTTCCTTGAAAGAAAATTGGTTTATTGTACTCTTGTTGTTCTGTGAAGGTGTTGGTGCTTGTGTTGTTGCAAGAGCAGAAGATTGAGGATTTGAGGACTTTGTGAAATTTCTGGTTGCCTAGAAGGTGCTAGTAACCTAGTTAATTATTTCCTATTGCTCATTCATGGAAAACATATATCCCCTTTACGTTTTGACCAATCTTCAAAATGCTAGGTGGAGGTTTCTAATGCTAGAGTACACCATCCGAGGCTTTGTTAAACCTTAGCACATCTTCATCCTGTTTATAAAAGAACTCTTAGCAATATATTCTATAATTCATTGTAATGTTGGCACATATTCTCTTTTTTTATTGGGTTAGGGTTGATCTAAGCATAATGTAAATTTGTGTTTAATCATGACTTTATTTTAGGGATGTAATCCATTCTGCAGGATCCTTTCTTCCTACCAAAAGATAGAGATATCAACAATTAAGCTCATAAACCTTCGATGGATAGCAACCTCAGGCATATCATTCCCATTATGGTCCCCATCATTAATATCATGCTTTATGGCGACCATAGGGTTATGATTGGGAGGAAAGGAAGAACGATGAAAAGGGGAGATACAACAAGAAGGTTTCTTATGTTAATTATATTTACAATGCTGAGGGTATGAGGGGGAAGGAGGGATACATCTAATGGATAGTTCCTCCTTAGCATCATACCTAGGAGAGGAAAAGGGATCATTAATAATTGTGATAATGCGAGAATCACCAAGGTGAGGGTTCATGGATAATGTAGCTATGCTATTCGGATCCAGGAGAAGGCATGGGAAAGCAAAGCCTTTATTAATGTCATCATTGATGTCATAAATGGGGCCCGCTATTTCTAATAAACCTTCTTCATGGATGGGAAAACAATGATCCCTTTTCAATGGTGTGAATAGTCATATCATTATGACTGATGTCGTGGAGAAAAGGAGAGTCAATTTCAACCTCATTTTTTGTGGAGAAACAAGACACACTTCTCATGTCCCCGACAATGAACGCCAAAATGTTACTATTCAAACTAGTAGGGGTCCTATAGGGAAACTACTAGGTCAAAGGCAACAATGGAACGAGAGCCCATTGTCACCTCAGCTGAGGCTCCCTACTCTTTCCAGACTTTCACCAATGGGAGATCGGATATAAGAGGAATCACAATAATGGATGTGTCAATGAGAGGATAAAGGGAGATTCTCAAGGCCTATTCGTAATAGAGACACAATTGTGTGGCTTTCTTGCTTGGAAAGCAAGGTGATATGCTCTCTATGAAGGGCTAAGAGGATTCTTGAGGCTAGGGTTTGGGAACGTATCTTGTAAAGATGATTCCTAGGCCTAGAAATCCTTATGGAAACTTGGTCTCTATGTGATCTTTGTGGAGTTGGAGTTGTAAAGTTGCGGGACCACACAGGACCAAGTGGACCCAAAATTAGGTCAAGGGTATGGAGTTGATCTACGAAGGAGGGGCTTGACATAATTAGGGAAGAGAAGAGGATCAAAGGACAAATTTTCTTTTGAGATTTGGATGCAATGATCCTAATGAGGTCACTAACCCAAAATCAACCTAGGGAAAGAAATGGTCTTATCTCATGATTCCACTATCAGAATTGCTTGAAATTTGGAGGACCTCTTGAGTAAACTACAATGCAGTAGTGGACCAATTTTAAATGATTTTTAATGGCTACAAATGATTTTGTGTGATGCCCTAGGAGACCTTCTGGAGGAAATTAAGAAAAAAATGTTATTTTGACCACCAAAGGGATACGAGGATCAGTGCCTTATTGCTTGGGCTTAATGGAGTTAAGATACACATATATCATGAAATTTCGTGAGTTACAGAGCCCTAATTGATATTTGCTAGCGTCTCCAAGGGCATAAAATAGATCTATAGAGATTTATGCTTCAAGTTTGCAAAGGAGACACAGTTTTGAGGTCTTTAACGTAAGAGGTGTCTAGGAACATTTGCCCAATCCCTCAAAGGTCAACACATGCATTTAATCACTTATTCAAGGTCCCAAAATAATTTCATATTACATTTAACCCATATAAGAATAAATATAACTACATACATGCAGTTAACCAGTAAGATAACAAGAATAACATCAAAATTTCGACTTACATGAGAGAGAGAGTATATCCATTTATCAACTTCACATTAGAGAAGCTCCAAAGACAATAACGAAATCCAAACATCATAGTGCATCAAGAAAAGCTCCAAAAATTCATCCAAGCAAAAAGTGTGAAACTCTCATAAGAGATACTAATCCAATCCAAGTGGTGATGATAAAATGAATCACCTCACTTGTATTTATACGATCACTAATGAGTTTGATATGCCTAATTTGGCCTAATTGAGCCCCAAATAATAATAAAATGTGCAATAATATCCCTTGGTGACAAGCCCACCAAGATAGCTCCATAACATAATAATAAGCCCCCCTAGAGGGCAGAATGATCAATAAAGTGAGTCGTTGGGCCGTTAAGGAGGCCTAATGAAGTCCGGAGTGTTCTATGAGGTGAAAGTGCACCTCAAGCATAGTGGACAAAGGATTGGCCCCTTGTTTTCCAACCGAATCCTTGTGGTGCTTCCAAGTGGGTGTGGGGGCACAAAGACATCCTCATGGGTCTCCAAGTGGATTGAAAATGTCTGTAAATCATCTCTAAGGGCTAGGATGATGACATAAGCCCTCATATGGACCCAGATCATCTGCCAAGTGTATGGGTCAAGTGTGGAGCTGGCTGGACAGGTGAACTAGGTGCATCATCCTTATCCAAATGGTGGAACCCGAGCAATCAATGAGTAGTGTTGTGGATCCATGAAGTACTCTCTGCTATAGCGGAGGTCCATTGCTCCCAATGTTCACCCTACAAGTGCCAGTGTGGCTCTCTAGAGGGTTGGGACCCCATATAGGGAGACCAAAACCCAAATGGAGACCGATCTGCAATACCGCATAAGACCCAATGCATCCCCTTGCCCTCCAATACAACAAATCATTAGAATAATTAAGCAAAAGAGTTCATAAATCATGGAGTCAATGGGGCACTTCATGGTGGCATGCCCTTCCATAGTGGGCTTTGGCATGTACAAGTGTCGCCAAGCTTAATAAGAGGTTTAACCAAGGACACTATTAGGTGGTTTCAACGTTTAAAGGGGGTGACATGTCCATGGTAGTCCATCAAATGGTAGGTGGCATGTGATATAATGATGAGATGGAGTGGGGTCAATGGAAAAACTCCAAGCCACATGTTAGGGAACAAGGGTAGCTATAATAGGGAAAGCCCACACTTTGGTATATGAGTGTAGGAGGGAGCCATCATGGTACATAATTTACCTCGACCTTTGTTCTTCCACCACTCTTCATATGCCTTTTGCCTCTTGTTGATTTTTATTCATAACTGCTCCAAGCTCTAGGGAATGAGAGCATGATATGTGGTATATAATAGTAGATACCCCCTTTTAAGGTGGGGCATTTCATTGCCCATTTTGGAGGGGGCTCATCTAGGGCCCATAGGAACCAGGGTGATGACAATATATAAGGGGTAGAGCTTATGTTTGGATTTTTCCCATGTGCTAAATTTGTATGTCTCGGCCATCTTCTGCATTTTGTGCTGCATTTCCTATGGAGATTGGCCAAATTATGATTTTACTTTTCTTTTTGCGGCATCAACCTCCGGGGCACCGTTCCAAGCCTGACTCAAAGTGTGGACAAGGGGAAGGGGAGGCCAACCCTTTGTGGACCCGATGGACACATGTGGACTCGGATGGGAAATATGATGCATGAGGTTATAATGAGCGGAGGGGAGGCCAACCCTTTGTGGACCCGATGGACACATGTGGACTCAAATGGGAAATATGATGAATGAGGTTATAATGAGCGGAGGGGAGTGATTTATATGGTATCAGGAAGCAGGACCATGTAACCAAAATCGAGATTTCCCATGTAGTGCCAAACCTAATATCAAGAAGCAGGACCATGTATCAGGAAGCAGGACCATGTAACCAGTAAAGAACGCTTAGAAATATATTCTCTAATTAATTGTTATGCTGGCACATTTGCTTGCTTTTTATTGGGTTAGGGTCGATCTAAGCATAATGTAAAGTTGTATTTAATTATGACTTTATGTTAGGGGATGTTATCGCAAAATCTAGCACCTTAAAGCAAAACCTTTTACAAGGCACTAAGACTAGTGTAACATGGAAGTATAATGACCATCGCCTAGGCAATCACTTCTCTCTTTACTGAAAGATGTATCCTACACAAGGAAGGCTTCCCTAGTAATTCAAGGAATCCTTAGACAAGAGTATATAAAGTCTAAAGCCTCCCAAGTTAACTACTCACTGTACCACCACAAAGATAAAATGTTTAAGGTGATAACAAGGCAGTTCATTAAAATAAATTTATAGATTTGTGTGCGTAAAGTTTATGAGGCAATTTATGATATCTATCAAGTTAACATAGATCAAGAAGCAAGCCCCAAACACTACAAAAGAAGAAAAGAACTTTGGATGTTGTAAAATTTGTGGAAGATAGTAAATTTTAGCAATATGAAGTTATAACAACAGCAAACAAATCAATTGTTGAATAAGTAGATAATCAATGAAAACTAGGGTTGAAAATATGAGTTCAACTAGGGTTTAAGCAACTAATTATTTTTGAAAATTAAATAGCACATAATAGCCCTAAAATGCAAGATGTTGAGCCCTAAAAGGTTTGAAAAATAAATCAACTATGCAATAAATGATGAGGTGATATATTTTTGACCATATAATTGTTAATTTATCCTAGAAGTCTACCTAATTATGGATGAAACTTAAAGAGTATATATTACAAGCCCTATATAAGACTAAACATTAAATAAAAGGTTGAAATTTGAGTTTAATGACTAAATAATTGAGAATAAAGCTAATTCCTACTATTTTTTGTTTTGGTCATGTAGAGTTAAACTAAGGACTCTCTTGAAGAAATGTACACAGATCTAAGGTGATAACTAAGGTTGTCCACTACTAACCCTAGATGTTACTCTTTGTACTCTTGCAAGATTTAAAAAAAAATTCAAGGGACAATTCTCCATTAGTTATATACTTGGGGTTTAAAAGAAGGGATCTATCCAAGAATAATACAAGGAGAATGCACCCACACACTAGATAAGCACATTTTCATTTAATACATTCAACAAATAAATCCACAAGACTTATAGATATCATTTACTCAAGAAATCATTGTTTATCCTTAAACCCTAGCCATGAAACATCCATTGAGGTTGAAAAACCATCCAAAATTCATCTCGACAGGAGGTCACACTATTATTCATCCATAGCTCAGATAAGTATAAGAGTAGACAAGTTGTGATCATTTACATGTGAGGAATGCTTCTCTTATTTATATGAGATATCTAGCATTTCCCCATCCATTAAAAGCCCCAAAACATCAAAAAATGCCTTTATCACTTACAAACCCCAAAGATAAGGCAACAATACATAAAATAATCCATGATACACAAGTGGATAGGTCTCAAGACTCCCATCAATGCCTCATAAGTGAGATATGATCCTAAAAATCCAAGTTATCCTCATAATAAAGGTAGTCCATGGTCACACGTGTGGCATATACGCTCATCAATACGTGGACGACTCACTCTAAGAGGCAAGCAATGGCTCAAAAGGTGAAATGTTGCCTCCAAAAGTCACAATGTTTGATCTCCAAGGGTCACATCAAGCTCAAGAGGAGTGATGTCATGCTTGATAGGTGTCCAATCATTGTATAGAATCTGATATCCCTCACCAAGTTTCCAATCCCATCTCTAATTGCAATGTCGCATCTCCAATGAGTGAAGAGGTGTCTGAAGAGAGGTGCTATGTCATCAATAATTCCAATGCTTATCCAAAGTCCAATGTCCTTAATCAAGGATGCAAATTTATCTTCAAAGGTAAGCAGTATCATGTCATCTCAAGCCACAACAACTTCCAATGTTAAGCAAAATCGTAAATGAAGTGTCAAATAAGAACCATTAATGTCCTTCGAAGGACCATGTTTGTGCAGGCATCAATAAGTAGGGGCTACAAGAATGAGATCGACGAAAATTTATACAAGAGTCATGGTAACATATAAAATTGAGTCATGTTTAATTCAAAAGCCACTATGTAGATCACATTAGGTATCGTATTCAAACTTCACCCTAGATAATGGCTTAATGCAATTGACCAAGGTTAGGTATGGGAAGACCATGATAGAAGACTCTTAGGTGTGTCGATGACGAAGAATTAGATAAAATACCAAGAAATCAATCACGGTGTTAGTTTAAATGACTATGAAATGACTTGGGGTTTAGTTCGTTAGAATGGTACCTTTGACATGTAAGGCCACGTGTGATGATCATCTCCATGGGCACCTTTATAAAGTGAGTGCTTTGTGCATTGAGTTAACCTTTACTCAACATTGTGTCTTTCCACAATTTTTTTGCTTATTTATTTTATTCCTTGTTTTTGCTTTGCAAGTTCTCTTTTGATGTATATGCATTTCATTGCATACGATTTATGCTTTCATTGCTTTAGGACTTTGGATTTTTGTGTCGAATCAAGGGGGTATAAGTTAGGCCTCTTTGGATTTTGAATTCTCACTAATATCTCTCTTATTTTTCTTTTGGATTTTGAAATTTGTATTATGCTTTCTCTTATATAGCTGCATCAAGCTTAGGTGTCCAAGCTCGTTCTTACTATAGGATTATGAAGTACAAGCCCATTTTAGGTACATGTAACAATAAACCCAAATGAATGGATAATGAAGGGGAAACCAGTGGAATATGTTAAGTATGGGAGGGACAAGGGCACATTACCCTTACCAAGGCCCCTAGTAGTACCCCTCTCCTCGACAGTGGCGACACTTCACTTGAATATATACGATGGTCACTAAGCTGAAATAGGAATAGATTCCAAGAATTGAGATTCATTATCTAATTTGAACCCATGATCTTTACCTAAAGGCCGAATGCATTAAACTTAAACACTTTGTATGAAACAACGGATAATGCACCCCATGTTTGTCGGGTCATTGTCATCATTAAATGAGTGAGATGAGTATAATATATGAGGAAACTGTGGGATAATGGTTGTGGAGAGTCTTGAAATTTATCTCTGGGACCATTGTCTACAATGCGAGTCATTGTAAAAAATCTAACTACGCCTAGATGCCAGGGGGTAATAGGTCTGACCTGAACATAAGTTCAAATTATGTTTAGGAATTTAGTTTTTGTTAAGATGGAGCCCCTTGTACTAGGGATGGCCTCGTCTTAAGATTAAGAAGTATGTCTTCCAAAGGATAGGAAGTTGGGTTAAAATAAAGAGAGGAACATTGTAAAAAATGATAGCATAATTTTTGAATGCAGAAGAGAAGCTATTGCGAACAATTTAGATATATTCAATGTCAATTTTACCTTTACCAAAACTTGTAAAATGTCTACTTTTATATTCTTCAATCTAGAATGTACTGCTCAACAATAGCAAAATGATGGGGTGGGAGAGCTCTGTTTCACACCTTTGATTGGTATTTGGTTCATCAAATAGGTGTTATCTTTTTTGGTTACTCCAAAAGTGTTTACACCTTAATAAGAGAGTTCTACGTGTCCTAGATCCTTGATGATGATTTATAGAGATTGTGGAAATTTCTGAATATACTAAATAGAAACCCTATTGTTAAATCTTGATTTACTTCTCCTACTTGCATAAGTTATTAATTTGAAAAATTCAGCGATAACATCGAAGTAAATATAGTTAACAACCTACACCTACAGATCAAGTACTGAATAACATGCTCAAAGACAAAGTGACACACAAGGATTTTTTGGACAAATATCCCTGGAGAAACCCAATGCGGAAAAACCAATGCTATTAGCTTCTGGAGGGTTTTTATTATTATGTAGATTCTAAGTACAACAAATCTGGGCACCAAATTGGTTAACCCGACAGAGAAATATAAACGGCAACAATACCTCTATCCTAGAGACAGAAAATTGTGACTGATTCACACCCTCAAACGGGATTTACAGAAATCAGCCCCTTTCCGGCCTTTGGAAACCCCAACGCTGCTCTGAAGCCCTCTGTGTCAGCGTTCCTGGCCTGCGTCAGCCTCGGTGTTGCTCCAGAAGGGCATGCGTCACCCTAGAAGGGGTTACGCTTCCCCTGCGCTGCACTAGTTGGGCCTGCGTTAGCACTCCTGGCCTCCTACTGCCTCTTGGCTGCCCCTGCTGGGCTCTTGGCTTCTTTGCGTAGCTGCTACCTCTGTGTTGCCCTGGTATGCTCCTTCTCTGCCCTCGTTGTACTCTTGGCCTGGGACTAGACCACCCCCCTCGCCAATACTGCCCCTCGCTACAGCTGAAACACTTCTGAAATTCTTAGCAAACCACGCTCTAGAATCTCAGCTTAGCTTCAGTGCTCTGCCAGTGTGTGTGTCCTCCATCTGACCCCAAGCCCTCTTCTTATACTTTTCTCGTTGAAACATCAACGGCCGTGATCTAATCTTGAATTGACAGCTAAGATTAGAAGATGCTTGACCTATGTCACTTAAGTTATTCTCATCACATGTTTAATTTATTTACCTATTGATCTTTTAATTCTCCTAAGTTAGACTTAGGGTCCTTAATTAAAAATTTTAATTAATTAAATATCTCTTAAACCTGATGGAATTTCTTAAAACACTTTCCGGGTCTTGGAAAATCTTATGTACTCTAGTCCCTCGACAAAGTTTGGGAGCTAGAGCACATCCGATGCTACCCTAACACCCCAAAATCTCAACACTCCCTCTTAGCGAGGAATGTGCTCTAGCAAAACACTTCACCCCAAAGTACAACTCTGATCTCTGGTGTGGGTCTTTGCGCTGATGCTTGGCTTGCCGCCCTTCATCATTGCGCTGTTGCTGCTCTCTGTACTGCTGCCCATGACTCTACCATCGTCACTGCCACATTCCTACTGCAACTCCCTCTCAAATTGCTGCATCGTGCTGCCAATTGCTGCACTGCAACTCAGTTGCTGAGAGTAAGCAACTAAAGGACCATTACACAATCTTTGACAGACAAGTCAGTTGCGCTGCATCTCATCACTAAAGCTCCATAGGCTGCTGCTCTGCGCTGTCCTTCGGAGGCTACTGCGCTGCTGCAGCTATGCACTGCGTAAGAAGACCTCCTCTGCGCTGCCTCTGCGCCGCTGCCCTCTACGCTGCTGCTGCATGTGCACTACGCTGCTCCCTCTCAGCATGTCAGCCTTTGCCTTTGCTTCATCCGTGATATTTTGCACCCACTGCTCTACTTGTCCCGCTATCGTCTTAAGGCTCCCATAGCTCGTATGTGATCCAAGAGTTGGGCACCTCAAGGATCCTGCCAGCACTCTGTAGCTGCTCTACAGATCAATATTGCCCCACTTTCGTGGTTCATGAGCGCTCATGGCTACGTCATCGTCGGAGCCATCGTTTGCTACAACAACCTTGGAACTAGAAGCTTCCTTGTCCTTCTTCCTTTGAGGACAATTGCTGGCGAAGTGTCCAAGTTCGCCACATTGGAAACATTTGATTTTTGACAGATCACGCTTGTTTTTCCCTTGCTGCATCTTCCTCTTCCTCCTTCCTCATCTTGCTTGAATCGGTGTTGTACTACCTCTTGGTCATTCAACGGATTTTCTCTTGTCGGAGGATGGCCTAGATATTGTCCCAGTTAGGAAGATCCACTCTGCCCAAAAGACTTTGGACAAAGGTTTCCCATTCCTCTGTGACAACATTGAGAGTAGTCCTCACCATGACATCATCATCTACCTTAACCACCATGCCAGTTAGCTGATCTCGGATCGACTGTAGTCTGAATAGGAAAGGATCGATTTCCTCTCCCTTGGACATCATAAATAACCTGGACGGACTTCCCTTGATACAATGTGGTTAAATATTCCCACATCTCATGAGCCACCATCTTCTTGGCTATGTGTGGTACCACATGATCTTTGACCCCGTTCATGATGAAGCGCTTGGCGTGTGTCGCTGCTTCATGATCCTCTGCTAGGAGTTTCGCATTGGTTGGTGTAGCCAGGACTTTCTCTACATGCTCCCTCAAGCCATATTCCTCTAGGACTACCAGGATTCTGGCCTTCCAGATAGCAAAGTTGGACAGGCGTCCAACCTATCCTGATCATGCAGTCCGTGTGGCGTCATCTTCTTAGAAATGTGTCGGAACAGATCCTCCTCTCTCTGCTAGAGACTCAAATCTGGGGTCCTTGGCAAGAAAAGCACCCTTTGCTCCCTCTGACAAATGATTCCTCCTTGGAAATCTGCTAAAAACAACAAATCAACTCTCCTCGATCACCCTACGATCGATCTTCAAATTTCTTTGGAAATGGAATCTACTGAGAAGCTGTTCTCCTCCCGTTCTTTGTCCGCTTAGCTTAGGCTAAATTTTGCACCGGTAGAATCTTCACCCCACCAGCAACTGCTGAAGATCTGCAGCTCAGCTTCTGGTTCACGACACTCTTCACAACAATCAGATTCTGGACTGCGTCACCCTGGCTGGCCTCTGCGTGAGCAGATGGCTCAACGCAACCATTGCATGAGCAGACTGGCTCAACCCAACCTCTACGCAACGCAACCTCTGCGCAACGCAGGCTGCTCCTGCGTCCCTCTGGAAGGCTCTGCAGTGTCTCTGTGCCACCCAGCTGGGATTGCATCAGCACTTGCGTGGCTCTTGCTGCGTCTGCTGCCTTCTACTGCTGTGCTGCCCTCTTCGGATTATCCTGCTGCTGTTGCTGCTTTCTGCCACACATATTTCTTCAGCCGTCTTGCTAGAGATTCAAGTTGATCTGCAATCGCTCTAATACCATGTGGAAATTTCTGAATTTACTAAAAAAAAACCCTACACTTAAATCTTGATTTACTTCTCCTACTTACATAAGTTATTAATCTGAAAAATTCAGCATTAACATCGAAGTAAATACAGTTAACAACCTACACATACAGATCAAGTACTAAATAACATGCTCAAAGACAAAGTGATACACAAGGATTTTCTGGAGGAATATCCTCGGAAAAACCCAATGCGGGAAAACCTGCGCTGCTAGCTTCTGGAGGGTTTTTATTATTATGCAGATTTTAAGTACAAGAAATCTGGGCACCAAACTGGTTAACCTGACAGAGAAATATAACGGCAGCAATACCTCTATCCCGGAGACAGAAAATTGTGACTGATTCACACCCTCAAACGTGATTTACAGAACTCAGCCCCTTTCCGGCCTCTGGAAACCCCGCAATGCTCCGTTTCTCCCTGCGCCACCTTCCCGGCTCGCGTCTGCCCTTGCATCGCTCGCAGCGTCCGGCGCCGCCACCTGTGGCGGGGTTATGTCGTCTCGCGCCGCCCCAGTTCTGCCCGTGCCGCCCTCCGGCCACCCGTCGCTGCGCCGCCCCCCGCCGGGCTCTGCCGCCCCCAGGCCGCCGCCCGCGCTGCCATGGTATGATCCTTCTATGCCCTCGTTGTACTCTTGGCTTGGGACTAGACCAGCCCCCTCGCCAATACTGCCCCTCACTGCAGCTATAACACTTCTCAAATTCTTAGCAAACCACGCCCTAGAATCTCAGCTTAGCTTTAGTGCTCTGCCAATGTGTGTGTCCTCCAACTGGCCCCAAGCCCTCTTCTTATACTTTTCTCGTTGAAACATCAATGACCGCGATTTAATCTTGAATCGACGATTAAGATTTGAAGATACTTGATCCGCGTCACTTAAGTTATTCTCATCACATGTCTAATTTAATTACCTTTAATCTTTTAATTTTCCTAAGTTAAACTTAGGGTCCTTAAATAAAAAGATTAATTATTTAAATATCTCCTAAACCTGATGGAATAATATCTTAAAACACTTTCTTGGTCTTGGATATCGTATGTACTCTAGTCCCTCCACAAAGTTTGGGAGCTAGCACATAGCACATTTGATG
The DNA here is from genome assembly GCA_034641835.2 of Pinus albicaulis. Lineage (NCBI taxonomy): Eukaryota > Viridiplantae > Streptophyta > Pinopsida > Pinales > Pinaceae > Pinus > Pinus albicaulis. The sequence goes on from CM076574.1 coordinate 796,012,220, forward strand.
CTACCCCAACACCCCAAAATCTCAACAAAGATATGGATGGATCAATTTTGGTGGATGCTTGACCTTGGTTAGAATGCTAGAATGACACCCTTACCTTGGAGGTTGCTATCCTAATCAACATGATGACTATCCCATTGGGTGCACACAATGGAGTAGTCGACTGTTTGATTAGGAGAGGTACCCACCTAGGAGGAGGAGCATTAGGCACTTGTACGAGGGCATTTAGCCTTAGGAGTATCAGATCATGTGACACCCACCTTTGAAGTTAGACACTTGACCCAAGGATTCTTTGGTTTAGCAACATACTTCATGGAGGTTGGTTGTGGAGTTGGATACATATATTGAGGAGAAGCATTGGAGCATGGTAATGACATTGGCACTCATGGAAATGCATTAGTCATGAGAGGACTTATGGGCCATAGTTAGAGGGGGAATTCCTTACACGAGGACACTTGGTAGAGGTAGCATTGGACATATAGCTTATTTTAGAGTGCGCGATTTTCAAGCCCGAAAACAATCATGCTTAGAAGGAGTTTCATCATGGGTTTTGGACAAACCGTAGTATGAGACTTGGACATCCTTGTATCGTAGAGTGTTCCATGTGGGTTTCCTTCTTGGTTGTTTGTATGGACACAAGTCCTTGATTTCTATTAGTCTCCCTTACCTATTGTGTATATAAAGGGAGGGGAGATATTTTGTTATAAAATATCATTTTTGTACTCTATTCTCTCTTTTAAATTGTCTTGGAGAAGGCTTTGAAGCATCAAGATGCTAATGTTTGTGATGTAAAGCCTAGGATAACACATAAATAAGAGAGAGATGCCTTGGATGTTCTTGGTGAGTTTGATCTTGTGAGGTGCTAGAGTTTTTGCTATGAAAGTAAACATTACAGATGAACATGGTGCTAGAGGGAGTGATGATTTGTCTAGTAAAGTTAATCCCTTGGATGATATTGTATCCTTTTTCTTTTTGATGTGTGGAGGTTAGAGCAATATGTTGAAGAGCCTAGCTTGATAAGACTTGAGCTTGGTGTGATACCTTGCTTGAAAGAAAATTGGTTTATTGTACTCTTGTTGTTCCGTGAAGGTGTTGGTGGTTGTGTTGATGTAAGAGTTGGAGACCGAGGATTTGAGGATTTTGTGAAATTTTTGGCTGCCTAGAAGTTGGAATTAACCCAATTAATTATTTTTTATTGCTTGTTCATGGCAAACATATATCCCCTTTAGGTTTTTACCAATATTCAAAATGCCATGTGAAGGCTTCTAATGCTAGAGTACGCCAACTGAGCCTTCTTTAAACTTGAGCACATCTTCATCCTCTTTAGAAAAAAACACTTAGCAATATATTCTCTAATTCATTCTTATGTTGGCACAAATGCTCTTTTTTTATTGGGTTAGGGTCGATTTAAGCATAATGTAAAATTGTGTTTAATCATGACTTTATGTTAGGGGATGCTATCGCAAAATCTAGCACCTTAGTGCAAAACCTTTTACAAGGCGCTAAGACTAGTGTAACATGGAAGTATTATGACCATCAACTAGGAAATCACTTCTCTCTCTATAGTGAAAGATGTATCCGACACTAGGAAGGCATCCCTAGTAGTTTGAAGGAATCCTTAGACAAGAGTATATCAAGTCTAAAGCCTCCCAGGTTAACTACTGACTATACCACCACAAAGATAAGATGTTTTAATATTCCTAATAGAAATTTACAGAGATAACAAGAGACATGCCATAATTTTCAACACATAAATTTATTCAACAAACACATGTAAACAAAAATTTTGCCCAGAACACCAAATTGGCCAATTTTATTTAATATGAATACTGGAGTAGAATAGAAGATGGAAGGAGTGCACCTGGGCTTGCACAAGGCAAGCTACAAGCCTCAGGTGATCAATACAAAAGATCCCATCTACTGTAGAAATGTTGCGCTCAAGAAACTGTGCCTAAGCCTCTCCACAAATTTTGAGACTTAGAGCACTTCCGATGCTACCAAAAATCAACATTCACTCCATCCTCCAACTCAATAGTGTGTTCAAATCCACGATCTGGTGGTCTGCCTGGTGGGATCTCCCCAAGAACCCCCTGGTGCCTCTTCAACAAGGCCTATTTATCTGGATGTGTAGACTGTTCCTGAGCCCTTGTCTCTGAGGTCCTCAACTCAATTGCCCACTCCACATCTCCATGTTGTAGATCTGCCTCCATCTGGTGAGCTAAAACTGTTTGAGGTGGATAAGAGTGCATTCCCCTCAATAATACCAGCTTCCCATTTGGCCCCATAAACTCCATCTCTAGCTTTTTCAATTCAGTGGTGACCCTTCCCAATGCGTACAACCACTAGACACCTAACACCAAGTTGGTGTTTGGAACATCAACTACAAAAAGTGATCAGTGAGCGAGTAGTTCTCCATCCTCAAAGTCAGCTCGGGAATATACTTCATGCACTGCATGGTCCGGTCTCCTGGCGCCAATACGGAGAACCGCTCAAATGTCTCTGTCTGGATGCCCCAACTCTCCACCATCTAACCATCAATAAAGCTGTGGGTGGCCCCACTGTTTACTAGTATTGACACTCGTTGCCCCTGTATGGTCCCCCTGATCCCGAGTGTCAAGTACTCCGACACTCCCCGAAGTGAAGCAAGGACTCCCCGGCTGGGGCAAACAATCCTCCTCTAGGTGGTGGTGGTGGTAGCCCACCTGATGACGGTCCTCCCTCATCTCTTGGCTCATCTGCTATCTTGGCCTCCTCATCTGGCTCACTGTCTAAAAACACCTCAATGAAATGGGCATTGCCCTAGACTGGGTTACGCTGCCCTCGCTGGGCCGCGCCAGTCCTCCTATGACTGCGTCAGCCCTCCTGGCACCGTGTCAGCCCTCTTGGCCTCTTGCTCTGCGTAGCTGCTGCTTCCTCTGCGCTGCTCTAGGCTGCTTTGCGTAGCTGCTGCTTCCTCTGCATTGTTCTAGTCTGCTGCTTCTCTGCTCTTGTTGTACTCTTGGCCTTGGACTACACCATCCCCCTTGCCAAAATTGCCCCTCGCTACAGGTGATACACTTCTGAAATTCTTAGCAAACCATGCCCTAGAATTCCAGCTTAGCTTCAATGCTTTGCCAGTGTGTGTTCTCCAACTGACCCCAAGCCCTCCTCTTATACTTTTCTCGTTGAAACATCAACGACCGCAATCTAATCTTGAATCGACGACTATTCTCTTTCACTTATATAGCTGCATCAATGTTAGGTGTCCAAGCTCGTTCTTACTATGGGATTATGAAGTATAAGCCCTTTTTAGGTACATGTAACAATATACCCGAATGAAAGGATAATGGAGGGGAAACCAATGGAATATGTGAATTATGGAAGGGACAAGTGAACATTACCCTTACCAAGTCCCCTAGTAGTAACCCTCTCCTCGAAAGTGGCGCTAATGGACTCGAATACATACGATGGTTGCTAAGTTGAAATAAGGAAAGAGGAATAAATTCCAAGCATTGTGATTTATTATCTATTTTTAACCCATGATCTTTACTTGAAGGCCGAATACATTAAACTTAAACAGTTTATATGAAACAATGGATAATACACCTCATGTGTGTTGGGTCACTATCATCATAAAATGATTGATATGAGTATAATAAATGAGGCAACTGTGGGCTAATGGTTGTAGAGTGTTGAAAGTTATCACTGGGACCATTGTATGCAAGGACAAAATCTCATCTAGTTACCCCTAGATTGGAGGGGGTAATAGGTCGTACATAAACATAAGTTCACATTATGTTTATGAATTAAATTTTTGTTCATCTGGAGCCCCTCCTACTAGGGATGGCCCCATCCTAAGATTTCAAACCATGTCTTCCAAAGTACAGGGAGTCGGGTTAAAAGAAAGAGAGGAACAATGTAAAAAATGATAGCATAATTTTTGAATGCAAGAGAGAATCTATTACGAACAATTTCGATATTCATTGTCCATTTTACCTTTTCCAGAAATTGTAAATTTTTTACTTTTATATTCTTCAACGTAGAATGTACTGCTCAACGATAGAAAAATCTTGTGGTTGAAGAGCTCTGTTTCAAGCCTTTGATTGGTAATCCCTTTATCAAATATATGTTATCTTTTGTGGTTAATCCAAAAGTGTTTACGCCTTGAGAAGAGAGTACCATGTCTCCTAGACCCTTGATGATGCTTCATAGACATATGGAAGGGTCAATTTTGGTGGATGCTTGACCTTGGTTAGAATGCTAGCATGGCGCCTTTACCTAGGGGGTTCTTATCCTAATCAACATGGTGACTATCCCATTGGGTGCACACAATGGTGTAGTCGACTATTTGATTAGGAGAGGTACCTACCTAGGAGGAGGAGCATTAGGAACGTGGAGGAGGGCACTTAGCCTTAGCAGTATTAGACCATGTGACATCCACCTTCAAAGTTAGACATGTGACTTAATGATGCTTCTTGGGTTGAAAACATAGTTCATGGAGGTTGGTTGTGGAGTTGGATACATATATTGAGGAGAAGTATTGGAGCATGGTAATCAAATTGGCACTCATTGAAAAGCATTGGTCATGAGAGGACATGTGGGTGAGAGTTAGAGGGGGAATGCCTTTCATGATGACACTTGGTAGAGGTAGTGTTGGACTAATAACTTATTGGAGAGTGCATCATCTTTTAGCCCTAAAAGAATCATGGTTAGAGGGAGTTTCATCTTAGGTTTTGGACAAACCCTTGTATGACACTTGGACATACTTGTATTGTAGAGTGTTCCATGTGGGTTTCCTTCTTGGTTATTTGTATGGACAAAAGTCCTTGATTTCTATTAGTCTCCCTTTGATGGAGCAAGATGCTAGGGTTTGTGATGGAAGGCCTAGGAAAAGACATAAAGAAGAGAAAGATGCCTTGGATGTTCTTGGTGAGTTTTCCCTCATGAGATGCTAGAGTTTTTGCTATGAAAGTAAACCTTAGAGATGAACATGGTGCTAGAGGGAGTGATGATTTGTCTTGTAAAACTAATCCCTTGGATGATATTGTAGCCTTTTTCTTTTTGATGTGTGGAGGTTAGAGCAAGATGTTGAGGAGCCTAGCTTGATGAGTTTTGAGCTTGGTGTGATACCTTGCTTGAAAGAAAACTAGTTTATTGTAATCTTGTTATTCCGTGAATGTGTTGGTGCTTGTGTTGTTGCAAGGATTGCAGACTGGGATTTGAGGACTTTGTGAAATATAATTCTAAAAATGCAAGTTGTCTTGATAAAGGTGGTCGAAGGTCACACATGTGGCATAAATTCTCATCAATAGGTGCAAGACTCACTCTAAGTGGCAAATAAGGTCTGAAAAGGTGAAATGTTTCCTCCAAAAGTAACAATGTTTCATCTCTAAGGGTCACATCAATCTCAAGTGGCATGATGTCATGCTTGAAAAGTGTCCAATCATCGTGTAGAATTTGACATCCATCACCAAGTTGCCAATCCCATCTCTAATTGCAATGTCACATTTCCAATGAGTGAAGAGGTCACATTTCCAAAAAGTGAGTCATGTTTAATGCAAAAACCACTATCTAGGTCACATTAGGTATCCTCTTCAAACTTCACCACAGTTAATGACTAAATGCAATTTACCAATTTTAGTTATGGGAAGACCATCATAGAAGACTCTTAGGTGTGCCAATGCCAAAGAATTAGATAAAATCCCAAGAAACCATTCAAGATGTTAGTGTTAATGACTATGGTATGACTTGGGTTTTGCTTCGTTAGAATGGTGCCTTTGACATGCAAGGCCACATGTGGCGATCATCTCCATGGGTGCCTTTATAGAGTGAGTGCTTTGTGCATTGAGTTACTATTTACTCAACATTTTGTCTTTCCACAAATTTTTTGCCTATTTTTCTATTTCTTATTTTTCTTTACAAGTCCTCTTTTGATGTATATGCATTTCATTGCATAGGGTTTATGCTTTCATCACTTTAGGACTTCGGGTGATGGTGTCGAATCAAGGGGGTACAGGTTGAGCTTCTTTGGCTTTTGAATTCTCACTAATATCTCTTTTATTTATCTTTTGCGTTTTGAAATTTGTATTATTATCTTTCTCTTATATAGCTGCATAAACCTTAGGTTTCCAAGCTCGTTCTTACTATGGGACTATGAAGTACAAGCCCTTTTTAGGTACATGTAAAAGTATACCCAAATGAAGGATAATGGAGGGGAAACCAATGGAATATGTTAAGTGTGGAAGGGACAAGTGAAAATTACCCTTACCAAGCCTCCTAGTAGTAACCTTCTCCTCGAGAGTGGCGACAATGGACTCGAATACATACGATGGTTGCTAAGCTGAAATAAGGAAACAAGAATAAATTCCAAACATTGTGATTCATTATCTAATTTTAACCCATGATCTTTACTTGAAGGCCGAATAAATTAAACTTAAACAGTTTATATGAAACAATGGATAATGCATCTCATGTGTGTCGGGTCACTATCATCATCAAATGATTGATATGAGTATAATATATGAGGCAATTGTGGGCTACTGGTTGTAGAGAGTGTTGAAAGTTATCTCTGGGACCATTGTATGCAATGTGGATCATTGGAAAAAATCTCATCTAGTTACCCATAGATGGGAGGGGGTAATACGTCTGACATAAACATAAGTTCACATTATGTTTATGAATTAAGTTTTTGTTCATTTGGAGCCCCTCCTACTAGGGATGGCCCCATCCCAAGTTTACAAACTATGTCTTCCAAAGTACAGGGAGCTGGGTTAAAAGAAAGAGAGGAATGCTGTAAAAAATGATAGAATATTTTTTTAATGTAGGAGAGAATCTATTACAAACAATTTCGATATACTCATTGTTTATTTTACCTTTACCTCAAATTGTAAAAAAATTATTTTTATATTCTTCAACGTAGAATGTACCGCTCAACAATAGCAAAATCTTGTGGTTGAAGAGCTCTGTTTCAAGCCTTTGATTGGTAATCCCTTTATCAAATAGATGTTATCTTTTGTGGTTAATCCAAAAGTGTTTACACCTTGAGAAGAGAGTACTACGTCTCCAAGCCCCTTGATGATGCTTCATAGACATATGGAAGGGTCAATTTTGGTGGATGCTTGACCTTGGCTAGAATGCTAGCATGGTGCCCTTACCTAGGGGGTTCTTATCCTAATCAACATGGTGACTATCCCATTGGGTGCACACAATGGGGTAGTCGATTGTTTGATTAGGAGAGGTACCTACCTAGGAGGAGGAACAGTAGGAAATTGGATGAGGGCACTTAGCGTTAGGAGTTTTAGACCATGTGACATCCAACTTTAAAGTTAGACATGTGACCCAATGATGCTTCTTGGGTTGAAAACATAGTTCATGGAGGTTGGCTGTGGAGTTGGATACATATATTGAGGAGAAGTATTGGAGCATGGTAATGACATTGGCACTCATGGAAAAGCATTGGTCATGAGAGGACACGTGGGCCAGAGTTAGAGGGGGAATGCCTTACCTAAGGACACTTGGTAGAGGTAGTCTTCACTAATAAATTATTGGAGAGTGCACTAAATTTTAGTCCTAAAATAATCATGCTTAGAGGGAGTTTCATCTTGGGTTTTCGACAGAGCCTAGTATGACACTTGGACATACTTGTTTTGTAGAGTGTTCCATGTGTGTTTCGTTCTTGGTTATTTTTATGGACAAAAGTCCTTGATTTCTATTAGTCTCCCTTTGATGGAGCAAGATGCTAGGGTTTGTGATGGAAGGCCTAGGAAAAGACATAAAGAAGAGAGAGATGCCTTGGATGTTCTTGGTGAGTTTTCCCTTCTGAGATGCTAGAGTTTCTGCTATGAAAGTAAACCTTAGAGATGAACATGGTGCTAGAGGGAGTGATGATTTGTCTTGTAAAACTAACCCCTTGGATGATATTCTAGCCTTTTTCTTTTTGATGCGTGGAGGTTAGAGCAAGATGTTGAGGAGCCTAGCTTGATGAGACTTAAGCTTGGTGTGATACCTTGCTTGAAAGAAAACTAATTTATTGTAATCTTGTTGTTCCGTGAATGTGTTGGTGCTTGTGTTGTTGCAAGAATCGCAGACTGGGGATTTGAGGACTTTGTGAAATATAATTCTAAAAATGAAAGTTGTCTTGATAAAGGTGGTCGAAGGTCACACATGTGGCATAAATTCTCATCAATAGGTGCAAGACTCACTCTAAGTGGCAAATAAGGTCTGAAAAGGTGAAATGTTTCCTCCAAAAGTAATAATGTTTCATCTCCAAGGGTCACATCAAGCTCAAGTGGCATGATTTCATGCTTGAAAAGTGTCCAATCATCGTGTAGAATTTGACATCAATCACCAAGCTGCCAATGCTATCTCTAATTGCAACGTCACATTTCCAATGAGTGAAGAGGTCACATTTCCAAAAATTGAGTCACGTTTAATGCAAAAACCACTATGTTGGTCACATTAGGTATCCTCTTCAAACTTAACCACAGTTGATGACTAAATGCAATTTACCAATTTTAGTTATTGGAATACCATCATAGAAGACTCTTAGGTGTGCCAATGCCGAAGAATTAGATAAAATCCTAAGAAACCATTCAAGATGTTAGTGTTAATGACTATGGTATGACTTTATAGAGTGAGTGCCTTTTGCATTGAGTTACTATTTACTCAAAATTTTGTCTTTCCACAACCATTTTGCCTATTTCTTTATTTCTTATTTTTCTTTGCAAGTCCTCTTTTGATGTATATGCATTTCATTGCATAGGGTTTATGTTTTCATCACTTTAGGACTTCGGGTGATGGTGTCGAATCAAGGGGGTAGAGGTTGAGCTTCTTTGGCTTTTGAATTCTCACTAATATCTCTTTTATTTATCTTTTGTGTTTTGAAATTTATTCTCTTTCTCTTATATAGCTGCATCAACCTTAGGTGTCCAAGCTCGTTCTTACTATGGGATTATGAAGTACAAGCCCTTTTTAGGTACATGTAACAATATACCCAAATGAAAGGATAATGGAGGGGAAACCAATGGAATATGTTAAGTATGGAAGGGATAAGTGAACATTACCCTTACCAAGCCTCCTAGTAGTAACCCTCTCCTCGAGAGTGGCGACAATGGACTTGAATACATACGATGGTTGCTAAGCTGAAATAAGGAAAGAGGAATAAATTCCAAGCATTGTGATTCATTATCTAATTTTAACCCATGATCTTGACTTGAAGGCTGAATACATTAAACTTAAACAGTTTATAAGAAACAATGGATAATGCATCTCATGTGTGTCGGGTCACTATCATCATCAAATGATTGATATGAGTATAATATATGAGGCAACTGTGGGCTACTGGTTGTAGAGAGTGTTGAAAGTTATCTCTGAGACCATTGTATGCAATGTGGATCACTGGAAAAAATCTCTTCTAGTTACCCATAGATGGGAGGGGGTAATAGGTCTGACATAAACATAAGTTCACAATATGTTTATGAATTAAGTTTTTGTTCATCTTTGCCCCTCCTACTAGGGATGGCCCCATCCCAAGATTACAAACTATGTCTTCCAAAGTACAGGGAGCTGGGTTAAAAGAACAAGAGGAATGCTGTAAAAAATGATAGCATAATTTTTTAATATCATTTTTTAATGCAGGAGAGAATCTATTACGAACAATTTCGATATACTCATTGTTTATTTTACATCTACCTCAAATTGTAAAAAATTTACTTTTATATTCTTCAATGTAGAATGTACCGCTCAACAATAGCAAAATCTTGTGGTTGAAGAGCTCTGTTTCAAGCCTTTGATTGGTAATCCCTTTATCAAATAGATGTTATCTTTTGTGGTTAATCCAAAAGTGTTTACACCTTGAGAAGAGTGTACTACGTCTCCAAGCCACTTGATGATGCTTCATAGACATATGGAAGGGTCAATTTTGGTGGATGCTTGACCTTGGTTAGAATGCTAGCATGGCACCCTTACCTAGGGGGTTCTTATTCTAATCAAAATGGTGACTATCCCATTGGGTGCACACACAGGGGTAGTCGATTGTTTGATTAGGAGAGGTACCTTCCTACGAGGAGGAGGAGTAGGAAATTGGATGAGGGCACTTAGCCTTAGGAGTTTTAGACCATGTGACATCCAACTCGCAAGTTAGACATGTGACCCAATGATGCTTCTTGGGTTGAAAACATAGTTCATGGAGGTTGGTTGTGGAGTTGGATACATATATTGAGGAGAAGTATTGGAGCATGGTAATGAAATTGGCACTCATGGAAAAGCATTGGTCATGAGAGGACATGTGGGCCAGAGTTAGAGGGGGAATGCCTTACCTGAGGACACTTGGTAGAGGTAGTCTTCACTAATAACTTATTGGAGAGTGCACCATATTTTAGTCCTAAAAGAATCATGCTTAGAGGGAGTTTCATCTTGGGTTTTGGACAGACCCTCGTATGACACTTGGACATACTTGTTTTGTAGAGTGTTCCATGTGGGTTTCCTTCTTGGTTATTTGTATGGACAAAAGTCCTTGATTTCTATTAGTCTCCCTTACCTATTGTATATATAAAGTGATGGGAGATATTTTGTTATACGATATCATTGTTGTACTCTATTCTCTCTTTGTAATTGTCTTGGAGAAGCCTTTGATGGAGCAAGATGCTAGGGTTTGTGATGGAAGGCCTAGGAGAAGACATAAAGAAGAGAGAGAATGCCTTGGATGTTTTTGGTGAGTTTTCCCTTGTGAGATGCTAGATTTTTTGCTATGAAAGTAAACCTTAGAGATGAGCATGGTGCTAGAGGGAGTGATGATTTGTCTTATAAAACTAACCCCTTGGATGATATTGTAGCCTTTTTCTATTTTGATGCGTGGAGGTTAGAGAAAGATGATGAGGAGCTTAGCCTGATAAGGAACATTACATCAAGGCACTGGTAGAGAACGCCACAGGGAAAAAGATCAAGGTGCTACGTTCATATAATGGTGGAGAATGCATTGATAAAGACTTCACAGACTTTTGCGCAAAGGAAGGCATCGAAAGAGAACGGACAACTCCATACAACCCTCAGCAGAATAGACTAGCGGAGCAGAAGAACATAACAATAGTTGGGGCTATAAAGTCTATGTTGTATGACCATGATTTGCCTAGATTCTTATGGGCAGAGGCATGTAACACAACGGTGTACATTCAAAACAGAACAACACATAGAGCCTTGGGGAAGAAAATGCCAGAGGGAGTCTTCATAGGGAAGAAGACTGTAGTCATTTGAGGATCTTTGGGAGTGTGTCTTACTGCGACATCCTAGATGAAAAGCGAAGTAAATTGGATCAGACTGTAGAGAAGGGGTTCCTCGTAGGGTATAGCGAGACCTCAAAGGCATACATGATCTACATTCCTAGCAACAGGAAGATTGTATTGAGGCAAGATGTAAAGTTCATGGAAGACAAAGCTTTCAGAAGATCTCGAGAGATTGCTGCAAGTGATCAGTCAATAGCAGTTTTGTTAGTACAACATCAGGGACAACAAGTTAGAAAAGTAGGAGGACAATCACAGGGATCAAGTACAGTGACTAGTACTAGTATCTCGTCAAGGGTAGGAGATCCAGGGAGTTATCAGCAGACGAAGCAGCAGGAACAGGGGGAGGAAATGATTGAACCTCCCACCACCAGTGGTAGAGCCAATAGGGAAGTGTGTCAGACCTTGAGGGACGCAAAGGAGTTTGTCGGAGCTCCTACAATAGACAAGAGACAATGCAGGCAACCTGACAGATATCAACCTTTGGTAGCTCAGGGTGCAGAACCATCCAGCTTTCAGGAAGCCGCACAACATCTGGTGTTGGTGGATGCCATGGTAGAATGTTGCAATTTCTATCATGACAAATGATGTTTGGGAGGTAATGCCTAGACTAGAAGACATATCAGTTGTAGGTTCCAGATGGATCTACAAGATGAAGTACGTTGCAGATGGCAGTGTAGAGAAGTACAAGGCTAGATTCGTGGCAAAGGGGTATGCACAGAAGGAAGGGATAGCCTATGAGGAGACCTTCGTCTTCGTTGCCAGATATACCTCTATCAAATTCGTTATATTCCTAGCAGCGCAGATGGGATGGGAGATTCACCAGATGGACGTCAAGGCAACATTATTGAGCGGGGTGATAGTTGAAGAGGTGTATATAGAGCATCCTAAAGGCTTTGAAACTCATGAGAAGCACACTCATGTATGCAACTTAAAGAAAGCCCTATACGGGCTCAAGCAAGCACCCAAGGCATGGTATGGTCGCATTGACAGTTATTTGTAGCAATTGGGATTCATCAAGAGTGATGCAAATCCAAATCTCTACTATTTGATGGTGGAGAATGAGCCTCTCATTTTGGTTTTATATGTGGATGACTTGGTTTTGATAGGATCATCAGGACTCATAAAGCGCTACAAAAGGAACCTTGAAGCAGAATTCGACATGAAGGATATGGGGTTGGTGCACTATTTTCTAGGATTGGAATTATGGTAGAAGAATTGGGAGATCTTCCTTGGCCAAGGGATATATGCTACAAATATTCTGAAGAGATTCAGAATGCAAGTTTGTCGAACCATGGCGACGCCCATGATTGCCAATTGGAAGAAGATAGATGCATCATGAGACAAGGAAGTTGACCCCACCTTGTACAGATAGCTCATTGGGTCGCTCATGTATTTGGTTAACACTAGGCCAAACATTTGTTTCACTGTCAATACCCTTAGTTAGTTCATGGTGGAACCGAAAAGTGTACATTGGGCAGTAGCTAGGCACATTCTTAGATATGTGCATGGAACAGTCGGATATGGGTTGAAATGTACTCGAGGAGATGACGTCAGATTATGCGGATTTACAGATGAAGATTGAGCAGGTAGTTCAGTGGACAGGAAAAGTACCTCTGGGTATTGCTTCAATGTTGGATTAGGGATGGTCTCTTGGTGCAACAGGAAGGAGAAATTAGTAGCATTGAGCTTAGCAGAAGTTGAATATATGGCAGCCAACACAACTACGTGCGAAGCTATATGGCTTAGGAAGCTACTCGTGAGTTTGTTTAGGAAGATGATGAGAGCGACCAATGTTTACTGTGATAATCAGAGTTGCATAAAACTCTCTGAGAATCCAGTATTTCATGATAGGTCGAAGCACATTGATATCAGATGTCATTTCATCAGAGACTGTTCAACGTGGGGCAATCCAACTGTAATATGTTCCCACATGAGATTAGGTAGCAGACATACTCACGAAAGATCTAGGGAGAGCTAAGTTCATCTAGCCCAAGGAAGTAATGGGTATGGGGGAGAACCCGTTTGAGTAGCGAAAATAGATGGATTCTTAGTTGCTCCAGCAACAGATGAGAGGGAGTTGCAGTGCAGATGCAGTAGTTGGCAACAGTGCAATAGAGTCAGCAACAACACAAATGCAGCGCATATCAAAGTTGCACAGTAGTTGGTGGGCAGCAGTAACTAGACATCAACAACGTGACAAGAGATGGTGCAGAGACAGTGTGTTGCGGCAGTAGTTGCAGCACTAGACCACTTTCCTCGCTAAGAGGGAGTGTTAGTTTTTGTAGCATTAGATGTGCTCTAGCCACGAGATTTGGTGGAGAGGCTAGAATATATATATATTCTCCAATACCCAGAAATCGTTTCTGTAAATTCCATCTAGAGACGACTTAATTAGATTTATTAATCAATTTTTAATATTTCCTAAGTCTAAACTTAGCAAATATGATTAATTAATTAGAATTAATTAAGCCATGGTGTGAATGTTCTAGAAAATCACACGGATCGACAAGGAAATAATCTGAGCCATCAATTATGTTTTAATCTTGGCCGTTGGTGCTCCAACATAATATTATAAGAAGTTGATGGGTAGATGGAGGGCACACCAAGACTTGATCCTCGCTACTTAGAACATTCTCTCCCACATGTCTAAATTAATTCACTTTAATTATTTAATTTCCCTAGGTTATACTTAGGGTCTCCATTAAAATAATTAATTATTTGAATAACTTAAGCTCCGGGTGAAATTTCTCCAAACGATTTCTTGGTCTTGGAGATCTCATGTGTTCTAGCCCCTCCACAAAGTTTTGGAGCTAGAGCACATTTGATCCTTCCCAAAAATCAACACTCCCTCTTAGCGAGGAATGTGCTCTAGCAACACTTCAATCTAGAAGCATTACTCTGATCCATGACATTGGTCCTCTGTGCTGCTGATGCTCGGCTGCTTCCCTTCATCCACTGCACTACTGCCTTTTGTACTGCTGCCCATGTCACTGCCACTAACAATGCCTCATCTGTACGGCAACTCCCTCTGAAATGCTGCATCGTGCTGCCCATAGCACTACCACTGCTAATTGCTACACTGCAACTCATTTGCTGGGAAGTAAGCAATTGAAACATCTCAAAGACATGACATACAAGTCAGTGTGAGTGCACCTCAATACTAAAGCACCCTCTGTTGCTAATCTACGCTGACCCTCTAGAGTTTTGCCTTGTTGTTGCTCTGCACTGCGTGAGCACTGCCTCTACGCTGCTCAAGACTTCAGCGTCCTTGATCTGTCAATGCTTCTCGATTATCCTCCGCACCAACTTACTCCAGTCATCTTGCTATTGTCACTAAAGGCTCCCGTAACTCATATGTGATCCAAGAGTTTGAGACACCTCAAGGATCTTGCCCCACACTGCAGTTCGAAAGAACTACAGATCTATGTCGCCCCACCTATTTTCTCGAGGCATATGAGCACTCATAGCCACATCGTCATCACTCCCATCATCGCCCTTAGCTGCGGTAGCCTTCGAATCAGAATCTTCCTTCGAATCAGAATCCTCCTTGCCCTTCATTTTCATAAGACAAGTTGTGGCGAAATGTCCTAGTTCACCACACATGAAGCATCTAACCTTAGAAAGGTCTTTCTTCTTCTTCCGTTGCTGCCCCTGCTGTCTCTTAGATGCGAGAGATGCATCTTCCTCCTCCTCCTTGATGTTGATTCCTCCACTACTGCTGCCCACCTTGGTCATCCTCCTGATCTCTTCTTGTCGAAGAGCTGTCCACATGTCTTCCCAATTTGGGAGTGTCACTCTGCCCAAAATGCCTTGGACAAAGGTCTCCCACTCTTCAGACACTGCATTCAGGGCAGTCCTGACCAATAGACCCTCATTGGGAGTGGCCCCTATAGCAACCAGCTGACCACGAATCGCCTTCAATCTAATGAGGAAGGGGTTGATTTCCTCTCCCTTATGCATTTGAAATAACCGAAGCTGATTCTCCAGAAGCATTCTTCTCTGGACAAATCTCTTGATACAATGTGGTCAACGTCGTTCACATATCATTTGTTGTGTTCTTTTCAGCAATGTGTGGGACCACATGATCCTTGACCCCGTCCATATTCAAGCGCTTGGCCCTTTCTTGCGCTTCCTCATACTTCTTCAACGGATCAGCGTCAACAGGAACAACTACAATCTTCTTGGCATGATCTTTGATGCGATATTCATCAAGAAATGACATGATTCTTGCCTTCCAGATGACGAAGTTGGATGCTCCTTCCAACTTGTCCTGATCCCTCAATCCATGTGCGACGATCTCTGCTCAAAAGATGTCGAAGCGAATACTATTCTCCCTTCTTCTGCTGCTACCCTCGATAAAAGGCTCGGATCTGGGTTTCTTGGCGCTAGAAACCCTCTAGACAAGTGATTTCCCTCCTGGAAATCCTCCACCAACTGCCATCGAATCAAACCTCTCCAATCACTCTGCTGATCAGAACTTAGACTTCTTAGTGAGAAAGTCTGCTGAGGAACTGCTTCCCCTTACTTCGTCACACCTTGCTAGACACTGTGTTGCACCGACAGAAACAATGCCCCACCAACAACTTCCGAAGAACAAATTGCACTTCTAGCCACGGTAACCGGAAGCCTGAAGGGCGAAGACTCGAACTCTTCTAGATCTGCGTGAGCCTCTATGTCAGCTCTGTGTGATCTAGAATGGCTCTGCATCACCCCTCTTGGGTCTGAGTTGTCCATCTGGTGCTTACGCTGCCTATTCCTGGATCTGCGTTGTCACTCGGGACAACCGCCTTCCTGTAGAAAAAACTTCGTCTCTTCAGTGATGGTTTCGACTCTCGTTGGTCTGCAATAGCTCTGATACCATGTGAAAATTTCTGAATTTACTAAACTAAAATCCTACAACAATAATCCTACAAGTTATTTTTCTGAATAATACATGAAGAACATCGAAGTAAATAAACTGGTGCCTACACAAATATACAGATCAAGTACTGAAGAAATAAGCACATTCAACAAAGGACACAAGATTTTTCGGACAAATGTCCCTGGAAAAACCCAATGCGGGAAAACGGTGCAACAACTCTTGAGGGTTTTTATTATTATGCAGATTTCTGAATACAAACTAGGGTACAAGTGGGGGTTTTCCCAACAGAGAAAATCCCGACAGAAGTACCTCTATCTTTGGAGATAGATATTATGGCTGATTCATTGTGAGAATGAAGAACCCCATAGGTGCCTACACAGTCCCCAGCAAGCTCTGCGTTGAGACTGCGTCACCCTTCTGGATCTGCTAAATACGAGCCCGATTTGGCCCACTGAAACCCCAACGCTGCCTTTGATGGCTTTGCGTCAACTCCTCTAGGCATGTGTCACCCCTCTGGGCCTGCGTGAGCCTCTATGCTGGCCCTGCGTGAGCATGGCTGGACCTGTGTCACCCCTCCTGGGCGTCCGTCATCGCTGCTAGGGCTTCGCTGCCTCTCTCGTGTTGATTGGCCTCCCATTTATTGTATTCTCGGTCTTGGATCAGAAATCCCACTGCTGAACTGCCCTTCGTTGCACTGCAAACTCACTCCAAAATTCTCAGCAAACTGCACCCCAGAATTTCGACTTAGCTCAAGTGCTGCCACTTTGTATGTTTTCAACAACTGATGCCAAGCCTTCCTTTAGTACTTTTCTAGTTGACGAATCAATGGCCGTGATCTAATCTCTAATCGACGGTTAAGATCAGAAAAGACTTGATCCTCATTTTTAGAAAATTCTCACCCGCATGTCTAAATTAATTCACTTTAATTATTTAATTTCCCTAAGTTAGACTTAGGATCTCCATTAAAATAATTAATTATTTGAATAACTTAAGCTCCGGGTGGAATTTCTTCAAACGATTTCAGGGTCTTGGAGATATCATGTGTTCTAGCCCCTCCACAAAGTTTTGGAGCTAGAGCACATTCGATGCTACCCAAAATCAACAAGCTCAAGTGGCGTGATGTCATTCTTGAAAAGTGTCCAATCATTGTGTAGAATTTGACATCCACCACCAAGGTGCCAATCCCATCTCTAATTGCAATGTCGCATCTCCAATGAGTGAAGAGGTGTCTGAAGAGAGGTGCCACATCCTCAATAATCCCAATGTTTTTCAAAAGTCCATTTTCCTTAATCAAGGATGCAGATTTATCTTCAAAGCTAAGGAGTATCATGTCATCTCAAGCCCCAACACCTTCGAAAGGTCATAGAAGAACCATCAATGTCCTCCAAAGTGTGAAAATTCTACTGCAGTATCATGGTTTATTCCTCCTACTTGATTTAAATTATTACAAGTTATTTCCAGAAATTAGATTAAGAAAATACCGAAATAACCACAACTACAGTCTACACATGCAGATCATTTACTAAATAACACACTCATCCAATAAAGTGACACATGGATTTTTGGACATAAGTCCCCGGAAAAACCCAAAGCAGGAAAACCGGTGGAGCAGATATGAAGGTTTATTTTATTAAGTAGATTCTGAGTACAGTAAATCTGGGTTCCAAATCTGAAAAACCCGACAGAGAATAAAATAAATCAAATTTGCAGCTAACCTGTTGTTCTAGTGCCAAATATTTGACTGATCCACACCCTCAAATGGGATTTACAAGACTCAGCCTGGATATGGCCCTAGAAACCCCAACGTTGCCCCTGAAGCCCCAGCGTCAGCCTTGCTAGCCTCAGAATGCCACTGCGCTACCCAGAGAGGGACCGCGTGACCCCTGAGAGGGTGACGCAAGCCTTATGGTAGCCCTTGAGACCCTTTGCGTAATTGTTGAAGCCCTCGGGAGCCTCTACGCTGTCCTGTGCAGCACCTGCATAGCTGCTGCTTTGTTTCTATGCATTGTCCTTGTTGCTGCTCCTCTGCCTCTTACTGACTCTTGGCTCTGGGATCAGATTATCCCCTTAGCCAATACTACCCCTCGCTGTAGAAAATTCCTCCGGAAATTCTTAGCAAACTCGCCTTAGAATTCTAGATCTATTTCTCAGCTCTGCAACTGTGTGTGTGTCTCCAACTGACCCTTAAGCCTTTCTCTTATACTTTTTTGTTGAACCCATCAATGACTAAGTTTAAATCATTCATCAACGACTGAGATTAAAAGACTGCTTGATTCATGTCTTTTAGAACATTTCAGCACATGTGTTAATTAATTCATTTTAATTATTTAATTTTTGTAAGTTTAGACTTAGGAAATCCATTAAAATAATTAATTATTTGAATAACTTGAACACCAACTGAAATTTCTCAAAACACTTTCTGAGTTTTGGGGTTCAAGTGTGTCCTAGCCCCTCCACAAAATTTCAGGCCTAAAGCACACCCAATGCTACCCCAAATATACAAAATCTCAACACTTCCTCTTAGCACGGAGTGTGCTCTAGCAATGCATCCACACTATGCACTACAAGATTTTGAAGCTGGATTTTGTGTTGTTGATGCTTGGCCTGCTGCCCTTCATCCACGACACTGCTGCTCTTTGTACTGCTGCCCATTTCACTACCACTGACATTGCCACATATGCACTACAACTCCCTCTCAACTTGCTGCATCATGCTTCCCATAGCACTGCCACTGCTAACTCCTGCACTGCAACTCAGTCGCCGAGAAGTAAACAATTGAAGGACTCTTGCCCAACTGTTTTACAGACAAGTCAAGCTGCATCTATCACTCAAGCTCCCTGGATGCTGATTCACGCTGACCTCCTGGAGGCACTGTTATGTTGCAACACTGAACTGCGAGAGCATAGCCTCTCTGCGTTGTTGAAGTCCCATCAGCTCCTCTACGTTGCTGCCTCCACGCTGCTGCTGCCTTTGCCTTACGTTGTTGCTTCTTTAGCTCTTTAGCTCCCTCTTCCACTCCAATGTGGCCTTCTGCAACCATCTCCCAACCCATCTCGCTACTGTCTTAAGGCTCCCGTAGCTCGAATTTGATCCAAGAGTAGGGCTGACTCAAGGATCCCGCCACATTCTCTGTAGATGCTCTACAGATCCATGTCACCCCACCTCTTCTCTCGAGGCACATGAGCACTCATGGCTACATCCATCATCAGAGCCATCCTCCTTTGCTGCTGCAGCCTTGGAATCAGAAGCTCCTTTGTCCTTCTTCTTAGGACAAGTTCTGCCGAAGTGTCCAAGATTGCCACAGTTAAAGCACTGGACCTTGGAAAGGTCCTTCTTCTTCTTCCCTTGCTGCTGCTTCTCCTTTGATGCAAGGGCTGCATCATCCTCCTCCTCTTTGAGTTTGGCCTTTCTGCTTCCACCACTAATATTCTGCCTCTTGGTAGAGGATAGCCCACATGTCTTCCCATGATGGTAACACTGCCCTTCCTAGAATGCTTTGGACAACTGTTTCCCATTCTTCGGAGACTGCATTCAGGGCAGTCCTCACTAAGAGTCCCTCATCTGGAGTAGCACTTATGCCGATCAAATGATCTCAGATAGCTTGAAGTTTGAAGAGGAATGGATCTATCTCTTCAGCCTTCATCATTTTGGACAACCGCATCTGGTTCTCCGGAAGCATCCTTCGTTGGGCAGAGCCTCCTTGGTACATTGTGTCCAAGGCTACCCACATGTCATTTGTTGTAGTCTTTCCAGCAATATGAGTAATAACGTGGTCCTTGACTCCATCTATGATCAAACGCTTAGTCCACGCTTGATTTTCTTCATACTTCTTTAGAGGATCTGCATCGGTTGGTACAACAAGAACCTTCTCTGCATGATCTTTGAGACCATACTCATCCAAAACTGACAAGATTCTGGCCTTCCAGATAACATAGTTGGACATGCCGTCTAATCTATCCTGATCCCTCAGTCCATATCGAGCCATCTTGCTCAGATCTGACAAAAACAATACTTCTTCTCCCTCTGGATCTGGGTTTCTTGGTGCCTAGAAACCCTCTAGTAACTGCTTCTGCTGAAGACTGATTTCCCTCCTGGAAATCTTTCACCCAAACACAATTGGACAACACTCTCCGATCCTCCTGATCGAATCTCAGATCTGTTTGGTCAAATCTGCTGAGTAACTGTCTTCCTCCCGCCTTTGTTGACTTAGCTAGGCACAATTCTGCACCTGCAGAATCTCCACCCCACCAGCACTGTTGAAGATCTGAAGCACTGCTTCTAGATCTTGGAAAAACTTTTTTGCAGCTGAAGAACTGACTGGCCCAGCTTAGCCTCAGCGTTGCTCAGAAGTGGACTGCGTAACCCCACACTGGGTGACGTAGTCCTTACGCTGCCCTGGGAAGGGTCTGCATAAGCCTGATGGCCTTTTGCAGCTTCAGTGTTGTCCTCTACTGGATCTGCGTTCTCCTGTTGTCAAGATGCCCTTTCCGGATCTACTGCTTCTTTTGCCACCCTGCAGAAACATAATTCTTCAGCTGATTGCTGGAGATTCAGATTGATCTACTATTGCTCTGATATCATGTGAAAATTCTACTGCAGTATCATGGTTTATTCCTCCTACTTGATTTAAATTGTTACAAGTTATTTCCAGAATCTAGATTAAGAAAATACTGAAATAAAAACAACTACAGTCTACACATGCAGATAATTTCCTGAATAATACGCTCATCCAACAAAGTGACACATGGATTTTTGGACATATGTCCCCGGAAATACCGAAAGCGGGAAAATCGGTGCAGCAGATATGAGGGCTTATTTTAATAAGTAGATTCTGAGTACAGTAAATCTGGGTTCCAAATTTGAAAAACCCGACAGAGAATAAAAGAAATCAAATCTGCAGCTAACCTGTTGTTCTAGTGCCAAATATTTGACTGATCCACACCCTCAAACGAGATTTACAAGATTCAGCTTGGATCTGGCCCTACAAACCCTAGCGTTGCCCCTGAAGCCCCAGCGTCAGCCCTGCTAGCCTCAAAATGCCATTGCACTGCCCAGAGAGGGACTGCGTAACCCTTGAGAGGGTGACACAGGCCTTACGCTGGCCTTAGAGACCCTCTGTGTAATTTCTGAAGCTCTCTGGAGCCTCTGCGCTGTCCTGCGTAGCACCTGCGCAACACCTGCGTAGTTGTTGCTTTGCTTCTCTGCGCTGTCCTTGTTGCTGCTCCTCTGCCTCTTACTGATTATTGGCTCTGGGATCAGATCATCCCCTTAGCCAATGCTACCCCTCGCTGCAAAAAATTCCTTCGGAAATTCTAAGCAAACCCACCCTAGAATTCTAGATCTATTTCTCAGCTCTACAATTGTGTGTGTGTCTCCAACTGACCCTCAAGCCTTTCTCTTATACTTTTTCGTTAAACCCTTCAATCGTCGAGATTAAATCATTCATCAATGACTGAGATTAAAAGACTGCTTGATCCGTGTCTCTTAGAACATTTCAGCAAATGTGTTAATTAATTTGATTTAACTATTTAATTTTCCTAAGTTTAGACTTAGGAAATCCATTAAAATAATTAATTATTTGAATAACTTGAACACCAACTGAAATTTCTCAAAACACTTTCTGGGTTTTGGAGTTCAAGTATGTCCTAGCCCCTCCACAAAATTTCAGGGTTAGAGTACACTCGATGCTACACCAACTATACAAAATCTCAACACAAAGGACCATGCTTTTTGCAAGCATCAACAAGTAGGGTCTACAAGAATTAAGTGAGATCGACCAACATTTATACAAGAGTCATGGTAACATAAAAAAGTGAGTCATGTTTAATGCAAAAACCACTATGTAGATCACATTAGATATCTTCTTCCAACTTCACCCTAGTTAATGAATTAACTCAATTTACTCAGTTTAGGTATGGGAAGACCATCATAGAAGCCTCTTAGGTGTACCAATGAAGAAGGATTAGATAAAATCCCAAGAAATCAATTAAGATGTTAGTGTAAATGACTATTTTGTGACTTGTGGTTGAATTCGTTAGAGTGGTGCCTTTGACATGCATGGTCACGTGTGATGATCATCTTCATGGGCGCCTTTATAGAGTGAGTGCTTTGTGCATTCAGTTACCTTTTACTCAACATTGTGTCTTTCCACAACTTTTGTCCTATTTATTTTATTCCTTATTTTGCTTTACCGTCCTCTCTTGATGTATATGCATTTCATTGCATAGGGTTTTTGCTTTCATCACTTTAGGACTTGGGGTGATAGTGTCGAGATCAGGGGGTAGAGAGGTTAATCTTCTTTGCATTTTGAATTCTCGGTGATATCTCTTTTCTTTTTCTTTTGTATTTTGAAATTTGTATTATGCTCTTTCTTATATTCTTTGCATCAACCTTAGGTGTCTAAACCCATTATTACTATAGGATTTTGAAGTACAACCCATTTTTAGGTACATGTAACAATAAACCCAAATGAAAAGATAACGAAGGGGAAACCAATGGAATATGTTAAGTATGGAAGGGACAAGGGAAAATTACCCTTTCGAAGGCCCCTAGTAGTACCCCTTTGTTAGTGTTTGTAGCATCGAATGTTGTTCTGGTCTCAAACTTTGTGGAGAGGCTAAAACACAATAGTTTTTCAAAACCTAGAATTCTTTTGTGGAAATGGCTCAATTAAATTAATTGATCGATAATTAAAAAATGCCCAAGTCTAACTTAGGGAAATCGATTAATTAATAGTAATTAATTGAGAAAGGTGAGAGTTCTCTAGAAACTCATATGGATCGACTTGGAGATGATCTCAACATCGTTGAGTTTTAATGTTAGCCGTCGAAGTCCCTATTTGGAGATTATAAGAAGGAGAGAGGTCGATGAGTAGATGGAGGTAGACACAAGAGGGAGAGAGACAACAATGCTAGTTCCTAGGGTAGTTGGGCTAGTGAGTAGCGAGTTCCCGAGCCGGAGAGGGGATGCGGGGGCTAGAGAACTTCGAACGTGTGGGAGGAATATGTTCCAATTTCGGAAGGAGGCAAGAGAGGATGCGAGATTATTTCTCTAGGAAGGCTGCGCGGGGAATTTATGAAGCCTCAGAAAGAAGTTCGATTTAGCTAGAGATTAGGTCGTTTAAGTGTCAGAAGGCCGAAAGGATTTTCTAGTGGGAAGAATGGACATTTTGATCAATAACAAGTAGGATGGTTTGATTAACATCATTTTGGGTTGAGCATGTGAAGTGGGCCGAAGTTATCCCGGAGGCATGTGCAGAGTGTTTGGTAGAGCTTGGTTTTTGTTGGCAGGCGGGATTGCTTGTGGACGAAGGGTAATTCCCTTCAATAATTTTTCCCAAATTTTTCTTACTGTGGATTGCCAATTTCAGGCATCCAGATTGTACTCATATTTTCACTGTTGCATAATAATAAAAACCCTCACTACTACACCAATTTTCCCACATTGGGCTTTTCCGGGGACATTTGTCCAAAAATAACGATGTCATAATTTTTTTATGTGTGTGCTAGCATTTCTCAGTTTCCAACATTATTA
Organism: Pinus albicaulis; assembly: GCA_034641835.2. Classification (NCBI taxonomy): domain Eukaryota; kingdom Viridiplantae; phylum Streptophyta; class Pinopsida; order Pinales; family Pinaceae; genus Pinus; species Pinus albicaulis. The sequence continues at coordinate 796,035,869 of CM076574.1, forward strand.
TTTCCACATTGTTTATTGTTATTTGTGAAGAAACTACAGTGTGATTAATTCGATATTAATCAGAAAATTAATAAATTGAATAATCATTAGGAAGTTAATTCCACTTGCTACAATTCAAGGAATTTCGACATGTTATCAGAGGTAGGTTTGATGGATTAGAGGCTCAAAGATGAAGAGGGAGAATTTCATGGCTCAGAGGGAGTAGCAGATCATTTTTTCCAGAGACTGCATAGTGCCCAGCCAGATAGTGTGAATTGTTGGACAAGGTTCGATTTTCCAGTTAGAGGGTGCAGGGAGGATTGATTTGTCTGGGGAAGCGATTCTAGCGGGCAGAGAGAGTAACAACTCAATATTTTCACAAAGCAGACTCTTGGTCTAGTTATAGAGGGTTTGCAACAGTTGTTAGAGCAGATTCAATTTCGGGTTGAAGAAAAATTGCACACACAGAGGGATTTTCTCTCAGAGGGTTTCTAGTGTCAGAAATCCAAATAGCAGGCATATTTTCTCACTCCCGAAGGAGTGCAAATAGCTGTGCTAGCAGCCAAGGGAGTGAAAGAGGGAAGTTGGTTTAAAATAAAGAGGAACGTTGTAAAAAATGATATCATTATTTTTGAATGTATGAGAGAAGCTATTGCAAACATTTTCGATATATTCGATGTCCATTTTACCTTTACCACAAATTGTAAAAATTTTACTTTTATATTCTTCAACCTAGAATGTACTACTCAACAATCGAAAAATCTTGTGGTTGGAGAGCTCTATTTCAAGCCTTTGATTGGTATTCCCTTCATAAATATGTGTTAACTTCTCTGGTTACTCCAGAAATGTTTACACCTTGATAAGAGAGTACTACGTCTCCTAGCCCCTTTATGATGCTTCATAGACATATGGATGGCTCAATTTTGGTGGATGCTTGACCTTGGTTAGAATGCTAGCATGGCGGGCTTACCTAGGACGTTTTTATCTTAATCAACATGATGACTATCCCATTAGGTGCACACAATGGGGACTCGACTGTTTGATTAGGAGAGGTACCTACTTCGGAGGAGGAGCATTAGGCACTTGGAGGAGGGCACTTGGCCTTAAGAGTACTAGAGCATGTGACATCCACCTTGAAAGTTAGACACTTGACCCAATGATGCTTGGATTGAGCAACATATTCATGGACATCCTTGTATTGTAGGGTGTTCCATGTGGGTTTCCTTCTTGGTCATTTGTATGGAAATAAGTCTTTGATTTCTATTAGTCTCCCTTACCTATTGTATATATAAAGGGGGGGGGGAGAGATTTTGTTATAAAATATCATTATTGTACTCTATTTTGTCTTTGTAATTGTCGTGGCGAAGCCTTTGAGGGAGCAAGATGCTAGGGTTTCGCTCATGTTAAGCCTCAGGAGAAGACATAAAGAAGAAAGAGATGTCTTGGATGTTCTTGGTGAGTTTGCTATTGTGAGATGCTAGAGTTTTTGCTATGAACATAAACCTTAGAGATGAACATGGTGCTAAAGGGAGTGTTGATTTGTCTTGTAAAGCTAACTCGCTTTGCATGATATTGTAGCGCTTTTCTTTTTTGATGTGTGGATTCGTTAGAGCAAGATGTTGGAGATCCTAGCTTGATGAGAGTTGAGCTTGGTGTGATACCTTGCTTGAAAGAAAACTCGGTTTATTGTACTCCCGTTGTTTCGTGAAGGTAAGTTGGTGCTTGTGTTGATGCAAGAGTTGAAGACAAAGGATTTGAGGACTCTATGAAATTTTTGGTTGCCTAGAAGGTGCTATTAATCGACTCAATTATTTCCCATTTCTTGTCCATGGAAAACGTATATCACCCTTTAGCTTTTGAACAATATTCAAAATGCCATGTGCATGCTTTCTAATGCTACTTGAGCTCAGAGTACACCATCTTGAGGTTTCTTTAAACCTTAGCACATCTTCAACCTCTTTTAGAAAAGAACGCTTAGCAATATATTCTCCAATTCAATTGTCATGCTTGCACATATGCTCTTTTTATTGGGTTAGGGTCGATCAAGCATAATGTAAAGTTGTGTTTAATCATGACTTTATGTTAGGGATGTTATCACAAAATCTAGCACTTTAGTACAAAACCTTTACAAGGCGCTAAGACTAGTGTAACATGGAAATATTATGACCATCACCTCGAAATCACTTCTCTCTATATATTGAAAGATGTATCTCACACAAGGAAGGCTTCCTAGTAGTTTCAAGGAATCCTTAGACAAGAGTATATCAAGCTCCAAAGCTCTCCCAAAGCAACCCACTCACTATGACCATGACAAAGATAAGATGTTTAAGGTGAGCAGAAAATGCGCCTTTGAAAGCAATTTCTAGATTTGAGTGTGTGTAAAGTTTCTAAGGCAATTTATGATATCTATTAAGTTTATCATACATCAAGGAGCATATGCCAATCAATACAAAAGAAGAAAAGAAATATTGATGTTATGAAACATCTCATCTCCAATGAGTGAAGAGGTGTCTCGAAGAGAGGTGCCATGTCATCAATAATCCCAATGCTTATCAAAAGTCCAATGCCCATGATCAAGGATGCAAATTTAACTTCAAAGGTAAGGAGTATCATGTCATCTCAAGCCCTGAAGCACCTTCCAAATCTATGCAACATCCTAAATGAAGCGTCAAAGAAGAACCATCAATGTCCTCCAAAGGACCATGTTTAGTGCAAGCATCAAATGTAAGGGCTACAAGAATTATGTTATATCCCAAAACTCGAAAAATTTGGGAATTTCTCGGAATTTAACTCAACAAAATTTTCTACATAAAGTTTCCATTCATTTTTAACATACATTGCCAGCCATGTAGAATTGTAACAAATAGAGCACCTGCGACGTAGTAATAGGAGGAAAAAAAATAATTCGGCCTTTATTTAAGATGGAGAACTCGGGGTTTACAAGTTGATATAACTAAAATAACTGAGATTGAAAAGTTGGCCTCAAGAATCCGCTTCCACTAGCCCCGCAAAAACCGAACCGAAATGAAACTACTAAGCTCTCTTGTGAATTCTCGGATGAATTGATCCAAGGGGAGAGTTGGGTAGTCGCCCACTCTCACAGAATCACTTTCAGGGGTTTTCATCCGTGGTCTACTATGCCTGTAGGAACGTCTTGGTTCTCCAAACCTCCTCCCCACAAGAAAAATACTCAACTCAAGGGTGTCCTCAAATGGTCTCCTCCTCTGCTCATATCTAATGGGCCATTCTGAAAGCTCTTTGTTTTATTATTATTTTAATTACTTAACACATTTTCCCTCCTTTTATTTTAATTAAAATACCCTTTTAATTTGGGAAAGAGTAAATCAACTAAAGCATTCCTCCTCGAGCCACTCGAAAGTTACTGAGACAATGTCATCATATAGATCTTCTTGTCGAGTTCCAACAAGTTATTACACTAAGTTGTTCCATCAATTATTCCTCTCGAAATTGTTTCCACCTTGAGTGTATTAATTAAGTTATGCCCAATAATAACCCCGTTTTTATGAAAGCCACAATGCAATAGAACGAAAGGAAAATTGTGCTGATGATGGAATATGCCAAGTAATGCCACGGGATCCCATAAAAACTACTCAAACTTACGCGAAACCCTTGATGCTTAAAATTGATACATATCTTACTTGATAAATTATACAAGTTATTTAATGTGTTCTACAAGTAAATCACCGAAGAAAATACACTCGCGAAACCTTAACTAAATAAACTGCGGGAAATTAAATGCGAAACAAGATCTCAAGCAAGAAAATTAAATACACATTACACCGTATTTTTTGGACTAAGTCCCCTCGAAAAACCCAATGCGGGAACACTTGCAGTAGCAAATTGAGGGTTTGTATTTTTAAGAAGTAGTTCTCGAATACAATCTAGGATGCCTTATTGGCCATCCATAGGATTCCAGCATTGCAGATGAAAATAACCGATAAAGAGTTAGTGAGAAAATGATTTCACACTAAAACCGGAGATCTCGACACTTACCCAACCCCGAACCGATAAGTCTCACGCCGCTCTCACGCTACTCTCGCGCTATCCGCGTCACTTCGGCAGGGACCGCATTTCCCTTCGACTCGACTTTTTGGCTAGCCTGATGTTGATCTTTTGTCCCCTCCGTCTCACACCCGCTCTCCTGAGCATCGGATTTTTACCGATCCTCAACAAAATTGCGGATCTCTTTCGCAGGCTTCACCGCCGCCCGCGCCGCCCAACGTAGCCCTTACATCGCCTCTTTTGTATCCACCGCGCTCACGAATTCTCCAACCGGAAAATCATCTCTCGCACCTCACCGCAAGAATCTCCTCTCGATTGATCTCTCCGGCCGCTCTCCGCTGCTGCTCACTTGAGAAATCTGATCTCTTGATCCTCACCCGATGTATTTTCCAAATGCCCATCAAAGTCCTTCTATAATTCGCTTCGTTGGATAACCAACGTCCCAAATTAAAACATAATCAATGGGTTAGATCATATTGATCTCAATCTCCGCCTTTTTCTAGAAATTTCACACCCGAGTTCTATTAATATACTTTAATTATTTTAATTCCCTAAGTTTAGACTTAGAGCTCCTCATTAAAAATAATTAATTTATTTTAATAAAACCCCATCTGGGTGGAAATTTCCCAAAACGATTTCCGGGTATTTTGGAATACATGTGTCTAAGCCTCCTCGCAAAATTTGAGACTTAGAGCACTTTCGATGTTACCGCAAAATCAACACTCCCTCTTAGCGAGGAATGTGCTCTAGTAATGACATGCTGTGCTACAGCATCACACTCGACTCAGTAACATCTCCCTCTCGCGCTGATTGATGCCCGACACTGCTTCCCATCAACTATTGCGTTTGTTGCATATATGCCGTCGCGTGACTCTCGCATTTCTCCGCCGCTAACCGCATCTTCACTGCAATTCCGTCTAGCCGTCTCGCAACGTTAAAAAACATCCAAAAAATTACCGAACTAAGTGTGAATTTCTGGATTTATTAAACAGCAACCCTACTATAGACCCGATTTCGACTTCTCCTACTTGTTTGATTTACTTGACAAGTTATTTTTCTCGAATTATTTAGTGAAAACATCAAAGTAAATACACCGCAACCTACACAAATATACGCGATCAAGTACCGAAGAATTAAGCACATTCGACAAAAGGACACAAGATTTTTCGGATAAATGTCCCCGAAAACCCACCGATGCGAGAAAAATGGTGCAACAACTCTTGAGGTGGTCTTGTAGACCTATTCATGAAAAGGTGGTCTTGCAATGCCTAGGGAACCTTCAACATCGTAGAAGTTTTATCGAATATCAAAGGGAAGGGAAGACCTCCGGTGAATTCATTCAAAACTTTGATAGGGATCGTCCGAGATATCCCCGATCACCTAAATCTAGTCCGATGCCAACATCCTTGATAAGTTTGTCAAAAGCCATTGGGGCCACCCTAACCTATGCCTTAAGAGACAAGAAACCTTCCACATTGGCCAGTCAAGCTAAAGAGATGGCAATGCTAGGCTGAAGAAAACCTTCCCTATCTCAAAAATGAATGTTGATGACCTCCCTAAAGCCAAATCCGAGACTAAGAAGGAGAAATCAAAGGATCAACATGAGGAAATCCTTCTAGCTATCCTCAAGAAGATGGAAATGGTTACCGAGGAAGTCCATTTATGAGATCAAATTGTTATGAACAATATCATTGCTTTTGGAGAAGGCCCAAAATATCAAGTTATATTCTCGAAGGGGGAAGCTTTTTCCAAGAAAGCAAAGTGAGGAAGATAAACCTAGCTCATCCCAACTCCCAAATTCCCTGGCTCCAACCAATGCGGTGGACCAAGATTCATCCTCCGAAGATGGGACTTGTGAGAGTGATGAGAGTGATGATGATGAAATCAAATGAGCAGACCAATCTTGTCTGGAGTTGATGTATTCAACATTTTGCTTGGGCGTTCATACACACATCCTCGCATCATTGAGGTCATAACGCAAACATGAGAAAAAGGAACCTATCCTAAATTTTGATGAGTGTAGTGGGAAGATTCAAAGAGGTTCAATATTCACAAGGAGACAAATAACCCCCAACCTCCAAAGAACTCAACAAAGAAGACTCTCTTCCCAAGCAAGATCCTCCCGTAAATGTCCCTTATAAGGAGCCTCCTCAAAGAGAAAGCTCTTCTTTCAAGGGGTCCTCAAACAAAAAGGACTCCCAAAACTAGAGATGAACCTAAAAAGTGCCCTCTAAAGGGAAGGAAATGCCAAAAAAGAAAGAAAAGGGGAAACATGTTGGGCTTAACGTTGATATGGACGCCGATTATTGGGAAGATGACCGTATTTGTCCCTTTGAAGGAGATTTCTAAGCTTCCCTGAGCAACAACAACAAAAGTCCTCGGGTTTTGAAGAGGAAGAACTACCCGAAAGACTTGCAAAACATTCACATTCTCGATCGGAACCCCGACATGAACCTTTTATGCACACTTTGGCTATAAATGACCCTTTATTTCCATAATTGTATGCTTGACTCAGAGCTTCCCGCAAATATCATGCCTCTAACCGTTATGAAAAAAATTGGGTCTCAACATCACCTCGACCGTACAAGAAGGTGTGTGGATTTAACTCCAAACCTCGTGGAAGTAGAGGCTCTCATTAAAGATCTTAAGGTCTCTTTGGCTGAGGAACCGCAACATATCCCTTCTCATGGACATTGTTGTCATTGGTATTCCCTGATGTGTGGGGGATGTTGCTATCTAGGAAATGGGGATCAAAGTGTTGGGGGTCATGTTCAAATGGACCTATCATATGCTACCATGCACTCAATCTGATGGGACCCCATTTATCCTTCATAGAGAACCCACCTACCGATCTCATGTGATTGAGCCTAGCCCTATTATAAAGCACATAACATCGAGAAACCTTCTCCCATTCTCCCTTCACAAGAGGTTTGTATCCTAAAAAGGGAAAATCCCAAAACGTAACAAAAGTTGGAAACCAAAGCAAAGAATATAAATTAGGGGACTTGGTCTTAGTGAACAAAGAGTTGGTTCTCATCAAGATTAATGGGAAAATTGGGGATGACTATTACTACATTGCCAAACTTAACGACGAACTTTGGTCTCAACCGATCAAAATTAGTTGCATCACTCCTTTCCTTGATACTTGAAGATGCATTACATATACATGTTACTTAGGGTAGGGATTCATGGCATGATGATTTTTGCATGTAGAACTAATCGCATATTTTATTAATTTGTTGCTTTTGATGAGCTAACATTAAGCATGGGTGATCATAAGACACCGTGAAAAAAAATGCTTTCCCGTGGCTTTCGATCTTTGACATGCGCATTGACGTCTACGGTGACCAAGAGATTGTCGGAGTTCTCGTGACCTCCCGTTCGAGTAGCCTTGCGACTTCTTCAAGAGATCACGTCCCAATTGGAGCGTATATACCCACCACTTTGTGGGTGATATCCCTAGGAGAAATTTTTTCTCCAAGATACCTCACCTCGACAGATACCGATAGCCCCTTGCAACCTCCTTATAGCTCGCTTTGTGCCATTTCAATGCCACCTAATCCAACCATGTGGTCCCTCACCCATCTGTATTAATCTCGTTTGTTTGAAGGTAGGCCTCCCAAATCTAAAGGTATGTCTTGTCATTTGTAATTGAGTATTGGGTTTACTTATCATGGATACTTGAGGGTATGGATTCATGGGAGGATTTGGGCGTAAAGAGTGGGCTTAGTTTGTGCAGTCTTTGTCCCCTTGATCTCTTTTTGGGTGTTACCCTTGCATCTTAGTCCCGTGGGATCTCCTTTATTGACCATTTGGTTCTAGGGTGGTACTGTGAGATTTCAAAGTTACTGTATGCGTAAATCTACCGTTAGATCCGGGTTATACTTCTTCTACTTAACCAAGTTATTAATGTTAAAATCTTCAGTATTAACATCGAAGTAAACACATAACAAAAACGTTTCATCGATTCAAATATAAAACGAAAAATACATGCACAATAGACAAAGTGACACACAAGATTTTCCGGACAATTGTCCTCTAGAAAATTGGATGGAATTTCTCAAATCCCTTTCTAGATCTCTGGAGATCTCATATGTACTCTAGTCCCTCCACAAATTTCTTTGGAGCTAGATCACATCCGATGCTACCACAACACTCAAGAAAACTCAACACTCCATCTTAGCAAGGAATGTGCTCTGAAGTACAACTCTTCACTTATCCTTGAAGCTCGCATTGATCTCTAGTGTGGGTATCCGACGACCGATGCTCGGACCTCACGCCCTCATCACTATACCGTCGCCATGCTGCCATCTCTGTATTGCTACCCATGACTTCGCTTGACCGCCACCGCCACATCCGTACGTGGCAGAACTCCCTCTCACTCCGCTCGCAACGTGTCGCTCATCTCTGCCGCATGTAACTTCAGCTTGTTGAGAGAAACAACCGAAGCTCTCGCCCAATTTCTTTGATAGTACAAGCTCGCTAGGGCCGCATCCTCATCGCCGAAGGTCCATCAAATGCCGATCCGTGCCGTCATCTCGGAGAATGATGCACAACTACAACTTTAGCATCGCGTAAGCAAAACTCCGTCTCGCACCGCTCGAAGTCACATCAACCCCTTGTGTTGAAATCTCTCATGCCGCCGCCGCCTCCGCGCTATCCTAACAAGCCCTCCACGCTCTTGCAGCGAATGCTCGCACCGCCGAAGTCACATCGGCCCCTACGACTATTGCTGCATCCGAGCGACCGCGCCGCTCCCTTCGGCTCTTTCGGGATCTCGCCTCTCGCTTCATTCATGATTCTCTCGCACTAACCGCTCCCACTTGTCCCGCCTATCGTCTTACTGGCTCGGTGAGCTCGGGATGTGATCCAAGGGATGAGCCGCTCAAGGATCCCGCCACCACTCTATGGTTACTCTGACGGATCCATGTCACCCCCACTTTCGTGGATTCATGAGCGCTCATGGCTGCATCATCTTCCCCGACCCATCGTCTCCGCCACAACAACTTTGAAGTAGAAGCTCTCCTTGTCCCTTCTCCCGAGGACAATGTTGGCGAAATGTCCTAGTTCGCCGCACTCGGAAACCCTCTCTCTTTGATCTTGGATAGATTACGCTTCTTCTTCTCTTGCTTCGCCTTTGATGCTAGTGGCCGCATCTTCTTCTTCTTCCTTTTTCACTTTATCGGATACCCATGTTGTACTCGCTTCTCTATGATATCGAACGAAGTTCTTCTTGACGAAGGATTGCCCACATATTGTCCCAAGCGGGAAGGTTTGCTCTGCCCAAGACACTTTGGACAAAAGGTTTCCACTCTTTTGTGACCGCATTGGAGTGCAAGCGTACCATCACATCATCCTCCACTTGTGCTCCCATGGTAGACAAATGACTTCTAATCTGATTAGTAGTTTGAAAAAGGGAAGGGCTTCTATTTCTTCTCCCTTGGTTATCATGCATCACCAGAACCGATTCTCTGTGAAGCATTCTCCTTCTGGATTGACTTCCCTTCATAAAGGGTTGTTAAGGCTTTCCACATATCATGAGCTATTTCCTTTCCGCTATGTGTGGAACAATATGATCCTTAACTCATCCATTATGAAACGTTTGGCATGAGCCGCAACTTCCTCATTCTTCTTCGGCGATCCACAAATGACGATCGTGGACATGACTTTTTTCTTCATGGTATCTTAGACCGTATGTCTCCATGACTACCAGGATTCCGGGGCCTTCCGTACTCGCAAAGTTAGACGCACCGATCCAACCTATCCCGATCACGTAGTCCGTGAGGTGCCGATTGGCTCAAAGCTGTACTTTGTCGAATTTCCTCTCCGCTTCTACTGGCCGAAGCTTGGATCTAGGGTCCTTGGTGGAAAAAGGCACCCTTCTCGCTCTCTCGACAATTCGATTTCCTCTCGTGGAAATCTTCCAAAACAACGAAACAACTCTCTCCGATCCTCTCGATCGATCTCCAGTATTTCTTTGGCTAGAAACCCTCTAAGAAGTCGATATCCTCTCTCGCTCTTTGTCTCCTAGTGCTTAGGCTAAATTTTGAATCTTCGTGAAATTTAACCCCACCAACAACTCGGTTCCCGCAGCCTCCGGGCTCAAGCACTTCGAATCAAACAAAGCTTTTACTTGCAGACAGTTACTCCCTAGCTGGCCGCATGAGACAAACGAGCGCCGCCGCTCTCCGCGCTAGAAGTATGTGGGCATCGCATGGAGACTATGTAGGACTACATCACCCCGACAGTCCGTGTGGCTCGCTCCCTTTGAAACTATGTTGTCCCTTCCGATTTGGCTTTCTGCAGTTGCCGCTCTCTCGCTCACTTTTTGCGGCAAGACTTCGCGTCGCTCGGTGACCCCCGCTAGATCCGCAATCGCTTCCGATACCATGTGAAATTTTCTCGAAAGTTACTTTATGCAAAAATCTACCGTTAGATCTCGGTTATACTTCTCCTACTTAACCAAGTTATTAATGCCGACAATCTTTAGATTAACATCGAAGTAAACACATAATAGATTTTCACCGATTCGGATCTAAAACAAACAGAAAAGTACATGCACAATAGGCAAAGTGACACACAAGATTTTCTAGCATCAAACCGTCCTCGGAAAAAACCCAATGCAGAAAATCGCGCTCTCTCCGGCGCCGTTGGAGGGTTTATATTATTAAGTAGTTTTTCCGAATATAGCAAATTTGGGGCACCACACCGGTTAACCCGACAGAGAAAAAGATAGATTTGCACGGCAACTGCTGTTTTGAAGCCAAAACCTAGACTGATCCACACCCTCAAACGGGATTTACAAGACTCGCCCTAAATTCCGATCCCTAGACACCCCCAACACTTCTCTCGAAGCCCCCGCGTCAACCTAGCCGGCCCTCTCGCATGCCTCTGCACTCGGCTCCGCGAGAGGGCCGCAGTAACCTTGCACGGGTGACACGGACCCTATGTCTGCCCTAGAAGGGTCTCGCGTAACCCCTGGGGGAGGGTCTCCTGCCGCCCCGCGTGCTTACCCGGTAAGGGACCGTTGAGCGTAGCACCCTGCTCAGCTACGTAGTTGCCCTATGTGTCTGCGCAACCGCTCGTTGCTACCTCTCGGCTTCTCTCGCGCTATCTCTCTGGATGTTGCTCTATGCCTCTTGGTGATTCTTGGCACTTGGGATTAGATTATCACCTTAGCCAACACCACATCACTGTACTGAAACACTTCGAAAATTCTTAGCAAACCCGACCCTAGAACTTCAAACTTAGTCTCAGTGCTTCCGCCTCCAGTGTGTTCTCCAAATGACCCCTAAGTCTTTCCTTTATACTTTCTCTTGTTGGGGGAAACCAACCGCCATGATCGGATCTTGAATCGATGGCTCGTATTAAAAGAAAGTTTTGATCCGTGTGACTTAAGAAAATTCCATCACATGTTTTAATTAATTACCTTTAATAATTTAATTTTCCTAAGTTAGACTTAGGTCCTTAATTAAAATTATTAATTAATTATTATCTCCCAAACCGTATGGAATTTCCCAAATCCCTTTCTCAGGGTGCTATGGAGATGTGCCATGTACTCTCAGTAGCCTCCACAAATTTTGGGAGCTAGAGCACATCCGATGCTACACCAACACTAAAGTATAACTCAACAGGTACTACTTGGGAAACCCTCGACTTTGGGTGCGTGGTCCCGCTCCCGTTTATCAACATTTTGTTACTTCCCATTCTACTCATTATACCCCCGTTCATCATTTCTCCCACTCCGTCCACATAGCCCCCATGGGTCTACATAGGGTCGCCTCTCCTATCCCCTTGCCCCCACCTTGGGTCGTGTCCGGAATGATGCCTTAGAGGTTGAAGCGGGTAAAAAGAAAAAGAAAGCATAATTGGGCCACATTTAACATGAAAATTGTACCACAAAATGCAAAATATGGTCGTGACAAAAAATTAATTAGCATCAGTACAGTTTAATCCAATATATAAGCTTTGCCCCATACCCATGGCCATCACCTTTGGTTCCATAGGTCCCTAGTATGAATCTCTTTTGTCATTCGAGTACCCATGATTGTCCCAACCCCCCTTGAGGGCAATGAACCAGCCCTACCTTAAAGGGGTAATCAATCGCTATATTCAATACATCATGCTCTTATCCTTGAGCCCCAAGAAGTTTGTTAAAGAAAATTCATATAAAGGAAAAAGTCATATAAAGAAGGGTGGAAAAATCAAGGCCGGGATAATCTCATGTACCACGATTGGCACGCCTCCTACACATTATATATTCTCGGTGTGGGCTTTCCCATGCCTCGATATGTACGTCGAGGTTTGCCCCTCTCGTTCCCTACTCCATTTCACTTATTTATCACTTGCCACCCTCCCATTCAAAGGATGTACCATGGACTTACACTATTCCCTTTAAAGGTTGAAACCACTTAATAAGGTACATGGCTAGCTTTTGGAGTTTGGAGACACTAGTACATGCCAAAGGCCACTACCAAGGGCATGCCATTATGAAGTGCCCATTTTGTTATCCATGATTTGTAAGATCTTTTACACGATTACCCTAATGATTGGTTGTACTTGGGAAGCGTAGGGGACGCATTGATCTTATATAGGATCGTGCGTGGTTTCCATTTGGGATTGGTCTCCCTATACGAGGTCCTAACACCTGCAGGGCTACATTGGCACATATAGGGTATGCATAGAGAGACATGGGTCTCCACGACAACAAACAACACTCCATGGATCCTCATTGATGTTGAGTAGATCTAGCTAGACGATCCACTTTTGGGATGATGATGATGTGCTTGGTACACTATGCCCAACAGCCCCACGGTGAGCCCCACACTCTGGGTAGGTGTCCCGGGACTTGTACGATGTCGTAGAAGTGCTCATTTCATCACTTTAGCTCTTGTAGAGTATATACAGCATCTTCGATCCATATGGAGACCCATGGGGGTCATTTAGGTGCCCCCACACCCACCGAGAGCACCAGCTGTGTCTACCGCTTGAGAGAACAAGTGGCCACCCCCTTATCCATCATATGTTGAGGAGTTTATTCCTCATTATGACACTTCAGGATATTATTAGGCTTTTGAAGGGCCCCACGAAGATGTACATATAGTTATTATTTGGCCCCCGAGAGGCTTATTTTTCCATTTATGAGCTAGTTTGGTGGGCTTGTCAACAATAGGGGTTTTATTTGCATATTATTTTATTATTAGGGGCTAATGTGTAGGCTCATATGCTAATTCGAACTCCTAAAAGGGGTATAAATTGATGTTCGTTGGATTCATTTGTATCATCACTTCACTTGGGATCTTTCTACTCTTAGCGTAATTTTCACATCTCTTCTTGGAGGATTATTTTTGACAAATGGATGAATTTTGATGTATGGATTTGGGCCATTTTTATCTTGGAGCTTTGTTTTTTGTAAATGTGATGTGTCAGTTGGATATACTCTCTAACACTCGTAAGTAAATTTTAATGATATATTCTTGTTGTTGAATACCGTTGAACTTCGCTATAATTAGGGCTAGTTGCTACATCTTTGGAATGTGGAATTGAGTAATCTATTTAGCTTGTTTAATGTATGTGTCATTGTTAGATGAATGAAATGTCCTAGAGATTGTTTTATGGGGACAATTGTTTAAAAATAACTTGGTCAATTTCTTTATGTCTCGGTGCTAGAATTTTTATATTTCCAAAGTGTTTATTTTTTATCTCCGTATTTCTGTTTTGTAAAGGCTGCAATGTATATGTTTCAATATTTGCCGAGTAGGAAACCGCAAATAATTTGTTTAATTAATTTAATAAATAGAAGAAATATTATCGTTTGTTAGCGTAGTAGGGATTCCGTGTAACGAATTTTCACATGGTATCGTAGTGCAAATAGAAGTCCGAGAGCTCTGGCTTTGCGTAGAAGGAGCTTTGTAGCATTGTGTAGGTCGCCGTTCGAAATCCCAGTAGGTTGCGTAGTCCCTTGGGCTCAGATGGTCTTTTTTTGAGGAAACGTCTATCTCTTTGAGAGAGCAACAGAGAAAGTAGATTTTCAGTATCAAAGATTGACTGAGGCAGAAGGAGCAACAATATTTTCCCTCGTAGAGCAGATTTCCAGTCGGGACGCGTATGACTTTTTCAGACGAACAAGAGTAGCGTGGGGAGGAAAAAGAGAAATAAGCGAAAAATCATGGACATAATCAATAGTGAGGATACCTCGAATTATCTTCTAGCTGGAAGATGAGTATTGCGTGCTTCGTCAAGTTCGACATCATCTCGGTCCTCTCGGTATATTGATGGGAGTGGAGCTTCCACTCATATGACTTCCGGATCAATATGTAGGCAACAAAACTAAATGTACTCGGGGTAGGGAGAGGTGTCATAGAATTTGGATCGGAAACAGAACCAACACCGCGACTCATTGTACCGCATGTGCCAGGATTGGGTATGAACTTAATTTCAAACGTCTGTCCTGCTAGCAGGACAAGGGGTACGATGTACACTTTGTAGGGAAGAAAGTGTATGTCAAACACTCTAGTCGGAAGAAGGTAAGACAACCGCATTGGAGCTCGTAGGCGACCGGGTTATACGAGTTGCAACTCGATTCTCCATTGACATTTCGATCGACAATGATAACACACAATGAGGGAAGGCGCCGAACGAAATATGGCACAGAAGATGTGGATATTTACACCATGGAGCACTTAGGATGCGCTTAGAGAAACTCATGACCGAAGTTCTAGCTCTTAGCACAAAACACGATGATTTGTGTAGAGGATGCGTACTTGGGAAGTATGCTAAGGCAACATTTCCCCGTAAGTGACATCAGATAGCAATCGGCGTGTTGGGATCGATACACTCGATATTTGCGCTCCAATGTCCACTAGAGTTCTTAGCAAGATGGTGAGTATTTCTCGTCACTTTTATTGATGACCATTCCAAGGAAGACTCGGGATCTATTTCTTAAAGACCAAAGATGAGGTCTTTGATCGGTTTAGAGAGTTCAAGTGTAATGTCTCTTCTTAAATTATTTTTGTTATAGGATTTATTTCTATGTTTTGGGGCCAATTTGGTGAAGTCGGGGCGCATTTTGATTTTCATTAGAAGACTTGGGAGTTATAAGTTAGTTAAATTTCTTATGTTATGTTGTTTTTGTTGGCAATGTATGGGGACCACCCACACATGAAATACGCACTCCCTAAGTAACCGGTTCGAAAAAGCATGAGTGGCAAAAGCATAGGCCTGGTGGGGGACCCTATGATGGAGGGAAAAGGCGGGGAAAAAGGCTCCACGAAGGTTATAAAAGGAAGGAAGATTGCTTCATTTGGCATTCTTGGCTTATCGAATTTATCTCTGTTGCTTGAGCTGCTTAGCACGGTCACTTGTTGTTTAGCATCTGAGATTTAGAAGTAGAGAACTCACCCATTCTTCTCGTGACTTCTTTGAGTGCCACCCTAGATTGGTTCATCCATTGTCATCCGAGGGAGTTTCATCGACTTATCTTCTCATCATTTGCATTCAGCTTTGCCCCCAACAATGCGTATTTTTTGAAGGACGCAATAGTGATACTTGTGTGGCTATTGCTGGCAAAGCTCTATTCCTGAGGTCTAGTGCCGAGAGAATTTTGGAGAAGCTGAGATTTAGTAGTTTGATAAACTATTGGGTGTGTTTGGAGGCCGGAAGTGATAGCTATCTTCGGAGCTATTTTGCGCTCGCCGGGGGCCAACGCAGAGGAGAGAAGTTGGGCACACGTGAGGAGGGAGTGTCTCGCCTATTTGGGTTGTTGTTTGCCTATGAGAAATAAGGGAAGTGTTGGTGGAGTTGTTTCGTTGCGATTATTGGAGAGGTGTGGAGTATTTTGTTGGTGATTTTGCGTGTGCTGCGTGTTTCAACGATCACTAGGGAGCGTAGGGGCTTGTTGGAGGTCGATTTTGGAGGGTCATGATCAGGGTCAAACCATTTCTGGGGTTTTGGCCGAAAGGTGAGGGCTTGAGGAGCCCAGGAGTGACTTTGCAGAATTTTCCGAGCATCGTGAGGTGGGGCTTCTAGCTATTCTATTGCAAATGTTAGTGCAGAATCATGCGAGGACAAGTAGTAGTGCCACGTAGAGGCAACGTTGAAGCTCTTGAGGAGATTCAAAGTTTTGCCGAGGATCAGTCAGATCCAAAGGCCAGAGGTGTCGGTTATGAGACCTCCAAGGGGCAAAAAGATCAACATCCATTCAACAGTAATGACCAATAGAAGGAGGTGAAGTAGTCCACAGACTTGCAGTAACGCGGATCTCGCGTAGAGCTGGCGTGGGGTCATGCAGTTCAGGTGTTGGGTCGTCGTTGGATCTCTAGTGTTAGTTTGAACTTTGAGTGTAATCTCTACTAATTCTTTGTCGCCGTTAGCTCTCCGTGGATAGCCATATCTGGGCATCCAATTGTATTCAAACTTCTTCTCTTAATAATACAAACCCTCCCGCTTGTTGCACCTGAATTTCTGCATTGAGTTTTTCTCGAGGACATTAGTCCAAAAATAACGAGTGTCAGTGATGTTTAATATTCTTGTTCGCATCTAGTTTCTCGCACTTACTTTTCGTGCTGTTTATTTATCGAAGGTTGTAGTGCATTTGCTTTCGATATTTACTTGTTGAACACGATAAATTACTTGCATACATTTATCAAGTAGGAGAAGTAATATTAGTTTGTTGCAATAGGATTCCAAGAGTTAGGAATTTTCACATGATTTCAGAGCAATGTGTGAAGCAAGAGAGCGCATTGGAAGAAATCAACATTGAAGAGAAAGAGGGAGATCAATAGTTGTATAGTAGCTTATCGAATCGCTAAGGGATTGGGCAAAATTGTGCTAGGAGGGGTGAGATTTCGTGAAAATCTCTGAGTGAGTCAACAAAGAGGTAAGATTTCAGCTCGTGATTTGTCATCTGGTGAGGAAGGAGCAAATAAGAATGTAGCTTTAGCGCAGAAAGTATTTTCTCATGGATGCAATTTTTTGCCACATTTTTGTGGGTGATGTAGAGACCCTCTTTTAAACATTTCTAACTTTTACACTTAATTTCGCAGTTTTGCCGTGAGAGGACTTAGCTAATTCGACTCAACAAAGGTAATCACCGCTACAACTATCATCTTTAATGAATACTTCTAAAACATCCTTTCAAACATGAATGAATCTTAAACATATATAAATATAAGTCAACAAATAATATGATTTTATGCGTATCAAGAATGAAATTTCAATTTTTCATAAGGAACTAATCTATACATGGAAAATACCCGGAATAAAGTTGATGATTTAATGGTGGTTCTCCTCCTATGATGCCGTGACGCTGAACATTTCAATCGAAACAATCCAATCCTCCCGCCCAATCCATAGAACAATCCCACCTGCAGGATGTCTCCTCTCGCCCCCGTGCCTGCATTTCCAAGAAAAACAGAGACTTCTTCAAATACTGACCCTTTCTTATCATAATATCACTTGCAATCAGCCAAAGTTCAAAGACCCTCCCTCTTTTGAATCAACTTCCTTATATAAATTTCTCCACCGCCATACATCCTACCCCACTCGCCTCTTCTCCATCAAGATAAGATCTTTCTAAAGGAAGGTACGAATGTCATTTAAGGAGATGTGATTGCTATTAAAGAGGAGAGGTGATCTTATGGTTATTAAATTTGTTTAGGGGTATACCACTGAATTTTAAGTATTTTTAAGGAGTAAAGCTTATGTTGGCATATACCAATTATATATATATATTTTAATTAACTCAAGTTTATTTTCTTTTTATTAGTCATTTTTATATACTTTATACTAAATTAATATGAATATTAATTCAAAACTTAATATTAATTTCTAACTTAGGTAATCTGATATTAGTAGTTAGGTGTACTAGTACATGGTGTGCGAGATAGGCAAGTGTGTAGCTATCAACGTCTATATTGTACACACGCTAATATCATTGTAAGTAACTCGAGAATCGGTGGTTACATACTTCCTCCTTCAAAAAAATCCGTCCCGAAGTTCGTGGTTTCATATACCATATCAATATTGTGTTTTTAGGGATTAGGGTGATTGTAGAATGCTTGAAATTTTAAGATTTGAATTTCGTTTGAATAAGTATGTATCTCCAGAATTTAATCGTTACTTCCCATCTCATCCGAATCTCCTCCAAACTATTCTAAAATCATCCTATCCTTCCTAATCTATTCCACTCCCATCCTATCCGTCCTCTTACAGAATATGCCATGGCATCAGCTTTACCGATCCATTCATAGACCTTAAGGACATCGTTGTCGATTTCGTCGACCCGACGTGGTTGTAGGCATTTGGTAGTCATCATCACATGTCTAGGGGAGCGTGACTCGCATAGTCCTCCCATGACTCCGGTATTGGAGGATAAACTTTGTAAGAACACCACTCCCTCCCAAAAGAGGGACTGTGGTCAACACCCTATTGTGGGATCTCGTGGAGTCTCAACTGCTTCGAAATCTGTCATCACGTAGATTGCTTCTGCACCGTTTCTTCTCGCATGGTACTCATCGGTACATAATTCGCAATGTAAACACTCGTACACATATTATAACATATGCATCTATATTGTTCATAACCAATTGTTACCCATATAACAATCTCTACATATTCAAAATACTTGATATTTATGATGGATGATCCTAGAACTTATATTTAATGTTCACAGTATCAATATGTCCAATAAAATTTCTCATTTCGTATATCAAGCCGTTTAGTCTGTACATGTTCTATCTATGATGCATTGTTTTAACCATTTTCAATCCGTATACCAATATGTTTCACTTTTCATATTCAAAATTATGTAGATACTCTTCTATTTTCTTTAATCATATTTGAAATGTAATGAAATTCATCAGTAGGATAGTTTACTGAGTAATGTTTAATTTACATTTATATATTCGCAATGTTAATTTAAATGACATAACACATACTGTGATTCCATGCACGAGTAAATTTAAACAAAACAAAGATATGTCCCGTATCACTAAAGTGAAGTAGCATTCTATCTTTGTGGATACCCATGTACTCAAAGAAAGTAAAAACTCATCTTTATGTAATATTTCAAAATTTCAAGTATCAAAATAGAGCAAAGCTGATATATAAAAGTTTTCAGCTTCTCAAAATTCTCTCTAGCATAAGCCGGTAATTCTCGCGTAAAGTCTCAACATCCTCCCAAGTCGCTGATCTAGGACTATACTTGTCCCACTCGGACTTTAACTTGGTCTATCCCATGGGTTCCCGAGCCGTCGAACCCTACGTCTGTGTATCACGTAATGGTTTGATCGTTAGGTTCTCTTGTCCGATACCGCAAATTTCTTCCATTGAAGGTCATGAGATTTATCACCAATATAGTGTCGTAAGGCGTATACATGAAATACATTATGAATTTTGTGTGTGGGTGGCAGTAAAACGATAAGCGACAGTCCAACTTTTTCCCAGACTTCAAATTGTCCTATAAACCTGGGATAATTTTGACCTCTCCCAAACCGAATGGTGCTCTTATTTGGTCTCGATGCGGATGAAAACTCCGATCTCCTACTACATAGCCGGACCGTCCCGGTGAGTGTCCGCATAACTTTTCTGTTTTCGTCTATCTTGAGCCTCTTTTAATCGTTGTTCAATCGGGGCTTTACCCGATCCTCCATATCTGATCAAGTCCGGTCCGACGATTATTTGATCTTCTAACCTCGTCCCAACTCAACGACGTTCTCGCAAGGTCTTCCGTATAATGCTTCAAATGGCGGCATCCCGATTGAACCGTGATAGCTATTGTTGTAAGCAAATTCTATCAAGGGTAAGTACTTTTCCTAGCGTGATCGTTGGTCCATAACATACACTTAAAGATATCCTCGAGTACTTGATTTACCCTTTCGTCTCCGTCCATCAATCTCAGGATGATATGCTATACTCAAATTTAACTCGAGTTCCCAAGGCCGATCGCATACAATTCTAGAACTTTGATGTGAACCGAGGATTGGCTCTGATATGATTTTTTTAGGTACTCCATGAAATTCCGATGATTTCATTTATGAATACCCGAACTACATCGCCTACTTCATAAGTATCTTTATTGGGATGAAATTGACGCTTTGTTAATCTATCCACCACAAACCGTAATGGCATTATGCTTTTGTTGCGTAAGAGGCAAACAATGATAAAATCCATAGAAATTATCTCCCATTTGGTCATAGGGATGTCGGTGGGAGGTTGTAAGAGACCCGCCGGGGTGACGATGACGTCTTACTCGCCGACATTCAAGACACCTAGCGACAAATTGACAATGTCGTTTCAAGTGCCCGACCGAAGAAGAGTCTCTTAGTGTCGCATACATCTTCTTTACCCTGTGATGCACAATATATTGTCCTGTGTTTCCTTCAAGATGGTGTTTCTGAGATCCCCACTATCCGGTATATACATCTTTCCGTGAAATCGTAGAATTCGTCCTCTTCCGCATCATATCCTTCGAATTTAGGTTCCTGAATGGTCAGCTCAGCCCCGACCTTACTTTTAAGTACCAACTATCTCTTACAAGATGTGCAATGCACTTGATCTCTTAAGTTCACCCTAATAGGTACGAGAGAGAATATTCGAGGTCTTCTACTTTCTAAAGCATCTCTGCTACAACATTCTCCTTCTTCCCTTTTATATAAAATCACAAACGTATTCGCTAGGAGTTCACTCTATCGTCTCGTCTTGCATTTAAGCTCTGGTGAACAAATACCGCAAACTTTGGTGGTCACTTTTAAGCACAAAGCCCTACCAAGTAATGTCTCCACATCTTTAAAGCTAAGACCACTCCCGCTAACTCCAAATCGTGCGTAGCATAAAGTTCTTCATGGGTTTTTAATTTTCTCAAAGCGTATGCTATTACGCTCCTTCCCGCACTAATCGCGCCTAACCCGTTAGATGCGCTTGAGACACATAGTAAAATCTTTATCCATATCCGGTACTCGCAAAATCGTTGCACTAGTCAATAATCAAGCTCGAAAAAGCTTTATCACATTCCTCGCTCCATTCATACTTAACACCCTTGCGCCGGAGGTTGGTGATCGACTTTGCAATTTTGGAGAATCCTCCACAAACCTTCGTAGTAACCCTCATAAACCCATAAAGCTACGACTTCATGCATTCTAGGTATCGGCCACTCCCCGATTGTATTTACCTTCAGGATCTGCAGAGATTCCTTCGCCTAATATGATATGACCCAAGTAATGGATTTCCTTCTAAAAGAAAACGCATTTGGATTTTTCCATATAACTCAGGTTTCCGTGTGACAAGATAACACTATCCGAAGATCCTCTTCATACTCCTTCTCATTCTTAGAGTAAATGAGAATATCGTCCAAAGAAAACTTGTATAAATTTGTCGAGATATTTCATGAGAACGCTATTCATAAGGTTCATGGAAGACTGCAGTGCATTGGTTAACCCAAATGGCACCACAATGAATTCATAATCCCCGAAACGAGTTCGGAATGCAAGCCTTAGAAACATCACTTTCGCTAATCCCGAGTTGATGATAACCCGATCAAGCAGACGATCTTTGAAAACACCGTAGCTCCTTTCATTTGATCAGCAATGCCAATGCGAGGCATTGGATACCTATTCTTTACCGTGGCCCAGCTTCAAAATCTCGAGGTCCACACATACGTAATGAACCATCTTTCTTCTTCTCGACAAAGATTATAGGAGCACCCCATGGTGAAACACTAGGCACGAATGTGCCTCTACTAATGTTTCTTTCAACTCGTATTTGCAATTTCAAGTTCCGGGGTAGCCATTCCTAAGGAGTTTTAGATATAGGTTCTGCACTGTGCTTCAATTCAATGGTGAGGTCTAGTCTTCCGAGGAGGCGCTCCGTGTAATTTTGGAAAAAACATCCGGAAATTCCCCGTAGAATCGAACACCGATCTAAGGAAGGCCTCTTTTCTTTGCTTACCTCTTTAATAACATACACTCGACAACCCTTCCTTAAGCATCGCTTCATTTATATGGTTGAGATGAAACACAAGGATATTTTTCTCTTAATATCTTGAATTTGGATTGTCTCACCCACATCATTTGGAAACAAAGTATTTGCTTTTCCCGAACAATCTACCCATGCTCGATGAGACTCTAACCAATCCATTCCTATCACTCGTGCTCGGTACTCTAGGGCCGTGACATATACTTTTAGTTTGGTCGAACGTACCCTAGATCAACCTTGCAATCCTCCACACTTAATTCTACCGATTGAAGGTCTCCTAAGCCATTTCTAATTGCCTAAAATCGTCCCGCCAGACGCAACCCACATTTATTCAATGCATAAGATGTAAGAAATAAAACTACTGAGTTCAAAGGTCAGCTAAGATTTGAGTTTTATTCCGTCGATTGTACTGAAGATTCCAACACAAGGACGATCTGTCGTTTCGTTGTTGTCGACGACAAAGATGGATTCTATGATTGCTTGGTAAGTATCCGATGATGGTTCTTTTCCCGTTTGCCGAGAGTTCTGGACAATCACGTCGAAGATGAGGTCCTCCACACCCCCAACAAATTCACCCGAGCTGGTCCTTTCAAGGCTTGACCGAGAAATCCCCGACCAAGAACTCCGTCCTCGGTGTCGCTTCCTCTCCCATTCCTTCCCGATTACTAGTCCCTTGAGACCTGCCACCTCCACAAGCTCAAGACTCGGAAACTATTGCATTTATGGTCCCGGGAGCTCCCGCCCCCGCCTCCCTTGGGTAAACTCCGTTACCATAAGGAGGTGGTCTCGAGTTATTTCCTCGAATATTCTCGGAGTTCTTCCTATAAATGCCTCGCATTGGTTCAACAACCAACTCTTTAATCCCCAAATGTTCTTCTCAGACAACGAGCATTCAACCGCCTTTGCCACCGTCTATGTGGTTTCGACATTCTTACCATGGCCCTAATTTGATTTAATCCAAATACGAAACGCCTACTCGGCGTTCATCCGTGTCTAGATAAGGAACATATTTCACAAGTTCCATGAACTTTATCTCGTATTATTCCACGGTTTTACTCACCTTGGGTTAGAGTATGGAAGGCTCCGCTTGCCGCTCTTGGAAAGAAAGGCGAAAAGCCAACGTGGACCCACCACAAACAACTCCTACAAGGAATCCAGATTCAAGTAAGATGCAACCGTTTTTCCATATTTCCACCAAATCGTAGCATTCCCTTTCGAGTTGGAATACAACGATATTTGTTTTAGAAGAAGAATACTTAATGCGAAGCATCTGATCATCCTTCCAACCATGCTTCTAAGATGTTCTCCAGCTTCTTCCTCCAGAATTTCTGAGTTTAGAATTTGTAGTTCCCGTGAAATATCTTCTCTATGAGGTTTGTCATCAAAATCCTTCTGAATCTTCTCGAATGTCTTTTCCTTCCGGATGACGTCGTTTCTCCTTGTTCCCGGTCGACTCACCTTTTAAGGTTTCCAAAATGGCTTCTAATGAGCTCATCACAGCAGTGAGACGGCGAGCAAATGTGTGCCGACGGCGATCTTGATGGTGGTGATGGCGATGGTGAAGGTGGAGGTGGCGGCGATGCATTTCGCCGGCACCGCCGCCTTTGGTACGTGCTAAATTATGGTAATTTTTTCCTGAAATATATAATAAATTCATGAGGAGTGGGTAAATTTTTCGTACCGACAAAATATAATTTTCGTAAGATTCGAGCTAGCACACCTGCATAGTTCTTTTATATTTTACCTTCAAAAGTGTGTCTACGAGCCTCGAGGTCAAGGAGGGTGGCAACGCGACCTCCTTGTCCTATGCATGGTAATTTATGTTTACTAACTCTAGAGTGAACAATGTAGGGTTTTTCGACAGATAATGATGTATTTTATTATTTTCTAAGTGAATCCGAGCCTAAATATAGTTACAGAGAGGTTGTTTTATGCGTAAAATATATATATATATATATTTTTTAAACATATATTTAATTCTCAAGACACTTAGAGATATAAGTGCACATTTAACCCTAAATCACTTAGATTATCAAATCCTAGTAATCCTATGCTAATAATACTATCTTATACCTTTATATATATATTTTCCCCCACTCCAAGATATTTAAATAAATAAAACAATGAAATTAATCTAATTTCTGTGAGAAGAGATGAGATTACACATCTACTTCATAACCTTTTTCATAATGCCTACTCATACATATTGCAACATTTAATAATAGCATAGGAATAACACTTTAATAAGGTCACCATATTTTGATTTTTTTATAAATATTATATTCTATGTAATAATGTATATAAAATACAAAAGTATTAAAACTAAACCAAAAGTTTATATATATATATCGAAATGCATAAGTCGTATTGCTTGGGTTAAACGCGAAGCGTTTGGGTTAAGCGATATTTGTGGGGCAAGAGGTCCGGGGGTTCAAACCCGACCCCGCCCATTCTATATAATTTGCGTATATTATATAGCTATTATGGCCCGTGCACTTTTAATATGTAGATTTAAACACAGATTACGACTAGTTTAATCGAACCTTTTGAAACTTTGGATATGTGATTTGTTTGATTTTTAAAATTTAATACAATTAGCATCGTGTATATATATATATATATATATATATATATATATATATATATATATATATATAATTTTCTGCATCCCAACCTGTCACATGAGATAACTAGCGCATCGTCGGCGATTTGAATGAAGTTTCGAATTCCATCACTAGCCACGAGATCCATTCTATCTAAACATTTTTAAGCAAGGGTATGAATTTGAGCGTGGCTCTATCTCGCTACACAAAGAAATTTCGGAATTTTGACAACAAACCCCCATGAAAACTAGATGGCAACTTTGCCTATTCGTAATTGGGGCTATGGCTGAATTATTTTTATATTTCAATCCCGGAGACGAAACGTTGTCTCACACCAACCGATCTCAAAATCCCGAGCTCAAAGTTGAGTCGACAAGTGATTGTCAAGTACGTACTTTAATGATATGCAACAATCGCAGTTGACAATCACTACGAGCCCAAGTCCAACGTGTTTGTTTCGCAAATTGAAATCCCTCCAAGAAAATTGTAGGGGCTCCCTCTCAAATGCTCGTGACTTGAGAATGGTTGAGGTCACATGAAGTGGAACCAATAAAGGAAATTAAATCTAATTCGTGAAAGCCAAGGCTTTTTCTGTGCAAAATTTGCACGTAATGTCAGATTTTCTAACGCTTCGTTGAGCTGAGGACTCCAAGGTTGTTGAGCAAGAAAAGAGTTATGCATTGGAGCTCGTTGTGGCATTAATGTTTTTACTTCGGGAGCCGAAAATGAAGCCGTTGACAAAATGTGGAGATATTGGGTATCATGTATTCACAGCAGGCCCTTACTATCTCATTGAAGGGGCTTCACAGGGGTAGAGTGAAAACCCGTGAGTAACCTCTGCCGCATTGCCGCCAAGGTGGATTGTTGGATGGATTTTCACCGCTACATAATCGAGGAGAGTGAACCCGTATAATTGAAATCCCCGTTCTATCGTGCAAGTGGGCGTAACACAACTTCGATTCAGCGTACTAATTATGTCCAAAATTTATCTTCTTTATCTAGTCAATTGTTACCAATAACGGGCATTGGTGAGATAATGGATCTCAAAGCCATGCTTTTCCCTCAGCTCTGCCACATCATAAATGTAGTCAAAGGCACATATGACTCTGGTGTTTGTCATTTTCAGTCTCTTTTTCAAATTCATAGAAAGGATACCCTTGAAAAAATGACGTAACATTTCCTCGACTACTCTGTCTCCGCCTGGGAGAGAGGTTTGTATCCAAGATGCAAGCAGGTAGAGAAGCCAGCCTATCCGATAATGCCCCGATGAGGCTTGCCGGGAGTTTAAAAGCCAAGATCGATGGCGCAGTGAATGGTCCATTCACTCTTTCACAACTCTCTAACTCGGCATTCAATGGGATATATTGGATCTTCGCACATTAGAGTTTTCCTAATAGAGGCATAAGAGGCTCTTAATAAGGCTAAGGTTGCACTATTGAATGCTCCTGACGCAGTTGAGGAAATGCGAAGCTATGCTTGCAAATTGTGAGGCCGACTTGCTACACATCCCGAAGTCAAAGCCGGAGGTGCAAGCAAGGCGGTAGTTTTTGAATGAAAAAGCAATAATTGCGTAAAATGAAGGCAAGACAAGTAGATGAAGATGTTGCAAAGGTAATGGCTTTGCGTAGGAGGCGCTTTGGAAGTCGAGGTCGTCAGCCGTGTAAATGATGAGATTGCCCCCGTAGAGAGCAAAAAATATTTCTGTATCGTAGTTCGCTAAGATTTGGTTTCCAATTTGGAGGCCGATCCAAGACATACGAAGACTCGTTATTGATGTCAAGCCGTGGAAGGTAAAGGAAGTGGTAGAGATAATGGCCTGGGAGGTTATTGTCTAAAAAAATTTATGCTGAATTTTATTATAATCTAGTGGATGGAATGCTGATCTTTAGTTTTACTTATCCCAAATTCTTCAAACTTGTGAGGAACATTTACTAGTGAAATATATATATGTATATATTTAGATATTCTATGGATTTCACTACTTCTTATAGCACAAATAATCACACAAACATATGCGTAGCCCATATGTCCAAAGTGTTTGACACTCTGCTTTGATACCATGTGTAGAGACCTCTTTTAAACATTTCTAACTTTTACACTTAATTTCGTAGTTTTGCCGTGAGAGGGACTTAGCTAATTCGACCAATGTGGTAATCACTCATACAAATCTATCATCCTTTAATGAATACCTTCTAAGACATCCTTTCAAAGATGAATGAATCTAAACATATATAAATATAAGTCAATAGTAATACGATTTTATGCAGATCAACAATGAAATTTCAATTTTTTCATAAGGAACTAATCTATACATGGGAAAATACCTGGAATAAAGTTGATGATTTAATGGTGGTTCTCCTCCCGTGATGCCGTGGACAAGCTGGAACGTCTCACCAAAACAATCAAATCCTCCCAAACATAATCTAGGAACACTCCCGTACCCCGAGGATGTCTACTCTCGCCCCATGCTCGCATTTCCAAGAAAAACAGACTCCCTTTCAAAGACAGACCCTTTCTTATCATAATATCACTGGGTAATCAACCAAAGTTCAAAGACCTCTCCTCCTTTGAATCAACTTTTTGAGAGTATACTTTCCACCGCCATACATCCTACCCCACCGCCTTCTCCATCAAGATAAGATCTTCTTAAAGGAAGGTACGAATGTCATTTAAGGAGATGTGATTTCTATTAAAGAGGAGAGGTGATCTTATGGTTATTAAATTTGTTTAGGGGTATACGACTTGAATTTTAAGTATTTTTATGAGTAAAGCTTATGTTGGAATATAAATTAATTATATATATATATATATATATATATATATATATATATTTTAATTAACTCAAGTTTATTTTCTTTTTTATTAGTCATTTTTATATACTTTATACTAAATTAATATGAATATTAATCTCGAAACCTTAATATTAATTTCTAACTTAGGTAATCTTGATATTAGTAGTTAGGTGTACTAGTGCGATGTGTGCGAGATAGGCAGTGTAGCTATCAAATGCCTATACCGTACACACGCTAATATCATTGTGTATAACTCGAATGGGTTGAGCATGTTAAAAGCTCCAAAAGAAGGAAGAAGACATTTTTTTGAGGGAATTTCCTTCCTCAATGAATTCCGAGTCAAGGAATTCTAGTTCTCGCCAGCCGAGCAACAAGAGTGCGTGTGGAGCGCATCTACTAACTCCAAAGGGTGGGGGAGTGCGTGGGCTAGCCTCAGCGTACCGCATTTACTCGCAGGAGAGAGAGAGCATAGCTTTCGAGATTATTTAGAGGATTGAGATGGCAGCAAAATGGGTTGAGAGATTAAGATCGGTTGGAGGGAAGCCTCCAACTATGTGATTTAGCAACCAAGGATCACTTTTCTATTAGGTGAGCACGGATCTCAAGGCCTTTATCAAGAATGTGGTACTGCTCGAGTAGATGCAGATTCGTTGGAAAGCCTACAAGAAGAATATGGCGAAGGCTAAGCGTTTGATCCTTGACTTGAGTGAGGGATTATGTTGTATGTCACATTGGCCGGCAAAGCGACTGCCAAGGAGATGTGGGATGCCTTAGCTTACGTTAGTATCGTGTGGATCTTCCGAGCATCGGAAGATGTACTTGTAGGAGAAGCATGATCTATGAGGATGAAAAGGGAGAACACATTGATCCATTCCTTGCAAAGATTCGTGAAACCCGAGATCGACTGGTGGCAGCCGTCGTATCAACACCTCAGCCACAGTAGATGGTTAGATTGGCCTTGAATTTCGTTTCAAATGAATGGCAAGTCTTTGTCTAGAGACATCGGCGTGCAGAGAAAGGTTGCTCGATTGGGAATATATGTGGGCCTCTCTTCGAGCGAGAAGAGATGAGGCGAGATATATCAATTGCAAACATAATTGCAACAACAACAAAGAGGGACGAAGCCCAAGGATGAGGAAGATAATGCAACCCTCAGTACTCTACGGGGCAGTGCAGGAGCAACGAAGACTGAAGAAGGACCTCTCAAAGATCAAGTGTTTCCGTGTGGTGAGATGGGTCACTAGTCACTACGCTACTCGCTGCTCCCTCTCAAGAAGGAGGACAAGGTCAAGAAACATGATTCGCGTATGTCGCAACTGCAAGGATGGAGGAGGAATAGTTCGCCATGATTGCCCACATATCTCTAGCGAAGAATTGGGATGATCTAGAGTCAGTAATTCGAAAAAGAACCTAGCTTAGGGCGAAAGATCCTTGAGGAGTCCACCTCATGGATCAATACCTTGCTACGGAGCCCGAAATAAAGTAGCAAAGGATGGACCAAGTGTCGGGCTAAGTGCAAAGGAGTGTTGAAGTGACAATGCAAATGGTTAGAGAGCGAAGCAGTCCGAGTGAATGCGCAGAAGAGTTGGCAAGAATGTAGGAAGGCACAACGCAGATTCATTAGCAGCAGACAACAACTTCGTGAGGGTTAGCACAAGAGACTAGTAGCAATCGGATGTCTCGTATCGTATGCATCATGTCGAACACTTAGTTCAATATTTTGATGTTTTTTCTCGCCGCCGTCACAGCCAACAGAGAGTTGCGTGTGCAGCATGCAATTGGCAGCGCATGCGTGGTCAACGAAGAAGATAAATGCAACAACACAGCCAGCTTGATGGGCAGCAATGTCAAGCATCAGCGAGTGTAAAGGGAGATGTTACGAAGTCAGCAGTGATGCTTCAGACGAGATGCATTGGGTAGTGCACATTCCTCGCTAAGAGTGAGGTTGACTTCGGTAGAGAAGGCAAGAGAAGAGGATGTAGAGGAGGCAACGTAGGAGCTAAGGCTAGGCGCCGTAGTGCCCGATCCGGATTTATGCAATGAACGCAATAGAATACTCATATAACCATAAACGTAGATATATGCGGAAATAATGCTTCATTTTATTAATAAATCAAATGACCGAAATATGCTTATGGACATAATGGAAATAAAAGTAGCTAGGTAGCCGGTAGCGTATCTCTCGAGAAGAGATGTGGTGGCTACGTACCTCCGAATTGTGTTACAATGAGGTTTGAGGGCCTATTTATTATTGAGAAACAATGGAGAACCCTAAACGTCCAAAAACCCTAAGCCCTAGGAGATGAAGCCAAAACTATGGGCCCCGTTTGGGTAAATTGGTGTTTCAACTTCCCTGGGACGTAACTTCGCATACAATCTCCGTTTGACGACGTATCATACCTCTTTAGAAAGATGTACCCGAGGAGTACAACTTTCGGTGTGAGCAACAACATCGGTCCATGGACCCATGTTGTCTCCTAGTTTTCCCAGTCGTTTAGGGCCTCAAAACGGCTTCGAAGTTCAGTGTCCAAAAAAACTCGCATAAAAATAGTAAGTTGTGTGGCAACTTAAAAACTCGAAAGAACTAATGGTGGGGTCTAAATAGAATAGGTGGATGGCCATCATAGCCACCCTGGACCATTAAGGCCCCCAAAACGGCTCGGAGCGTGCAGTCCCGAAAACCTACTAAAAATAGTAAGTTGCGCCGAATGTGAAAAGCTTCGCAAGAATTGACTGGTGCGCGGTCCAAATGGAATAGGTGGGTGGCCACCGATATCGAGATCGCTACAGCACAGAGGCAGCGCTAAAGCCTTAAGGAGATTCAAAGTTTTGTTGAGGATCGCGCTGGGATCCAAAGGCTGCAGTGTCGGGGTGTGAGATCTGAGGGGCAAAAGATCAACATCCAGCCAATAGAAATGACCAACAGAAGGAGGTGATGTAGTGCCCCAACCAGAGTGACGTTGCATTTGCTGCAGAGAGCAACGTGGGTTGTCTAGGTTAGTAAGTTGGGCCGCTCGAATCTCCGTGTTAGTGTGAGGTAATTCTCACTATTCTCCGTCGGTCGCATTCTCTCGTGGTTAGCTAGATTTGAGCATCCAGCTTGTATTCAAAAACTCTCGCTTAATAATACAAAACCCTCGCCTACCGCTATCGACTATTCCCCCAGTTGTATTTTCTACGGGGACATTAGTCCAAAAAATAATCTGTGTCAAGGTGTGTGTTTAATCTTCTTGCTTAGATCTTGTTTCTACATTTAATTTCCGCGTTTGCTTTATTTAGTGAAGGTTGTAATGTATTTGCTTCAAGATTTATTTTTACTTGTAGAACACAATAAATAACTGCATAATTTATCAAGTAGGAGATGTAATATTAGTTCCCTGTAATAGGATTCTCTGAGTTAGTGAATTTTCACAAACGCCAAAGCATCTCCGGGGAGAGGACAGCTGGATGATGAGACAAGGAGAGACCCTCAGGAGGAGGAAGTCAGTGTTTTACATGTCAAGAGTCGTGGGCACGTCATCATTGGCACAATAGGGAAGCCCGCTATATCGAGGCTGTCTTCTCGCACGTGCTGATCGGGGAGGATGAGTTGGAGTTAGAGTTTGATGGAGGAGATCGCGAGGGTCCATCAGACAGAGCACCACCTCCACCAGGAGTGAGTATCTTTTACACCATTTGGGGGAGTCCTTGCATATACTTCTGTGTGGTACTCCAAATTTCTCGACCATGAGGATCGCAGGCATAGTGCAAGGGCAAACGCGTGTCTCAGCTCTTAGTTGACCGTGGGGCCACCCACAATTTTATTGATGCTCGCTTGTTCCAGAGGAGAGGCATTACCACTGTAGGAGTTCGAGGGTTTTTCAGCGTTGCTATTTACTGTGGGACAAGATTATGCAAAGGCATCGATATGTTCCTACTTTGATAGTGGCCATGAGCTAGCTCGATATCAGATCGTTTCTTTGTGGTGGATGTGCCGTACACCAATGTGGTGTTGGGTGTGTCCAATGGCCGTATTCCCTTGGCTTTAGTTATCACCGACTGAGGGAGCACATAAGGATGGAGTTTACCGGGTTGGATGGTAAGCTAGTAGTTATTCAGGGTATGCACTCATATCCCCGATAGTTTTAGCTCATCTGGGATGGAGTGCGGACTTCCCCGCAGGTGCATGGGGACATAGTGTGGGCAAAGTGGAGCCGAGGATTTCAAAGGCTGCACGGACCGAGCCTCCACCACCAAACATACACGCTCGTGTTGGATAGATATGCAAAGGGTCTTTGGAGATATACCATTTGGACGACCACTAGATAGGGGATTTGAGCATACCATAGAGATGGAGCTCCGGTGTGCAAAAGTAGTCATCACTACCCCTTGTAGGCATCCCAAAGTCTATAAGGATGAGATTGAAATGGCCATTAGGGATTTGTTGGCGTTGGGCCACATTAGATCGAGTTCCAAAATTTCCTTTGCTCCTTCAATTGTGTTGGTGAAGAAGAAAGATGAGACTCGCGTTTCATTTGTATTGATTATAGGGCGCTCAACAGAAGATTTTGAAGAATCAATACCCCATACCACGATATTGATGAGTTGATGGATGAGCTTAGAGGAGGTAAGTTCTTCTCTAAGATAGATTTAAGCGGCTCGTGGTTTCATTAGATCTCGGTGAGGGATCAAGACATCCTCGAAGGCCGCCTGTCGAGAGGTCATTATGGGAATTTCGAGTTCCCTGGGTCATGTCTTTGGATTGACCAACACCCCCGCCGCTTTCCAAACGATGCGTGAACCATGTGTTCAGGGGGCGCTTGAGGAGATTGTATTGGTTTTCTTTGATGACATCCCCGACCTGCTACCAGTGACATGGGAGGGAGCACCTCGCAACACTTAGAGACAAGTATGTTGCATATTCTCACAGGAGCAGTATACTTATGTCAAATTGTCCTAAAGTCCTGTGAATTTGGGCTAACAAATATGCTTTACTTGGGACACATTATCAGGTGCAGTAGTGGGGTCAAGGTGCATGAAGAGAAGATCAAGGCCATTCTGGATTGGCCTCGGTGCCTAGAGATGTGACAACATTGAAGGGGTTTTTGGGCATTTGCATCTTATTATAGTGAAGTTCATTAAGGGCTTCTCAAAGTTGGCAAGACCCCTCACAGATTTAACCAAGAAGGGGGCTTTCGCATGGACAGTAAGGAGCTTAGTAACTTTTCATCGCCTCAAGGAGGTGATGAGTAGTTGCCCGATTTTGGCACTTCCGGATTTCATGCCAGTTTTTCACATTGGAGTGTGATGTATCTGGGGTGAGGGGATCGGTAAGTCCTATCCCAAGAGGGGAACCCCAATTGGTTTTGAGACCAAACGTAAAAGCTCTTATTGCATGAGAGATCGTATTCCATATATGACAAGGAGATGTTGGCCATAATGTATGTATTGGCCAAGTTTAAGCAAGTGTTTGGTGGGTAACCGATTCAGGGTGAAGACAAATCATAACAAGCTCTTCGACTACTTCATGGGGCAGAACAAGGCCTCACAATGACAGGCAAATCAGTAGATGGGTCAGCAAGGTGTAGGCCTATGATTTTGATATTGAGTATGTGTGAGGGAAGCACAATGTGGTTGTCGATGCGCTATCGGAGACTTGCGAGGTTTACACTCATGAGCATTAGCCATGATTGGAAGACACAATTATTGGGCTGAGTACTCCAAGGATCGTCGAGCATGTGAGATGTTGGAGGGCATTCATGCAGTATGAGTGCCATCGGGTGATGGTTGAGGTTATCTACTACAATGGGCACATATTGTCGGTTTCGTGCTCAGCGCGTTGAGAGAGTGGATACTTCATGCAACTCACGATTCTCCATTGTCGTGGGCATCATGGGTTCAGGAAGACATACATTAAGCCGTGAGAGAGCGCTTCAACCGGAAGGGCCTCAAGGGGGACGTGTTGAGATATGTATAGGAGTGTGAGGTCTTGTCATAGGAACAAGGGAGAGTTGACTCATCCAACGATAATTATTGCAGCCTCTTCCCATTCCGTAGGAAAATGGGAGAGTATCTTTATGGACGTTATCACGGACTTCGCGTGGCAGCGGGAAGGATTGTATTTATGTGGTGGTCGATCGGCTGACCAAGTGTTGGAAATACCGAGAGGGGGGGGTGAATCATATTTCTTTTCAATTGTTAATTATTGCCGCTTAGATTCTTCACACTTAAAGACAGAGAGATATATATAATAATAATATTAAGAATTAAAGAGAATTTCAATCTCCTTTTAATAATAGTATACAATACATGAGAGAAGGGCACCAACCCTTTTAATGAAACATGACACCAACTCTGTTTGCCAAGCACCAACTTGGAATTTTATGAGGCTTCGACCTCTAGGGCTTCGACCCTATTTTCTCAAGGCACCAACCTTGTGTTTAGGGGCACCCTACCCCTAAGGACACCAATCCCTCGATCTTCTTTTTAATAGAAACTCGTGTCATGTACTTACTTGACTGTCATCAACAAGATTCTTCAATCGTACTTTGTCCATCATGTGACTTCAATAGTCCTCACATAAGTCCGAGCCTTCAAGGGTAAGTCCAATCCCTCTACAAGTTCGAGATCCGAAGTATCACAGGTTCACTAGCTTGCAATTCCGAGCCTCCATAAATAATTGTCCTTAGGTCCAAAATTTATGAGTCCCTCTATGAGAACCAAGGTGTAATTCCACAAGTCTATCTCGAGCTAGCAGTTTCTCCACAAACTCGTGTCCAAGCTACCACAAGTAGTGTCCGAGCTGAATGTCCACAATTCAACCTTCATACATGTCCGAGGTACCGAGGTTAAGGCACCGAGTAGGTGATCGTCCAATCGTTTCTCCAAGGTAGCGACTATTTATGCACCCGTCACAAATCCGAACCATATAAAAGGTGACTATGTAACCGTTGTCCGAGCTTGATGAAGAATAACCCAAACAAATGTGCTTTTAAGTCCTCCTTGGCCTTAGTTCACAAGATGTGAACTCTCCTTAAAGTTCTCAGTGCTTCTTGGATATTCTTCACCAGATTAAGCCGACTCAAAATGGATGAATGCGGATTTATATATATAGTAGTTTGTCCCTATGAAGAGACGACATCCATTGGAAGAAGGGCCGACATTATATCGACCGCATAGCGTCGGATTGACTAGTAAATATATATAATCCTCAAAAATTCCGCTTCTCACAAACTAATGGGAGTTTCGTAGGCAAGTAAGAGCTTGTTGGAAAGAGGGAAAAAATCCTCTCTTAATATGGTCTAGGATTCATTATGAAAGGATGCCTCCAAGGTGTCTAAATTTTATTTTTCTTTGTGATCTGTTCACATAAAATTTTTAGTGCAGAAGGTGATTGGGAGCAAGAAGAGATCATTAGCAGCTTCTTCATCATGGTGTGTCTTCCATGTCACTATACATGTCATAGTGCAACATCTCATCAATCTTTTCCATTAAGAGCTCACTTAGAGAGCTTATATTCCATCAATGACAATTATTGACCAACAATCTCCTCCTTTGTCATTGATGGAAATATTATGCAGAATTCTCTCCCCCCTTTGACATCAATGGCAAATGGGGTGCCCAAGTACTCCCCTTGTTATGCTTCTCCCCCGACATGTTAGCTTGATTTAATGTGATGCAAGAGCAATGACTGACCCCATCTTTTGGCGAAGATACTCAAATGCTTCTCGTGGGAAGGGGTTTTGTAAAGATATCCGCAATTTGCTCTTTGTATTGACGTGATTCCAACTCCGATATTGTGTTCAACAACTGTGTCCATCAGTGAGGAAAGTGGTATTTGATTGGAATATGTTTGTTTCTTGAATGCATCACCGGATTCTTTGAAAGACTGATGGCGCTAGTATTGTCACAAAAAATAGTAATTGGTTGCTTACTTTCTATGTTGACATCCTTCAAGGCTTCCTTCATCCATCGAATTTGTGTGACAACAATCAAAGTAGCTAGCTATATATCTTCGCTTCAAGCTCGTAGAAAGGGATATAGATGATTTCTTTTGTCGAGCCAAGATACAAGACAATCTCCCATAAAGAATGCATTTCTACTGGTACTTTTTCGATCATCCGCACTTTCCGGCCCCAATCACACATCGAATAAGTCGTCACAATAAGAGTTGAACTCTTAGGATACCAAAGACCGAAGCCGTTCCTTTCAAACGTATATCCGAGAATTCTTTTCACTAGCTCGCTAGATGGGAATGTTTAGGACTTGATTGAAATCTCACTACCATTCCTACTGCTTTCGCATAATATCCTCGGGTCTTGTAGCCGTTAAGTATAGGAGAGCTCCAATTATTGACCTGTGAAAGAGTTGCATCTATTTGGGGGGGGTATCATCATCTTTGCTTAATTTACGAATTCGTGGTCATTGGTGTCGCTCATAGGTGCACAATCTTCCATCCCATATCTTTTAAGCATGTCTTTAAGATATTTTGCTTGAGATATAAACATGCTCGACAGAGGTTTGAGATATTTGTTGCCCAAGAAAGTACGACAAACTCACCAATCATTGACATCTCGAATTTTTTTGACATATTTAGGAGCAAATCATGGCTCATTTCTTCATCATTGATAGCAAAGATTAGATCATCGACAAGTAAAACAAGAGTGATCGTAAGTTTTTCCTTATCCATCTTCAAGTAGAGATTGCTACTTGCCACTTCCCTTTTGAAACCTTCTTGTTGCAAATAGTGATCCAACTTTGCATACCATGCTCTAGGGGCTTGTTTTTATCCATACAAGGCCTTTAGTTTCAGCATACAAGGTCTTTTCCTCTCGAGAAGATCAAATCCTTTCCGGGGTTGCTCCATGTAAACTTCTTCCTTGAGATCTCCATTCAAATGAATGCCGTATTTTACATCCATTTGAAAAACCTTGAATCCTTATGAGCAAGTAAATGCTAGAAACATTCTTATGGCTTCCATTCGAGCTACTGTGCAAAGGTTTCTCTTCGAAGTCAATTTCTTCTGATTTGCGAGTATCCTTTGCAGCACAACTCGGCTTTTATTTCTGATGATTTGTCCATCTTCATTCATCTTGTTTTTGAATACCCATTTTGTTCCAATTATATTTTTGTCTTTTTGGGCGAGGTACCCAGCTCCCAAGTCTCATTTTTTTTCGATTTGAGACATTTCTTCTTCCATGGCCTTCTTTATCCACGTAGAGTATCTTTGCTTGCTTGAGAAAAATTTTCAAGTTCTATTAAAGATAATAGAGCCACATCATCTTTTCTAGGGGTGCTTATCATCCTTCTTCGAGCTTTGGATTCCTTCATCTATATTTCCAACAACCCTGTTCTTCCTGGGATGATATCTTTCAACAAACTCTGATCTTCGAGGGAGTTTGTGATAGATTCATTTTGAGGTTCTCTTTGAGTTTCTTCATTCTCCTTCTTCTTTTTTCAGTTCTTTCTTCTTCACTTTAGTTCAAAGAAAGGCTTAACTTCATGATCTTCAATTCCTTTTTCCTCTCGTAAGGCCTTCATCAATCTTTACATCAATGCTTTTCCACTATTGTTCTTCAGTAGATCACGATAGTTGTAACATTTGTAAGCTTTGCTCGTAGTGGAGTATCCAATGAAATATTCCTTCATCAACTCTTGAATCAAATTTACCTCAGTGAGTCATCGAGCTATTTTTATGAAAACATTTGCTTCCAAAAACTCTTGAAATATTTGGTACCAAAGGTGTCTTCCTTTCCATAATTCATAAGGAGTCTTTTTCATTATTTGGTCTTAGTTGAGTTCGATTTAAGGTGTAAACTGCGGTGCACAATCAGCTTTCTCTCCAAAATTTTGATTGCAAATCGTCGCTAGTAGCATTGTCCTTGCCATTTCTTGAATGGTTCGGTTCCTTCTTTCAACTACTCCATTTTGCCGGGGTGTCCTAGCAATAGATAGTTCTCTTTCGATTCCATGCTCTTTACTTAATTTATCGAACTTTTCGAGGTGAATTCTCCTCCTCTATCCATTCTAAGACATTTAATCTTAGAATCTTTCTCATTCTCAATGAGAGCCTTAAGATTTTTCAAAACATTCAAATGCTTCGATTTATATTTTATGAAATATATCCACATCATTCTAGTATAGTCATCAACAAATAGCAGCAAAAAAGATACCTTTTCACCCCGAAGCTAGCTGAGTTCTAGTTGGCCCACACAAATCTCGCATGAATAATTTCCAAAGGGTTTTGTTGTTGAGAACTCCTTAGTTTTGTGATTAGTTTTCCGTTTGCTTTCCATGTTGGCATGGGCCTACATACAACTTGATTTGGTTTGCACATTTTTGGAATATCCCCTTACCGCATTAATTTTGCCGTATGTTGACTAGGTTATCAAAACTTGTATGCGCCTCACCGCTTGTGCCATAACCAACTTTTCTTTCTCGTTTGACTTAAGTAACATTTATCTTCTGGATTCTACTAAGAATGTAAACATTATCTCGGTGTTCTTACTCCTTTTTGCCACAAGCTCTCCCTCGAGGACGAATCTCTTATTTCACAAATTTTTTTGTACCGAAGACAACATTATGTCCTTGGTCACAAATCTCGCTCGACACTTAAGAGATTGTGTTTGCGCCCTTCTACCAAAGAAGGTATTTTGAGCCTTTCCTAGCCCATTGACAAAGGGTAGTGGATAGTCCCCTTTTCCGTGCTGATTTTAGTAGAGATCCACTTTCCAAAGGATACATTTCCATTTTTCTTGTTCAATGAGATAAACTTCTTTTGGTCACCCGTCATATGTCTCGAGCATCCACTATCCACAAACCAATGATTTTCTTCACTATGAGCACATAGAGCTGGGCCACATTTGTCAGCTTTGAGATTTACGTTTTTAGCTTTTTCCCTTTTGAGAGGGAAATTTTTGTTCATTATGATCATAATCATCACATAATGAGCAAGACGGATCAAACTTAGCCAAAGGATCAAAGGAATTGTAAGTTTTGATTTGTTCTTGCTCTTTAGGCCCACTTCAGATACTGGTTTGGTTGATTATTCAATCTTGGTGGTTCATTCTTATGAGCCTTGCAATGCTTAGCTTGATGCCCAAAGTTTTTACAATTGTAACAATGTCCAAGAAAAAATAGTTTGATACTTGTTGTAGTATCTATAGCTCGAATCAACATTCTTCCTTGGAGTTGCTCTTTTTCAAATCTTGTTTTTGAGATGGGACCTTTTTTCCCTGAGATGATTTTTCTTCTTTTGTATGGCAAGAGAGTACATCAAAGATAACTTCCTCGCATTATTCTTCGTACTTGATGATTCTCCTTTTGAAACCAATTCTAGACTTGTCACGTTGAGGTCTTTGAGTGTTAAGAATGTTGTCAAGAGCTAGAGAGCTTTGCTAACTCCTTTTGATTTGCTCCAATTTCTTTCTTAGGGGACACTATTTCAGTCTTCACGTTTGACTCGAAATATCATCCTTCTCTTTTAACTTGATGTTCAAGAAGTCTTCCCTTCTTTTTTTCTTCCTCTCTTTCTATTTTGAGAGAAATTATCTTCTTTTTTTGTAGATTCTCATTTTCTTCAATGGCACTCATTAGCAAACTATCCATGTTTCTTTAATCTTCTATTTTTGAGTCATCATCATTTGTAAATGCCATGAATAGCGTTTTCTTTGCTTCCAACATAATTACTTTCCTCATCTCGATTCATCATCACTTTCTTTGTACCGATGCACATTTCTAGTTGATTTCCTCTTTATGACTACAAATTCATCTTCATCGACTCATCTTGTTTGGGAGAAGAAGTTCTTCTTATTAAACCCTTTCTTCTTGTACATCAGTCTTTTTAGAGTCTTTTTCATCATCACTATCATGTTTATGAGGACATTTTGCAACGTAATGACCTATTCTTCCACAATTGAAAACAAATAAGAGGGTACTTACCTTTTAGCTTAGATCCCCTTTTAGTCTTCGTACAAATTGAGCTAACTTGTTTTCGCATCTTCGATTCATTGTTGTTGTAATTCCATCTTTTTTCCGTTCTTTTGTAAACTTTGAGGCTTTGAAAGTCAGCTTCTTTGAAATTTGGGATCCCTTTCCTCATCTCATAGGCAATAAGGATTCCATGAAGTTCATCCATCTCTGAGAGTATCTAGGTCCTTCATTTCTTCTATGGCACTTACTTTGGAGTTGAATTTCGTCAAAGTGAAGTGATCTCGGGATTTTTTGAACTATGGTGCTTTTCTTCAATATTTTCCCTAGTCCTTTAAGAGAGTTAACCACTTCAGACTACTCCGAGGAAGTATGATGCAATATCTTCTTCATCATCCATTTTCAGCACTCTCGAATTGTCTTCTATAGGTTTGAAGCTTTTCCTTCTTAACTTTGGATTCCCCATCATAGAGCGAAACCAATTTATCCCATACTTCTTTGGCATTTGAGTCACAGTTCATGACTTTCGTAAATTTCCGTAATCTGTGATTCCACTAGTGATGGAATTTAAAGCTTTGGCATTAGCAATGTAGGCTTTTTCTTTCATCTCAGATCAGCTTGGAAGACCAGATGGGGGAGCTTTGTCATGCATTCAAAACAACGCAGTGCCATACTTAGTGGCCAAGAGACATTAGATAGTAGGACATCCTCTTTTCCGGTAAATTGAAATTTGTTCCATCAAAGATAGGAGTTTCCCTCGTTGTTTACATGTTCTTCATTGTGCCTAAGAATCCTTCTTCCAAATACCGATAGGCCGATAATGAAGAAGTCGGGCTCGATACCAATTGTTGGAAATACCGAGAGGGGGGTGAATCAATATTTCTTTTCAATTGTTAATTATTGCCGTGCTTAGATTCTTCACAATTAAAGACAGAGAGATATATATAATAATAATATTAAGAATTAAAGAGAACTTCAATCTCCTTTTAATAATAGTATACAATAGATGAGAGAAGGGCACCAACCCTTTTAATGAAACATGCACCAACCCCGTTTGCCAAGCACCAACTTGGACTTTGATGAGGCTCCGACCTCTAGTGGCTTCGACATTCTATCTTCTCAAGGCACCAACCTTGTGTTTAGGGGCACCCACCCCCAAGGACACCAATCCCTCTGCCTTCCTTTTAATAGAAATTGTGTCATGCACTTACTTGATTGTCATCAACAAGATTCTTCACTCATACTTTGTCCATCATGTGACTTCGATAGTCCTCACATAAGTCTCGAGCCTTCAAGGGTAAGTCCAATCCTTCTACAAGTTCGTATCTCGAAGTATCACAGG
The DNA here is from genome assembly GCA_034641835.2 of Pinus albicaulis. Taxonomy (NCBI): domain Eukaryota; kingdom Viridiplantae; phylum Streptophyta; class Pinopsida; order Pinales; family Pinaceae; genus Pinus; species Pinus albicaulis. The sequence continues at coordinate 796,076,485 of CM076574.1, forward strand.
TTCACTAGCTTGCAATTTTGAGCCTCCATAAATAATCGTCCTTAGGTCCAAAATTTATGAGTCCTCTAGAGAACCAAGGTGTAAACTCCACAAGTCTATCCAAGCTACGCGTTTCTCCACAACTCGTGTTCGAGCTACCACAAGTATATTCGAGTTGGAATGTCCATAATTCAACCTTCTGTACATGGGGATGCAGGTACCGAGGTAAGCTAAGGCACGGAGTAGGTGACTGGTCCCACCGTTCCTCCAATGTGCAAACTATTTATGCACCCTCGCCACAAATCCGAACCACATAAAAGGTGATCGTGTAATTCGTTGTCCGAGCTTGAGGAAGAATAACCCAAACAAATGTGCTTTTTAAGTCCTCCTTTCGGCCTTTAGTTCACAAGATGTGAACTCTCCTTAAAGTTCTCGTGCTTCTCGCATATTCTTCATTGAATTGCCGACTCGAAATGGATGAACGCGGATTTATATATATAGTAGTTTGTCCCTATGAAGAGACACATCCGTTGGAAGAAGGGCCGACATTATATGATCGCATAGGTCGCCTATTGTAAATACATATATATATATATATATATATATATTTATCTTAAAAATCCGAGCTCTCACAAACTAATGGGAGTTTCGGGGCAAGTAAGAGCTGTTGGAAAAGAGGGAAAAAATCCTCTTTAATATGGTCTAGGATTCATTGTGAAAGGATGCCTCCAAGGTGTCTAAATTTATTTTTCTTTGTGATCGTTCATAAAATTTTAGTGCAAGGTGATTGGGACAAGTAAGAGATCATTATGAGCTTCTTTCATCATGGTGTGTCTTCCATTTCATCATATGTCATAGTGTAACATCTATCAATCTTCCATTAAGAGAGCTCATCAAGAGAGCTTATATTCCATCAATGACAATTATTGACCAACACCAAGTATGCTAACATTTCTTTGCCATTCCCGACATGGTACTTAGGTTCTCGGGTAGCAAATTTGTTCTTTAGGGAGGTCTTTCGACAAAGGACACACAAGATTTTTCGGACAAATGACAAATGCTCTAATTTTTCGAGGGAGGGTGTGTCACGTGAGCTCTCGCGCCGCCTCCGCGTGAGTCTGCCCGGGCCTCGCGCTCACCCTCCCAGGGCCTCTCGTCACCCCCGCTAGGCCTCGTGCCGCATCTCTCGGTGTTGATATGCCTCTCTCGCTATTGTATTCTCTACGCCTTGGATCAGTAAAACCCCCACTTTTCGAATCAGCACGCCTCGCCTCACCGCAAGCTCACTCGAAAATTCTCTCGCAAACCACACCCCTAGAACTCGACTTAGCTCAAGTGTTACCACTCCGCGTGTGACCTCCAATTCACTCCAAGCCTTCCTTTAATACTTTTCCGGGACTCGATCGAATCAATCAGATGTGATCTACATCTCTAATCGACTCGGCTAAGATTAGAAAAGACTTGATCCGTCACTTAGAACATTCTCAACCACATGTTTAAATTAATTCACTTTAATTATTTAATTTCCCTAAGTTAGAGTAGTTCCCCATTAAAATAATTAATTATTTGCATAACTTTAGCTCTAGGTGGAATTTCTTTAAAACGATTTCCTCGGGTCTTGGAGATCTCATGTGTTTTAGCACTCCACAAAGTTTCTGTAAGTTAGAGCAAATTTCGATGCTACCCAAAAATCAACACTCCCTCTTAGCGAGGAATGATCTTCTAGCAACATTTCAACTTGAAGCATCACTCCGATCCACGACATCGTCCCTCCGCGCCGTTGATGCTCAACTCTGCCCTTCATCTACTGCACCGGTGCTATCTATACTCGGCTACCCATGTCACCGCCACCGACATTGCCTCATTTGTCAGACCGCAACTCCCTCTCTCAAAAATGCCGCATCATGCCGCCCATAGCACTGCTACTGCGCTATCGCCGCGCTCGCAACTCCAGCTCGTCGAGAAGTAAGCAACTGAAAAACATCACCCAAAGACTTGACATATAAGTGAATTTCGAGTGCACGTTGACACCGAAGCACCCTCTCGTTGTTGATCAAGCGCTAACCCTCTAGAGCTCTCCGCACCGTCTACCCGCACGGCTCGCATTGCCTCTAAGATGCTCTTGATAAACCAAATTCGTTGCTAAGGAGGTCAAAATTTGATGCACTAGGTACCAAAATTCCATCATTTACCCACTCAATGATAAATGGAGTTTGGTGGAGAGTTATAAGGATTAGTCCACTAGGAATATTCATTACATGTTATAGAATGAGTAACATATGAAATTCTCAACTAGATAGCCTTTCAACATTAATTTTCAACACAATAGGGCACAAATAAGCAAAATCTAGAAGCAATATGTAATATTTCTAATTTGCGACTCGCAAATTGGAATATTCTATTTGTTTATTTTTGCCGCCATAGTTGTAAAATGTAAATAAATAAAAAGTGGGTAAAGAGGGTCTAAACTCACTAAATGTGAAATAAGACATCCACCTAGTAGCACAACGTTATGACTTAAGTGGGATGTCAAGGGGGAACCCAACACCACGTGGAGGAGAGGGCCTATGTACACTCTAGAAGTTTCTCCAAGCTTCGTGGAGATAAGGATGAAGATGTGGATAAGGATGAGGATGTGGAGGAGAGAGAGAGGCTACATTGGGTTTTGGAGGGAAACCAACACTATAAAAGATGAAGGAGCCTCCTCTCGTGATATGCTTGGATTCTTGGATTATTGATTATTGAGTGAGACATTTGTCTTTTCTTGGCACGCTCGGTTGTTTAGCCCGTCCGCCGTACCGTTTAGTGCACCGAGTGTCTCCGTGTGGAGATCTCACCCTTAGACCCGGGACTTCGAGTACCGTTCTGGGCGAGGTTATTTTCTTAGCATCATCCTCCAGACAAATATATACGTGCCGCCGTAATACCGTGTTGTAGGGTGTTGCCGTGGTGACTTTACGACACCACCTCCTTCTCTTGTTTTTCGAGGGAGAGTCTCTCTTTCCTTTGGAGGATCGATTGGGAGATATTGGAGCCGATTTGCATCTTGGCATCGTGCCAACAGCTATTCCCGTCTCTACCGCGCGCCTCCCCGCCATCGCGTTATTTTCATGGTGTACGTGAGGGTTTGCCGCTGATTTGAGGGGAAGATCTCAAGTGTAAGGATCAGCCTTCCACTTTGGAGATCTATCGGGAGGAGGTCTATTTCGGCTTGCTCATCATCTTCACTTTCTATTTGGTTTCTAGCTTTTGAGTTGCAAGCCAAAGAATCCTTGGCATTTTTGTCGTATTGTGCATTTCAAACAATCCCTTGGAGGATTGAGATATTTGTTTATAAGGGCAGCTCGCTCCCCTATTGTCTTTGAGCCATCTATTGTCATATCCATGTGTTGACACTATTTTAGAGCAGCATTTTACATCATATATACAACATTTTTCTTAGTTCGGGGTTTATGCGTAACAATGCTTGCTTTTCATGTTTATGTACATGTGTCAGGGAGGCTTGCATTTCTTCTCGAGAGGTTGTTTCTCAATATTTGTACTCTCTCTTACGTTTATATATATTATTGGCTATATATTCATCTCTTGTCTCACATCTTCCGGAGAAAACGCCGAAAGGGTTTCGCATCAATCTTTGTCTTGTTCCCGCACCTCTATTTCGAGGGGTTTTTCTATATAAACTCGCCGTTTAACCTTGTTGAAAGCCTATGCCTTGTTATCAAACTCATTCTCCGATTATTCATAGTGATTTTCATCTCATACCTTCATAAAATATCACGCTTCCCTTTGCTTCCCCAAGAAATTTCTCGCATACTCAAAGTCTTGGGAAATCGTGGCTTTATCGACTAGTTGGGAAGGAGGAACCGTTTAACTTAGCAAAACGCCTTTGTTTGAGCTGAAATTCGACATGGAAGTCCCTCTTGACCTATTCTAACATATTCGTAACCTTGACTCGTCATTTTACGTAGATTTCCTTATTCACTCACTTTAGGGCCAAAATCCTCACGCCCCCACCTTTTTGCTCCTAAAAAGCCGAGTAAAGTACGCTCGCTATTTATTTTGGTTGTCAACATTTTCTTGTAGATATTATATGATAGCCGAAGCCCTCATACCTCAGAATGCATTTTTCAGCATGATCCGAAGAATCCATTTTTGGGAATACTACAATGGTATCAAAGCATAGTTTTGGGCTCACTGCGGAGCTAACTATCTATGGAAAATATGAGGATCTCACAACAAGCCGTGGTCATGTACCCTTTGGAGATTATTTCCCGAGAATGGAAGTCCATGGGGGAAGACTTCAAAGCAGTTTTGCCTTTCAAAGATTATCAGAGCTCGCATTGGATGAAGGAGGAAGGTACAATGGTAACAGAGTTTCTAGCATGCCGAAATCAAGGTTGCAAGATAACACGTTAGGGAGGTCACCTTTTTCCCATGCATGAGGGATCCACTAGTCCCCGTGAATCTAAGCCCAAGAAGACCTGAATAAGAAAAAGGAGAGTTTATTTTTTTCGTATCCGTAAAAGATGCATCCACCGTTGAGGAGGTCAAGAAGATTGAAGAAAAAGAAGAGGAAGTACCATGCGCTTCCAATTCTCATCAAGAAGAAGAGATCACATCACCTCTCGAGGAGGCTTTGCGGGAAAACGCCGTCACACTCATGGAGGAGCAAACCTACATGCATCAACAAGCTTGGGCAGCCAACACTTGTGAGGAAGGAACTCTTGTAGCCCCGCAAGAAGTCCTGGGATGTAGATCAAGAGTAGCTTGCTGTGACCGCGTTGTGCAACATGGATGAAGGGGAGATCCCAAGGAGAGATCTCACCGGAGATGCACTCGACACACCACATGGGGTGCAATGACTTTCTTCCCTTCTCACAAGAACGTATAGTAGATGGAGGACATCTTCGTGATGGATAACATCTCATGTCAGGTTGGACATCCCTGAGCCATACACATCATGATGGGAGGTTTTTGCCTACCACCTATTTAATTCTTGATAGGTCTCATTGATCCTTGAGAAGTTTATATTTCCAAAATCCCATGAAGTACAAAATCGCAGAATTGATTTGGGAGGATGGTAGCCCTTATGGGAGGAGTACCAGGATGAGGAGAAGAAGGAGGCATCCACAAGTGATTGAGTGGATGGGGATGATGAGCAAGGAGCTAGGAGGCTAATGGCAGATTCGTGATACCAGCAAAGAAGAGGCCTGGGCTGCGTTGGTTACTCTTGGGAGGGAGTTTGGCCATCACTTGTACTTGCATCTATGATATCGTGCCAGGAGGTTGGCTACTGGCACATTTTGAAAGAGTTTTGGCCATCACTTGGCAAACACTCTTCCTAAGAGTCTGAGGATGAAGGAAAGATGGCTGATACTTTGCATCTTTGAGCAGATAAACAGTATGGATGCATGGTGTTGATATGATACTCATATCATTCATTGTGTCTTCACTTTACATGATTGGTATGATGGAGGTATGGGGAGGCAACACAATGTCTTGCTTGGTTTGCTCTTGGGAGAGCAAGGGCGTATTTGCTCTCACACTTTGTATGTTGTTGCAAAAGAGGAGGGAGATGGCACTATCTCCTTGGTCTTTGATGATGATTGGGAAGCACTTCTCCATCTTGGGAGGTATTCCATATTTGTTGCAAGATTATTAGAAGAGTCTTTGACAAGGAGCATGTCAAAGAAATCAGAGCTTTGTATTGACTGTAGTTTACTTGCATGAGCTCACAACATTGTCACCTTGGAGCAGAGACTTATGGATGAAGTGTGCCCAGCATAAATGTGGTGGATCTATAACCCATAGGTCCCGTGATCACTTCATATTTATTGCACTTGATGAACAAAGAGAGGTAATGATAATAGAGACATCTATGGCATACTCTTCTTGACTTGGGTTTCCAAGCATCGTATGATTATCTTCGTTGTGACATGGTTCATTCTTCTTCATAGTAGGCCAAAGCACTATGGAAGACTCGTGTATGGACCCATGCACCATCTTACCTTAAAGATATGGTGAGAAGTTTGTTTATACATTCATTGATTTGCACACACTTGCCATTCCTATGCAAGCAGTATTTCTTCACAAGAGGGCAAGCTTGTCATATTGCTCCATGAGTTGTATTGGGCCAATCTACATGATGGAGGCAAACCCATCTTTGTGGCCTTTAGCAAATGTTTTATCACTACATGTATGTTCATTTGTTGCACTATAGCATGTATCATAAAGACATGCATGATTAACTATGTAACAAGAAACATTTTTCCTTATAGTTTCATCATGTGCCAACTTGTAAAACTGCTACTACTGGTTGGGAAGCGTTGGTACCTCTTTTCATCACATGTAACGTTCACGTTTCCTTCATTTTGCCGCTGATCATGTCTCCATTTGCCGAGATAGACTGCATTTGTATGGGAGGCTTGATTATGAGGGAGACACATGAGCCGGATGTGTCTTTGAGTGGAAAGAATTCTCACATTTTCCGCACTACATGTTCTAATGGGAGCATGGGAGGAGGCATGGCCACCACTACTACATATGTGTTCTCTTGAGGTGGGCCATGAGATTGATAGTCATCCATTGTACAAACCCATGGGCAAGTGTTTGGTCTTATAGTTGTTGTCATATTCAGCCCATTTACTATCCATTAGTAGATGTGATGGATCTTGTACATCGTTTGCCATGTAATTCTTCAAGTCAGTAAGGGATGAGACTGCGTTGTATCCTTGTGAGAGATTGTTTGCATCATGTATCATCATGTAAAACCTTCAACAAACCTCTCATTTGGATGTTCCATGATGAACATGTCCTAGTCTTCATGAATGGTTTGTTTGGGGCCGACTTGTTCTTCACGATGGAGGAACCTTCTTCGGGAGGATTTGCTCTTCACTTTGCCATTGGAGGGCAATGATTTTGCGTGCCCAGGATCAAGACACACTCTACACTTGTCATGAGTGGAGAGAAGGACATCATGGGGTAAGCTATGATGCTTGCCAAGTCTCGTATTTTCCGCCCACCTTCATTACCTGAGCTTGAGGTGGAAGGATATTTTCAGAGTCGCCTCGTTGGGAGGTGGCTCATTTTTGTTTGGATGATTGTCGGGGGACTGAGGATCCACATGGAGGAGATTTTCCTCATTATAGTCGTACTCCATGCCTTGAGTGGAGATTCTTTAGTTCTACCCTTGCAACTTGATTGAGAGCGGTGATGAGTTGGTACAATGCTTGATGGGCTAGCTTACACGCTCATAGATGCATAGGCAAACAGAGGTCATGGTCTTTCAACCAGCGAGGCAAGGAGTACCGAGCTATGGACTTGGGCTATTATTGGCCATGGTGGCAATGGGATCCGAGAGGATTGTTGGTTGGCCGGTACCGTGAGAGGTCAGCTTGGGATCCCGGCACAGAGATCCTTTCCTATCGTGGTGATCTGGCGCATTCGGGGACCCGTGCACATTTTTGGTGATCTAAGTGGAGAGTTGTTCGTGTAGTTGCTCGAGGGCAAGCAACATTTCACGGGGGGACTGTAATATTCCTAATTTGCGAATTTCCGCAAATTGGAATATTCTATTTTGTTTATTTTTGCCGCCTATAGTTGTAAATAAATAAAAAGTGGGTAAAGAGGGTCTAAACTCACTTAAATGAGCAAGACATCCACCTAGTAGCACAACATTGTGACTTAAGTGGGATGTCAAGGGGGAACCCACACCATGTGGAGGAGAGGGCCTATGTACACTCTAGAAGTTTCTCCAAGCTTCGTGGAGATAAGGATGAAGATGTGGATAAGGATGAGGATGTGGAGGAGAGAGAGAGGCTACATCTGGTTTTGGAGGGAAACCAACACTATAAAAGATGAAGGAGCCTCCTCATTTCGGTATATTTCTGGATTCTCGGATTATCAAGACATGGAGTGAGACATTTGTCTTCTTTTCGCACGCCGGGCCGTTTGTAAGCCCGGCTCCGCCGTGACCGTTTAGTGCACCGAGTGTCTCCGTGCGCGATCTCACCCTTAGCCCCGGACTTCGAGTGCCCGCCGGCGAGGTTATTTTCTTAGCATCATCCTCCCGCATCGCCGCATTACCGCGGCAACAGCCGTAATACCGTGTTGTAGGGTGTCGTCGTGGTGACTTTACGACACCACCTCCTTCTCTTGTTTTTCAGAGGGGAGAGTTTCTCTTTTCCTTTGGAGGATCGATTGGGAGATATTGGAGCCGATTTGCGTATCTGCACGGTGCCAACAAGTGATTTCAAAGCTTCTACCGCGCAAATTCTCTCAAGCACGTTATTTTCATGGTGTATCTACAAGTGAGGGTTTGCCGTTGATTTGAGGAAGATCTCAAGTGTAAGGATTAGCCTTCCACTTTGGGATCTATTGGAGGAGGTCTATTTCAGCTTGCTCATCATCTTCAAATTTCTATTTGGTTTCAGCTTTGAGCTGCGTAGCTGCCCAAAGAACTTCGCATTTTCTTTGTATTGTGCATTTCAGCCAATCCCTTGGAGGATTGAGATATTTTTGCTTATAAGGGTTAGAGCTTTGCTCCCCCTATTGTCTTTGAGCCATCTATTGTCATATCCATGTGTTGACACTATTTTAGAGCAGCATTATATCATATACAACATTTTTCTTAGTCCGGGGTTTATGCGTAAATAGTAGTGATTTTCATGTTTATGTACATGTGTTGTGGAGGCTTGCATTTCTTCTTGAGAGGTTGTTTCCTCAATATTTGTACTCTCTCTTGCTGCTATATATAGTATTGGCTATATATTCATCTTCTTGTCTCACACTGAGAAAACTTGAAAGGGTTTCTCGCATCAATCTTTGTCTTGCTAAGACTCTATTTTGAGGGGTTTTTCTATAAACCGTTGTTTAACCTTTGCTGAAAGCCTATGCCTTGTTATCAAACTCATTCCTCTCGATTATTCATAGTGATTTCCCTTTTAAATCTCATACCTTCATAAAATATGTTGCCCTTTAAGCTTCAAAGAAATTTCGCATACTCAAAGTCTTGGGAAATCGTGTTTTTATTGACTAGCCTGAAGGAGGAACTGCTTAACTTAGCAAAACGCCTTTGTTTGAGCTGAAATTTGACATGGAAGTCCCTCTTGACCTATTCTAACATATTCCGTAACCTTGACCCGCCATTTTACGTAGATTTCCTTATTCACTCACTTTAGGGCCAAAATCCACTTTTCCCCACCTTTTTGCCCTTAAAAGCCGAGTAAAGAATGCTTCGCTCGCTATTTATTTTGGTTTCGAACATTTTCGTAGAGATATTATATGATAGTTGAAGCCCTCATACTCAGAATGCGTTTGTGCATGATCCGTCGAAGAATCCATTTTTGGGAATACTACACAATAATTCCATACATTAAACAATTTCATGGTAAAATTCATCAACAATTGGCACTTACAAGATAAAATGTAATGGATGTCCATCCATTCACCAAAGAAATAGCTCCAAGACAAGCCAAAATAGCTTCCAAACATCGAAATGCATCCAAGAAATCTCCAATTGCCAAGAAGGAAACAAGTGCAAATTCTTTTGTGAGGTCCGAATTTCTCCAAGTGATGACTGCATGAGAGAGTGGAATGATCTCTCTCCAAAAATATACATGTTCAATGATCTCTAATTTTAGCCTAAAAGCCGTCAAATCATAAAATAATGGGCCATGGGCTCTATACTAGATGAGGTTACAAGGACAACCTCCCTAGCTAATGTAAAACATAAAAACCCACAAAAAGAGGTTGAAATGATGACGTGATGCATAAAAGTGTGGCCCCTCGCTGTGGCATGTGTTGAGCTCTTCTCGGTGAGAATTGTAGATGGATCCATGAACTCACGATCTAGGGGTTGGGCCCTAAATCTCCATGCAAATCATCAATCTCGTGAACCCCAGCATTTATGTTTGGGGCACAAAATGGGTCCCATGTGTCTCCCGGTGATAGAATAACTTGATTTTGCTCCTACATTGAGGGAATATGAGAATGGTGCTTTACCTCCCACGTACTCAAGGGGTGAGACAAACCTCATCAAGGCCTCTGATCACGTATGCCAAACTATGTGTACATTGTTAAGTCAGCTTGGCGCATGTTGGTCCAAGTGCATCATATCATGAATAATATGGGGCAAAGTGAAGACTCTACTGGTGCTATAGGTGCCCATGGAATGTAATGATGCTCGCAAGTGATAGGAGTCACATGTCTCTCAACGCTTCACTTGTAGAGTGTCATATGCTCCTCTGGGACGTGGACTCAGTGCCCCTAGCTAAGTTGCGAGCGCCAGCCCTAAGATGGAAAATCACTTGCGAGTCACACGTAAGGTCCAATGTTGCATCTTTACCATTAGGTACAATTAATCTGTCATGTCCCCTACTTTTATTTTCCTCTCTATGGTACAACCAAATGATGGGATTCCAAGGTATGTGATGGCCAAACGCCACAGGAGCATGATTACATCATTAGGGACTCCGGAGGAGTTTTGAGGAGTTTTTATGGGATCCGATGGCATTCCGCTCGACATATTCCATCATTAGCACAACTTGACTTACATTCCTTTACATTCCAACAACTTTCGAAAAACAGGGTTATTATTGGGCCTAACTCAATTAATTACGCTAAAGGTGGCATTTCGGGAGAAATACTTGACATAATACCTTAGTGTAATAGCTCATTGGTGGGAAGTGACTTTTAGTGGCCTAAGGAGAGATGGTGGCCGATTTACTCATTTTCCCAAATTAAAAGGGTATGTTAATTAAAATTAAAAGAGGGAAAAAGTACCAAGTGATTAAAAATAATAATAAAATGAAGCTTCTAGAGGGGTCCATCAGATCTATAAAAGAGGAGGAGACCATTTGAGGACATCTCGGATTTTGTGCATTTTCTTTGTGTGAGAGGTTTGAGAAGATAGTTCTCTACTCCATTAACCCTAGGATGGAAACCCCTCGTGGGATTTAGCAAGAGTTAGGCGAGAACCCATGTATCCCCTTGGTGGATTCATTCAGAATCCATAGGTGTATTGATTGATTTCTTGTTTCAGTTTGGTGGTTGGCATCAACATTATAGCATATCTTCGAGGGTCGTTTCCAGCTATTGTATTGGCATATATTTCTATATAACAAAGCTAGATTTTGTTATTGTTGCCACATTTCTCATTGTTCCTCATGTTGTGATATTTTTAATGAGATTGCCATATAATTTTTAGGTTCATTGTTTCTACCAAATTCTCCGTGTTTGGTTGTGTTTCTTGGTTAAATTGTGCAGAGTTAAAACCCTCATGAAATTTTAATGAAAATGCTCCGTTTGGGTCACTACGTTGGTATTAGTGTTGATTTTCCTTCTAGCCCTGGAGGGTTTCAATTTCAGTTGCAACAATTATGGTTTGAGGGGTTCAGGATTATTTGCAGTAATTCCACAAAGTGTCGAATTCTCCAGTTTGCTTGCTTATTTCGAGACGATTTTGGGCCAAAAATTGTCTTGGGCCATCCTACAAAAGTTTTATTATTAAACATTAGACAAATTCTTTCTAATGATCGTGCAAATGTCAGCCTTCAATAAGCGTCCATATTATAAGGCATATATAAAATAATTTTTTTATAGGCCAATGTTTATTTTTGTTCCAATTATTAAAAAAGTTGAAGAGCTGAAAGAGTGGAAAATATATTGTTTTCACCCAAATTGCTCAATCCAAATTATTTATTAAGAGCCAAATTTATAAAATCAATTGTTTTGGAAGGTCGTGTTGCACAAATCGAATTCAGAAATCAGAGGTGCCATGAAGCAACATTTGTAGTGACGAGTTTCAAGTTGAGCCAACGTATCTTCCTTTGCCACAACAAGTGCGAGTAATTTGAGGACCCATGTAATTGACCCATTGTCTCTAAGGCCGCATTGCCTCCTATGTCGATTGAGACTAGGTCAAATCTATTGTTGATGCCATGTTAACTCATTGAAGCCCCATCAATTGCAGAAGATTGAATCAACTTGAGAGCCATGAGTGTCTATTTTCTCGTGGTTTATTCTATGTAGGGACAAAGCCGTTGATTTGGAGCAACCTCATAGTTGCAAGGGAGCTCAAGTACTGATAATCCCTGAGGGTGATTTGTCTCTAGTTTTGGCAGGCTGAGATCCATTATTTTCCTGAGTGAATTCTTGTTTGGTTAGCAAACTGGTATATTGTTACGTGGTACGTATCTCTATCCTAGAACCAAGATTTCCCATCCTGTGCATTGCAAATCAAGTTCAAGAATTATTTGGAAAAAGGCTCGAATTGTTCCAGACCTGAAGGAGCCAAACTTTTGGAAGGTTTCCGAGTTCTATGCACTAACTTCTTAAGGAAGCCCAACAATATTTTGGCAACAGTGATCATAGGGAGACCAAACTCTGAATTAAGCTTGCGCTAATTATTAATAATTCTGGATCTGAAATTTTTGGCAAGAAGGATGAGTTGGGTCATCCGCTTCAATTTTATTATCAGTGGGAGCTCATTACAGTGAATTTTGCAGACAGTAAAAGAACTCGAATTTCAGAGTTAAGTTGCCACTGGTTGCTTATATATCAGATCTGTACTTGTCCTAAAGATGCTCCTGTAACCTGTTATGCCTGAAGAAACTAATCTAAAGAAGTCGTGTTTCCTAATGGTTTGAGACTGCTTCCTTCTTTATGTTTTTGGGTATATTTCAGAGGTATAGTAGACCACTGTTAGGATGGAACAAAGCCCTCTCTTCCCTGTGATTGTGTGTTCTCTTTCTGGTAGCAGAAGCACGAGATATGTGGCACCAAGAAATCTGTGCTGTCCATTTGTTGGCCAACATACCTCAGAGATAAAATGAAGTAGGTGGAGTGTTGAACAATTGCACTTGTCTCCTCCTTGATGTGCATGTGTGATTGATTAAGAGACCATTTGCACAAAGATTTATGCTACTCACAAGGGCCATGACTTCAACCATTTCTGGGTTGTTGCACGCATGATATAGATTGTTGAAAGAGGACGCTGATCATCCTTTTATTTAAGCAGTCAGGTTCCCTGCTTTTCATCTATTATATCAGATTTCTGTTTCAATCACATAATAAATGTAGTTTCACTGTATAATTTTAGGTTGGATATGTTGATGGAAAGTGGCAGATTATTGTTATGGCATGGTGTTATTTAAATAAAACATATATGGGTCTTAGCTTAATGGTTGTACAGTGCAGAGTCATCGGCAACATAGAAGCAGCATGATTAAGCTACAACCAATAGTAGATGAATCAAAGTTAGCATAGTGGTTGGTGGACAGTGGCAAGAAACTGCAGTTGTCAGACACCAACTACTTGTATGGGAGGATGATGCGTAGACAATGGTGTTGTAGCAGTGCAACACTAGAACACCTTCTTGGATAAGAGTGGGAGTGTTAGTTTTTGTAGCATCATATGGTGTTCTAGTCTCAAGCTTTGTGGAGAGGCTAAAACACACGAGTTCTCCAAAATCCTAGAAATCGTTTATGGAAATTCCACTTAGAGATAGCTCAATTAAATTAATTAACCATCATTTAAATTACTCCTATAAAGTGTCCGACTTAGGAAAACTGGTTAATTAATACGAATTAATTGAGAAAGGTGAGAATTCTATAGAAAACTCACATCAAAGCATTGACTCTAGAGATAATCTCAACTATTGATTAAGATTTAATGGTGGCACGTTGAAGTCTCAACTTGAGATTATAAGAAGAGGTCGATGGGTAGATGGAGAACACACCGAGTGTAGATACTCGGGTGATATAGATAGTTCGATTTTCTAGTGTAGGTAATTCAGCAAGTAGAGATCGAGTAGCAAAGAGTGGGCAGTAGGAGTGAGGCGGTATTCTCGGTGGAAAGTCTCCGTGAGGTGGAAGAGTTAGTTTGAGGGAGTGCGAAGTTGTACATAGAGAGGTTGCGTCGTACAACACACAAAAGCGAGCTCTCGATCTGAGCCGAGTAGGAGGGTTCGATTCAGTCTTTGTTGAATGCCGAGAATTTCTTTCATAGGGGCCAACGAATCATCTCTAGAGGCAGAGACAACAACGAACAACAACAATTAGTACTTTCCGTGAGGGTTTGCAAAAGTGCATGCGCAAGGCTTGCACAGAGGCCGACGTAGGGGCCGAGAGGATGACCCGTAGAGCTAGTTTCTGTAGTTGATTTATAAGTTATGGGGTGAGGAAAATTCCTCACAATAATTTTGTCGATATTTCTCACGTATAGAAACACTAGTTTTGACGTTCATTTATTGTACTTAGAATTACCGCCGCATAATAATAATAGAAAACCTCATTTGTTGCACCAAAGCTTTTCCCACATTGGATTTTTTGGGGGACAATTGCCAAAAAATACACACGTCCTTTTTATGTGTGTGTGCTAGCATTGGATCTTATATGTAATTATTAGGTGGTTTCAATCATGAGATGCGGCAACTTAACTAGGGCCCAAGCCCACCAGAGAATCATATTGACATTTGTAGGGTATGCGTTGAGAGGCTATGGGACTCCATCATGTGTATTAGCTTCATTCCACACCATGGGCACCCTCAATGCCTCCTACAACTTGTTCGTAGCCCCACATTATTGGCGAAATGATACACTTGGACCAATGTGACCCAACTAGCTTAGCATGCACCGTGGAAGTTGATCCAATGCCCAAAGAAGGTTTGTCTCACCCCTTGAGACATGGGAGGGCAGGCACCATCATCGTGAGTCCTCATTTGGAGCATTGTACAAGCTTATCTTTCATTTGGAGACCCATGAGACTAGCAAATGTGTCATAAGCCCACATGGGGACCCACATGGATACTTATATAGAGATTAAAGGGCCATCCTCTTGTCCATCATTCATGGAGCCCTCTCGCTTATCTTGATATTTAAAGAACTCAATGAGGCCATCCAAAAACCCCCTTCTCTCTTCATAATGACGTCATCATTTTGGCTATACTTATGGATGGATTTTTCATAAATCGTATTAGCTACTTGGTGGGCTTCTGTCACCAAGACTTATATCTAGCACATTAGTTTATAATTTTTTGGGCTAATTAGGCTAAATCAAATAAGGAAAGACTCATATAAATATCGATGAGTCTCATTTGTGAGAACTCGTCATCATCACTTGATCTTTCTCTTGAAAATATTTTCTACACACTAGTGGAGACTCTTTGATGCATTTTGATATCTTTGGAAGCTAGAATTTTGATCTCTCCCCTGGAGCTACTCCATGATTTGTGAATGGATGTATCAATCATCTTGTAAGTGCCTTTTGTTGAGTATTTTTCTTGGAATAATGTGTAATGTATGGAGTTGTTGCAACTAGTAAATGCTATTGTGCCCTAATTCTGTTGAAAATTATTTTGGAAAGCTATTTGGTTGGAAGTTGCATATGTTACTCATTGTTATGGGGCACTTTGATGAATGTTCCTAGTGGATGAGATTTATCTTTTCCTTTCCATTCCATGAAACTTCATAAATCTTTGGTGGGTAAATGTTAAAGAATTGTTGCTAGGGTACTGGCATTCTTTAGCCTCCTTGAAGACGGTTTTGGCAAATTTTGAATCATCTTGTAGTAATCCCATAGCCCAAGGAACTAGGCACTCAATCCATGAAGTTCGGTGATCATTCCTTCTTTTCTCCTTTTCTCCAAAATTTTGGCCCCTCATTCCTTGGACGTTTATCTAGGTCATTGAGCAAAATTCTTTAGAGGAGGAATTTTCAAATTCCATTCTTGTAGAACTCTTCCTTTGTGTCTCCTCTAGAGGATCTCAAAATTTTGGTGGAATTCCCATGAAGCTTATTTCTCCATAAATTTTTGTGCCCTAGGTGTGCCCTAGAAGTGTAACCTAGTTAGTTCTCGTTGGATAAGGTCACCTCGAGGGTCATATGAGCTTTGTATTTGATAGAATAAATCATAAGAAAGCCCTTCCCTTTTCTCTCACCTTGACTCAGAGAATACCTTGGAGTGAATTTTTTCCCATGAATATTCTAAAAACCCTTAGGTCTAGCGTAGAACTTTTCTAGGTCTATCAAGATAAGCAAAGAGCCTATTTGAGGTGTCAAATCATGTTAAAAGATTCTTGAGAGGTCTAGTAGTTGTTCCATAGGTTCCCCTCTTAAGGCTCCCAGCTAGATTGTGTGCCAACAAGGCCCTAGGAACTGCAGGGTGATGGCCATAATAATAAGGGGTACAACTCATGTTTGGATTTTTCCTGCACATGCTATATTAAATGCCTCTGACCATCTTTTGCATTTTATAATTTTCTTTTCTTTTGTTTCTTAGCTTGTGGCCATGATATGATAATTTAATTTTATCTTCATCAACCTTTCTGGGCAATGTTTTGTAGGCTCGACCTAGACATGTGGACAAGAGGAGTGCCACTTTCCTTGTGGACCGTAGTGTTCATGTCGACTCTAGTGAAAAGGGAAATGGTGGAATAACGCTTGTAGGTGAAATCGGAAAGGAGCAAAGCATCTAGCACACGAGAAAGAGGCCGAATAATACCCGTCGAAAGCAACAGCTCAAATCCCCGGAGGGATTGCGCAAAGATACGTGACTGGAGGGCTGAAATTTTCGGGAAAGTCTCTCTCTCGAGGGAGTCGATAGAGAGGAAGCGCTTTCCAGATCGGAATTTTGTCAAGGTAGAGGGAGAAGCGCAGATTCGTGGATGTAGTTTTCTCAAGTAAAATTTTAATTTGTTTTTGTTGGCGTAGAAAGTCATTAGAAGAAAGCGAAAGCACAAGTGTGGGGAATTTTTCTTCGTAAGGAATTTCGTCTGGGTCGAGTATTTCATTTTTTCCAAGATTTGAGCAAAGAGAGATTTTGGGTGGTAGATCAACAAGCTCTAGAAGGAGTGCGTAAGCCGGCCCTAGTGTTGCGCGAGGGGGGAATAGAGGCGTAGCTGATTCAACATTTACTTGACTGGGCCATGGCAACTCACGTGCTTAGATATCGTAGACCGATTGGAGGGAGCCTTGCTATGGGTGCCCAAAATCAGCATAGTAGCGAGCCTGAGGAGTTTTTCGCTGGTGCGCAGGAGTGTTGGAGCGATAGATGCATTGGTTAGCACACTCGCAAAAATATGAGCAAAGTTTTAGCAATGCAGAGGAGCGATAGCAGAGAAAGAACAATGCAAGATGTTTTAGAGAGACAACGTGGGACTAGCAAGATGCATCAGAGTTTCAACATCGAGATGCATCCTCGAACATTTGTTCAAAATTTAGGATTTTTTTTAGTTGCTTATCTTAGCTAACTATGAGTTGCAATGTAGAGTTAGCGGGTAAGCGGTGCATAGCAAAGCAGATGTAACATTTGAGAGGGAGCTTAGCAAGTATCGGATGCAAAGTCCTGTTGATTGTGACAGGATCAACAAATGCGTACAATTACAACAACAACGTAGTGATTGATGGGCAGCATGGTCGACATTAGACAACGCAACGTATGGTGATGCTCGCAGTCGTAGCAAGTAGTGCAAGAGAGCATATTTTCTAGAGCACATTCCTCTCCGAGAGGAGTGTTGATTTGTGGTAGCACGGATGTGCTCTCAAGTGTCAAATTTTGTGGAGAGGCTTAGACACACGCATACCATATAACCTCGAAAATTCCACTCGAACATGTTTTATTTGATAAATTAATTATTTTAATGAGGACCCTAAGTTTAACTTAGGAAATTAAAATAATTAATGGGTATTAATCTAAACTGTGGGTGTAATTTCTATAAAAAGTAGTATCAAGTCAAAGTGTAGTCTTAGTGGTTGATTGGATATCTAATCTCAATCGTTGAAGTCCGAACGAGAAGACTATAAAAGAAGGTGTTATCACTAAATTGATCGCCGATGGGTTGCTTTCCAACAAAGTCAACCTAGCAGTAACTCATTTTCGCTAATTCACTTTTAGTTGGGAACTTAGCCTTTCCAACCCGAGAGGGCTCTCTCAAGGTAATGTATGATGATATTCAATAGACAATATTTGGAGACAAAGATGGCTAACTCGAATGTGATTTTGAATGTTTTTATGTGTGAAGGATGTTAATAAGTAGCTACCATTGGGCATGGAGTCGTAGGGAACTCAATTACATGAAAACATCTAATAGGGAGTTGAGTGCATGTGTGTATTCTCACCAAAGCACAACTAGAACAGCATAAACCATATGCATACAAACATGAAATTGGAGCAGTGATTAAAACACAAATTCCAAGTGATTATACATAAAAACATTCAAAATACATTCGTAGTTAGCCATATTTGTCTCCAAATATTGTCTATTGAATATCATCATACATTACCTTGAGAGAGTCCCTCTCAAAGTTGGAAAAGGCTAAGTTCCAACTAAAAGTAGTATGAAATAATTACTCTAGGTTTACTGTTGAAGTAACCCATCAGCCTCAATTTAGTGATAACACCTTCCTTTATAGTCTTCTCGTTGAGACTTCAACTATCGATATTAGATCTCCAATCAACGACTAAAGACAACTGCATAAAGATCAAATAGATAGGTAAAACAAACACATATGAGAACACATAATGAATCTCAGGTCTGATAGAAGTTTTCTGCGACTGCATATTACTGTCTTGAAAATATTACAATAGTAGCTGGTAACATGACATCAGTCAACCTACTCTAATCCTCTCATCTGCCTATTTATAGAGTGAGGACTCATACAAATGGTTTGCTACCTTAGCTAGCTTCGGATTCCTACCTAAGAGACCAATTTCAAATAGGATTACATCACTTGTAGACTTCCTAGGGATATTTTTTGTTTTGACAGAGTTTGAATACAAAAGGACTCTTCTTTCATTAAATAACTCAACAAATCTTTTTAATAACCCTTATCAATTGCAACCAACTAATTTTATGAGTGTACTGGACCGCTGATAATTCTGAAAAAATAGGCCTTGAATATGAGTGCGTAATTTCCAAACCCTGATGGCTTTGCAAAAACTGAGAGAGGTTTTTGTATATGGGCCTGTGTTGAAGAAAACCTCTTTCAGATTTCCAAAATGCTTTTTCATTTGGTCAAAAATTAAACTTGAAGTCGACTGCGAAAACAATCATGTACAGGAAATTTCATAGCTCTCATTCCATAGCGAACTCCCAAATCCACCTTTTGCATAACCTTTGACATTTTTGACTGTTGGAGGGTCTTCCTTGGGTCTAATAAGCTAAATACATGCCTCTACCACCCTTTGCCATGTATTGTTTGAAGGAGTTTTAGCTTAAGGAAACCTACAACGAGTTCGTAGCGAAAACTCAGCCTCAAGCCTGGAGCACGCTACGAGCTTACCTAGTTTGGCAGATATTTTTGTAATTTCTCCTTCTTTGCCCAAAAATCATCTTTGCAGCCTGCATATGTCTTGTGATGATAAGTTAAGACAAAAAGTGACAAAAAATATGTGGCTTACCATGTTTAACGTCAACATCTTGCATAATCACTTTAAGACCCTTTTTCTTCAATTCATCTTGTAGCATCTCTGTCGAACCAAACTGACATGCTAAGGTTTTGATCAATGATATAATGGAGTTAAGACCTTGAAATAATTCATGTTGAGAAGGTGAGTTGTCCAATTGATGAGTTGGCATGCTTTTTTTCCTTGATGAGTTATCATAAACATGAAGTTTGACAGTTGAGGTGCCCCTTTAAAAAAATGGCCCAATGACATTTCTTGAACTCATTTGATGATTCAGTTACCTCCTTACATGCGTTTAATGCCTCAAAAAGATCGCAAACTCATAACGCTAGAAAAACAGAGCATTAGGAAAGTTCGTAGCGAATTCTGATTGTTTTACACCGATTTCACTACGAGCTTAGGTAAAAGTGTCAACTTCACTATAATGACCAGATTTTCTCATGCATGAGATATTTTTGGATTTTTCTTTGACATTGATTCCTATCACACGAATGATGACCATTAAGACCCCTCACATATGTGAATTTTTTGAAAATTATGAATTCAAAAGACCCTATTCAATTCTAAGTGATTCAACCTAATTAACTTAAGACCAACCAAATTTAATTTTAAGACAGAGACAGTGTTTAACAACCTGAAGCAGCTTAATAAAGCTCCAACTTCCTAACTCCTAGGCACTTTTCCGGCCTCTCCCACTCTGATGCACGCCCACTGCAGATTCCTCAAAAGAGGCTTCATCAATGGTTGCTCCAACACCCAATGAGCTACAACTCACCCTAGCACCACCCTACCACCCTATAGAAGAATAAAAGAAGAATGGACTCTCGTACCAGGGAAAATGGTCCACTTTACAATGATATAGAATGATGTAGAAGAAGAAGATATACTAGACCATAACCCAACTTTGACACAACCACCTAATGATGATCCTAGACCTCCCAACACTGCCTCTTCAACCCTTGGCAGATAGACACTAGTACAATTTGTACAATATTTACAATGACTAGGTACAATGATACCTTTACAATGATTGTATGCAGTGCTGCCCACTTGAAGACTTCATATGATGAACTTCTTGCTGTTGTTATGCACCTTGGTTGCTGCTCTTGTCATGCTACCCTCTGTTGCACCTTGTTTTTCTTTTCTGCCATAGAAAGTCTGGTCCTTTGCAATCCTTGACAACACATGATCTATCTTTTTCTTGCCTTCTAGGAGCTCGATATTGAATCTGGTGTATCTCTGTTATTTCAGATCCTCAATATCTGATTTTCGGTCTTGTAGTAGTCCTCTGAGCCTTCTTTCCAATGCCACATGTCTGACCCAATTTGGATTCTTCAAGAGAGAGTTATACCCTATTTCTCACACTCGCTCTAATTATGGACTGTTTCAGCAAAGCGCACTTGTATGACGTGTACACGTGTTACTTTTTATTCATTTGTTTCTTAAATTGATATGAGCTGGGAAGTATGCAGATCAGAAAATTATCTGTCACTTCTTACGGCATTCCAATCCGATACTGAGAGAGAGTTATGACGAATTCTCTATCAAGGTCACTTCTTTGAGAATAATCATGAGCCACAAAAACCCCTGTACTTCCACAAACATCATATATCCAATATATTGTGCATAACTCACTTCCAAATTTTACTATGTGCTTCCCAGGATTTCAGCTACCATAAAAATTTGTGTTCAGCCTGTATGTCAGTAGAAAAATCTGAGCGAAAATTCCACAATGACCTGTTTCAGATGGTCGAATCCCTTGCACAAGGAGGAAATGAAGATCACAATTTATATGAATGCTTAAGTTGAGAGGGGCTTCAACAAGTGAACGTGGGAGGGATTTTAGGAGCATAAAAAATATTAATTATGACTTTTCAATGACCCATGCCCCAACCCCATAGGGTTTTAGCCCACTAACTGGGGTTACAAACTTCAAACATGAATATCTCTCAAACCGAAGAAGTTATACATGCATGAGCATCATGCGACGGAAACATTTCTGACAAGCTAACCATCAAAAGCATTATTGACCCAGAATATATTGTTCTGGTAGGTCAAACTTCTATCTGTCATTGGGTCGCCCCCGGGTGTGTTGCCACAGGTTGACATCAATGACAACCGCTGATCAACAATCTCCCCCTTTGGCATTGATGGCAACACAAGTACTTCCCCTGCGATCATGACACCTCTTCCTTCAACATTCTCTCCCCCTTTGACATAAATGGTAAAGGGTAACTCCCCCTGAAACACAACCATCCTGCAGACCTGTACACACTTCCACTCCCGCTGACACACAATCGTCCTGCAGACCTGTACACACTTCCACTCCCGCTTTATATTCTTGAAAAAGGAAAATCTAATGAGAACTTGGGAGAATCCCAAGCTTTTGACGAAGATATTCAAATGCTTCACGAGGTAAAGGTTTAGTGAAGATATCAGCAATTTGTTCTTTTATACAAACATACTCAAGTTTGATATTCTTTCAAAGAACTTGTTCTTCCGACACACAATCGTCCCGTTGCACTGCACACTTCCACTCCCACCGACACACAACCGTCTTGCAGACCTCTACACACTTCCACTCCCCCTTTATATTCGAAAAGGGAAATCTTAATGAGAACTTGGGAGAATCCCAAGCTTTTGGCGAAGATATTCCAATGCTGGCGAATATTTAATATGTGATTCTTTTGGTGCTACTTGGAATCTTGCTACTTGTCCAACTTCTTGCATAACATCTGGTCAGGAGGCTATTACATAAAGAAGAATACTAATCATAGATCTCTACAACCTTTGATCCACATCCTTAGATGAGTCATCTATGCTCAATTTGCGACCAAGTAAAGACATCTCGAAATCACTTTGCACCTTTGTAGCAAAATTATTACTTAGTCGATCATCATTGCTACCAATTATTGTATCATCCTCTTTAGCTATTAGACATGCTTTAGTTGCTTCATCCATAACATATATGTCGTTTGGAGCTCGACTTGCTGTAGCCACAATTTCACCATACATGCCTTTCCTGATTTCACATTTCGTGGAGTTGAATAGTATTGTGTGTCCTTGATCACACATTTGTCCAACACTGAGCAGATTGTGATTCATGTTTTCAACCAATAGAACATTCTTGGCTAGAGCATCTTTGCTTCTAAGAGTGACAGTACCTGATCCTATAACATTTGAAGATCCATCATTTCCAAAGGACACGGTTCCATCCTTCTTCTCTTTCAGAGATACAAATTTATTTCTATCTCCAGTCATATGTGTTGAGCAACCGCTATCAACATACCACACATCTTTGTTCTTTTGAGCCTTGAGAGCAAGAGCACAATTATCATTCTTCTTATTCTTCCATGCTTGTTCATTTTGTGGCCTCGAAGATTCTTCTGGAGGATTTTCAAGTTTGCAATCTTTGGCTATGTGTCCAAAGTTTCGACATTTGTAACATTCAATATTATTTCTTAAATGTTCAAGTCTATTGATGTTTCGCTGAGCCCTGGGAGGTTCATATTTGACAGATCTCCTGGAATTGTATTCGTTCCTAGGGTACATGCGACATTCTATAGCTTTATGACCAAATTTTCCACATGAATAACAGTAGCCATAAAAAATATGTTGGTACCTGGATGGAAATTTTTGTTGAGGAATTGTCTTCCAAGGTTGTTCTTGCGAATCTTGTCCAATGAAGTCTACATGCATGTCAGATCTCATAGGTTCATTGTATTTTGTTGTAGAAGGTCCTACTTCTTCTTCTTTGTAACCGATGCCAGTTTTGTCATTGTAAGATCGTTGATTGTTGATGAGTTCTTCCAATGCCCTTGAGCTGTTGGCATAGTTTTGGATAGTTTTTCCTTTCTTCACTTCCTCACGCAACGAGACTACTTCGGCTTCTAATTCTTCCCTTTCTTGGTTGCTTTCTTCCAACTTCTTTTGAAGTGAATCTTCAATGCATTTGTGTTCTTCAACTTCAATTTTGAGACCTTGAACTTGTTCTTCAAGAGTTTTGGAACGGATCTTCTCTGCCTTGAGATATTTTATAAGCTTGATTGCTTCCTCATAAAATTCGTCTATGGTCCATCCTTCTTCTTCGTTGTTTGATACCTCTTTCTTATTGTGCTTGGCCATAAACAATACTCTCTCATTGGCTTCTTCTTCACTATCATTGTCTTCATTAGATGATGAGCTATCTTCTTTAGAGTGAAAGTTCCTTTGGATCCTTGCTTGTTGAATTTCTTAAAGCCTTTCTTTCTTTTTGAGTTGCCATTACTTTTGTTTGGACATTTTGCTGCAAAATGCCCAACCTCATTATAGCTGAAACATATCAATGGAAGTTTACCTTTGAATTGTCCCTTACCAATTTGTAGTTTTCTCATGAAGTAAGCATATTCTTCATCTGAAAGACCTTCTTCATCATCTCCCTTTTCTTCACACTTGCAGGTGCATGTATTTTCAATTTAAGGTTGTTTATCCTTATTGGTTTTCTTAGACGAAACGAACGCAGTTTCTAGATGCGAAGTACCCTCTTCTTCATCAAGTCTCATTTCATATGCTATGAGAACTCCATGTAATTCCTCTTTGCTGAGTTTGTCTAGATTTGCACTGTATTCTAAGACCAATACCTTTGGGTTGAATCTCCCTGGTAACGTTCTAAGAATCTTCCGTATAATAGTCTTCTCGTCAACTGGCTCTCCCAATCCTTCCAAAGTACTGGTTATTTCATCAATGTATTGGAAGTATGCAGCAATGTTGCAATCTTCTTTCATTCTGAGTTGCTCAAATTTTTCTCTATAGATTTGAAGCTTTGCTTCTTTGACATTTGAGTCACCTGCATATATATTCTCAAGCTTTTCCCATACATTTTTGGTATTTTTACAACCCAACACCTTATGATAAGCAAATTCAATAAGTCCACCGATAATAATATTCTTTGCTTTTGCATCATTTACCAAATTCTTCTTACCTTCTTCATCCGCGGTTGATGTAAATCCATTTTGAACAGTGTCCCATACTTCGTAACCTTGTGCCAAGAGATAGACCTCCATTCTTCCTTTCCAAAGTGCATAATTATTTTCACTGAATAGAGGTACACCATTCTTGGTATGCTCCATGACCTCCTTCCAGTTGTTAAACTGCTATTGAAGGAACCAAGCTCTGATACCAATTAGAGCATATCTCTCCTTCAATAGCGCTTAACAATCGAAGCAGCTTAATAAAGCTCCAACTTCCTAGAATCTAGAAAGGCATTCTTCTCCAGCTCCCACTGGATGGACGCTCCAACGCCTGAGATTCTTCAGTAGTCAACTGAATGGATGCCTCAACACCCAATGAGCTACAACTCACCGTAGCACCACCCTAGCACCCTATAGAAGAATAAAAGAAGAATGGACTCCCGTACCAGGGAAAATGGTCCACTTTACAATGATATAAAATGATGTAGACAAGGAAGATATACTAGATCATAACCCCAACTTTGACAAAACCACCTAATGATGATCCTAGACCTCCCAACACTACCTCTTCAACCCTTGAAAGATAGACACTAGTACAATTTTTACAATAATGTATTTACAATGACTTAGTACAATGATACCTTTACAATGATTGTATGCAGTGCTGCCCACTTGAAGAATTCATATGATGAACTTCTTGCTGTTGTTATGTACCTTGCTGTCGTTTCTTGTCATGCTGGGCCTCCTACGCACCTTGTTTTGCTTTTTATGCCGTAGAAATTCTCGGTCCCTTGCAACCCTTGACAACACATGATCTAGCTTTTTCTTGCCTTCTAGGAGCTCGATATTGAATCTGGTGTATCTCTGTCATTTCAAATCCTCAATGTCTGATTTTTGGTCCTGTAGTAGTCCTCTGAGTCTTCTTTCCAATGCCACAGTTCTGACCCAATCTGGATACTTCAAGAGAGAGTTATACCCAATTTCTCACACTACCCTAATTATGGACTGTTTCAGCAGAGCGCACTTGTACGGCATGCCACGTGTCACTGTTTTCTTCATTTTCCTCTGAAATTGATAGAGCGAAAACTAAAAAATGTGCATTATCTGCCACTTTTTACAGAATTCCAATCCGATACTCAGAGAGAGAGTTATGACGATTTTACCAAGGTCACTTCTTTGAGATGAATTTCAGGAGCCTGCAAAAACCCTTACTTCCACAGATCATATCTCCAAAAATGTAGTGTAAATTGATCTGAAATTTTTACTGCAGCGTCCTCAGGATTTCGGCTTCGCCTCATAAAAATTTCAACTTCTGAGCCTTTGTAGAAAAAAATTTAGGGCGAAAATGCCACGATGACCTGTTTCAGATAGCCAAATCCCATGCATAAGGAGGAAATGAAGATCACAATTTATATGAATGCTTAAGTTGAGAGGGGCTTCAACAAGTGAACGTGGGAGGGATTTTAGGAGCTTAAAAAATATTAATTATGACTTTTCAATGACCCATGCCCCAACCCCATGGGGTTTTAGCCCACTAATTGGAGGTACAAACTTCAAACATGAATATCTCTCAAACCGTGAAGAATTACATGGCGTGCCATATATCAACGGAAACATCTCGACAAGTAGAAACCATCAAAAGCATTATTGACCCAAAATATATTAATTTGGTAGGTCAAAATTCCCATGCAATATTGGGTTAGTCCCTGATGCTGCTTGGGTTGACATCAATGACAATCGCTGATCAACAATCTCCCCCTTTGGCATTGATGGAAACACAAGTACTCCCCCTGCAATCATGACACCTCTTCCTTCAACATTCTCTCCCCCTTTGACATCAATGGCAAAGGGTAACTCCCCCTGAAACACAACCATCCTGCAGACCTGTACACACTTCC